>JARBWK010000002.1:138125046-138752677 GCA_030556195.1 Anolis apletophallus | reverse complement strand
GCTTGTCAAGTGTGAGTAGCTTGTCAGCTTACATCACCACCATGAATTTGATAGGGTCTTCGTAGGTGGGAATACCAAGGTGGTTTGTCATTTCTTTCCTTTGAAATGTGGTATGATATAAATAGATAAATATCCTGGGTTTCCAAGTCAAATCAGCTTCTTGAGAAGGCTGCCTCATTTTGCCTAATGGCAGGACCATTCCTGCTAGGGCTTCTAGTTCACAGGGAATGCATGGGATAAAGACATGAAAGTTTTTTGCATGGATACTATGCTTCATAAATTATCAGTTTTTAATTTTGAACAAGTACTGTATATAATACATTTTATTTGAGTTCTCAGTTCACGCAATATACAAAGTTAACATCTTGTGCATTATCCAAAATTATAAAGGTTCACTGTCTGTGACCTCACTTTATGTACTGTTGATAATGCAATCCTATGGAGCCACATACTCACATATCCGGACAATTAATTACCAGAATCTTTTCCACATACTGTAAGCCTTTAGGGTAAAATAAGAAACTAGGAAGGATTCTCTTTCATGCAAAAGCTTCACTCCATGGTAACATGAGAATGCATGTGGGCATTACAGTATAAACCAATGTAAAATGGTGATCTTCACGTACATGTATATTTATTAATATAATTCAATTTATTAAGCTAGGAAATCCTTTACAGACTTAATAAAGAACCTTAGCATGATAAGCCCAGGCCCATTTCTCTCTTTTCTCTGTATTATTCAAATTTAATAAACAATATTTCACATTTGTTTGACATAATGTCAAACTCGGGACTCCTTAAGAACTGCTGCAGCTTTGGAACTGTTATGCTTTCTTGGACTTTAATCATTTTTGGCAAGGTTCCATTTCCTGTCAGAAAGTGAAACAGCTTAGGAATGTCATTTTCACGAAAGAAAACAGAGAGGATCCAAGAGGAAGTTCTCCTCCACTCCAGAGCCCCCTCAGATACTCAAACACACTCACTGAAGGGCTGGAAAGCATCAAACTTTAGCAGAGGGAAAAGGACACACTTTTCCCACATTAAAATACATGGATAAAGCTGAACTTTGGCTAAAAATAGTTCTCATGACTAATTCTATTAATTTTCCCCCTAAAGCTGGGCAGTATTCCCCCACCCCACCACCACTTTTGAAGGCAAATTATCTTTTAACTTTAGAATGACATTAAAAAAAATATTCTGAAGTGCCTTAGCAGCAGATTTTTTAAACATGATAGTTATGAAAAATGAAGGCAGCAGGATAGTTGTGTCCCTGAAGAGCATTTACCTAATGAAGTCACAGAAAACATCAGGTTTTGCCCTTCCCACCCAATGTAGATTAATTCTTTCTGTAAATGAGGCTGGGATGTGTGGCACAGGGTGCATCTAAACCAGTGTTTCCCAACCTTTTTAAAGCCGTGGCACACTTTTTACATTTACAAAATCCTTGGGCACACCACCAACCAAAATGACAGAAAATGACATTCTAACACACTAATACATATAGTTAATATGTTTTTAAATGTATTTATACACTCAGTGTGAAACCTGGGCCTGTTTCGATGAACACAACATAGATATCCTAGCGGGAATGGCAGAAAGACACAAACTTCCCACACTGAACTCCCATAACCAAGAGAAATGCTATAAGAGTTTGATGGGCATTGACCTTGAGTTTTGGAGTTGTAGTTCGCCTATAGCCAGAGAGCACTGTGGACTCAAACAATGTTGGATCAGGACCAAACTTGGCATGAATACTTGACATTTGGCCCAAATGTGAATACAGATGGAGTTTGGGAAAATAGACCTTGGGAAAAATAGACATTTTGGGAGATGCTGGGATGTATAGTTCCCTGCCATCAAATAACACTCTGAACTTCCAACAGCAATGGAATTGAACCAAACTTCGCATACAGAACTCCCATGACTAACAGAAAATACCATAAGGGTTTGGGGAAAAAAAGACATTGCCATTTGGGAGTTGCTGGGATGTATACTGTACCTGATCATTCCAGGGCTGGATCTGGTTGGGAGGTGTGCGCCAGGCAAGGGAGGCCACACCGCATGGCCTCACCTCACGAGAATCCCTTAGTCCGGCTTGCGGCACCCGCAAATGGGGAAGGCCAGGCGAGAAAGGCACCTCAGCACGGCCTGGCCTTGCGGGAAGCCCTTCGCCCTTCTCGCGCCATTGGCCATGTCTGGCAAGCAGCGAAAACCATGCGGGACAGCCTCCCTCGCCCCTGGTTTTTGCTGATTGCCAGACCCGCCGGGTGACGCAAGCCAGGGAAGGGAGGCACCACTGCATGACCTTGCCTCGTGGGAAGCCCCTCGCCTGGCTTGTGCCGTCCATCGGTTCTGGCAAGCAGCAAAAGCCAGGTGAGGGAGGCACGACTGCATGGCCTGGCCTCGTGGGAAGCCCCTCACCTGGCTTGCACCGCCTTCTGGGACTGGCAAACGGCGAAAGCCAGGTGTGGGGTTTACCTCGATTGGAGGCTGGCTGGCTGGCTGGGGAAACGGCTGAAGGAGGTGGCGCCCCGGCCCCTTCTTCGCTGCCCCTGCCGCCCAGCCCTTCCTCCTCCTCCTCCCCCAAGCAGCAGCAGCAGGAGTTCAGCAGGAGGGGGAAGAAATGGGGGAAGAGAGGTTTTTTCCGCGGCACACCAGGTGATCGCTCACAGCACACTAGTGTACCACAGATCAGTGGTTGGGAAACACTGATCTAAACTGTAGAATGAATGTAGACACCGCTTTAATTGCTGTCACTCAACACTAGGGAATCCTGAGGGTTGTAGATTTGGTGAGGCACCAGCATTCTTTGACAGAGAAGACTAAATGACAACTCACAGGATTCCATAGCATTGAGCCATGGCAATTAATGTGACACAGATCTACATTCTTTCTACAATGTAGATGCATCCACAGATTCCCAAATCCAATTGTTAGTCCTAACTGGAGTGGGCCTTTTGAATCAATACGATTTACAAAAGTATTTGCTTCCTTCCAATGATTCCCTATGTAGTTTAAATTTGTCAATTTATTTATTTATTTATTTATTTGTTCCATCTTGTATTCCGCTCTTCCCTGCAGGCTCGGGGCGGATAACAATATAAAATTCGGCTAGCATGTTACATACATGTCGCCGTACAATAAAAACAGGCATAAAACCACATAAAACAGCAACATAGGTCCCGAGCGTGGTAGTGTTACACATTATAGCAATCCCTGGACTAGGTACTGCTTATACAGATGAGTACGTTCAGTGTTCGCCTAGCCAAAGGCCAGTCTAAACAAAGCAGTCTTACACACCTGCGCGAAACGGGATGAGCTCCGTGGCGGCTCGGGCGTCATCCGGGAGAGAGTTCCAGAGTACCGGCGCCGCCACAGAGAAAGCCCTCTGCCTGGTTGCCGACAAGTGACAGACGCGGACCGATGGAATCAAAAGCAAATTCGACTCCTCAGAACGTAGTGATCTCGGGGGAATGTATGGGGCAAGGCGGTCCCTCAGGTACGCAGGCCCTAGGCCGTGTAAGGCCTTAAAGGTTAATACCAACACCTTGAAGGCAATTCGGTACTCAATGGGTAGCCAGTGCAGCTGCCGAAGAATGGGCGTGATATGCTCCCTTACCGACGTTCCCGCCAGCAAGCGAGCAGCGGCATTCTGCACCAGCTTGAGTTTCCGAATTGTCGCCAAGGGAAGGCCAATGTAGAGGGCGTTACAGTAGTCTAATCTCGAGATGACCGTCGCTTGGATCACCGTGGCCAGGTCGTCCCTGGAAAGGTAGGGTGCCAGTCGCCTAGCCTGTGGTAGGTGGAAAAATGACGCCCTGCTGGCCACGGAGACCTGGGCCTCCATGGTCAGCAGGGGGTCCAGTCTGACACCCAAGCTCTTAACAACAGGCGATGGGCTAAGCCGTTCGCCATCCAGGGTAGGGAGCCGGCACTCATCCCGTCCAGGTCGACCGGGCCACAAGATCTCCGTCTTCGACGGGTTCACCTTCAGCCGGCTGGCCCGCAGCCAACCAGTCACGGCCTCAAGGCACTGATGGAAACAATCGGGTACGGTGTCCGGCCTGCCGTCCATTCTCAGCAGAAGCTGGGTGTCGTCAGCGTACTGATAACACTCCAGACCAAAGTCGCGGGCCAGCTGGGCCAGGGGGCGCATATACACATTGAATAATAATGGGGAGAGGATGGCCCCCTGGGGGACCCCACAATCAAGTGGGGATCTCCCGGAGACCTCCCCGCCCCTCCACACATTGCCCCCGGTCCCGGAGGAAGGAGGCCACCCATTTAAGGGCAGTCCCCCCGACCCCGGAGCCGGCTAAATGGTGGGTTAGTAATGCGTGATCTACTGTGTCGAAGGCTGCTGTCAGATCTAACAAGACAAGCAGTGCCGATCCACCCTGGTCCAGCTGGCGGCGAAGTTGGTCTGTAATGGCGACAAGCACGGTCTCCGTCCCGTGCCCAATACGGAAGCCGGACTGGAAGGGATCAAATCCAGCTGTGTCTTCCAAGAACCGCTGCAGCTGATCCGCTGCTGCCCTCTCAATTACCTTGCCCAAGAAAGGCAAGTTGGAAACTGGCCGGTAATTGGAGGGAGCCGAAGGGTCTAAATTCGGCTTCTTCAGCAGCGGTCTCACCATGGCCTCTTTCAGTCCCCCCGGGAAGACTCCTTGCTCAAGGGAGCTATTTATGATCGTGCCCAGGGGGCCTCGTAGCCCCTCCCGGCACGCTCTAACAAGCCAGGAGGGGCACGGGTCGAGGGAGCATGTAGTTGGTCTAGCAGCAGCAAGTAACTTGTCGACAGCTGCTGCGTCCAGCAGTTGGAAACGGGTGAAGGTGGGCCCGCCGAGTGGCGGCGGGGTCTCGAGTTCGCTAACTGTATCAAGGGTGGCTGGAATGTCCCGGCGGAGAGTCGAAATCTTGTCGGCAAAATAGCTTTGAAAAGCCTCAGCTGTTGGCGCCAAACCCCTATCATTTGGGACAGTCGGGATCACTGTCAAAGATCGAATTATCCTAAACAATTGCGCTGGGCGTGAGCTAGCCGACTCTATCAAGGAAGAGTAGTAAACTTTTTTGGCTTCCTTGATAGCACGCTCATAAACTTCTTTAAACTGTTTATAAGCCGATTTCGACACTTCATCACGGAGACTCCGCCACACGTCCTCTAACTGTCTCCTCCTCCGCTTCATCGCCCGCAGCTCCTCGGTAAACCAAGGTGAGCGATTTCTGCGGGGAAGGAGAGAGCGCCTGGGGGCGATCTCATCTAGGGCCGTAGAAAGACTGGCATTCCAGAATTCCACTTGCCCATCGACTGATAATGCATCTGCTGAACATTTAAGGAGCAGATTCATTTGTAGGATGGGACATATTTGAGATGGGCATGTACTCCATTTGAAGTACCTGCAGCTGAACCATAACTGGAATAATCATAGAATCCCAGAGTTGGAAGATATCACAAGGGCCAAAGTACTCCTGACAGATGGCCCTCCAGCCTTTGCTTTTAAACCCTCTGGAAAAGGGATGGGGGTTGGAAAAAAAAATGAGAAAAAGCATTTGGAAGAATGGGGACTCGTCTTACCCTGCAAAGGTCTGTCTTCAGAAATGGCCAGTCATCTCACAATGTTTCCCCATCTTCTTCCCACTTCTCCCTGCTTTTCCCCTCTTTCTTCATTCAAGAGTTGAATCTTCTCTCTGTTTTCACACACTGGCAAGATGGATTCCCACAGGCTGCTACCAGATGTAGCCGTAAATCATGGGTTGGCCTCTGTGGGACTCTGTTTTGCCAGCATGTGAAAATGGAGGGAACATGAGGAGAATTTGTATGGCAATAAGGTCCAAGGATACTCTGTCATAATCTGGAGCAGCATATTGCACTGTCAAACAGCTATTGTCAGATATTTTCCCCTAATGTTGAGGTAGAATTTTTGGCAATTTCAATCTATTGCTCCATCTCCTAGTTTCCAGAGCAGCAGAAAACAAGCTTGCCTACTCCTCAATGTGACATCCTTTCAAATATTTACATATGTCCCCTCTCAACCCTCTCTTCTGCAAACTAAAATAAACCCAGCTCCCCCAACCATTCTTCATAGGGCCCAGTTCCAAATCATGGATCATTTTGGTCACTCTTTTCTTGGCATGTTTCAGCTTGTTAATATCCAGCATATCAGGACATGTTCCTGGCAGAAAAGGCAGAAGGAAATAGGGATTAACTGATTCCCATGAAAGTCCATTTCAAACAATCCATCATTACCTTTCCTGGGGTTACTTTACATGGTAGAATGAATGTAGTAAGAAACCACTTGATCTGGCATGGTTCAATGCTGTGGAATCAAAGTAGTTGATGTTTTACAAGGTCTTTAGCCTTCTCTGCCAAAAAATACTGCTGACTCACAAATGACAACTCCCTGGATTCCACAGTACTGAGCCATGGCAAGTAAGGTAGTGTCAAACTTCATTCATTCTACAGTGTAAATGCACCCTTGGCCAACTCAGATTACATTAGGAAGACAGAACATAAGAACATAAGAACATAAGAAGAGCCATGCTGAATCGGACCTCATCCCATCTAGTCCAGCATTCTGTATCACACAGTGGCCCACCAGTTGTACACGGGGATCTCGAGCAGAAGGGAGGGCAAAACCCTGACCTGCTCCTGACCCCCCACAACCAGTACCCGGGGAAGATCCTGCCTACCTCAACCAACTCCGAGGTGGCACTTGAATGTCCTTTTCAGTAACTACCGATACACTTGGTATCCATGAATCTGTCTAATCCTGCCTTGAAGTTGTTCAGGCTGACAGCTGTCACAACCTCTTCTGGAAGTGAGTTCCATAACCCAATGACCCTCTGGGTGAAGAAATATTTCCCCTTATTAGTCCTAATTTTCCTACCTTGGAGCTTCAGGGAGTGCCCTCTAGTCCTAGTGTTTTGTGACAAAGAAAATAGTTTTTCTTTATTCACCTTTTCTATCCCATGCATGATTTTATACACTTCGATCAAGTCACCTCTTAAAGAAATGGTTGTATATTCATTATTTTAACTCTATCAGCATTGTTGATATGTACTACCATATCTTTCTCAGAGATGTCACGTATTTGAACCTGGTACATTTTCCAGAAAGGAGGAGCTGAGGAGCCTTCTAATAAAAGTGAAAGAAGAAAATGCAAACGCTGGGTTGCAGCTAAACATAAAAAACCCAAGATTATGGCAACAAAAATGATTAATAACTGGCAAATAGAAGGAGAAAACTTGGAGGCAGTGACAGACTTTGTATTTCTAGGTGCAAAGATTACTGCAGACGCAGACTGCAGCCAGGAAATCAGAAGACGTTTACTTCTTGGGAGGAGAGCAATGACTAATCTCGATAAAATAGTGAAGAGTAGAGACATCACACTGACAACAAAGATCTGCATAGTAAAAGCAATGGTATTCCCCGTAATCACCTATGGATATGAGAGCTGGACCATAGGGAAGGCTGAGCGAAGGAAGATAGATGCTTTTGAACTGTGGTGTTGGAGGAAAGTTCTGAGAGTGACTTGGACCGCGAGAAGATCCAACCAGTCCATACTTGAGAAAATAAAGCCCGACTGCTCATTGGAAGGAAGGATATTAGAGGCAAAGATGAAGTATTTTGGCCACATAATGAGAAGACAGGAAAATTTAAAGAAGACAATTATGCTGGGGGTAATGGAAGGAAAAAGAAATAAGGGCCGACCAAGGGCAAGATGGATGGATGGCATCTTTGAAGTGACTGGCTTGACCTCGAAGGAGCTGGAAATAGTAATGGCCAACAGGAAGCTCTGGTGTGGGCTGGTTCATGAGGTCACGAAGAGTTGGAAGCAACTGAACGAATGAACAACAAACACCTTTTCCACATGAAGCAAGAGTTATACTGCTAAGGTATAGTATGCAATTTTTATACCACCTGTGCTTCAAGTGCACATACCATGAAGTAGATTTGAAGGTTACCTAATATGTGAAGATTGAAAAAACACAATAATAAAAGTAATAATAATATCTACTAAATAATAGAAATATTAAATGAATCATCTTTCAGAAGTGCTGCAAGACACTATAACCCCCTTTCCTATTTATAAAAGAAACATATCCCAATCAAAGGAGTGAGAATATCATGGAATAATTTCCATTTTCCATAAGCAAGCATGGAATAATATATACTATACATCTTGAAAGCATGTATTAACATGAGCATTATGTTGTTGATTTTATAGAATTTTAATATATTCCAGATCATTACTCATTATACAATTTAGGATGGGTTGGTTTAGAGGGAATGATGCCGCGAACACGTGTCTATTTGATATTCCATTGGAAGAAGTGTTGTTTAAAAGTTATCAACTTTCGCTAAATTTTGTCCCGGTTTGTTTTCACTCATTCTCATATTACAATATACTCTTTCATTTCAATATTGCTCTCTGTCTCAACAGCACTGTTGTCACAATAATAAGCCTATTACAAATCATTGTTCTAAAATGCCATCTTTCAATCAACCAGTTGTCTAGGGTTGTGGTATATTTTTATAGTTCAGCATGACTAAGTAAATGCATGTGGATTAAAAGATCAGAAGATTGTGGTTGGTATTATGTATGAACTCCCTATCACTAGAAAGAATCCCAGACAGTGTCAAAATCTGTGGCAAAGCGGGTTTTAAAGATCTGCAGCAAATCGGATTTAAAAACCTGCTTTGGCATGGATTTGTGTCTCTATTGCCATTAAAAAGCCAGTGCTTTCCCTGGTTGGAGGTGGGTGGGTGGCTATATGCCATACCAATTAAAATCGAAATGGCATGCAGCCACCCTGAAGCCCCCCAGTTTTCCCCTTAAAAATAAAGTAAAACTTACCTGGCCGCCAGAACTTTCCTTCACGCACCAGGAGGCTGCGAGGAAATAAAGTGTGAGGAGGCCAGGGGATGGGGGGGGGGGAGGATGAATTTTCTTCCTCAGACACCCCCCCATCTCCTGTCTCATCATTTTCTCTCACCAGGGGAGCTAGGGAGAGGGGTGGGTGCCACCTCTCTCCTCTAGGCTTTGGCAAGATGGCTGTGGGGACTCACACCCGGGTAATTCCAGGACTACCTGGTGGGTGAGTCCCCACTGGCCCAATACCCCATTGGACTCAGATAAAATGGCACTTCCCATTTCACATACAGAAACTGGTCAGATTGACATCTGAAATTGATATCAGCATTGGTTAAAGGAATTGTGGCTTTCACCTCACATTAGACGTAAAATGCCAAGAAAGACTACCCAGAGCTCTTCCCTTCCTAATCCTCACTTCTACTTTCCACCACCATTTGAGCCTGAGACATTCACAGAAAGACAAGCTCATTTTCTTCCATCCTGCTTAAGGAAATGCTGATTCTTGCATTATCAGAGCAGTACGGATGCCACTATGGCAATGTCTGAATAATAGAATGAATCTGATTAAGTGAAATTCTCAGGTCATTACTATTGTCCTCGGAGAGATGTGAGAAACTTCCCACAAGATCTGCCCATTCCACATGAGTGCCATATAGTAAGAATGCAACCAGGCATCTTGGATAATAAATGAATTTGAGCTTAGATACAACCAAGAAGAATCACAGGTTTTGGCACAATTCCTCTTTCTCATTCAGCAAATCTAGCTGACACAAGGGCCAAACAGCGTCCTGAGCCCGAGTTGTTTAAGAATGCCTTGAGGGGTTTATTCAGTAAAGTTTGCTGCTCAGATGAACAGCTTGCTGCAGCTCTAATGGTAAGGCTTATAAAATGCATCATACATTAAATTTAATGTTGCCTCATTAGTCTTAATTAGATTCCTACATTACACCAACGTTATGGTTTCTTCGTGTTTATGTTTCCTCCTAAAATAAATTCTACACTAGTCAACATTTCAGTGTACTTTCTAACCTTTGAATAAATATACTCAACCATTGATATATATTCATATCCTTAACCTTAAAGAACTAAAAAATAGATGATATTGCACTGACATTTCAGCAAGTGAAACTATCATGATGGAAGATTTCACACTGACTGGAGAGTTAAAGAAATAAAATACCTGTGCTGTAGAAGTGTAACCAACTGGTCAATCATTTGCCATCTTTCTTCGCAACTGCCTTTTCAGATAACATATGTGTGAAGAAGAGTTTTCTCTTGAATACCTCAGCTTTATCCTCAGAAAATAGAAAGAAATCTCAGACTTTAATGATATCACAGTTTGCTGTAGTGAAATTTAATGTGATACCACAAATTCGACTGTGTGATCAGACTAGAAGATGATGTAATAGGAGCTGGCAAGATGGTACAATGACCTTTTCAGAGCACACACATACAAACACACAAATCTTCAGCACTTTGCAAATTAGTAAATGAACCAGTGACCAAAATAAAAAAGGTGGAGATTTCTCTTTGCTACTTTATGTAAAATTGCTGGAATGAGTGTCCTGGAAAAATAAAGCCTAACTGCCAATTTATATTCAAGCTGAGTAGGTCCGTATCTAATTCTGCCTTCATAACTGTACATCATAAATCAAATAAATAAATAAATAATTTCTACAGTATTCTGCTTTCTGTGATATACTGCCTACAAGTGTGGGGCTGGACTTAAAATGGTATGCCACATAACATGGATTGCATTCTCTAAACTAGATATCTCCCCCCCGAACCCAGGTGGATGCTATTTCTCACCATAGCTGAAGTAAGATTTCACTGGCTGGCTGCATGGCATTTAGAGGTGTAAAAGTGGGGGCATCTTGTCCCTTCCCTTAGGCAATTAAAATGTAGCCATAAATACAGAAGGTTTTATATTTTGAGGTAGTGAATAATGAAAGGATTAAATGGCAAGGCCATGAAGTTGTGGAGACTGAACGCAGTTCCACAAAGAAGAAAACAGAAGAGAGGGGAGTAGCATACTATTTTAAAGAGAGCCCAAGAATGTTACCTGGTCCCAAAAATAGAAAACATAGCTCATGTCTTGGAGTAAAGATGACTCCCTCCCTTCCCCCCTCCTTTCTCCAAGCCCTGTGGCCCTCTTTGCTGATATGAATAAAGGGGCCTAGCAATGGCCAAGACCTCTCTGGAGCTCTTGGCCATCAGGACTCCACTCCCACCACTACCATGGTTCATGTGTGTTCTCTAAGCTTCAGACTGGCCTCAGATTTAGGTGCCAATGTAGATAAGCCCCCTATTATATTTAATTCAGCAAAGTTAGTATTTATTTATTTATTTATTCAATTTGTACACGGCCCCTCCCAGGGGCTCAGGGCGGTTTACAGAATTTCAACACAACATAAAACAACAGAGCAGTAAGCATTAAAAACATCATTAGAACTCAAAGGCTTGTCTAAATAAGAAGGTCTTGCACGCTTTGCGAAAAGTTACCAAATTTTGCAAGGCCCAAGTTTCAGGGGGCATGAATGTGACCTGTTTCCATTTGAAACTCTATGAGAATCAAATGATTGAGGTTTTACAGTGTTATTTTGTGTGTGAGGGAGGGGGGGGGGAGAGATCCTCATTCTTTTCAGTTTTTCTAATGTGAATCTATTAGGCTTGTGTACGGAATTCATTTCTTCCATTTCTTTTTTTTTTAAAGGAAGCCCTGGGATAGCTCTAGGAGGTCATCACTCTTCCTTACCTGAAAATGGGTAGCCTCCTTAAAGTGCCTTGGAAAGAGCGTGTGGCTGCTGGCATGGTGCAGGCCCGAGAGAAAACGCACGTGCACACCTACCTACCTGCAACACCTCTCCTAGACAAGAAGCCTCCTTAAAGCGGCCTGCAGACAAGCACCTCTTCTCTAGAGTAGAAACAGGTAAGATGCCTCCTTAAAGTGACATGCCTATCTGAAGCTGAGTGCCCCTCCTCTCAAGTAGAAAAAACAGCTTTAAGAACAAGAAAACTCCTTAAAGCAAGCACCTGCTTGCAGCTGAGCATCTCTCCTCTAGAGTAGAAACAGGCAAAAACATGAAGCCTCCTTAAAGTGCCTGCACCTGGCTGCAGTGCTTCTCCTCTAGAGTAAGAACCTGCTTAAAGAACTTGCCTACTTTAAATGCCTTGGAAAGAATATGAGTGTTGTGCAGGCCCAGGAAAGAAAGTGTGCATGCCTGCCTGCAGTACTTCTCCTCTAGAGTAGAAACAGCTTAAATACCTAAAATGACAGGAAGGGGAACCTGGAAGCTCCCCCTCCCCTTATATGCGCTGAAAGAAAATTGATATTTTGGCACCCCAGAGCGAAAACAGATTTTTGCCCTCTGGAATTTGGAACACTCAAAAAACAGATCGGGGGCCCCATGGAAAGCCGGGACATTGAAACAGAACAAGGTTTACCTGGATTGCATAAGTCTAGTTTCTATTGCTCTGGAGAACTCATTTTCCCTACTGCTAAAAGACACATAAAACCTAAAAACTTTGCCACAATACTTCCTCCTCTGGACATTGCAATTCTGCACTGCCAGCCAATTCTAGAAGTCAATGTGCATTTAGATGCTGTGTGGAATTAATAATTCATTTCTGAAAGTCAATAATTAGTTTGAGGTGCCAGCTCCTATTTTACGATGTCCTTGTTTTCTATCATTTATGCCTTACAGCTTGCTGCTTTTCATGAGAAAATAATGCAAGTTTCGAGACTCTGAGATACATGGATAAATCTGCACTTTAAAGGATGGATTCCCCCTCCCATGCACTCCCCCTCTCCCAAAGTATGGAGGTAACTGTTGTTAGCCACTCTGACACTTTGCAATGAGAAAGGCTATAAAATCTTAAGTCAGAGACAGGTACAAGAAGTTCTGTTGCCTGTGGCCCAACTGCCTCCATTTACAGCAAAATAAAGACCCCAAATGTTACAGGAGATATTTTAATTTAAGCTCTATACCCAACCCATAACTATTATCTATATATATATATATATATTTCTTCACGTCGTGCAACGGGGCAAATAGACAAAGAAACCATAAGCCGCAAAATCGGCAACATATGGCAATATACCACGAGGTACCTAGACGGCCAAAAAAACCGGCCATGGGTACCTTGCAAAACCCCCAAACACAAGCCCCAAAAATGGGGCAACGGAACTCCCATCTCGCCCTCTCCGCAGCCAGCGCGAACGTTTAGAATGTTTGTGCCCGACCAAACAAAGCGCGCGCAAAAGAAAAATAGAGAAACATACAGAGAGAGAGCACTGGAGCAAACCTTCCCTTCCTCCCTTCCCTCACTGCTGCTCCTGCCCCACACCGTTCCAAGCCCCCGCGGGCACCCCAAGGAAGGCCCTGGCGGCTGTGGCGACAGCGGCGAGGAGGAGGAGGCAGAGGAGGAAGAAGCAGCAGCAAGGAAGAGGGAAGCCGCCATGTTGCTGCTGCCTCCTCCTCCCAGAGTCAGGCCGTCCCCCTCCCTCCCCGCCTCCGCATCCTTGGGGCCTGGACCAGCAGTTTCCGGCAGGGTGGGAGAAGAGCCCAGAGGGTAAGGAGGCAGGCAGGCCTCGCTGCTGCTCCTGCCCGCGCCGTGTACCTCCCGCCGCCCTTCCAAGCCCCCGAGCGGAGAAAAGGAGGGGGAGAAGGATGAGGGGGAAAGGGGAGGGACGCTTTGCCTCTTTCCATGTGGGAGGCGAAAGGAAAGGAAAAAAAACCCTTCAGCTGTTTCCTTTCCCTGGTGAAACACAGAGGGAAAGGAAAGGAAGGATGAGGGAGAGAGGGAGAAGAGAGGGAGGGAGGAGAGGAGGAACGACAAGCAGGAAGTGATGCTGTGCAGAACCTGCACACCCCTTCCATCCTCCCCCCGCCACCTAGCATAACAGCGAAGGAAGTAAGGAAGACACTTAGGGGTAAGCAGAGTTCACCTCTTCCCTTCCCTCCTTCCCCCCTTCCTCCCGTCCCACACTGCCAAGGAGGAGGAGGAGAGGACGGGGAGGAAGACCTTCTACAGCACGCCTGGCCCAACTCCGGCCCTCCTTCCCTCCAGCAGCTTGGGACTCTAAACTCCTCTGAAATCCCCCAGCAATGGATTTGAACCAAACATAGCACACAGAACTTCCCAGACCCATATAAAATAACATAAGGTGTGTTTAGCTCTCAAAAACCACACAAAAAATAAAAATAAAACACTCAAAACAGCCAAAAAAACCCTGGAGAACTACAATTCCCAGGACATGGTAGCCTCAAAAGCAGGCGGGGGGGGCTCGGAATGGCTGGACGAGGTCACTACACGAGGTGAGGCCCTGCAAGGGTAGGGGGCAGCACAGGCTTGGCCCTAGGACAGCCCTGGGTCAGCTTGAGCCCCCCCTCCCACTCCCACCATTCTTAACAGCCTCAGCCCCCTCCCTCCCCCAGCCTCCTCAAAGGAACTCTGCCCATGCTCAGAGGGAAACAGGGACCGGGTAAGGGGGAACTTCGCATGCTCTGATGTTTAGGTGCCCAAAACAACTCTTTGTATGCCCAGAGGATTAGGAAGGAACCCTGCGAATGCTCAGAGGTACTCTGCACATGCTCAGACTCCAAAAGGATTATAGAGTCCCAAAAAGAAAGGATCTGGAGGTCATAATGGACCTCCTCAGAGGACTGCAATGCCTCAAAAGGGGAAAGGAACTCTGCACATGCTCTGACTCCCAAAGGAACTCTGTGCATGCTCAGAGGATTATAGATGAGCTTTGGGAGTCCCAACTGAGAATAATAATAATAATGTATAATAATAAACAAATAATGACTCCATATTTCTGCCTGCCATAAAGGAGGGAGCAGGAGTACATGACCTTTGGGAGTCCCTTCCAACTGAGTCCAATAATAATAGTAATAATAATAGTAATGTATAATAATAACATAGTAATTCTATATTCCTGTCTGGCATAAAGGAGGGGGCTGGACTAGATGACCTTTGGGAGTCCCTTCCAACTGAGTCTAATACCACTACTTTCTCAGGACTTCACTTTGGAAACCACCACAGTCAGCCACAGCAAAGCGTGGCCGGGTACAGCTAGTTTATTATAAGAACTCTGCTTCTGCAGCCAAGATTGTTGAAAAAAGGAAACTTCACTTCAAATGAAAATAACCTGCAATTTTATTCCAAATATATATATTTTAAAAAATCTTGTTCAAAATCAAGTATTGTTTAGAGGTTTCAAGTTTGGGTTATTTCATATCTTGTGTGTGTTTGTTATAGTCCAACCATCAGTTGGTTCATGCAACTACATGGCTAGAAAACATATTGAATTGGAGACACTGGCTTCTCCAGGTCAGAACCCCAAAAACTCAAATTAAACTCACAAGCACAGTCAGCAAAATGCTGATTGACAGAAATATCAAGCATTAAAAAAGGTCCTTTGGTTAAATTATATGCTGGGAACTATTTGCTCAGCAATGGTCTCAAATTAATAAGCAGATACAAGGAGAGGGGAGGGTGTTGAAGGCACTGCAAAGAATGGGGGAATGGGGGCTGCTAATTGGCTGGCAGACTGCCAGACATTGTTAATAAAGATAATAATGCCTCAGGACAAATCACTGCTATCTGTGTTTGGGCTATATGAAGACGTTTCATACAGTCAGTAAAAAAAAAAGAGAAAGCAAAAGATAGAGATTCTTTTGCAGCTTTTTCCAAAAGCGCTGGAGTTTTTCAAAGTGTCTGAAATCTTGTTCCATTGAAGCAACAATAGAATGTAGTGTGAGATTCTTGCAACGTCTAGCCTAAGGACATTTGTTCCAGAGGATATTTCAAAGGCCAGTTATTTCAGAAGTGAGCTTCTGAGGTGCTACAATCCTTACTTCAGAGGAAAGGGAAATATATCACCCCAGAACAGAAAAAGAGCCCTGCCAAATCTGTCCAAAAGCCTACCTATGACAGCATTCTGTTTACACAGTGACCAAACAAATGGGAAAATGGGTCAACCTTCAGGTGCATCTACTCTGTAGAAATGATGCAGTTTAATACAATTTTAACTGCCACAGCTCAATACAGTGGAATTATGGGATTTGTAGTTTGGTGAGACACCAGCATTCTGGCAGATAAATAAAACCATAGTATTAAGCCTTGGAAGTTAAAGTGCTGTCAAACTGCATTAATTCTACAGTGTAAGTGCACTTTACATCTCATTAAGACTCTTTGTTTTCCTGCCAATGTATAGAATACATTATATTCTATATCACAGAGTGTAAAAAAGGTGACCTACATCCACATGCTCCATTTTATGGCCATTTTTTTCTCTTCCTCCACCTGAGAACCCTGGCTTATTTCATACTATAGAATTATAGCTCTATGATTCCCTTTTAACTGCCATGGTAATGTCCCATGTAATCCTTGGATTTGCAGTATAGGAAGAGGTACTGAGAATTCCCTGCCAGAGAGTTCCAGTGCCTCACCAGACCACAAACCTCAGAATTGCATAGGATGTAGCCAAAGCAGTTAAAATGGAATCATGGTGCTATAATTCTGTAGTGTGAAAGGACCCAGAGGATAAGAAAGCATATTTTTTTTAAAGTGCAATCTGTGGAAACTTCCAAGTATAAGAGGAATAAGAGTTGACTTTGAATAACAATTGAGGGGAAACTTGCAGTCATTCAGAGTTCCTATTACTCTTCATCATTGGCCAAGCTGGCATAGAATCATTCAAAATAGAATCTGAGCATATCTAAACAGCCACACATTCTTTTGCCCTGGTATAAAGTGCCATATATAATGATCAGATCTTTTTCTACATGTAGAGTGGTTTGAAAGGTCTGGTTTAGAGTGTCAAGTACTAAAGAGGTTAGGATTTAAACATTGTCCTCTTCCATCTGAAGAAATGATATTCTACCAACAGAATTGTCTTCTCTGATTAATCTCAGAGAACTCTTAATAGAGCAACATGCCAGCAGAATGCTAGCTAAGATCTGCTGGAAAGATAAAATATGGAAAAGAAAAGTGAGAAATGGAGTTGTGCCCTATCCAAACTTTTCTCAGCTCAGAGATATAGTCACAGCTGTAGTACTAAGTAAGGCATCAATAAGGGATGTATCAAGTAGTTTCTAACACTTCTAGATTCAATACAACTTCATTTGTCTTCTTTGGGCTCAAATGGGCCTTGGAAGTCTTCAGCAGTTAGAATTCTTCTCAAAAGACCTCAACAGATGGGGCTATTTTCAGTGGCACATGCCAATTCAGCTGTAATTTAGCCATGAAGCCCTTCGGCTTCCATCCACGACATACAGCTACTTCAGGCGGGGCTCCATAGCTAAACTATATTTGAGGCTTCCCATGTTACATTGGCAACAATGGAAGAAAAGTGCATGGTAGACAGTTTTCCCTGTGGGATGGGATTTCTGGTAAGTCAGACATTGCAGCTTCTTCATCCTCCCCCCGGGATGGGCATCAGCAGATTTGCCACAATCCTTGGCAATTCCAGTGGCCAATATGATGATGTCCTACTTCTGGCTACAGCCCATAGTGTCTTGTATCTTTACTTGGATGCCACCTGCCATCTTTCCATCCCTCTACAGAGGAGCCAGTGGAGCATACAGTGGATTGTCTTCAATCTAGTTTCCTTGAATTTTTCAGAATGTATGGAAATTAAAAGCACACATTCTCCCAGAGTGGATCACACAAGCTGGCTAAAAATATTGAAACTTTGATCTTTTCTAAGTAACAAAGTTATTAGTTGTTGTGCTCATTTGAAGAAAGTTCTTCATGATAAGAACTAAGTGAAGTCCATTCAAAAACTAAATGAAAACCATATGCATTATTAAATTGCACCTCATTTGTGCAATAAATTGCAAAAGTATAGTAATATATAACTCTATACAATCTGTTTCTCTCCCCCCCAATGAGGAAATTGATGTCCCTTTTGGAGTTTCTGTCATGGAACCTTTAATAAAGATTTCTATGTTTAGCCCCAACTAATTATAAGAAAATAATGTATTAAGAGGTGGATGTGTTGTGTCTCCTGTACTGAAGCATAGAGACCAAGGGTGGGATGTGTGGAGAGATGTTTGATTTCTGCTCCTATCATCCTCAGCCAGCATGGCCAATGGCCAGTAAGACTGGGAGATGAAATTAAAACCATCTGAATAAAGAGAAGTTCCCCACCCTTGTGATAAAACTAGTTGGGAGAAGAAAGGAATGTCTAAACCCATTATCAAAAATGTAATTGGCTATTCTATGTAATAAAAAAGTATACTATGACTGAAAGCTGAGCGAACATGAAATTTCCTAGCTGCTGCCCTTCTGAATAGGGATACAAATTTTCACTTACTTCATCCCCACACAGGAAAGTGTGCATTTTCAAAGTTTTCTCCCCAGTGGACAAGATGATGAGAGTTTTCCACATCTTTTAGTTATTTCCTGGATTTTAATACTATTGAATACATTTTTTTGCATAGAAATGTGTCATATGGCTATTTTATACCGATTCCTGATATGGGCTTAATCAGACATCTTTTATAAGGAGTCCTCACTGGGACTCCTTCAACTATCTTGGAAGTGGGAAAAAGTCCCTACTGCCCAGCTGCACGGAATATGGTTCAGTGCTGCAGAACAGCCAACCTAGATGTCTTCCACCCCCACCCCCACCCCAAGTTGCATCTTGAAAATCGTATTTTAGTCCAGATGTGGGAAAAGCTGCATATGACTCTTTCGATCCTTTTCTTGTGACCTCTAAAGTTCCCATCTCTCAAGGACCAAGACCCCCCTCCCATTTTCTTCCCTTTAAAACTGACATTTTTGTGAATTAACACAAACTATCCACATACAAATTTCCCTCCAATCCATGAATCCATCTTCTGAAGATAACCCCAAGTGGTCCATAATTAGACGGAAATTAAACTGGAAGTGATATTACATCACTTCTAGTTTCATCTTTGAGCAGTAGTTTAGTAGTGCCTGCTGCACTATAGGATCCAATAAATGTTTGCTGTGATCCTTTTTCAGTCATCCATATCCCTACCTGGTTTTGTTGTTATCTTGAAAATAGGAATGTATGAAAGCAAATGGAGGAAAAGTAGGCCGGCCAAGAATGTGGGTAGATGACTCATGATTTATAATCCAACTACATACAGGCCAAGCCACAGTGGTTCCTTTGAACTTCTTCTCAAGGGCACAACCTCAAGATGATGCTCATGTATGAAAGTGCGGACAATGCACTGGAGATCAGCATCAGGACAAAAAGAGAGGTGGAAAAAAACCCACTGGAATGAATGGAAGAGGTCCAGAATAAGCATCTGAGGATTGTAGCAGCAGCCTCTTGTTTTATGGAGGCCCCATTTATAACTACTTCTCCATTTTTTTCTGTGGTCTATTGCACCTTTCATAAACCTACTGATTAATATCAAACAGTGAACAATCTGACAGCAGGATTACAAACCCAGTATAACTGTTTATAGTGTGAATGAAAAAAGCACTCCATTTCCAGCCCACGTACTTAATAGTAAAATCTTGTTATACTTAAATGATGAAGGGATTACTCAGCTGTCAAAGTTCCTTTAAATGCTAAGAAGTAGTACTCATATTAAAAGACCTACTCTACAGAAGCAAAAGCAAAATGTCAGGTTAGTTGTTATTATCTCTTTTGTATATAAGATGAAAATGTGAGGCCTGATTTTTATTGCCACCCAATTTGTGCACACCAGCATCAGCTACTTTCCTTTTCAAGGCAATCTCTTAACTTAGTGCACAGTGGACTCAGCCATTGCTTAAATAAGCCATATTAACATCAAACAGATTGAATTAGGGGAAATTAAACAAAGAATCTAGAACTGTGTGGCTTAAAATTAGTTTTTATTCAGACAACACAGGCTAGTATCTTGCAGCATTTTTAGAATCTTGAATATCTCATCCATTGCTGTTGTTTGTAAGAAACACCATGTACCTTTTAGGTTTTTCAATCACTTCCACTTTCAAAAGATTGACTTGGAAAATAAAAGGAAGCTTTTCAGCAGTTTCCATATAACAATTGTGCAATTTTGGAACTCTTTAAAATTTTATCCTACACTTCTAGAAAAATCACTTTTGACACATGTCGCACATCCTTCTTGCCTCTCTTGTTCCGACAGCCTTCAATGTTAGTAGCCATCTACATGGCTTATCTAACTGTAAAATATGTTAAATTGGAAAAGAAGCATGAAATAACATTGTAAAACAGAAATATAGATCAGTTCTGTATGCTGATAATCTTTTGTTGTTTGTCTGTAGATCTAATACTTTTTGAATCATAGTTTCAGGATCCTTTTTGGTTATATTATTAATTGAACTCAATCTGAGGCTATGACTGTTGGGACCAATACCTCACTAAGATTCTGTGCCAACTGGCAGTTCTACTGGTGTGCAGTGGCTATTAAATATTTATGTATATTGGTTCCTTCAGGTTATCTCTTAGATGATTAAGCTGAACTTTGTCTTAGCAGCTGTCTAGAAAGGTTTTCTTTTTTTTAAAAAACCCAGAAAGATGGCTATAGTGAAATGAAATATATTGGGTAAGGTTAATGTGCATATGAAAGATACTGTTGTAGCATCCTTGGACCTCTTCACGTATAGCATTTTTGCCCCATTTTGCCACTTTTAATTGTGGCAAGGATGAGGCTTGCTGTGTGCCATCACATGACTCACAGCAGGCCCCGGCCACATTCCTCACAAAGTGGAGAGAAGCGCCAAAAGGCACTTTCTCCTTCACTAAGGGGAGGAAAGTGTAGCTTCTTCCTTTTTTTGCATCATTGCCCCGCTGCCCTTTTTGCAGTGTGATGGCAAAAAGGGCAGCGGGGCAATGTGAGTTACTGCATGTTGCCACCCTTTTTGCCATCTGATGAGGGGAAGGGAAAGGGTGCCAAAGCACTCTCTCCTGTCCCCTTCTTGTGGTGAGGGAAGAAGTGAGGGCAAACGGGACACCACGAGTTGCCCCACATGCCTTCCCTTTTGTCGACAATTGCATGGCCTGAAAGGGCCATGTGAAGAGGTTGCTTGAGTCTGAAAAAGAGAAAAAGCTGGTAGCATAAGCTTTTGGAGACTACAAAAGCTGATACTAAAATTTATTTCTCTCAGTCTCAAAGTTACTACAAGGTCCTTTTGCATACTGATCCTGACAAACACTCCTGCTTCTGGAATAATAGAGCTAGAAGAGACCCCTCCCCTGCCAAGAGTCAATCAAAGTACCCCTGACAGATGGCCATCCTGCCTTCCTTAAAAATCCTACAGAGAAGCAGATTCTCCAAAGCAGCTCTTACCATCCGTAATTTCTTTGTAATGTTTAGGTGGAATGCATTTGCCTTTATTTCAAATGCATTATTCCACGTCAAGCAACATATCTACACTTACTACTTTGTTCAGTATGTGATTCAATTAACCGCACAAGATTAATTCACAGTAACCCAGTCAGTTTAAGCCTGTGAATTTTATTCTGGATATTATCAGTGGATTTTAACATGCATTTTAACTCTGTGTATCTTGTTTTATGTCTTTTAATAGAGTTTTACCTCTTATATTAATGAAGTTGTATCCTGCCTCAAGCCTCAAGGGGAGGCAGATAAAAAATTTATCATCATCATCATCATCATCATATCATCATCACCATCACAGAGCAAAGTTGCTAAACACTGATGATGATGATGATGATTACACTACATTTATACCCTGCCCTTTTCACCCCAATGGTGGACTCAGGGCGGCTTACAGACCATGGCATACAATGCCAGATTACACATATAATAATAAACATGACACAGGGCTGTAGCCATGATTTTGTTTCGGAGGGGGCTGAGTTTGGTTCGGGGGGGGGGGCTGAGACTGGGTGGAAGAGGGTCTACCCTAGCAAACCTTTTGTATTGTTATCCCAATAACCCCATTAATGTGGGATATAATGAGCATGGTGATCAGATCATGATATGAATAAACATAACAGTTTAAATAATGTACCAGTAAGGCCTTTTCGCGGACCACCCTGAGAATTTCGGGGGACTATAGCCCCTTAGCCCCCCGGCTACATGCCTGACATGACATATACATTTAAACAATTAGAATAACAATTTAAACATACAATAATAAACTTGACATATCAATTGAACAATTCAAATATAAATACAATAAAAAGCTTAAATGGTTTTACCTGGGTTAACCTATCTCAGTGGGATCCAAATTCTGAAGCAGGATTCAGGTTCTCCCCTGAATTAGGGACAATTTAGACAGCTGCAGCTGTGTTAATGGACATCCCACACTCCCCAGGCACACAACCCAGGCTCAAAATGAAGGGCTATCCTGATGCTCTCAGTACTGAAATCTAAGTCCCCTCCATGTATGATTATCCCTTTGTCTATTCACAATTACTGATTTTTAAAAGAATTTCCTGACTTCAATATGGAAGGAAATCTGCAAAACAGAAAACAGCCAAAACCTACAGAACAGAAACACATGCATGACATATGAGTCCCTTTTCCCCCAGCCCCCACATATTTTTCCCTCTGACCTACATTGTTGGCTTTGACATTTAAAATAAATGTGCAAAAGTCAATTAATACCTTATTAAATAATACTCTAAATGCTCTAACATTTCTGGAAGGCAATTTGGGTAAATGAATCAAAGCACTTTACCTAAGATAATTAGAGGACCTTAATCTTGCATCTCTCTGCATGGGTGGACCCCTGAACACATACGGAGTCAGCTGAAGAAGTGGAGCCGAAAACATGCAAAGATTAGGGCAGTCAAGGAAGAAACAGAACTGTTAACATTACCTGCCAGCTTTTGTTGAGAAAAGACAGGGTAGCTCTTTTCAAAACTACTCTGCTCTCGCCTTTCAACAATGGGAATTATATTTGTGCAACAAAGTTCTGCTAAATCCATTGAAAGGAACATTAGGTTCCATTATAGCTGCCATTCCTAGGGGTGCTAACCATTACATCATCTCTACTGCAGGATATTTCTTCTTCTCTGCTTATCAGCTTCAAAAAGGTTAAAACTGGAGGCGTTTGAGAAGAAACCTGTATTTTCTCTAAACTGGGGCGAATTTTAAAATAAATAATGCTAACATTTATAGGCCAAAATATGATAGGACTGCTTGTGCAGCATATAACTTTGCTAACCTAGCAACTCCAGTGATCTGACGTGAGAAGGCTGCTACTTCTTATTTCCCCCTTAATTACTGATTTGCCAGACAAGTTGTTAGTTCTTTCTTCTTCCACAGTCAGTGCTCAGGAAGGAAGCATGGAAAGGTGCTGGATGTCCCAAGGTACTTTCACTGGCATAACACAGGGTCAGCCCACATTAACCATCAACAGAATTCTGGTTCTTATCTGAGTTTAGTATCCTTGGAAACAATCAATACACTTCCGCCTGCTCTCAGGGCCACATCGGCCCCAGCCAGATTCCTGTCCGACTTGAAAACTTGGCTCTTCTGCCAGGCGTTTGGGGATTGACTAGATAACCTGGAGGCTGGGCCCTTTATGGTTCTCTGTACCTGTGTTTTTAATTGATGTACCTGTGTTTTTTAAATGATGTAAGTCGCCCGGAGCACCAATGGTGGAGGGCGACTCACAAGAAATAAAGTTGTTATTATTATTATTATTATTATTAACTTTAGTTTTGATGTCATGACAATGCCAAAGGATCTGGGGACACTTCACAAGTAGCATCTAGGGTTGGATATCTTTGGCCATAATACTTTGATTTCTGTTAATTTTTTGTATTTAAAATTATTTTGACCCTATATTGACCCTCGGTGTCCAACCCGGAAGTGACGTTTCAAAACCGAAGCCAGGATCGCCATCTCCGTAAAGGGCGCATTATTATGTGGTTTTTATTCCCGCCCTTTCTTTCTTTCCTCCTGTTCCCCAGGCTCTTTGGAAGCAGCCTGGGGCTGGGATTCTTTCTTCCTGTTTGCCAGGCTTTCCCTCCACTTGTGAGGGAAAGCCTGGCGAACAGGGGAAAACTTCAGTCCCTGGCTGCTTCCAAAGCACACTTTGGAAGCAGCCCAGGGCCGAGATTCTTTCCTCCTGTTCCCCAGGCTCTCCCTCACAAGCGGAGAGAGAGCCTGGGGAACAGGAGGAACTAACGCGCAATAGCCTTGACGCATGTTGGTTCTCAGCTGAGAAGAAGGTGCGGAGGGCATCCCCTCGCCTCCTCCTTCCCAGCTGAGAACTAATGTGTTGTTCCATGAATATTGTGTAATATCTTTATTATTGCTTCGAATACTACATGCTTTGAGTATCAGAACATTGAATATATACATTTCTCTTACATATTGATATGTCATTGTCATGTTTAAATGGTTGGATTGATATTACATTAGAGTGTTTATCTTGAGCCCCCAATTGCTTATTTCATTGCTTGTCCCAGCTGTTTGTCAGCAGTTCTGAATCTCTAGTAAGCAGTGGCCTTCAGCGTTCTAGTCACCTCCACCCCTCCTTGCCTTCTGAGAACTAATGCATGGGGGTTGATTCCCAGCTGGCATAATGGAATAATAACGAATTTCATTATTTATTATGTTTCAATTACGAAATTATTACAATTTTTTTTGGAACACTTTCTATTTTGAAACAACAGCGGCAATCCCCCCTCCCCCCCCCCCGACGAGTTTAGAAACAATCAACCACCCCTAGTAACATCCCATACACAAAACTTGACTGGACTATTTAGGCCAGGATGGTGAACACTGACAGGTGGTTTGCAAGTATGGGAGAACTGAAATATCCATCATAAGGGATGATTGAAGCTTTAATCAAAGGAAATCTTGAAAGTCCCATGTTCCTTAGTGCTGGTGTTAAAACTGTTAATGAAGATGCAATATACAAAAATTTACATCCCCACACCTAAGTCTTACAGTGCTTTCAAAATATGTCCAGGCTAACTGTCTTTCTCAAAAGTAGGCCTTTATTTATATTTTCTTTAGTTTTTGTCATGATGGAACAGGTGCCACTACAATTATTTTTCTCTACTCAACATGAATGTTATTCAAGGAGAAAGGAGTAATATATTAAACAACTCAACAGTTTGTTCTTCTCTGTGGAGATTTAAGGTTTACTTTTCTTTTAACGTGGCAGGGCAGGCGATCCCACCGCTGCCACCATTTGTGGAGATTCGACGTTAACTTGTATTTCGCTGCCACCATTAATTTATTTAGGCTTGACCATTGACCTGTAAAGAGTGGTGAGGAGACTGGTAATCCAAATGAAGTCACGGGGAGAGAGTTTTGAATCAAAACTTAAATAGTTTATTTCACACAACTGGGCACAAAACTTGGTTTGATACTTAATATAACTCTTCCGAAGAGGCACGACTTAAAAAGGTTACAAAGTTTAACTAGTGCTATTACTTAGTTAGATCAGCGTCTAACAATCTCAAACATACAGGCACTTTTGTCTTCTAAAGGCACCTTGCCTCTATCTAGCCCTCAGGCTTTACACAAAACAGATTCCCCAGCCGGCTACACTCCGCTCGCTGACAGGAAAACTCTAACTGCTCTCTCTGCAGTTTCAATAACGTGATTCCTACTCCTCTCCTCAGAGCAGAATCTAATCGAACCTTCTGGCTTGACAGCCAGGCACCCACTGACTCTCTCTAAGAATTCCGAGCTAGCCTTCTGGTTGGCTCCGCCCACCATCACCATGGCAACACATTCCCCCAGGAGGGAACTGCCTCCATTATCACAGCCAACCCTTTGTGGTCTGTCCATAACGTGACCACTTAATATAACACAAATAACCACCTCATCACATTCTCCATCAACCTTATCACATTGGCCACTGGAATCACCATGGATCATGGCAAAACTAGCAGTGCTCAGGGGGGGGGGGAGTCCGTCACCCCATACCCCATATCACCCAATTTATGCTTAATTCCATCTCACAAGGGGAAGCATTCACCTCCCGGCCTCCCCTCATTGTTGCGAATGCAACATGGGAAACCGCCCATATTGGTGCTGCAGTGGCATATGCCAGTTCCACTTTAGTTTACCCATGGTGCCCTGCTAGAAATAGCTATACATCATGGGACAGCAGCCAGCAGGCTCCATTGCTAAACTGGAAAGGATTTGGCATATAACACCCTCAGCCCCCTCTGATGAGCTCACATGAGGGATTTTGGTATGTTCAGCATGCAAAAGAGAAGGCTGAAAGGTTATATGCCAGCCATCTTCAAATAATGGACTGTAAGGCTGTCATTGACAGGGCAAGCTTGCGTATTCCTCCTCCAAATCATGAATCAAAAATTTAAATTACAAGAAAGTAGATTCTGATGAAAAATTAGGAAGATCTTTCTAAGAGACTATTGACATTAGAAAGAACTACAGAAGGTTTCAAAGAAGAGTTCAGTATATGAATCAGGGATTATTTAGTTGCAGATTCCTACAGTGGTTCCAACTTCACAATTTTATGAATCTATTATACCATGACATCCCAATTATCTATTTAATGCTAAGGTTTGTCCAAAGATAATCTTATTCTTCAGCATAGCCAGGGAACAGAACTTTCCTTTCACTTTTCAGATGCACCTAGAGGGTAATCTTCTGACTCCATTAACCATGATAATGTCTGGTGTCTAAGTACAGGTCAACGGGGACTACATGCTTCAGATAGATTTTCAGCACTGTTAAGGTCTCTCTCCATTGTCTCTCTCTGT
This sequence comes from Anolis apletophallus, assembly GCA_030556195.1. NCBI lineage: Eukaryota > Metazoa > Chordata > Lepidosauria > Squamata > Anolidae > Anolis > Anolis apletophallus. Next base: position 138,726,136 of record JARBWK010000002.1, on the reverse strand, counting down.
GTGTCTCTCTCAGCACTGTTCTAATTATGCACATTTCTGTTACGGTATTCCTCCTGGTCTTGTCTTATGAAATGATGTGACTCTTGATTACACTTCTTGTACTCAACTTGTAAGATCATGCTCATCTCTTCCTGAACACCTTGATGACAAGTAACATGTATTTTTCCTGGCAAAACAATCACGGTGTTAAAATTCTCTTAACATCCTTGAAAGCATCTGCCTATTTTGTCAATTCCTTCCCTGCCTCTTGAGTGTCTGACTTAAGCATAAGTAGGCAAGCACTATATAAGGATTCATGCTGCTGGGACACCAGTTAGAGTAGATTTGCATTGTCTCATGAGTGATGAGGATGACAGAAGTAGAAAGCAACACTGAGTCGATCTGGCACTCACATGTAGAACAATACAGCATAAAGAGGTTCCTACACAATAGTACATCATAATATATTCCAAGTCCTTGTAACTGAAGTGTTGATGGGGGTGTTCTCTCCTCCCTTTATCTCCTTCTCAGAAATAGCTTATTCTTTCTGTATTTTTTTCTTATATTGATAACTTAACATAGGCTTCACCTGGGATTTCAAGAATTTCACCGAGGCTGCTCTTCATAGCAATCTGACCTGGATCATCATTTTCAGATCAAACATTGACACTGAAATAGGTTAAAAAAGTTAATAATGTGTGCATTGTAGAAATATGATCCTCAAAAACAATGCTTTTAAAGAAAAATAATACTTTAAAATCAATTAATAATATGGTGGAATGGATTTATGAATGAATATAAGCAAAATGTGTTTTTCTGGTCCTTCAGCTCTATTCATTAACATTCATTTTCTTTCTTTCTCTCTCTCTCTCTCTCTCTCTCTCTCTCTCTCTCTATATATATATATATATATATATATATATCCCTTGTGAACTATCGCTTTTAAATTACTGTTGATGTTTTGCCTCACATTTTAAGAAATACCTTATGAATGTAAGTTTCTCTAGTTCATAACACTTGTTGAGATTGCAAAGTAATCACTGTTTGTCTGCAAGGTCTCTCTATGGCTCCAAAATTGGGTTAAACACCTGAGCCTGGATATGTGAGCAAAGAGTTTGGGGAGCCATTTTGTAGGGCATATAAGTCCTCAGTAGGAATGGCAAGAACTTAAAATTCCCTGCACTTCAGACACTGCTCAACTTGGAATTGACAAATTTGGCTGTTTCACTTTGTCAGACACCAACCTCCAACCCCACCTGTCTTTAATTTAATTATATATGATTTATAAAGAAATTTGTGGACTTGGATAGGTTTTATTTTCAAAATGAACAATTATCTTTCCTCTCCATGGTTTCATCCCTACCTGGATGAAACCATGTTGTACCTGCTTCACACTGTAATTTCTAAGGATGACAAAAAGAGAAAAGGAGAGTTCTGAGTCATTGCCAAAAGTGTGTGGCATATCTTGGAATACAAGAAACAGACGCTGAAAGGCCCAGCACTCAAAGTCCTTTTCCTGAATGGACAAATCTGACAGTTTCTTCCCCCCCCCCCCACCAGTTTAAATTATTTAAATCTCACATTCTTGATCTCTCATTAAGGAATACATTATTACATTTTGGTAAGTGCTTATCAAATAATGAACTCTGCAGTACCTGAGGTGCAAGGCTAGTATGCACTCGCTAACTTAATTTTATTCACTTGTTTTTTAAAAAAGTTTTATGTATCTCCTTTGCTTACCAGAGTTCAAAACAGTGCGCAGAATTCATTAGAACAACAATATGATTAAACAACAAACACAACAATCAATATTAAGATGAAGAATTTCACTAAATAAAATATTAAATTCAACCTACACTGATAAAATAGATAAGCTTTAATGGTTGCTGCACTTTTTAACCAGTGTTCAAAAACACTTGATGTGGGGGTTTAATGGTTTTCTCCTTTTGTTTTCTCAGAACAAGAAAGATGGTGCCAGTGTCAACAGGCGCCTTTGTAAACAGGATAAAGGGGGAGGCAGCCAGGAAGCACATGGCAACTCCCAGAAATTATATGTATTTGCCATGACCTTTTGGGGTCTCTGTGGGCTGGTAAATTGGTGGCTGAATCCCCAAAAATTTCTTCAGGCATAGAAGTACAGATGGGCAACATCTCTCTCATGGACCTGAGATGGTCATCTATGTGAAGCAGTTCAAGAACGACTAAAGGGAAAGTGAGTCAGGCCAAGACTGGGAAGAGTGTCAGCCAGTGGCCCCTACCCAATGTCATTATTGGCTGGTGGGCAATAGGCTCCTTTTCATGCATAAGGGCAACACTCTTTTATCCCGGTTTCAATTTGCAGAGCTCCTGCACAAGACGGTCATATCCCTGGGCCTCTTGGCAGGCCCACTCTTTTAGAATTGGAGTAGCTATGCCAGCTACTGTACATGGCTTGATGGCTTCAGCCATTAAGAACATTGGAAGACGGCAATCAGTGGCTTGCCGATGTTATATCTTCCCAGGTCTTTTCATTGACCCTTTGCTTAACTGATAATTGGTTGGCTGCTGAGTAACATCAAACAGAATGACTCAAACTCACTAATATTGGTAGTGTCACCACGTTTATCATCAGTGGTCATTTTGCATCACTAAAGGAGGAGGTAAGCATAGTAAGGTTTCATACATGCATTAGTTAGAGGGATCACTGCATCACATTGTGTATTCATAGTTATGTATGTAGTTGTGTGGCCAAAACAACATCTGTACTTGGTTGCGGTGAGAGGTTGGCAGCAGTTGGGCTGTGCTCAATTTCACGGTGGATGGCATGAGTCCTGGATCCAGTTATTTACCACTGAAAGTAGGCGCTGGCAGTTGTAAGTGGTTCCCAAATGGGAGAAGCCTGGCCATCATATCTAGTGCGGCCAGCCACACCCAGCCAGGATAGTCATAATACATCATATTATGGTACTAGCTGTGCCCGGCACGCGTTGCTATGCCCTATTTAGGAGATGCGAGAAAGTCTGAGTATGTAAGGGTTGGAATTGATGTTAGTTATGGTCTTGGTGGGGTCATGGCTGTGTCATTGTGAGTTGTTCTGGTGGGTGGGATGTTGACGTCCTGTGGAGTTGTCGGTGTGTGGTGTTGCTGGTGTTCTGCAGAGCTTGTGGATATACAATGTTTTTTGTCTTTCCGTCTGCTGTGTTGATGTAGAGGTTGATGCTTGTGTGGGTGGGGTACTTTGGAAGTGAGTGGAGGTACTTGAAATCCCATCATCCATAGTGTGCCCTCCTCTAAACTGCAGTTGAATGGAGTGTGGGTCATGGGGGCACTGTGTGCCAAGTTGGGTCTTTATCAGTCTTGGTTCTGGGCCACAGTGGTCTGTGGGGAATGTTTGAAAGTACTACAAATCCCATAATCCATGGAGGTACATCAAATCCCATCATCCATGGTCCACCCTCCTCCAAACTGCAGTAGAATGTAGCGTGGGTCATAGGGGCTCTGTGTGCCAAGGTAGGTTACTGTAAATTCAGGCCATACACAATGTCCCATGAGCTGAGGCCTAGTCGGGAAAATCAAGTTAATGAAGCCTTACTGTCAATTCGGAGCTGAAACAGCATCCCATTAAGTGAGGCCTAGTCAGGAAAATCATGTTAATGAAGCCTTCCTGTCAATTTTGGGTGTGGTCTGTGATTTGTAGGGGTTTAAATTTTCTGTGGGAAGTGAATTGGGTGTTTGTGTTGGCGACTGCCTCAGGCCTTTGCCTTATCCTCCTCTGCCAGTTTATTATGGATCGGAATGTTCATGTTGGCTGGCCAATAGAGGCGTTATGCAAATACTCCCTCATTGGCAACCAATCATGTTGTCAGAATGTAGAGGCCGGGAGATTCGTTGGTGGCCGCGGAGGATGCTGGGAAATGTAGGTTTTTTTGTATCGTTGTTTTGGGGGCCTTCTAGGTTTTGGGGGGGAAAGTTTATTTGCTAAAAACCTACCTTGCCTGAGGCCTATTTTTGTTGCCAAGTTTGGTGTCTCTGCCTTGTAAGGTTTCTTTGCCTAGGACGGTTGTTCCATAATGGGACCTCCTTTTTATAATAGATATTCTGAAACAGACAGAGGCTGGGGTGTCCCAGAACTTGTCTCAAGGTTGAAAGTAACTTAGGAGGATTCTTGATAAGCTGTAACCAAATAAAGCTGTGATCTTTTATTATTCAATACAGTGTTTGTTGTGATTATTGTGGTTATTGAGTGGTTATCAAATGTTGCAGAATGTAACTGAATTGATGCTGTTCTCTCCCATTCAGCCTGGTCTATTGTAAAACTGAAGTCTTCTCATTCTTATGCTTCTACAATGCAGTATAGAGAAGGAGAGGGAGGGAGGGAGTCTATTGAAACAAAGGTATTATGCTCAAATGCATGTATATACCGTATACTGTAACTGCCATATTAGTGTGAATATACCACGGGCATAAATGTGTCCCTACTTTTATCTATGAAATACTGAAAAGAATGAAAGAAAATAGTATTTTTGCTACATCATGCATTTTACTCAAGCAACATTAATGGGTTTACCATCCAGAAATAATTTTCCCATTTTCAAAGACATACTAAAATGACGTTACACTTATTTTTTAAAAAACCCTAAACAATGAATTACTTTGGGGGATTCTAGAGTGGCCAAGGCAGAAGAAATTGTATATTATCATAACTGGACACAATTGTGGGCTCTATTTGGTGTGTTATAATTGAATACTATTCTTTGCAGATTGCCTTTTGCCACAAACTAAGTGCAATGTCAGAATGCTAAGGAGTCCCTAAAAGGCAGTACATGGAATACGACATAATTTACACTTATGGACACAGTTTAATCCCATCATTTCCTGTAATATGGTTACACTATTGGGAACACTTCTTCCCCATAACCCCTTCCCAACTCCTATTTCTCAATGCTCTCTTGATGACCTTAAGTGAGTGTCCTGTGCATACAAAGTGTTCAGTCTGAAAGAGTTAGAGAAGGGGATCTCAAAAGTTTTAACCAGAAGGCTGGTTCTTGGTCCCGCAGACTGTTGGGGGCGGGACTATTGGGTTTTTTAATTTAAAAAACTGCACATATACTATTATCTGAAGTGTAAAGAAATCCATGAAAGAACAATACAATATTTAAAATTAAGAACAATTTTAACCACATAAACTTACTAGTATTTCAATGAGAAGTGTGGGCCTGCTTTTGGCTGATGAAATAGTCAAGTTAATTAGGATTGTTGTTATTGTTGTTGTTGTGTGTCTTCAAGTCATTTCAGACATAGGGCGACCCTAAGTTCAAAGTGTAGGGCAGGAGCTGGGTAAATTGCCTTAGGCGTTAGTTTAGGGAGATCTGGGTTAGATTGTTAAGTGCAAATTAGTTTTATGACAATTTCAGCTAAGAATAAAACACTTATTCTGTTTTGTCGGAGTCTGGAACCATGATGGAGAGAGATGGTGCCATTGGAGGTGAAACTCTAGATGCTTCAAAATAAATGACCATTTTGGATGGTCAAGAGCAAATGTTGGAGATTTCAATATGCTTGATTTCTAGCCACAAAAGTGTTGTCATGGCAATCCATACCTATTATTCTCATGACTCACTTGGCAGCTTCAAGGAATCCCAAGTCTTCAGTTTCTGGAGTAGTATGGTTGCAAAGGTGAAAATTAAAGGGAGCCATCAGCAATTGAGCTCAATGCTTGATTTAGTCAACCCAGGAGATCTCATCTGTTCTTGCCATGGCAGACTAATAGCTCTTTCTTGATTCTATGGGTGGAGAGTTATTGCTATACTTAGCTGGTGGAACAGTTTGCCTGGTTAATTTCAATAATGAGACTCTGGCATGCTAATTAGTTATGCAACCCCCAAATGAATTTCTTAAACTTCAACCAACTATCTGATCCTGATTTTTTTGCTCCAGCTTCAAAGAGGAAGAAATCTTCTTCTGCTTTTGGTTATGACACTACACAAAGTGTCTTCTTGGTAGCTTGCCTTTCACAACTTAACCACAGCTCAGCATGTGCACTATCATTAGCCAAATGAATTAACAAATACACACAAAAAGAAACTAGAATTCTGTGAGATCTGCTGCTCTTTGTATGACACACTCCAATACTTACAGTATATAGACTTATGTGTTCTTCGTGCAATTTCTCTGGCATAAGGCGAAAAAAACAGCTTAGTAAATTCAATGCACACTTTTGGATTGGATCATCATATTGATTAATTATGATTCATTTATGGAATTGGGGTCTTTTTACTTCTGCCAAAACATTGTGCTTGCTGCCATTCAACAAAACTCAACACATTCAGTTAATGGGAAGGACTAGAAGTGGACAATTAATATTTTTTTTAGCTGTGAAGTCCTGTTTGCCATTTTAAACTAGTCCTGTTTGCTCCAACTAAAGGCCATTCAACTTGTTAGCATTGCACAGCATCCTTCCCCACTCACCCCCCCTCCCCGCCCATACCTGCTTAAGATGGTTTTCTTGCAACTGTGATCTACTCAGATCCTGAGATACTACTCTATGGTGAACTCACCATGGGTCAGCACAAGAGAGGCACCCCAAAAAAGAGATATAAGGACTCCCTGAAACAACATCTCAGGCTCAGCCAGATTGATCACCAACAATGGTCCATCCTGGCCTCACATCGGAAGGCATGGAGATGCACTATCCACAATGCTGCGGCCTCTTTCGAGAAGATATGCCAAACGGGTCTCGAAGAGAAACGACAACGCAGAAAGAACCGCAACTTGGAAACAACATCACCCAAGGAGACTTTCAGCTGTGCTTTCTGCAACCGGACTTGCCTATCTCAGTTTGGCTTTTTAGTCATCAACGTGCTTGTAAAAAGCATGGGATGAATCCTTCCGAAGAATCTTTGTTCATGAAGTAATGCCAGAAAGAATCTACTCAGGTATTGACTAGAAATACAGCAGTATCTTAGGCCCATCTACACTGTGATATAGCCCAGTTTCTGAATCCAGATTATCTGCTTTCAAAGCAGTGTAGATCCGGCCTTAGTCTTCGCTGCAAATAAGAATTGAAGTTGAACTATTGGCATTAACTCAAGGCAACAAGCAACATGACACCCCTTTCCATCCAATTCACAAAAGCAGTGTGTTAGTATAAAATGAGGCTAGCTGTCTGCTTGGCCCACTGTTTTCCACTGACTTGCCATAATTTCCCAGCACTTGGTCTACTGGTAGAAACAACTCAGGTAAGAATCCTGGAAACATTTGGACCTGCAAAGGCACTTGCAAGTAAAAAGTCTGAGGGCCCTTCCAGACAGTCACTTAATTTAGAGTAATGAAGTGGAATTGAAAATCCCAGTACCTCAAGGAGAGTCCACACACGAAGCTTTCAGTCATGGGAAATGGTCGCATGGCATCCAGAAAGATTTGGTTAATGCCAGCAGGACATCCATCAGAAGTGTTGTTTAAAAAAAAGAAGAAGTGTTGTTTAATTGTTTTTCCATATGACTCTCTGAGATGTGCTCCACCTCATAAGCATTTTGCCAGAGTTGCTGCAGATATAATAAAGTGCACACAAGCAGATTTTTTTTTGTTTCTCCTCAACCGCACTCCTGGTCCTCCAGGTTTGCCCTCTTGGACCCCATTTCCCTTTGGGGTGATGTGCCTGTGGCATGTTGCTGCTCACTGTGTAATATGAAGCTCTGTTCCTTTCAGGAATACACAGGAAGTGAGATCAAAGGTATGGCTGGAGAGAGTTTTCATGAGAATTGTTTTCCTCTCATGCTTCCATTTAGCCACCCTTGTCTCTGTGGTTTCAACTGTTTACATCCCTCTATCAGCTGTTTTGGGATTTTAAAATGAGGATAAGCATTAAAGCACTCCTCACCAGCATATCACAAAAAATCAACTTATTGTGTGTGTGGGGGGGGGGGGGGGGAGAGGACAAGACACTGAGACATACAGTGCTCCATAACAGCACTTTTTTTTGCCTGATATCGGATTTTATGCAAACCTTTTTATCATATGTTTTTCATGCCTTACTGTGATCAAGCATGCATTATGTATGTGTGTTTTGTAGCCACTCCCGCCCTCCTGTTATCCCACTTTCTACTGGGTTTTCAGGCTTGTGTAGATGGGCCTTGGGTGATTTCTGGATATAGAAGAACTTTGTAAGTAGTCATCCTCTATGTCTCAGGTACACTAGTTATGTACAACATTCAGCAATACACATGCATATGTGCACTCACATTCATATCCAAATGCATGGTAAGGTGTTTTCTTTTTTTAAAAAGAAACCCTTTGCAATGGCATAGGAGTGAAATTTATTTTGGGGACAATTAAAGCACTAGACAGGAAAGAGTTACAGTGGCATCCTGAAATGCACAGTAGTTTTTCTAAAGACTCACAGGGCATCAATGGTGGTTTCCTAAAAGATGTATTACAACAAGGGAGAGACATTTCAGGGGGTACTACAGAAATAACAAAGGGAACATCTGAGTTTTTATTTTAGTTTCTCATGCTGGAAGGATGTTTTAAGAATCTTCCACTAGAACCTGAAATGCCTTACTGTAGAGTAGGAAGGGAATTCCTTATTTAGAGATACCTGACAGTCTGGATGGAACCACCTGCAGATGCATCTGACCCATGGGCCCAAAGTTCATTATCCCTGATCAAGGGGCAAAGAGCCTTGAGATTTCCAAGAACTGTGCCTCCTAGTGACTACCTTGCATAATGGTGCCTTACATAGAAACATACAAAGAAACATAACTCTGCTAAAATTGGGAAGAGGTAAGAGTAGGGCCTAGGGATTTTATTAAGGATTCCTACATTTTCCCCCAATGGCAGCAAGTGTCAGGCAAGGAGCTGTATAGGACCCACCTACAACATTAAAAAATCCCCACTCTTTATGAACCACTGCCCTTCTCATCACCCCACACTTGTAGCAGCTGAATGTAGACAATGTTAAAGTAAGGCATAATGTCACCCAGACAATCCCGAGTTTTAGCCTGTGTTCAACGCAAGTGCCTTTAGCACAGTAACCATTCTAATTGATTGAATCTAGTCAGATTGGGCAAATCCATCTGAGTTGCTGAGCGAATCATGCAAAAATGAGATGCCTGAACAAAAGTGTTCTGATTTCAGATGAGTCAATTCAGGTCCTTATGGAGCACAAGGGGAGATGTTCATCAAGTTTTGTAAACATGATTATCTTCTATTTTCTCTGTTTGTTAATTTCATTTCTTTGCCTTGCCACTGTAGGTTACATTTGTGAAGCTGATTTACAGTAAACAGAATCTCAGTAAGGCTGCCTTATGTTTTCAATTTCCCACCTTCCTTGTAGAAGAGGGTTTTTTTAAGTCACTGTATTTTCTTCAGACCTTTATAGTAACTAGTTTAATCTCTAATTGAAAACAATAGATTATTATAGAGACACAAATTATACTCTGTGTAATGCATTTCATAAAAAGATAAATGTCGCAATATTGCTTTTTGCCTCTCAGCTAGGGAACATCAAATCTTAAACTAGGGAGCCATTTAGAAATCAAGTTCCACACTGCAGTTGCAAAGGGAGTAAGAATTTTCAAGGAAAAAAAGAACAAGGGAGGAAACTCTAATTCTGTGAACAAGTGGAAACAAACACAGAAATATCAGTTGGCTGTTAGTACACAGATGTTGAATGGTACATTTTCAATAACAGGAGAGCTTTTCTGAGAAATGACACAGGCAAAGACATTGTGTGTTCCTCCAGATTTGTTGGATTGCAACTTCTAAGAGCCCTCAACAGCGCAGCCAATGGTGAAGAATGCTGAAATGTAGTAAAGCAATGTTTGAGAAGCTGCAGAAGTCCCATCTCAGCCCAAGAAATTGAGAAGGAGGCTTTTTCTGCTGCCTCCGCCTGAAAAGCAAGGGCAGTGTCTATATGATTTTTTTTAGTGTGCACATATATGTAAGAATATATATGAATGCTTTAAAATTCAGCAGATTTGAGAATACTACATTCAGGGTTTGACCATTGACTTAAAGCATAGGGTGATTTAACTCTTCCTGAACTGATTAGTATGGTAAAATAGGAGAAGATAAGATTACCACATCAAAGGCTTCTACATAACTTTTTCCCCTTTTATTTTTGGTGTGCATGTGTGTAAAATCCAGATGATTCAAATCAGTGAGCCAAGCCAATGAAAAGCATTGATAACAGGAAACAAATACTTTATTTTCAGATTCTGAGGAAAGTATGGGAAACTGCCTTTCTTATCTCAATCCAGATATGCAATTAACAAATAACAAGAAAACAATCAGAGCATAAGAAATCCAATCAAGAGCCTACTGGTAGTCCTCAAGCACCTTTGAACAAAATACTATGTTCTGATGCAAAGATAAAGCCATGCATGATTGGAGCACATCTCAATGTGCAAGGAAGTCAAATTGCTCAAAAGTATCTTTCCATGTGGCTTTTACCACCTTTCCATTCAGAATGATACAGTCAGTTTTTTCATGGAAAAGAGGTATCGCTATATATACTTGGCTTTTGGAAAGGGTCATTCCAGCTGTCATGTTACCAACTTGTACGACAGGGCTTGCCAATAAGCAGCCTGTGGAATATTCTCAGAAATTTCACAGATGAAAACCAGGACATGTCTGATTGAGCAAAATTGCAGTCTGGTGAAAATGGCATAGTAAAAAAGAGGAGGGACAACATTGTTAGTGAGAAAGAACACCAAGAAACCTGGGCTCAGCTCCAAGTCTATGTTTGGGGAGGAGGAAAACTTGCCTTTAAAGCCAGGTTTTGCTCCTTTAGATCATGGGATATGAGAGAAGTCTTAACATCAGTGTGCTGGTCAGAGGAAATGGGATAAGGTTTAAAACCTAAAACCTAAGAGAACTTTGCTCCTACATATCTTTAGTTCTTCACCATTTCTTGGTTTGCTTTCATTGTGACTGGGATAGGAAGGGCTCCATCCATTCCAGACTACAAGCCGCTGCTGATCACATGAAATCCTAGAAGAGTTTTTGTACTCTTCTTCAACCTCGCGCTCCTAGAAAAAATAGTCTGCAAAAATTATGTGGACTTTGTATTAGGGATAAAAAATGTTCAATGCACACAAACTAAAAGCTTTAGCGTTCTTATATTTATTGGTTACTTTGCTTATTTTAAGATTTTCTTAAAGAATCCTGGAAGCTGTAGTTTGTTGCAGCACCAGAATTCTTTGACACAGGAAGTTAAATACCTTGTTAAACTACAACTCTCATGATTCCATAATATTGAGCCATGTCTGTAGACCAGGGTATCCTTCTGGGATGTCTCACAGAAATGGGGCTTGGAGGTACAGTGGCTCCAGTCCTTCCTGGAGGACTGTTCTCAGAAGGTGTTGTTGGGGGACACCTGTTCGGCCTTGCAGCCTTTGTCCTTGTGGGGTCCCGCAGGGCTCAATATTGTCCCAGATGAAGTTCAACTCTATTATTCCTTTCCACCTTCTGCTAAGGAGGCTGTTCAGGTCCTGAACTGGTGCTCGGCAGCTGTGATGGTCTGGATGAGGGCAAACAAATTGAAAATGAATCCAGACAAAACAGAGGTCCTCTTGGTCACTTGAAAGGCAAAACAGGGCATAGGGCTACAGCCTATGCTGGATGGGGTTACACTTCCTCTGAAGACACAGGTTTGCAGCTTGGAAGTGATCCTGGATTTATCACTGAGCCTGGAACCCCAGGTCTCATCTGTGGCCAGGGGAGCCTTTGCACAATTAAAACTTGTGCACCAGTTGCACCCGTACCTTGGAAAATCAGATTTGGCCATGGTAGCCCATGCTGTAGTTACATGCTGAATAGACTACTGCAACACTTCCTGTGTGGGGTTGCCCTTGAAGACTGTTAGAAAGCTCCAAATAGTCCAACGGGTGGCAGCCAGATTGCTCACCAGAGCACACAACTCCCCTGTTCACCAGCTCCATTGGCTGCCAGTCTGCTACTGAGCACAATTCAAAGTGCTGGCTTTAGCCTTTAAAGCCCTAAATGGTCCCGGCTCAGCTTACCTGCCCAATGTATCTCCCTCTATGAATCATCTAGGAGGCTAAGATCATCCAGGGAGGCCCTGCTCTCGGTCCTATCCCCTTCGCAGACATGACCAATGGAGATGAGAGACAGGGCCTTTTCAGTGGTGGCCCCTTGTCTATGTAACACCCTCCCCAATGGCCTTCAGAAAAAAAGCAAAAACATGGCTGTGGAACCAAGCATTTGGGCAGTAAGTAGGACAAGAAATGAGCACAGATTATGTGCAATGTAGTTACGTTTTATGATTTAATTGATAGTTTTATGTTACTCTTGTTTTTATGCTAGGTTTTCATGTTTTGTAAGGCACTGAATTTTGCCGTGAATATGTTGGACGCTACCTTGAGTCCCCCGGGGTGAGAAAAGCGGTATATAAATGAAGTACATAAATAATAAATAAAATTGTGTTTTGCTTAAAGGATTCTGAAACTGTTAGACCTAGATTACTCTGAAAAATTAAGTCTTTTCCCTCCCTTTTTACTGATTAGAGTTCCCTCTCTCCCAAAATACTAACTAGATCCAAATCTGCTTAAAAACATTTCCATTGAGAAAGAGATCACACTGGAAAAAATAATGAATACTTATGGGCCTTGTATCATAACTACTTCTCTAAAGTGTATACTTTAAGCAGGTGGGATGCAAGTAGGCCCATGGGACAAGAGTCTCAGTCCTGGAGCAACCACAGCATCCCTGATTCCCTTAAGTGTCATTAAATCAGAATTGCTGCTTCTACCATGCCAGCCAAATTTGACCTTCCCTTTAAAAAAAATATCTTTGCACATATATCCTAGAGAGAACTAGTCTCAAACACCACCCACCCTGCTGCTATGTAGGTGTGCATTGCATTACAAATACTTGAAATGGCCCATGGTTTATTTCGTCAGACATAAATCACCATTGTGTACCATCCAGCCACACCAAGATGAGTGGGATTATACTTTCAAATAAAAGAGCATATCATCAACATTATTCCTGCAGCTGAGTTTTGAGATAGGAAATAGCCACAGATTCATTATGGGACAGAAAGGAGCACAGCTCTGCAAAAGAGCGCACAGTTAATATGAGGAAGGTTCTGGATTCATTCTCTATTATCTCCACATATGGCCAGGAGAAACACCTACATGAAACTTTGGAGAGCTACCACTAGTCATTCCAGTGAGAAAGTACATCCCACAAGGCCATTTTGAGGGGCCCCTGGAGCCTTGCTCCCTTCCTAGGGGCTGCAAGGGCAATTTTGTGATATGTTTGCTCCCATGAGGATAAGAATTTATTAGCTAAGAAATAAAAGTAGAAATCAAATATTGATTTTCTTTCTAGTTATATAAATACCCCCATCCCGAGACATAAATAGTTGAAAGGGGGGTTAATAATGGAACCCCTCCTCATTTGAAGGTTTTGTTTGTTTGTTTAAAAATCATTTGGAAGAAAATCTTTTTTAAATGGTGAAGGTTGAGGCTTACATTCAGAATGCATAGCCTTCAAAGAGACTTCCAAAGGTCAGCACCTGATCTTGATGAATTTATCCTCATACCATCTATTTCTGAGATGGGGTAGATATATTCAGAGCATCACACAGTGCTTATATTTTAAGTTTTTCTCATTGCCAAACTGGGATACCATATACCTCAATCTTTTACAGATAAAATTAAAATTCGGGTTCCCAAGTAACATCAGAGTGTGGTCAACATGACCTAAGCCTTTAATGAAAAAGAACACAGAAGCTAATAGAGATCACGGCAATTTGTTTTTGCCGGAGCCTACTGGGAATCAAGATTGCTCTGCTTCCCACGTTTACAATTTACACTTTGAACTCTGTAGGAATTGCAGTAAGTTTAAAAAAGGGAAGAATTGGAAGGAAGAGCAAAAAATAAACTTGTACATTTCAAAAATAGTGAAAAAGGGGGACAACAGTGGATTAATCTGGACCATACTTGCCAAACTGGGACAGTTGGGGTGCTTCCACACAGTACCTATAATTTGGGAGATAATGAGTTTAAAAGGGGGTGGCCACATGATGTTTGTTCTAGACGCACACTCAACCGCATAAAATAGAGGAAAATCCCAATTCAAAAAGATCTTCCTTTATCTGGTTCAGGGTGAAAAAGTGGATTTTCACATGACTATGAGGCCCTGCAGTTATGTAAAACTCAGGATTTCTCTCTTTACCCCATGTGGAGACTGCTTCTCACCTGTGCCAGTTTTAAAAAGTCTGAAACAGCTGATCAGCTGTTCGGGTTCCCACCTATTTCCAGTTGGTTTCAAGAGAGGAGAAGCAGAGAGCCATTAGAGGTCTCTAAAAGTGTTTATTTTGAACTTTATAATATTAAATAGATTGTGAATACAAATGAGAGAAATCCAACAGCATTTTTTTTTAAAAAAATACTCACCACCATTATGTGTTGATGCTTATATGCTCACATAGGAATCTCTCCATATTTGTATTAGGATATTTGCATTTGTGCATATAAGCATCAGCACATAGTTGAATGATTTTTTAAAAAATCCATCTGATGTACCCCATCTGCCCCCCTTTTTATCCTGACGCAGAAGATGCCAGTTTTAAAAAGATGACAGGGGAAGAAAGTCCAAGACCAGCAGATCTGTTCCTGGGTTTGTTTATCCTGTATATTAATCCCACATTTTGATGTTGTCTGGAAGTGCCCTTCGAAGATGTATGATATAAGAGCAGTTTGAGTGTGTTTTAGTTTTAGTTTTCTTAGTCATTGTTATGTATGAAGAAAGTTTCCTGACTCCTCTGAGCATGAAATAGAAGCAGAATGTTGCCTTGTTTGAAAGAGGAGAAAATGATCACAGCCACAAACATTTCTACAAGGAAAATTCTAGAGTTAGTGAATGTAGTTCTTATTCTGAATGTACTACTTCCAGCATTTCCATACAACTTTATAGTTTATCTATCTATCATTCAATCCTGACAGATACATATATTATGTTCTAGCATGGAACTCACTTGACTGCTTTGCTGTGACATCATCTTATCTCTGAAACTAGCAACCTGCTAATAACTTCATTTTCTGGTTGAAGTTTTCCAAATTAAATTAAGCAGGCAAAACATCGTAGTCTCACCATTTCTTTTTTAAAGTGTAGCTGAAGGACATTTTTAGAGAGGTTGATTTTGAAACTTGGTTATAGTGATATTCATTGCAGAGTTGGACCATCCTAGGAAGGTGATAATAAATGGAGGAGTTGGTGTTGGCACTGGTGTTAATTTAACACAGACTCTGAGTTTTCAACGCTTGGCTGCTAAATAGTATAGCACATCAAAGTGTGACATTACATGAATGGAAAACTTAGATTTAAAGCTTGTTATATAGGCTGTCATGAAACTACATAGGTTTGTTTCTTAGATTCTGAGAACACCATTGTGTGGAAGCTAAATGCTACCTGTGTACTCAAAAGCCGTCCTTGATTTCTCTCTCTTTAAAATTGGAAAGAAAAGATACTAGTTTGATGTAAAGTAGTGATAAGTGAGCTATAAATCTAAGTAAAAATATTAGAACAATAAAATATATTTTCAGATAAATTTTATAACCCATTAAAGATGTTACCTAGTGTGCATCTGTGCTGTCAGCCTTCCCAGATTTCTTTTATCTCTGTGCAGTTAGCAACAAAACAGTAGCTTTTCTCAAGGCCTTGTTATATACTTATCTATTTTTAATTATTCTTGATATCATAGATTTCAAAAAAAGAACAAAATGAAGCAAGAAAAACAATGAAATTATTAAAAAATATTTTAAAGGACTTTGTAAAGTACCCTGGTTTATAAAGTTTCCGAACAGAATCTAAGACTTAGCATTGACATGTTAAACACATCAAATCAAAGGGCAATCCTGACTGGGCAGGAGGATAGACTTAAGTCGATATACAATAGGTATGTTACGTCTAGTGAGCAGAAAATTCTAGAAAAAAATCTAGCTACATGTTAATTTATTGTAACAGTCATATATAAAAATGCCCACTGATACACAGCTATGGTCTGAAAGCTCCAAGACTGTGTCAGATATGGGAAGTTGGGCACTGTATGTGAAGCACTGTATTTAAAACATGGGCTAAGGTCAAGAGAATCTTCCATTTGGAATGTGATGGCAATACAGCATAGGGTACTGGTGGTAGGGATGTTTGTTGCCAACTCTCTCTTCAACCCACGGGAGGGCACTTCTATTTTCTGAAACAGGTTTTAATGGTATAAAGAAATCTGGGGGAGCATGCAGTGCCTGCAAAAGTCTATGAATGAAATTGTCTTTGTAGAATTGCTGGATTTAACACATAATGTGTGAAATGACTAAGATGATAGTGCAAGACAAGGATGACAGCTCTGTCTTATACTATCATTTTTCCTGGAGCATATGTAATAAAATTGCACATTTCAGCAGCACTGTGGCTCTATGTGCACAGTGAGCAGACTCTGCTGCATTAAGCCTTTTCCTTCATATTTATTTATTTATTTATTTATTTATTTATTTATTTATTTATTTATTTATTTATTTATTGTTCATTCTTGTATACCGCGCCTTCCAGCAGGCTTGGGGCGGTTTACATAAAATCAATTTATAAAACAGCAACAATTCAATTTAAGAATAGAAACAATATAAAACAGAGCATAAAAACAACAGTTTATATAGGACTCAAGAATTTGACGTCTTCCTCAGGAGCCATTTAGGTTAAAAGCCAGCCTAAAAAATGAGGCAGAATTAAGAAGTAGAATCCTAGAGAGGGATAAACCACCCTGTGAACCCCTGAAATGCTGAGGGAGGCCATTCTTTCAGTCTTATCACTTTCATGGATATGGTTGATGGGAAGAAGAATGAAGATAATCTTGATGGCTTCCCCTGGGAGGCTAGAATGTTCCCTCTTTGCTATTCTTCATTGGCAAGTGAAGACATTGTAACTTTTTGGTCTGCCAGGAGTGACTTGAGAGTCACTTCTGGTGTGAGAGAATTGGCTGTCTGCAAGGACATTGCCCAGGGGATGCCCAGATGTTTGACGTTTTTACCATCCTTCTGGGAGGCTTCTCTCATGTTCCTGCATGCACCTGGAGCTGTCAGAGGGAGCTCAACCCACTCTCCCCGGATTCAAACCACTGACCTATTGGTCAGTAATCCTGCCGGCACAAGGATGTAACCCATTGTGCCACCAGGGGCTCCACTTTGTAATTCAGACTTGTTTTGAGAAATGAAGGCTTTTAAGGAAAGGCATGTAAGAGAGTGCCATGTTATTTTAATTGGGTTTTTTTTTTTAAAAAAATCCTTTTACACTGTACTGTATGTATTAAACTATTTGGCAAATGGTTTAATTATATTTTAATTTTAACTTTGTGTATGCTTTTAGTTATTTGGGATCCCATATGGGAGAAAACTGGGGTATAAATCTAGGGACCTCATCAGAAGGGCAGAAAGAAAGTGGAGGAAACCGTCCTCTTTCCCTGTCTTCTTGGATGGTCTCCCATCTTGTATGGTTTCCCATGCTTTCCCTGTCCCTTTCCCACTTCCTCTTCATGTTCTTCTGACTTCTCAAAAGCCCATCTGGGCTCCATTTCTACACACTGCCAAAACGGAGCTCCATGAAGTCCCGCTGGAAGTTGCCCTGCATAATTGGATGGGATTTCATTTCAGCAACATGGAGAAATGGGGATTTCATGGGATTTCATTTCAGCAACATGGAGAAATGGGGATAAGATGCAGAGAAGGCTGCATCTGATGAGGTCCTTAATAAATAAATTTGTAATCATTTTAATTTGGGTCCCAAGGCAAAATAGACTATTACAACTATGGTATACTAGATCAACTACTTAGTTAAATCTGGTCTAGCACCTCACCTACTCACCCTGTCCACCTTAACAGCCAGCAGCCAGATCAGGCAAAGGAGGTGTTCAGCTTCTGATTGCAGCACAAGGAAGATGATGTGCCCCCTTCCTGGTAATAATGAAAAGGAGTTGTGATAGGGGTCCTACTCCTCACTGGTACATCCTCACTTGTTGGTGGGAGGGAATGGAGACATCTTTCTTCCAATCAAAAACTGAACAGGCTTCCTTTGTGCAAGCAAATGATTGGCACGTAATATGGGCTTGGGATGGCATTTACATAGGTTTTGCAGTAAAACTACATAGTCTTATTGAATACACATTGGTTATGGTCTGGAATAATACCAAATGTCAGCCGGAGTCATTCACTTCCCCCAGTATTCTTCTTCCTTTTTTTATCTACAGCTTCGGGTGGAGTAGTTATCCAAATATTGTATAACTGGTTCTCTTATCGGCATCAGGGAATGGGTTGGTAAAGCAGGAGCTGCAGTTCAAAAAATCCAAAGCCTATATGTCCCCCATCCCTGTGTCTTAAGGCAAGCAATTTTTTTACATTGGCTTTGATAGCTGTGGCTGATGGGAGTGGTAATCCAACATCTGGAAGTCAACACATTACCCCTCCCTCTCCCTGCACCACATTGATGGACAGTAGCTTTTCATTATTTGTCCACTCATTTATATATTTTCCTAAATGTATTGACTACATCTACATATAGGAATGAAGACACATTATTATATTTTTATCTGACTAAAACAAATTTAATTATATTGCATAAAAACATGCCTTTATTTCAGAGTTTATTTAATCATTGACAGTTTTATAATTACAAGCTCCCATGCAACTTCTCTTTTTGTCAGAATAATGTAATAATTAAGTTACTCTATTGCTCAGCAAAAGATATATTGTTTTATAAGATCAGTTACCTTATCCTCTTTAGCAAGAATGTGACTACCTGTAATACTATCACCCTGTTATCTAAGCAACAGAGCTCTTTGGCAAAATCCAACAGACATAAAATAATTGCAATATTCCCCCGCCCCTTTTGCTTCCATTGTGTTTGTTTATTTCAACAACAAAAAAGCCATGAAAGCAAGATGCCAGTGGAAAAGCAGCTTCCTGAAATGTATATACTTTTGAGAATGTAGCGCTTATACATAAATATCAATGAAATGAAATGGAAAAAATAAATCATTCATATCTGTATCATTGCAGAATTCCTTTATATAACACTTGAAGTTTCTGATCCTTACATTTTCTTCCTTTCATTGCTGTGTTTTCCTTTCTTTCTTCTCCCTTTCTCATTCCATCTCTCTCTCTCTCTCTCTTTTTTGTTATGTATTGTTTTCCTATTTCTGATTTCAACTTGTGGGTGTCAGGGGAGAGTTGGAAGATTCAAACCAAAGGCCATTCCCTCAGCCTTTCACATGAGAAAATTGTTAGGCATATTAAAGTATTCCTGACTATGTTGCATTCCTTTGTTCAGAGTGAGTTTTGGGAACACATCCTTTTCTCATTATATTTCCATAAAATATACTTGATCTATTCTATTCTTAGACTACCTCTGATGTGGTCTGTGAGTGGAGCACAGTATAAAAATATTTCTTTTCTTTTTCTTTTTAATTCATGACAAAATGTTTCCACTTCTACTATGCCTTTTTAAAAAAAAAATCATATAGGTTTCTGTGAATGCAAAACTTTATGGGAAGGTTTCACAGTGCTCAGCCAAAAATAAAGAGGATGCGGGGAGAGTTTTCTTATCTCTTATGGCAGCAAAGGGTCCACCCTTAGCTAAAATCTTTATTGGAATACAAATAAAAGGCTACACCCAAAAGAATGGGAGAAAGCTGCTTCCTTCCATCAGGAAATCTGTGTTAAATTGCTATTCACGAGTCATACAGAGTAAGTTGATCTTGGAATCTAACCATTTCTCAGAGTCCATCTACATTGTAGAATGAATGCAGCTTGACACCACTTTTACTGCCATTGATCCATGGTATGGAATTTGGTGCATTGTAGTTTTAGTGCTCTTTGGCATAGAAGGCTGAATCCATTGCAAAACTCCAGCTCCCATGATCCCATTGTATTGAACAATGACAACTAAAGTGGGTCGCAGGTTCAAATCCAGGGAGAGCGTGGATGAGCTCCCTCTGTCCCCATACGAGGACATGAGAGAAGCCTCCCACAAGGATGGTAAAACATCGAAACATCCAGGTGTCCCCTGGGCAATGTCCTTGCAGGCAGCCAATTCTCTCACACCAGAAGCGACTTGCAGTTTTTCAAGTCGTTCCTGACACACACATACGTGGGGTCATACTGCATTCATTCTACAGTATTGATGCACCCTCATTCTCAATTTTGTTGGGTTTCTCTCAACATCCTCTACATCCTTTTTCATTGTTTCATACTGGGTTATGAGTCTTTAGTGGTGGGGCTTTCAACCAAGGGCTCGTTGGGATATTCTCCCTACGGGCGTGCTGGGGTGACCTTCTGCGCCCTCCCTTTTCATGTGGTTCCTGATTGAGTGGGGGATAGCAGTTGATTTGTCTCCACTAGATATATCGCACCATTGATGCTTATGTGATTTGTATGTTTATTATTTGGCTCAGCTTTGTGTCTAGTGCGCTTTCAACTAAGGGCCCATCCAAATGGCGCTGCCAGTAAAACTGAATTAATTTGGAACAAAGCAGGATTTCCCTGCTTTGTTCTTAATTAAACACCTGCCAAGATCCAGATCTAATGTAATATCTTGAGTCTTACCAGGTGTGGACCCAGTGTAGTTTGGGCCAAGGTTCCGCATCACATCATCATCTCCAGGCCCAATCCACACAACCATCTAATTTTCTTGTGCTCCAGGAGCCATATAAAAACTGAGAGGGCACCCACTCCGACTCCCAACTCTCTCCCCAAAAACACCTAAAAAGTTTTAAAAACTTACCCACCCTCCATTATAGTCTACATGCCCCCTTCCCCCATCTCATGGTGCTTTTTTAAAAAAACAACAACATACAGCTTTACATGGGGAAAGAGTCTATTGGGTAGTTTATATGAGAACTTCATTTTACATGATTTATGCAATTTCGCTCATTGTTTAAATCACACTTGTACATTTTCCAGTTGTACGCATTCTAGCCATTCACCATTTGAAAAGTGTAAGGCGTACCTTCCCTTGTGTATGCTTTGGTTCTTTTTAAAAGTGCCTCATAAGCTTTGCACAGTATACCTTCTCAGAGTGAGATACCTTTCTCACAGTGAGTCTCAAGAGATGCAAAAAGGCTAATTTCATCAAAAGTGTTGAATCCAACCAAGTCCTTTGAAGTTTCTAGCTGATTGAAACCTTTTTGGCTTACGCAGGTGAAAGGAGATGGACTCTGACAAATGTTAGAAATGTCATTCACAAAATGAGCATCTGACATGGATCTTAAACCATGAAACTTAAGTTTGCACCCTAGGACTATAATCAAAGAGAGAGAGAGAGAGAGCTAATAATTCCTCTGATGTCTCCACTACTTGCTGAAATGGCAGTTTTGCCTTCTATGGTCCTCATCAGATGCAGAGAGAGGAGCGTTTCCCCCCACCCCACCCCACCCACTTCACTCCAAAACAGAAATAGTGTCCCACAGAGCTCATCACAACTTCCTATGGGGTTCCATTGGGCTCCGTTACGACAGGAGAGAGAAGTAGAGCTCAGAGTGCCCTGGAGGAGTCATTACAGAAGGTGAAGAGGTAGTGGGGAAAGATGGGTCTGGAAGGTGAAATTACATGAGAAGAAAGAGGACACAATGGGAGAGAACAGAGACTGACTGTTCCCTCTGCTGTCCTCTGCTTCACCTCACTTTATTCCTGCCCGTCTGATGAGATCCCTAGTAATCCCAGCAGCTTCTCTTACTTCTATGTTCTTCCTCACTAATAACTTTTTGCCGTCTTTAACACACACTGATTTTGCTTGCCCCCCCCCCCCAGTTTTCATCTATGAAAAGTTGGAGGGTATGAGGACCTTGTTGCCTAGATGTATTAGTTATAATGTCCTTTCACAAATTTTCTGCACAGGATTCTTACATTGCTTCTTCTACCGATTTGTTGTTGTTTATTTGTTCAGTCACTTCTGATGCTTCATGACCTCATAGACCAGCCCACACCAGAGCTCCCTGTTGGCCATGGCCACCCCCAGCTCCTTCAAAGTCAAACCAGTCATTTCAAGGATATCATCCACCCATCTTGCCCTTGGTCTGCCCCACTTCCCTTTTCCTTCCATTTTTCCCAGCATCATCTTATACTGATACAGCATCTTAACTAGGCTGTATCAAATTGATTTGATTTCAATAGGAAAAAGGAATCTGAATCCTCATTGAGGACAGCATAAGCAAATGAGAAGGCAATAGGCCTAAAGATCACGATGAGAAGCATCATTACCTTCAGAAACCACTGGCTTGGTATAACAAAATTGCTTCAAAAACCTTTAAGAATTCCAGAGGTTAAACGAAGCCTATTTCCAACTACAAGTAGACATTTGATACTGCATAAGACAATTTTCTCCTGTTACTATACATTCCTTTTTTTCTTGGTTCTAGTCTGTTGTGGAGCCTAGACAAACATGAAGGAATAGCCGTAGGGAATTTAATTATTGCCTTAACAAGACTGCTTTTTCCAGTACATTTTCTTCTGAATATTTTGGGTTATTTTGCAGCTTCCTGAAGATTATAGCGGTTGCAGCAATCACATGAAAACTTTCCCTTATTTCTCATTGACATATACCAGCATAATCCATTGGCCACTACTATATATCATGGATTGTAAGGAACAAACTGGAAACACCATTCCACAAGCCTGCAGCTGAGAACTATATCCATAAAACCTAACACCTGAATGAGTGATGGAATATCTGTGTGAAAAGTCCTGGAATGTGTGGTGACCTCGCAGCTCCAGAGATTCTTTGTAGACACTGATTATCTAGATCTGGCACAGTCTGGCTTCCGGCTGGGTCATGGTGCTGAAACAGCCTTGGTCGCCTTGGTAGATGATCTACACCGGGAACTAGACAGGGGGAGTGTGTCCCTGTTGGTTCTGCTGAACCTCTCAGCAATTCCGTCGTCAGTCGAGTAGCATTTTTCCATCTCCGTCGGGCGAAGAAGCTGGCCCCCTACCTCTCCCATAATAACCTAGCCACAGTGGTCCAAGCCACGGTCATCTCGAGATTAGACTACTGTAATGCTCTGTACATTGGCCTTCCTCTGACTGTGATCCGGAAACTCAAGCTAGTGCAAAACGCTGCAGTGCGCTTGCTGGCAGGCTCGACAACACGCTGCCATATTAACCCCATCTTGCACGAACTGCACTGGCTTCCTATAGAATTCCGGATCATTTTCAAAGTGTTGGTGCTGACCTTTAAGGCCTTAAATGGTCTGGCCCCATAGTACCTAAGGGACCGCCTTTCCCTATACTGTCCCTCCAGACCACTGCGTTCAGAAACTTACAACCTCCTTGAGATCCCGAGTTGTAGAAGTTTCCGTCTGACTGCAATGAGGAGAGCATTCCGTGTCATTGCGCCAACTCTCTGGAATACTCTCCCGCCCGAGGTCCGCGCCTTGACTAATTTGTTGGCTTTTAGGAAGGCCTGTAAGACCTTACTGTTCAAACAGGCGTTTGACTGCTGAATAACCCACAGGCACTTTATTGCAACCAATATAATCTCTGGGCTCCAGAGAGAGCAGTATATTAAGTCGAACCAATAAATAAATAAATAAATAAATAAATAAATAAATAAATAAATAAATATGTGGTGTGACTTAGCCATTAACTGTAAATGTAAGGAGATTTTAGATATGCAATTGTTTTTATCTGTTTTATCTGTTTTTATCTGTTTTTAACTGGGTTATAAGGTGTGGTAGGTATTCATGCGCGGTTGGCACATATATGTATTTTATCCGTGTTTATTTGTGTCATAATTTGTTGAGAGTTGCCCCAAGCTGCACGGGAGTGGCGACAGACAAGTCGAAACAAACAAACAAACAAACAAATAAATACTGTTGACCACAGTATCCTTTTGGGATACCTCAGGGACATGGGATTTGGAGGTGCTGTTCTGCAGTGGCTCCAGTCCTTCCTTGAGGGTCGGTCCCAGAAGGTGTTACTTACTGGGGTACACCTGCTCGCCCTCACAACCATTGACTTGTGGGGTCCCACAGGGATCCGTACTGTCCCCCATGATGTTTAACATTTACATGAAGCCGCTGGGAGAGATCATCTGGAGCTTTGGGGTGAGATGTCATTTGTATGTGGATGATGTCCAGCTCTATCACTCGTTCCCACCTGTTACTAAGGAGGCTGTGCAGGTCCTGAACCGGTGCTTGGTTGCTGTGTCCGGCTGGATGAGGGCAAACAAACTGAAACTGAATCCAGACAAGACAGAGTTACTCCTGGTGAGTCAAAAGGCCGAACAGGGTATAGGGTTACAGCCTGTGTTGGACGGGGTTACACTCTCCCTAAAGACACAAGTTTACAGCTTGGGAGTGATCCTGGATTCATTGCTGAGCCTGGAAGCCCAGGTCTCGGCAGTGGCCGCGAGCGCTTTTGCACAATTAAAACTTGTGCGCCAGCTGCGCCCATACCTTGGGAAGTCTGACTTGGTCACAGTGGTCCATGTTCTTGTAACATCCCAGATAGACTACTGCAATATACTCTACATAGGGCTGCCTCTGAAGACTGCCCAGAAGCTTAAATTAGTCCAATGGTCGGCAGCCAGATTGCTCACCGGAGAGGCATACAGGGAACATACAACTCCTCTGTTACGCCAGCTTCACTGGCTGCTGATCAGCTTCCGAGCACAATTCAAAGTGCTGGTTTTAACCTTTAAAGCCCTAAACGGTTCTGGCCCAGACTACCTGTCTGAACATATTTCCTGTTACGAACCATCACAAAATTGAATATCATCTGGAGAGGCCCTGCTCTCGATCCCACCACCATCACAAACGTGACTGGTGGGGACGAGGGATAGGGCCTTCTTTGCAATGGCCCCCCATCTGTGGAACATCAGATCGGCCACTCCCCTTCTGTCTTTCAGAAGGAAACTTATGACTTGGCTGTGGGACCAAGCGTTCACCCAGTAATAACAGAAAATGAAAGAAGATTTAAGACAATGAATTGACCCGGACTGAACTCTGGATTCTGGATTCTGATTTTAACATGGGTGTTTTAATTAACTTTTAATTACTGTTTTAATATTTTTAATGTATTGCTGATTGTTTTTATGATGCCAGCATCCGATGATGCTTTTGTGGGTCCGTCCTGAGTCCCCCCTCGGGGATGAGAAGGGCGGAGTAAATGTATAGAAAATAAATAAAATAATAAATAAATACATAAATAAAGTTATTTCTTTAAACATGAACATATATTGTCTTGCTGCTGTGGAGATCCCACAGACATGTAGTTTTATTAAGGCAAGGATTATAACATACTGTGTGCTTGCTCACTACTGACTAAATTCTACTGGTATTCTCAAATAAGAATGACCTAACTGGGTCAATGGGATTTTATTCATATTTCTTGCATATTTATTCCTTGACCAAAGCCAGTCATGTGAGTGGATCACAAGATTGGCAGAGAGTAAACATTAGAAGTAACTGGTTGTTATCGGGGTGTAGGGCCTGGCACCAGAACTTCCAGTTGTATACAATTATCATCATCCTCGTCAGTTTAGGGCAGTATTTCCCAACCAGTGTGCCATGGCACACTAGTGTGCCGTGAGCGATCATCAGGTATGCCATGGGAAATTGGCACTCTTCCACCTCCTAGCAGCTCTTTCTCCCTCTTTCCCTCCCCAAAGATCCTCCCCGAGGCAAAGGAAGGGCTCTGCCGAATGCCAGGGCCACGCCCGCCTTGAGGAAGCCTTCAGGAGCCTCGACTCATCATGGCTCCAGCTCCCGCCCAGGGCTGCTTCAGCCTCCTGATGCTCCCAGCTCACTGCCCAGTTCACCGATGTGGAGCTTCCGGCTTTGGCTGTTCTCACAAGAAATCCAATCCAACGCGAAAACGCCAACTCAATCACTTCCACCCAGTGCTCTGCTTTTGCGGAGGGAGGAGGGAGGCAGCGATAGAGGCCACACAGATCTATGAAACATATAGAGTTTCATAGATCTGTGTGGCCTCTTTTGCTGCCTCCCTCCGCAAAAGCAGAGCACTGGGCGGAAGTGATTAAATTGGCATCTTCGTGTTGGCTTGGATTTCTCGCGAGAACAGCCAAAGCCAGAAGCTCCACGTCGGTGAATTGGGCGCATCGGGAGGCTGAAGCATTCACAAGTTTCTAAGAAACAAATGGAGACTTTCCGTTTGGAAATGTGTTTTTTAACTACTTTACTGAATTTTTCGAGTTGCCTCCCCCCCCCCAAGGAACTGTTTATAACAGCATCGTGACATCCATAGTTAACTGGAAGCAAGTTTCACTCAGGTGAAATTTCACAAGGGTCTGGAGAACAAGCCCTATGAGGATCGGCTTGAAGAGCTGGGCATGTTTAGCCTGAAGAAGAGAAGGCTGAGATAAGACATGATAGCCATGTAGAAGTATGTGAGAGAAAGTCATATATATGTTGTGTTCATCGAAACAGGCCCTGGTTTCACACTGTATAAATACATTAAAAAACATATTAACTATATGTATTACTGTGTTAGAATGTCATTTTGTGTCATTTTGGTTGGTGGTGTGTCCCAGGATTTTGTAAATGTAAAAAATGAGCTGCAGCTCAAAAAAGGTTGAAAACACTGGTTTAGGGGGTGCATCTGCAGTTTAGAATTAATGCTGTGAGTTGCTGTTTATTGAGACTGTGAGAGTTGGGAAGAGAAGGCCACAAGTTGGCCACTCCTAGTCTTGCTCTGAAGTAACCGAAACTGAATAACCAGTACGACATTTGCTAAGCTTATGCTGTGTTCTAATGCTTCTTCCTTAGAGTTCCAGTATTTTTTATTTTCAGCTTTCAGCTTTGTTGAAAACACAGTTCCCAACAATCTTCCAACCAGGTATGCCTTCAGACTGCGAACTGCTTCAGATTATCCCTGGCTGTTGATGAAACTGTTAAAACAAACTGCAGTAGAGAAGGGTGGTCTAATACACTGTTTGGCAGTTTTCTAAAAACTAAATGCTAAAATGTATCTGAATGCAATAGGTAAGTGTGAGCAGTAACCAAGGTCACCATATTGGAAAACTACAACCATTCTGAGCTTATTGAGGTTGCCATCTTATAGTGATTTACTGGAAGGGGAGTGACAGTTAAACCCCAGTCCTCCCAGTGGGACTGATTTTTGAGTACACAGGTATAGGATTGCACTGTGAACCTCATAAAATAAATCTGCAGTGGAAAAGAGTGAACTGATATGGTTTCCAGAAAATTGCTTTTGTTTTAAATGCACAGCCTCATATGTCAGCACGCCAATGTGTCATGCCTGGTTACATTTGTCTTGTTGTGTTAAAATTATGCTACTGACATAAGCAGGCTGGGTGCCTTTCCTCCATCACTTTTATCAACCTATATGGATGGAAGAGTTTAAGGGATTTTTCCTTTGGTTAAAAAAAGGGAATGAAAAGGAAAAAACACAATGTGCACTCACAAAATTAAATGTCAGATTTTTGTTCTCTTAAGTTTCAACTATGAACGTTTAGAATTGACAGTTATAATTAAATCTCAGTTCTAAGAATGTCTATTTTTAAAAAATCCAGTAAGGACACATACATCTTTCAGTCTATGGATACTGTTAGATCAGACTCTCTTTATCACTTACTGGGTGTCTGATTTGTGGTCTAAACAGCCTTCTCTAATGAGGTCTGTGTAGCACTCTCCCAGTGGTCTGCATGCTACCACTCCCAGAGAGATGGTGGGAACTGCCAGCCAATGGGTTCAATCTTCATGGATTGAAATCATTAACTGAATAATTGACCAACTATAGATCTTTCACATCTGCAACCCCCCCCCCCCAAAAAAAAACCCAAACAAAAACTCATGTAGCACCTCACAGTGTTGGTTCTAAGCGTTTAGGTGCCCCCAAATCACCTCTATAATGTTGTCATCCTAGTTTAACAATATGAATGATAGAAACTTCTCAGAGTTGTCATATACTTTGAAGTAAAATTACTGACATGACATACTTAAATTGTTTAGGCCTCTAGAAGAAATCTAAAGATGAGGATCTCTTTCTTCCTATCTTGACTGTAATATTAGGAAAGACTAGTAATCAATTACCATTTAGCAATTCCATATATTGTGCTCATTGTAGGAACTGCTTGTATACAATAGTTTACTTTTTTCACAGATTTAACATGGTTGCTCCTTCAAACACTCAGTACCTCTGGTGTTATGAAGATTTTGTAATTGTATGTTTTTAATTGCTAATTGTTGTGTTATATGGTTATTGTTTTTGTTTGTTTTGGTCGTGTTTTGATTGGAGGGCAGAGATTGTGTAAACTGCCCTGAGTCGCCTTCAGGCTGAGAGGGGTGGTATAGAAATGTGATAAATAAATAAATAAATAATTTTAATAAATAAATAAACCTACCTAACAGCAAATTTCAGGATTCTGTGGATAGAAGAAATGCAGCTAAGTGGAATCACAGTGCTATAACTGTATAGTGTGGAAAGAGCCAGGAAGAAAATGTAGGTCATAGAACATCTCCCTGTCATCATGTTGGCTAAGAACACAATCCCATTGGGACTCACATTTGGGCTGGAGCTGAGAATAGTATGTTGAGTAATTAATGCTTTGGCTGCACATAAATTCTCAGATGGGTCTGGAACTCAGAAAAGTGAAGACATCTGCAATGCTTAGTGAAAAATGAACTGAAAAAGTGGGGAAAAATCAGATGGGGTAAGTGAAGAGAAAAGTTAACAACATATATATCACGTTGCTTCCTCCATAAGGCTCCTTCTCCCCCGTAAAGCTGATTTTCTATTAAAGACAAGTTGTCAGAATGTTACTGAACACTTGTCCACAAAATGTTTATCTAACCCTTCAGTGTCTGCATACACAGATTGGAATGGGCACCAATATGCAATTTATACAATAAATGTTATTTAAAAAAGATTACCTGTTAAACATGAGCAGCTCTGTATCTCCAAACTATTACAGAGATACTGAATTTGCTTAAGTATCTCTCTTTCCTGCTAGCAGTGTCATTCAGCTTCTGTGATTACACCCCATCCGTGTAGTAAATCTGCCTTTAGACATTTCTGGATACCAATGTTAATGACACAAGACTTTAAATATTATAAGGTTTAAATATTGTCAAAAGAATTTGCCAAAACTTTCTTCATGAATTTTTTTGCCTGTCAACTCAGCAAAGAAAATTTATATTGGGATGCTTAGATATTGTCAATATCCACCAATAACTATTTGGGTTCTGTAATACCTAGATATTTTTCAGTAGCAATATTCTATCCTCATTTCTTGTCTGTTTAGTGTTGGACCCTGAAATAAGGAAGGGGAGAGAGGGGGAGAGAGAAATGTGCAGGTTTATTTATCTTTCCAGGGATCTTGGCTCATACAGGATAAAATCAAATCATAAGATATATACTCAAACAATGTAAATAGCATAGGTTAGTATTTTAAAGATATTGATATTGATATTGATATAGACATAGACATATGCTCTGGCATTTTCGCATCCCCAAACCTTTCCAAAAACAGCCACACTCACACCACTTGGTGTTTTCTCATGATATTTGCAGTATATCCAGAGCCAGACATATCATAAGGCAGAGTGAGATGAACACCCCAGAAAGTAGAGGTTGGGAGGGGAACAGAAGCAGCAAGTATTAGGGGATAGGAGCAGAAGAGCACCAACTCATTCCTCTGATACCTCCAGTTTTCCCACCTGTTGTAATATCAAACTATATGGACCACAGAACTTGTAATGCACCCTGAAAACTAGGCTGCTGTTTTCAAATATGGTTGAGAAAACCACTCTTTCAACGAGGTTTAAATAAGAGTCAAGCCATTCCACTGTTATACATGGATTAGAACTTCATGTCCATTGTCTCAGTCAGCTATATGTCTTGAGTCAGCCCTGAGGACATCATGGAGAAGGTCACTACAGGAGTGTAGGGGGAGAGAACGGGTTAAAAAAATCTTAAAATGCATAGGCAAACACTGACATGATCTCAAAGTAACTTGCTCTCAATGTCTTTTTTCTAAGTGTTTAGATTTGGTTAGAAGATAAAATATTTATTATTATTATTATTATTATTATTATTTATTTCGACTTGATAAACCACCCTTCCTGAGGCTCAGGGCGGTTTACAACATATAAAAACAGCATATAAGAACAGCATATAAAACACCGAAGATTAAAACGCATAAAATTACATCTTAAAAACGATCATACAAAAACATAGCCAGACATAGCTGGTTTATACAGAGTAATAGTGGTATGGCAGAGTGGCAATATTAGTCATGCACCGTCGGACATCACACGTCAAACGCCTGCCTAAATAACCAGGTCTTGCAGGACCTGCAGAAAGCCATCAGGTCACACAAGGCATGTGTCTCCGGCGGCAGCGAATTCCATAAAACCGGCACAGCCACTGAAAACGCACTCTGCCGCATGGTAGAGGGTCTGCAGAACTTCATACCCGGAACATCAAGTAAGTTGAGCCCCTCTGAACGCATTGATCTTCTGGGCGCATATTTATTTATTTATTTATTATTTGCATTTGTATTCCGCCTCTTCCCGAGGGCTCGTGGCGGGTTACAAGACATACATAGTGATCGGCAGGCAACACTCATGCCGACTCACGAACAAAATAAAACAATGCTATAACCATAAAAATAACAAAAATGATACTAAAAACATCATTAAAACATTGTTAAAATTACACTAAGTGACAAAAAACGGTAACACAGAGTCATAAGTCGATTGAAAGCAAGAGGCGTTATATGTCAACCGAAGGCCTGCTTGAAAAGGAAGGTCTTACAGGCCCTGCGGAAGGGGGCGAGCTCCCGTATGGCTCTAGCCTCCTCCGGCAGGGCATTCCAGGCCGTTGGAGCTGCTACTGAGAAGGAGCGCTGCCTAGTTGATGATAGGCGGCAGAGGCGGATCGGTGGAATCTCCAGCAGGTGGGGTAAGCCGGTCCTTCAAGTACACTGGCCCCAAACCATGAGGATAATATTGCCTAAATCCTCTCCTATAATATCTCTTGGCACTACTTCGCGAACGAAGATTCAGGAAGGACTCATCCCACGCTTTTTACAAGTGCGTTGATGACTAAAAAGGTCAATCTGAAATAGGCATATAGAACACTGGCATATTATGGGAAATACCAATGTAGAATAGTCTCACATGAAACCATTTTATTTTATGGGTATAAAGATTTCCCCACTGCCAGCAGAAGAAGAAAATCAAACAATCAATATTGAGACTTGAGGAGCTTCTGCACTGTAGAATTAATTCATTTTACACCACTTTTATGGCTGAATACTATGGAATCATGGCAGTTATAGTCTTACAAGCTCTTTAGCTGTCTCTGCAAAGATTGCTGGTGTCTCAACAAACTACAAATCCCATGATTCCATAACATTGAAATATGACAGTTAAAGTGCTGTCAAACTGCACTGATTCTGCAGTATAGACACACTCTTTGTCTATCCATTTTAGTTAGATGAACAACTTTTATACAAATCTATGATGCTATGATCCAAGGAACTGGGTACTATTTCTTTCTTCCAAATGCAAACTTGTCACAAAAAAATTGTCCATGAGCTACTTGATCCAAACCATGTAATTATACTACACTTGAGTCTGTTGTTGTTGTTGTTAAAATGTATCAATAGGACAGCAGATGGTATGGAAAAAGAGAGAAGAAGGGATTTGCTTTAAAGTTATCATTTTATGATGGGTTTCTCAAAGACAAACAGTTGATTATCCTTCTCACAAAAGGCCAGCAAAAGCAAAAATATGAAGGTCAAAACATCTTTGAACTGGCTTTTACATGAAGTTATCTACTGTTTAAAGGCCTATCCAGTCCAAATTTAAGTCAAGATAAGGCATCATAATAAGAAAGCAGAGGAAGTGTCACCAAGAGTTAGCAGCTCATGCACAAGCAGACAAGCATATAAGTCACTCTCGTATCTCACTAGCTGTGTTGGATCATGGGAAAGTATGAGATTCTTGATCATCGTTACTTTTTGACATTCATTCTGCTCTTGCAATCAGCACAGTTGTTTTTTCCCCTACAGTCTTCATAGACTTGAAAATGTCCCATTGAAGATAAAATGTTAAGCCCTAACAGATCTCACTGCATTTCTAATTATTTTAAGTCTCTCTCATGGGAACTAGAACAAACTGAAAGTCATGATTTTTAATCAATAAGATAATGTGTGCAATGTCAAGAAGCACCCTGTAGGATTAAGCTTTTTGGAGGAAGTTAAGTGTGCTAGGACTACTTTGAAGAAACTTTGAGAGCCTTCGTCTAGAAGCCAACAAGCCTTTCTAATGATATTCCCTAGTTTATTTATGTGTGGCATTCCAAGAAATTAAAATAATAAACATCTCAAACTCAGTGCCTCTGTAGCTGGACAGGTTTCCCACAGCTGAATCCTTTGATGATACTGGATCTTCTATTTAAAGAGCATCTCTTTTTCTTTGTCTCTCTGGAGGATAATATTTTCGCTCTCCTGCCAGTCTTCCTCTCGGTCTCCTTCTGTCTCATATAGTTGGCTTTAACTTCTCTTCTGCAAATCCTTGCCTACTTCGTTGCTAGGTCTTCTCCACTTCCAACCACTCTCCTTCTTTTTCAGTTGCCAGGAGGCCTATTATCTCCTTCAATTGCCAAACTATTTAATCCGACAGCCCTTCCCCTAAAGTAATGCCAGAACATGTCTCTATTTGCCAGAATTTGAAGAAAATCACCAGAGGTATGCCAGTTCCTGGCATGACTAAACACTAAGGCGATTTGAAACTGCAACTGCGATAGAACAAACAGACCCACGGTACCATAATGCTGAGACTCGATTGACTCAGGGAGTAAACTTTCTAAGCAGTAAACATAGGAAATAACCAGTAATCCTTATATTATTCTTCCAGGGGACAGAGGAGGAAGAAATTCCCAGGCCCTGGATACTTACAATTACATGACTCTAGCAGTTAACAATTCCAAATTAATTTTAATAATTATCATTATTGAGAACTTAGAATAGTCAATAAAGTGAGACTCTAAGAGCTCCTTATAAGTAAAAAAACTAGATTTAACTATTATTTCTAATTTTCAATGAATTATGGGAGCTATAGAGTTGAGATACAACTCTGGCTAAGAATATCAATGTATTGAGCTATCAGTCTATTGATCTATCAGTCTATCATCGTTTATCTATCCATTATTTATTTATTGATTGATTTAAATTCTTTATAACCCGCTCTTCTCTACCCCCGAAGGGAGACTCAGGGGGGCTAACAAAAGGCACAATTTGATGCCACATAACAATCCATAAAAACCAACAATTACATTGTAAATACATTTACAATCAATTAAAACCAATTAAATATCCATTATTAAACACATAATCTTACCTTTTTTGTTACAGTATGCAAGGCGGTTTGTAATCTAGATTTACACAAAGTACAGTTACAAACATATTGTAAGCTGAACCTGCCCAATGAAAAATAGTATTGAACTGGCTTTTAATTTTAAATATGTACTACTG
This sequence comes from Anolis apletophallus, assembly GCA_030556195.1. Lineage (NCBI taxonomy): Eukaryota > Metazoa > Chordata > Lepidosauria > Squamata > Anolidae > Anolis > Anolis apletophallus. The sequence continues at coordinate 138,692,647 of JARBWK010000002.1, read as the reverse complement.
CTACATAGTATAATGTCTATGTTTTATAATGTTTATTTTGTATGTTTTTGTGTTGGTCACTGCAATGCTTTACCTACACTGGAAATTGCCCTGAGTCCCCTGGGGGAGATAGAACAGTATACAAATAAAATATTGTTGGTGTTTTTGTTGTTGTTGTTGTTCTTAAAAAGAGTTTGACATTGTTGTGTGCTGTCAAACTGTTTGTGGCTTATAGCATCCCTAAAGCTAACCTATCATGGGGTTTTCTTGCCAACAATTGTTCAGAGAAGGTTTCCTTTGTCTTCCCCTGAGGATGAGAAAGTGTGACATGCTCAAAGTCACTTAGAGGTTTCCATGTCTGAACGGGAATTTGAATTTTTCCATTCTGCCTGGAAATGAAGCCTTTGTCAGTGAAATTGTACTTCTGTTCATCCCAGGTTTGCAGCCTGGCTACAGCATTTTGGACATGCAGAGATTTCCAAAGAGTTTCCAGATGTGACCCCTTATAGAAGCAAGACACATCTACATTGACCACTTAGTTCAGTTTGGAACCGGTTTGAGAGGAATTAGTTTTGCTGTGTGGGTGATTAGACTGGCTTCTATGGAACTGATTTGAGGCCAGGAAGGCGATTACATTAACAATTTCTGTGAAAGATGTGCACCAGTGCGCCAGAGGAATGGCAGGTGGAAATATTGGGAAAGTGACAGTTTGGAGCAGAGGCAACCTCTTGTTTCGGAAGATGTCTTTCAGAGAGATACTTCACCAACCATCCTGCACCTCCTTTCAACTTAGATGATAGTTGTCATTATGTCTTATGAAAATAAGAGCAGGTTTCCAGCAATCTCTTCTATCTTGAGAGAAAAACCAACAAAGAAAAGTCTTGAGGAGCCTTGGATACTGGCAAGTGCATTTTAGTCTGCAAAAACATGTAATAATGAGCATATTTGGGGTTTCTTTGGTGGATATGCTCCAATGAACCCCAATATTATTCTGAAACTGGGACTTTTTATTAGAAGTGATGATGGTGCCACTTTACTCACTACACTTAGGACCTTCAGTTACTTCTAAACTTATGGCTATCACCTTCAAAGACATAGGAATGGCCAGTAAAATGCTGTCCCTTATATAAATTGGCAAAACAAGGTTTGCTTTTTCGATTTGTAAGTTTGTTTGTTGCATGGAGGAATGTTTTAAAAGTCTGGATGGCTGAATCCATAAATACAGAATCCATGGATATGGAAGGCTGTGCACTATGTACTGCAATACTATTGCAACAGACTATATTAGTATCCCTCTGGAGATGTTTAGAGAATGAACTCTTTAGCACAGAATCCTTGTCTCTTTTAAAGGCATACAGTCTCCATGCAAGGTTGGGTAACAGTGATGTTTTCCTTATGTCCAGATGCCTACATTGCACATGTATTCAATTGCCAACAATGTTCGGGGGGAAACACCGTACTACTTTATGAGTTCATACTATACTCTATATTGTATGTAAACAATTTCAGTTTGTATTTAAGCACACAAACTCATGTGTATGGGGAATATATCACACATCATAGGCTATAATGTAGTATATTCCTGAGAAACAACAGCTTCCAATTTAAATAATAAAACACCCTCCAGCTGAAAGGAATTCTCCCATTACAGAATGCTAAAAAGAACCTATTTCTATTGTGGTTTGTTGGCTAGAAAGTGAAAAAGGAAAAACAAAGAAACAAAGAGTCTGTCCTCAAGAGAACCTTTTTTCTCTCCATGGCTTTAAGCAAAATAAATACACCTAAGTCCCTGCATATTACATTTGAGACATACTAGGTGATTTCAGATTGAGCAATCATTTCAGAAATATTCATCAAGCTATTTATTTACTTATATAAATGTGGTTGTCTTTTTCAAAAAGTACAAAAGGAATGCATTCAGGATCAGCTTATGTAATTTTCTTCTGGCAAGCCACCATATAAAACAGGGGCGTCATGGCGCCACCAGAATTCTAAATTGTGGTAGGGAATCCTCAGTACACATGGCATTAATCTTTGTCCCATGGCAGAGAGACACATTTCCTTGCATTACTAGCTGTGAGTAAAAACTAAGATGTCGAATTACACTGTTAGTTTAAATAACATGATGGTTCAGATGATAGGCTCTATTTGAATAGTAAACCCCTTCTGTACTCATTTTATTATAATACAAATATCACAATTTCTGCCATTAATGATTAACATCACAAAAATAAGGTTAATAATAATACATGCAATTCATATTTTTCACAATAAAACAATATTCAGATAACTAAGTCCTTAAAAAACAAGATAACTTACAATTAGCAAACCCGTTGGTATTTCATTCTATTTATTCTGGGTTGATCACAGGACTTTGGGGATCTCATTATAATCTATCAGTTTGTGTTCCCTGAGTGACTGAAAATGTTTAGCTGTCTTTTGATATCTTAGTACTCAATACATTCTTAATTTAATATCATTCCTCTTCCTTTTCCCAAATTGACAGGGAGTAGTGATGCTTGTGCCATCATTTTAAAATGACAGTTTCTCTGTCAATGTTGTTGTGCCCCTTGAAAAAGAAAATCTATTTCAAATGGAAGATGAGAAAGGAGGGAGTGTGATTATTCTGATGGGAAAATAAAAGGCAGATCCAAGCAAGCATTTCCATAGTTCTTGTTAAGTCTCCCTCTTCCATAATGGCTACTCAGGAGCAACTAGAATGGCAATGAAAGTTCTGCAGTAACGTGAAACCCCTTGTTTACTGATTTAGTTTTCTTTCTCCTAGAAACCTAACCAAAATGTGGTTGCCATCCAACCCCCAAAATAAAGAGACCACACAACAGTTATGGGTTGAACTATGGGCAACTTTTATCAAATGTTACCTAATTAAACTTTATAATTATAAATAGTTAAAGGGTGGCATTAACTTGGTGTGAATAAAGCCAAGGTAGTGGCCCTGTCTGACCTACTCCTGTGCAAGTTTGGATGAAACACCTGGGTCCCCTGCTTAACTACCCCAGGAAACCTTTAAGGGAAATGTGATGGAGGATTCTGACCCAAGGATTTATTGAGAAAAGACTCTCCCAATTCCTAGGCCATTTCTGTTCACCCTCACCTCGGTTGATTGAATGACGGGTGAGGGTTTCCGTTCATGACCTACATCCAAAGGGGGATGTCACCAAAATGTAAAATCCCTTGCTGTTTTCAATTATATCCTATTTAAAACCACACCATTGCAATTTGCCATCTGTAAACGGTATAGAGTAGGTGACATCCCAAGAACATAGGGGGGATTCCTAAATGGCTCCCAAAGGCGACCAATTAATTATACTGTTAATGAGTGGGAGGGCGGGTCAGCTTCAGGATGCAGAATGAACTTGAGGGACGGGCTTCTACCCATGTAGCTCTGCCCTCAGAAAGTTATTCTGGCCAGGACTACTTTCTTTTGGTCTCCTTTTTCGTGGAGGAGGTAAAGCACTTCCCACCTCCAGCTGTAAAGAGAGAGGGAAGTCCATTATCCATAGGACGAATAACTGGCCTATTTATTATTGTGAGAAAATATTCATGCAGAAGTCGCAAGAGCAATCTCCCCTGCGCAGTATTGGCAGTTATGTTCCACTGCTCCTTTTCTATACCACATTTCCATGAATTCAGGTTGCTTTCAAAGGTTTGTTGGCAATGTTGCATTTCTGGTCTGCACCCTGATGTGACATCACCAAAAATGTGACATCACTAGGAAGCTACTGAAAAGGAACTGCTTACTTGAAGTGATGTGGTGGTGGTCCATTGGCAGTGTGGTTGGCAGCTGATTCTAGCCTGATCCAGCTGTCTATACCTCCAAAACTCCAGAAATACTCTGGAGCTTCCTAGAAGTTCTGGAGGAGATCCCATCTTCCATTGACCAACACTAATGCAGCAATTCTACCACAAATCCCACTGTATGTCTTATGGACTCACAGTAGGATTCGCTGCGTATTGTGTCCACTTTGTTTTGGCCTTGTAGACATGGCCTATATCTGGTTCATAATGCAAAAGATCCCAAAGTGATGCGCCACGGATAATCCTGTTTGCGGAGCACTTTGGGATCTTTTGTATTGTTTACACTTCATTCTCGTGCATTCTCCATTAATCCGGACCTGGTTTACACTCCGGACTTTGTTTACATTGTGGATACGGACCGTAATAGACTCTCGATGGACTGTCGATTATTTCCCTCATGGCAACTACTAGTGGACAATATGAATTAATTGGGACTCTCCAATTTATTAGTTCTATATATAATCCAGACTTTCCTCCATCGCCGTTTTGTATAGCCATAACTCCAATAGAACGCAGTGAGTCTCTATTAACATGGTTACTAATATACTAAATACACTTTGATTTATATTGATATTTTGCATATACATTTGGATTTTGTCCTTCGTGGTTTCTTTGTAGTCTGAGTAGAGCAGACACCCCCCCCCTTTTTTTTCATATGTAGTAGCAGTTGCCACAGAGGTGAGAAGGAGTTCACACTGCCCAGCGGTACCAAACAGAGTTCAGCACTTCTAGCCAGCCCCCTTGATTGCCTACCACCCCTACCCCTCATGTTGCATTAGTCTCTGGTTGAGATACTGGACCTACATGTTTTCCATTAAATTAGCCAGGGCAACAGGGCACCAAGGGAGGTGGGAGGAAAAAGCTGCAACATGGGGTCAGGGGAGAACTGCTACTACCCCATGTCCCCAGAGAGCCAAAGCCTGTGGAAAATGGAATGGCAGTAGGAAAAGTTGTGGCCGGTTCCATTTGGGAACCAACTCAACTGTCCCCAGCCCCATACATAGTCAGCATAGATGTGGCTTTATACCTGATCCTTTTGCTGTCAATAAGTGTGTTCATTTAAAGATACTCACGTGAGAACACATTTAATTTTCAATAAAATGTGCTCTTGCAACACAACAAATGTCATTCCAGTTAGTACAGTAAATGAACCCAAAATCCATTCTGAAAAGATTATTTTCTTAGTTCTCTTGAACAACAACCAATAGTGTCAAAGATTCATAAGCAGCATTTTTTGAAAATGTATATGATATGTTACAGAGACAACGTGCTCTCACACAGGCAATCAATACAAAAAGAACTGTTTACTCACTTTACAGGCTGGAAATCACTTGGGACTGAGTTTCAGAAAAGGAAACATTAGTTCTGCATATTATTATTATAAAGTTTTTAAAAAGGAAGCAAATGAGACTGAGAACTGGAGCCCGGTGTATTTTAAGTTGTTTAGAGCATCACAGAAAAGTCAACTGATGTCAAAGTATTAAGGAATACCAATTTTTTAGATGAATAAAATCTGTAATCACTTAGATAAGCACAATATGCCTTTTTTGGCATTTAATCAAACAATGAAATCACACGCACATTTCCTGACACAAAAGACAAATGATGTAATAATCTGAAGGAGTTTCTTCATCTCCTTGGAACTTTGCATACTTGACTTGCTTTCCATATTTTGTGACTTTAAATGGTGGGAAAATTATATTAAAATGCTTGTAGCAGTTCCTCTCAACTAGCATCCTTTTTGTTTTATTGTATTTAATATAAAAGCGGCAATTATTTGATTTCAAAGTTATGAAAATATGTACCTTATGAGAAAACAAGCAATTTAAGCTTTAATTGGTGTCATTTTTCACAGAACTGGCAAGATCTTTGTATCTCTGGCATGTTGTTTTCTATAAAACTGCAGAGCAGCCTTCAATGAAGGTTTTACGAATGTATAAGTTGTTTCATGAAGGTAGGTAAAGGGATGCCTGGAAACGTAAGGTTTCTTGTGGGGGGAGTTATTCACAAAAGATGCTTCTCATTTCATTTAATGGCACTTGTTAAGAGCTCTGCTTTGCAGTCAGAATTCTACCACTACCTTGGTAAGGAGAGAGGAGGGCAGTGTGTGAGAAATGGATTCTGTTAAAAGGGGGGAAGAATAGAACAAATTGTAATGGGAACCTGTTTTGATTTAAAGGGAGCAATGTATGGGAATGGGCATCTTTAAAAAGAATATAAATCACTAATGGGCACATAATGCCAGGTCATACAGATGCTTTATGCATTCACTAGGTTTTATCTTCACATAACTTGCTTTTGAATAGTATATATGTAAGGCTTGTTGAGACGTTCACTCCAAATTACCTTCCCTGACACCAGAAAAAAACAAGCAGCTGCCCTGATCTTGGCATTTTAGGTCTCCTTCTCCTTCTCTTCCTCTTCCCCCTCCCCCTCCCTCTCCTCCTCCTCCTTGGGGGGGGGGGGAGGGGGGTAGTTGGATCATGATATCAATATCCCAAACAAGCTTTCCCTCTTCACACCCTCCAGTTACCCAAATTTGTTTGAGACAGTCCTTATACTCCTCTGTCATTTTCCCTTTTTTAAAGCTGCTTTCAAACTGCTCTAGTTTCTCCCTCTTCCCCTCTTCTCCCCCATTGGCTCTAATAGAAGTAAACTGGGAAGTGTTTTTTAAACCCCATTGCTTCAGGCTAAGTCTCCATTGGTACAAACTAAACTCAAAGAACAAAAATATTTTGTGTTGAATTAATTGAACAGGAGAGAAAGAAGAGTGGAATCTTTGCCTTTCTTTAAAGAGTCAGGTGACAGCAAACTGCTTCATCCTCTTCTAGTTTGAGTGTTCTCTCTGATCAATAATGGTTGTCATTTGGACTGCATATGAATTCACATGTCCCAAGTTTCATCTAAGAAATGTTGGAAGATATCTATGTTGCGAGTCTCACCATCCCAGGAGATTTGCTTGGTGATGTTATGGCACAGGGCCTTCTCTGCAGCAGTCCCTTCATTCTGGATCTCCTTCCCAAAAGATACTATGTGGGTTCCATCATTTTTGAGTTTCTGTGTTACAACTATATTACTCTTTCTTCCTTTGAGTTAAAAATATGAAGGCTTGAAAATGTTTTTTTAGTGTATGTTACTTGAGGAGACCCTTGGGATTAAAAGAGTGTTTAATGAATGCTGTTAAGAATAAATAATATTTCCTTGGAACAGAAGGGACAACTGTGGAAAATTAAGGTCTCCCAGTTTCCTGACTGACTGAAGACAAGTCTACACTGGCTGCTAAATTTTGGTCAGATGCACCTAGTTGAATGCACTGGAACACTACACTGGTATCCACACACAGTTCAGTCAATCAATCAATCAAAACTTTATTACGGTCACAGACCAGCGCAAAGTGGGCACATGTGCCCTAAGAGGAGAAGGACAACTCCCCAGTCTGCTCCATGAGGTCTGCTCCATGAGGTCACAGTTCAGTCAATTCAAGACTGCATTGGTGTTGGAGGACAGTCAATCCAACCCCTAAAGCTATATCTGAACTCCTATCTATCGCTGGCACCCCATTCTGACATCAGCAAGAGTGCCTGTGTGACCAGATAATCTCCCAGGTGCCTTTGCCAATGTCAGAATGGGGTTTCTACAAGGCCAGGAAAGAATTTGGATTGCCCAACTCCACAATGTTGGGCACACAAGTGGTGCCTCATTCTGTTATCAGCAGAGGCACAAGTGACAACCAGGAGCTCATACAGAACTCTGTGGCCAGCTAAGAGCAGTAGCAGTGACATGAAGGAGTTTAGATGCACAACCCTCCAGCAGAGTGGTAGTGGTCTCCAGTTGTATAAACAACACTTCTAGATGCTGCAGAAACATGTTGGTGCAATGATGGCCCATTTACACTGGATTAAATTGCCGGTGTAAATGGACTCCTACTTACTGTAAAATGGACTAGAGGTACATCTACACTAACCACTTCTATCAGTTTCAAACCAGCATAGAAGAAAACAACTTTAGTGTGCAGATTATTAGATTGATCATCCTTTAAAAAAAAACCCTCTTCTCTTGCCCATGCTGGAATATGCATGTGTGCATCAGCAGAACACTATGGGTATATCCACACACCAATCTGCATTCTGTGGAGCCGATTTCACTATGCAATGTAGTTTACACTGGTGTGCATTAAAGGCTCTATTTTGGACTATTCCCTGACTTTGCTGGGATTGGTTTAAAGCCCTCAAAGTGTGCTGAAGCACACTTTTGCCCTCCCATCCCCCGAATGAAGACTTCTGACAATAATAACACAACAACAATTATTTGGGTCAAATTGGGCAAAATTTTATTTGCCTATTTAACCCTGGAGTTCTGTTCGGGTGTACTGTACACTTGTTATGTTCGGGTCAATTTGACCCGAACCTATTAAAATGTTATTTTGAGCCACTGAAAAGTTCTTTTTTAATACCTGTTGCATTATTATACTGTGTGTGATCATAGTTGTTCATTATGTAAAAAAAATGGATAAAAAACTTAATTTTTAAATTTTTGTGATTTATTAATGCAAAACAGCCGTATTGCATTTTACACCAAAGTAAGATACTTGTGCTTTAATAATCAGCTATATCTTTTACTACAACATCAACAACAACTTCAGGTAACTATTAGTACAACTAACTTAAAATCCCTGCTGTTCTGTTAGGAAAAACTTACACTTGTTATGTCCGGGTCATTTTTGACCCGGATGTTATTTGATGTTATTTTGAGCCACTGAAAAGTTCTTTTGAATACCTGTTGCATTATTATACTGTGTCTGATCATAGTTGTTCATTATCAAAGAAAAATTGAATAAAAAACTTTTTAAATTTTTTATGTTGATTTGTGTAAAACAGCCTAATTTGCATATTACACCAAAGTAACAAACTTGTGCGTGAATAATCAGCTATATCTTTTACAACAACATCAACAACAACTTCAGGTAACTATTAGTACAACTAACCTAAAACTAAAATAAATTTTAACAGTATAAAAGCATTTTGAAAAAATAATCAGAAAAAATAATCAGAAAAAAATAAAAAAAAATCAGTTTTTCCCCAAAAGGTATCTGCTAATCTATTTATTCAAAGGCAAAGAAAGAAAAGCACTTTTTCCACACCCCTTTCCCATCTACATCTTTCCCCCCTTCTCCAGTTTCCCCCTTCCCACTGTCTTTCTTCTCCAGAAACCTCCTTTCCACCTCATAGCTGCCTCATTTCCCACCCTCAGCCTATACTCAAGTCAGTAAGTTTTCCCAATTTTTGTCCTAAAATTAGGTGCCTTATATTATATAGGTGTCAGCTTATACTAAAGTATATACTCAAGTTTATATGATATGTGCTTTCTCCCTGTGTGGTCCTTTGATGTATATGCAGACTCTCACTCTGACTGAATCTCTTTCCACATTCCATATCAGATATAATAACAGGCATATGAAAACACACAACAGTAAACAATAATGCAGCCAGGATAAGAAAAAAATTGGTACTGGAAGAAAATGCATATGGTTTGTTCTGAAATCATTTGCATAAATGTATCCATCCATTTATGTCCACCTAAAGCAAGTAGATAACTTGATAAACAATAGTAGATGCAATAAGTAGTCTCAAAATAAACTAAAAATCCTTTGTTTTACTCAAAATATGGTATTAGATTAGTATAAAGGCTACCGGGTCATTTTGACAAGAACATAACAAGTGTGTAAAAAACTGTAGCGCAAAAAGTAAAGCACCGAAACAAAAAAATTAAGTACCCTTAGTATGAACCCAGTAAATTAGGAAAATAGAAGGAACCACAAGTTTCAAAATCAAAAAATGAATGAATAAAAAATATCTAATTTCCAAAACGGGTCAAATTGACCCGAACAGAACACCAGGGTTAAATCCCCTCAACTAAACTGAAAGGGTGTCAGGAATCAATTTCAATCAGCTGGAATCAATCTCATTCAATTTGCGGGCGAAACACCAATATTGCCTGATTAATCAACCAGACAACCTAATGAGGGAAATGATTAAGAGGTCCATTCTCCCACAGCGGAGAAGAGCCTCTTCTCATTCCAGGGCCATTAACTGAACTTCACCCAACAACCATAACTTTAGTGTGCATACATAACTAACTGGCCCTCACCCCTGATGGGGGTGCCTCAGTGTACACCGACTATGGCATTTCCCTCTCTAATTACCACCACAGACTGGAGGTAGATGTCCATCTTGCCTCCATCCCCACCTATCCTCTAACACCTCTAACACCCTTTCTAAGCAATGACTGATATCCTCTAAAAACAACTGGTTGCCCTCCCCGGACAAATGGACCCCATCATTCTGAAAAACAATTTGATTAGCCGGGTGAATGAATCTATGCCCTATGTAGGACCCGTTACCTGCGGTAACCACATTGCGCATGGCCCGGTTAACCCTTTTGTGGGCTTTCTCCAGCAACCTGGGGTCCCCACCCCCATGCCACCACATCCGTGGTGTAATTTCTGACCACATCACATGCTTACCAGATTTCGAAAATATCAGCCCTTGCTTGAAAAAACAGGGCCTTGCCTGTCAGCAAGCCCAAATCATTACCACCGAGGTGGATAATGATCACGTCAGGGGGGAACACACCCCTTCCTTGAAATAACATGGGGCACAACCCATTCCAATGCAGACCACATCTGCCCATCCATTCCACATTAGCAACTGCACTTAAGCCCAGTTGTTGGCCGAAGGGGGAATTGAGAGCATGCTGCTCGGCCCAGTAGATGTAGCTATTAGGCATGGTTTAGAACCCAAAAATAGGAAATCAAAAATCTAATGGGGGGGATTTTTTTTGATTAGTAATAGGAAGACTAACAAAAAAATTTCCAAAAATTTCTAAAATGTAACTTAATTACTAACGAAATTTGTTAGTAGTTCGTATGCCAGCGCATGCGCATTCCAGATGGTTTTGGCCTACAACTCCCAACAGCTGGTAAATTGGCTGGGATTTCTGGGAGTTGTAGGCCAAAACTTGAATAAATCACACTGAATTCTAGATGGGACTCTCCAAATAGGAAGGAGGGAGCAAAGGAGGGAGGGAGGGGGTATTCTATTCTTGGAAGCAGCAAAAGAAAAGGAGGAGGAGCCCCCCCCCGGCTCCTCGCTGCCTCTCTCTCACCCCGATCCCGAGGGAGCGAGGGCCCAAGTTTGCCCAGGCTGGTCATATACCTACATTCCATGTACATGCAATAATACAGCAGTAATAACAATGGGTATAAGAAGAGGTAAAATTCAAACCGAAGTATTCTGACTGGTCCCTGCCTCATGCGGTGCAAACGGGCGCGTGTCTGTGGGCCCGGGCAAAGCCAGCCGTTTTCTGCTTGGTGCACACACATACATATTCGTTGGGGGATTTGCTGCAGAATCTTCTCTATGAGCCCGGATTCTGCAGCAAATCCCCCAAGAATATGTATGTGTGTGCTCCCAAGCAGCAAACGCTGGCTTTTCCCCGGGCTAATTTCTCGGGCTAATAAGAGAAGAGCCCGTTTGCACCGCATGAGGAGAGACCAGTCAGAATACTTCGGTTTGAATTTTACCTCTTGTTATTGTTATTACTGCTGTATTATTGCATGTGCATGGAATGTAGGTATGACCAGTTGGATTACTTATAATATTAGGCACTTACAGTAGCATTCATTCTATTATACATTAGGTTGGTTTCTCACCCCAATACTCTTTGATGCTTTAGATCCTGGCAGGGCAGGAGAGGCAGGGGAAGCCTGGAAAAATGTAAGCAGAGAGTTTTACTCAGAAGTAAATCCAAAAGGAGGGCCCTTCATCCAAAGTGCCCTCCTTTGCAGATTTACTTCTGAGTAATCCTCTCTGTTTACATTTTTCCGGCTTCCAGCCGAAAGAAGGAGCGAGTTTAGGGCTTGCCTTGCCATAATACTTATTGGCAAGGGAGGCGGGAGGGGTGGTGAGAGAGAAGGAGGGTGCCCCCTTACGACCTAATAACGACACTTAAGAAAATCCTGGCCCCGAAGTTCGAAAAAGAAAGTCCACTTCCTGGTTGGCGTTCCAGGTGCGGAAATACTCGAAAGTAGCATTTCTTTCGAATTTCTTACGAAACGAATCATTTTCATAACTTTTTTCTCATGCCTAGTAGCTATGGCCGCAAATCAGAACTCTCTTCATCCGCTCCGACCTCTCTGGACCTGCAATAAAAGAAACAACGGGAACAACATCAAACGGGCTTACAGCTGAACATTACGCACATAACCCCTGTAAGCCCCGGAACGCCACCTCCCCAAAGACATAATAGTTCCTACATCATATCCCATTGCGGCTGCCGATGAAGCTACTCCAATTCTAAACAAATGGGTCCCAAATTGCTTGCCCTCTAAGCCTAGCAGCTTCAGGGCCCTTTTAGTGACCGCCCAAAATTGATACTTTGATAATGGCGTCCCATCCTGATGACAAAATAGGTAACCCGCAGCCGAACCCCGGAGTGCAAGATAGCACGTCATGGCCAACACCGGACAAAGCTCTACATCACTGGCTTTACCAAGCCTGACCAGTGAGCCCTTGGCAGTTTGATCAGTCTTTGACGACCTGACCTTCAATTCCAACATATCAGGGGCCAATTTAATGTCAGACACCAAGAGTGCTCGCTGCGAGGAGTCGGCTTTGGATGACGCCACCAACTCACTCACTCTAAAAGCGCCAAAAAAGGCAGTCAAGGCAGCCGAGTGGAATAAGGCCTGCTCGTACTGGGAATCGCACACGGAGGCCCACCATTGCCCAAGCCCTTTTAAAATGCCTGGCGTCAAAGGCTCCCTCGTGTCAACAACCCTACCGCTTTGTTTAGACCACCCAGCCATTAGTTTGTGTAGGCGGCAGTCGTTCGTTGGGTCGGACATGCCCTGCGCTTTAAACCAGTAGGCCAGCGCTGATAATTTTAATGTACCGCCAATCCCTTCTCTTGTTAAAACTGTGCTACATGGTCATAGGGCACCGGGAAAGACTTAGGTAAACCGTAGTACTCCCTGAACTCCACGAATTCCCTGACGGCCCTGAAGTAGCCTCTCCGCGAACTGGGAGCTAACGCCAGCGACATGCCGACCGCTACCTCGTCACTCCAGCCTGCCAAAGATGGTCTGGCATGCGTTTCGGGCATTCGTCTGCGGTGGGCGCTAGTTGCCTGAAGCGCTCCATCTGCATACGAGACAGAGCGTCGGCCAATGAGTTATCTAGCCCCGCAATGTGAAATGCTTGGAAAAGAATGTTTAACTTTAAACAATGAAGTGTAAACAAATGCAAGGCACCCATAACCCTTACTGATCGGGGAGTTGGTTGAGTTGGAGTTGGTTGAGGTAGGCAGGATTTCCGTGGGTACTGGTTGTGGGGGGTCGGGAGCAGGTCAGGGTTTTGCCCTCCCTTCTGCTCGAGATCCCCGTGTACAACTGGGGGCCACTGTGTGATACAGTATGCTGGACTAGATGGGCTGAGGTCCGATTCAGCATGGCTCTTCTTATGTTCTTATGTTCTTATGGGATGTAAGGGTATTGATGACCTGCACAGTGGACATATTGTCACACCAGAAGTGAACGGAGGAGTTGGTAAACCTATCGGCCCAGATGTGAACAGCTACCAAAATTGGGAAAAATTCCAGGAATGTAAGGTCGGATGTGATGCCCAGCTTGTGCCACTTACTGGGCCACATTTCAGCGCACCACTGACCATCAAAGTAGACACCAAACCCCAAAGAGCCTGAAGCATCTGACGCTACCTGCATAGCATTTTTTAATAGCAGGTTCTGGCGCCAGAATGAAATGCCATTAAAATTTTTGATAAAACTTAACCAAATTCCCAAGTCCGCTTTTATGGCTCGAGTCACCCTAATGTGGTGATGTGGCGAGACTGTGCCGGAAATAGCATCGCACAGTCTGCGCAGGAAAGCCCTGCCTGGAGCCACCACTTTACACGCGAAATTTAAATGACCAATTAATTCCTGAAATTCTTTCAGCGTGGCCTTACTTTTTAACAAAAATTGCTCTAACCTATTCGTCAGGTCTGCTAACTTAATAGGCGGCAGCCTGGAATGCTGGTTAACCGTATCCAACTCAACTCCTAAGAATGTCAACACCGAGCGCGGACCCTCGGTCTTCTCGTTGGCCAGTGGCACACCCAGATTTTGTGTCAGGCGCTGAAAGGCACCCAAAAGTGCCTCACAGTCACCTGACCCAAACCTTCCCACAAAAAGGAAGTCGTCAAGGTAGTGGACCACCCCTTTAAGGCCCGAGTCAGTCCTAACAGCCCACTCCAGAAATGAACTAAACGTCTCGAAAGCGGCGCATGACACAGAGCAGCCCATAGGCAAAGCTCAGTCAATATAAAAAAAGGCCTTTAAAGCGAAAACCAAGGAGGTCAAAATCCTCCGGGTGGACCGGGAGCAGCCTAAAGGCGGATTAGATGTCACACTTGGCCAATTCAGCTCCCGGTCCGTAACGTTTTACTAGTCGCACAGCCGCATCGAAGGACGTGTAGTGCACCGTGCACAGTTCATCCGGTATCGCATCGTTCACCGAGCTGCCCCGAGGGTAGGACAGATGATGAATGAGGCGATACTTGCCAGGGGCCTTCTTTGGAACAATTCCCAACGGGGAAACCCTCAACTGGGGAATGGGAGGAGAAACAAATGGGCCTATAACCCTCCCTTCCTCTAACTCCTTATTAATTTTCCGTTGTACCACGTCCTCCATACCAACTAAGGATTTAAGGTTAGGGGACAAACGTGGCACCCTGGGACCTTGGGCTGGGATGTGAAAACCGAAGGTAAAGCAAATTGTAATGACGCTCCAATTTCGGTAAGGATCACGCGTAGATAGAAGCAAGGTCCAACACGATTTTATTGCAGGTACAGCACTTGTAAAGCTAAAGCACCGGCCCGCCACCCAAACACACCTTTTATACCCAAACCCCCCTCCCCTTGCTCATGCAATGTCCAGGCAGGGTTGCACCATATCCGGGTGAATCAGCAAATCCAATAGTCCAAAGGGATGTGACCTCATTAGTCTCTGAGTCAGCATTAATAGTCCATTGTCCAATGTCCAAGTCCAGAAGAGGTTACCTCACTTCCCCTGGAGGCACCTGGAAGTTACATCACTCCCAGACTGACTCAGCATGTCCTTCAATAACTAGGGCAAAGGTCCCAGCGAACTGGGACAAAGGTCAGCCACCTCATGGCAGGCTGGAAACCTGAACTTCTTCCAAGCTCAGATTTCCCAGATCTGACATAACGTCCTTCTCCACCACGTCCCTCCCCTGTAGAAACAAAACACCATTCAGTCCTTGGGTGGAAGGGGCCCCATATACCTTTTTAATAAACTACAGTGGAATGTAGGATGAACCTTGCCTAAACTCTTCGGCAAAAGGAGGGTATAAGAGACTTTATTGGCTGCCTTTTCCACTCTGAAAGGTCCAATATACTTCGGGCTCAACTTCTTGTACGGGGCCCCCAACTTCAAATTTTGTGTGGATAGCCATACCAGATCGCCCTCTACGAACTCCTCCCCTTCCTGTCTCCGCCGATCCCCAAACAGCTTGTACGCCCGTTGCGCCTTCCCCAAAGCTTCAGTTACTTCTCTCCAATCGTCTTGTGCTCGCAGCCTCCACTCACTCCTCTCCTCCCCCCCCCAACTCTAATAACTGGGGCAAAGGAGCTACATCTTGGCCGTAAACTATCTCGAAAGGGGACTTTCCGTGGAGGAATGCACTGAACTATTATATGCCATTTCAGCATAAGGCAACAAGTCTGACCAGTTATTCTGCTCCTTATTACTAAATATCCGCAGATATCCTCCTAACGATTTTTGCGCTCTCTCCACGCCCCCATTGCAGCAAGGATGATAAGCGGTCGTAAGTTCTCTTTGAGCCCCCAACATCTCTAAAAACCTTTCCCAAAACCGGGCAGTAAACTGAACCCCTCGATCACTGAGAACCTGCTCCGGACACCCATGCAACCGATACACATGCTGCACATATAACTCAGCCAACCTCTCTGCCGATGGTAACCCCTTCAGAGGGACAAAATGGGCCTGTTTCGAAAATAGATCCAACACAGTCCAAATATACCTGTACCCCCGACTGGATGGCAACTCCCCCACAAAATCTGTACTGACATGCGTCCACGGCCGCACTGGGAGGCCACTACTTGAATCAACCCTCGAGGTCTAGCAGCAGGATCCTTATTTCTAGCACAATCCTCACAATGCTCCACATACTCCTTCACCTCTGTTCTCATTCCTGGCCACCAGTATCGTTTCTTTATAGCCAAAAGCGTCTTCGTCACCCCCAATGACCAGCAGACTTATGATCGTGATTAAGCTGCAAAACCTTCCTCCTCACACCTCGAGGAACATACACCTTATCTCCCATAACCCATAAACCATTCAACATCTTGCATTCACCCTTATGATCTTGCAACCACGTGTCACCTTCGTAACCCTTCTGTAACTCTAAACACCACTCATCTACCACTCCTTTCTCCTCTTTCAGCTCACTCTTCACCTGAGACCTTGTCTGCACTGCTAATCCCCAATGCTGACTGACTGACTGACTGACTGACTGACTTTATTATTTCTGAGTCGCCCTCCACGTTAGTGCTCCGGGCGACTTACACACAACAAATTCCACAATTAAAATAGAGTATTTAAAACTAGATTAAAATATTCAGTGGTTAAATGCAGGGGCCAGGCTCGGTATTTGAGTTCCTGGTTCTGCATTAACCATGGGCTTTCCTAAATAGCCAGGTCTTCAGAGCGGTCAGGAACTGGGGCAGGTCGAGGAGGCTCTCTGGTCCGGTGGCATCGAGTTCCAAAGAACGGGCCACAACGGAGAACGATCTCCGTCTCGTGGTCTCCAGGTGGGCCTCTTTCAAGCCTGGTACATGAAGAAGGTTCTTGTTTGCTGGCCGCGGGGTCCTTGAGTATGCAGGCATCAGCAAGCGGTCTTTTAGGTATGTTGGGCCCCGGCCCCGTAGGGCTTTGGAAGCCAAGGTCAAGGTCTTGTGTAAGGCTCTATACTCAACGGGCAGCCAGTGCAGGCGCTGCAGAGATGGTGTAATGTGGCATCTCATCGATGTTCCTGTGAGAAGCCTGGCGGCCGCGTTCTACACAATCTGGAGCCTGCGGGTTAGTGACCGGGTAGACCTACATACAAAGCGTTACAGTAAGCCAGCCTTGATGTAACCGTGGCATGGATTACTGTAGCTAGCGCTTCCGTCGGAAGATAGGGCGCCAATTGTCTCGCTGGCGCAGGTGGAAGAAGGCCCTTTTGCTCGTGGAGGCAACCTGGGCCTCCATCGACAATTTGGAGTCAGGATAACACCAAGGCTTTTTACTGAGGGGGGGACGGAATCAGCGGTTCCCCTTCAAAGGGGGGCAGCGAGAAAGGTGGTTCTGGGCGGCCCGGCCATAAGATCTCCGTCTTTGATGGATTTATTTTAAGTTTGTGGGCGCGGAGCCATTTTGTCACTGCTTCTAGGCCTCGAGTGAAGTTTTCGGGCACCGAAGTTGCGCCAGGCTCCAGTTTCAGTAGGAGCTGGGTGTCATCGGCATATTGGTAGCACCCTAGGCCGAGAAGCTCCGGGCTATACCAGCCAACGGCCGAACATAGATGTTAAACAACGTTGGTGATAATATGGCGCCTTGGGGCACTCCGCACTCGAGGAGAGATTTCCTAGATGTTTGGCCTAGCCATTCAACTCGCTGACTACGTCCGCGCAGGAAGGAGTTAAGCCAAGCTAAAGCTGTTCCTTGTATCCCTATGGCGGCAAGTTGTCGTATCAGCAGATCATGGTCCACCGTGTCGAATGCGGCGGTAAGGTCCAGCAATACTAGAACTACTGAGCCTCCCTTGTCTAGTTGGCAGCGGATATCGTCCGAGATGGCCACCAGGACGGTCTCGGTCCCGTGCCCGGGGCGGATACCTGTTTGTAAGGGGTCCATGCCCTCTGATGTCTCAAGGAAGTTTTGTAGCTGGGTTGCTGGCGCGCTCAATCAGCTTACTGAGAAACGGGAGGTTTGAGACGGGACGGTAGTTCGCTGGCATCGCTGGGTCCAGATTGGCTTTTTTCAAGAGTGGGCGGACCGAGGCTTCTTTCAAGGCATCCGGGAAAATTCCCTGCTCCAGGGAGTGATTTATTATCTGCATCAGGGGAATCGAGAGCCCCTCTGCGCAGTCCTTAACTAGATGGGATGGGCAAGGGTCCGTGGAGCAGGTAGTCGCCCGTGCTGTGGAGATGATTTTATTAACTGCCTCCAGGTCCAGGGCTTTGAAGTGGTCAAATATCTGGTTAGTTGGTGTATGTAGTTCTTCTACCCTCTCACTCGTATCTTCAGGCACGGATAGCAGGTCTAGCCGAAGAGCGGTGATTTTCTCTGAAGAATTCCTGGAATTCCTCTGCTGAGATGGCTGGAGTGTCCCTGGATTTTGGCTGCGGATTGGTGGTGATCAAATCTCGGACAATCCTGAAAATCTGCGCTGGGCGCGATCTCGCAGCTGTTATTAGGGAGGTGTTGTGAATTTTCTTTGACTCTTTTGTGGCCCGCTCGTATGTCTTGCGCATGTTTCTGAAGGCTGTTCTTGATGTCTGGCTAGGTTTCCGCCGCCAGGCACTCTCCAGTTGTTTCCGTTTGCGCTTCAGTGACCTCAGTTCTTCGGTGAACCACGGAGAGCGGAAACTGCGTGGTCGGAAGAGGCGTTTAGGAGCTATTTGGTCGATAGCCTTAGACAGGGCTACATTCCACCTTTCTACTTGGTCGTTAAGGGTACCTCCGGGATTTCCACGGACTCTATGGCCGACGCAAATCTGGTAGGGTCCATGAGTCTCTTCTGCCGCGCCAGGATAGGTTCTAGATCTATCCTTGGTGGTAGAGGGATTTTGATGTTAACCTTCAGGGTGAAGTGGTCTGACCAGGGGACCTCCGTTGTTGCTTGTGGTGTTATCTTTTACCCATATCCGAAGACTAGGTCTAAGGTGTGCCCGGCCTGGTGTGTGGGGCCGGATTCCATTAATGAAAGACCTAGAGTGCCCATGGAATGGATGAAGTCCTTTGCTCGGGGATGACGTAGTCATGTCTGCATGGACGTTAAAGTCCCCTAGCACAATGAGTCTCGGCGATCTAAGGGTCCAGTCTGCAACAAGGTCAAGTAGTTTGGGAGGTACTCTCCTCGGGGCCCCAGGTGCACGATAGATTAAAAGAATCGACAGGCTCTCCTTGGCATTTAGGTAATTCCCAGGCACTCAATGCCAGTGATCTCCGGGTCTGTACAGCTGTTATGGAGATGTGGTCCTGGACCAGTATTCCTACTCCTCCTCCCCTGCCTCCAATTCTGGGTTGATGGAGCATCTGCTCTCTGGTGAACACCTCCTCCGCTTTCTCCAAACAATTCTCTCCTACACCAGGATATCGAGACAATGCATCTGCCACTACATTCTCACTCCCCTTTATGTGCTGTAATGAAAAGTTAAACCGGGCAAAGTACTGAGCCCATCTCACCAATTTGGGAGATAGCTTCTGAGGGTTCTTCAAATATTGGAGGTTCTGGTGATCCGTTAACACCACAAAAGGAAAAGCCGCCCCCTCCAGAAACTGACGCCACATTTGCAAAGCACACCTCACAGCAAAAGCCTCTTTCTCCCAAACGGGCCACTTCCTTTCCAGCTCTCCAAACTTCTTCGAAAAATATGCACACGGTCTCAAATTCCCCTGTTCGTCCTTCTGCATCAGCGCCCCTCCATATGCCCAAGCGGAAGCATCACATTGTACCACAAAAGGCTTATCCACATCTGGATGCACCAGTAAAGGACCTTGGGTAAAAGCTCTCTTTAATCTATCAAACGCTTCTTGACACTCCTTAGTCCAACTTAATTTCGCCCCCGGGGACTTAGTCTTCCTTGACTCCCCCTTCCCCTTAGTCTTTAACAACTCCGTGAGCGGGAGAGTTATAGCTGAAAACCCAGGTATAAAGGTACGATAAAAATTCGCCAATCCCAAGAACGCCTGCAATTGCCTCCGGGTTTGCGGAGCCTCCCAGCTCAACACATCCTCTACTTTAGCCGGATCCATGGCCACTCCATTCTCATTAATCCGATACCCCAAAAAATCAATCTGACTCTTCCCAAACTCACACTTACTTAACTTCACATACAAACTAGCCTGCCTTAACCTCTCTAACACCTCTCGAACCAACTGAACATGCTCTTCTCTAGTACGCGTCACAATCACTATATCATCCAAATACACAAAAACTCCCCTATATAAAAGGGGGTGCAGCACCTCATTGATAAGCTGCATAAAAATACCGGGAGCTCCGGCCAAACCGAATGGCATCACGGTCCATTCGTACAGCCCGAGAGGGCAAGAGAAAGCAGTCTTCTATTGATCACTTTTTTTCACCCGCACCATATGGAACGCATCTATCAAATCCAATTTGGTGAAAAACCTACCGCCCCCTAGCTGGCCCAATAAGTCCTTAATCAAAGGCAAGGGATAACAATTCGTAGTGCTAATAGCGTTCAACCCCCGATAATCGATGCATAATCGCAACCGCCATCCTTTTTCTCCCGAAACAAAACTGGTGCTGCAATAGGAGACTCAGACCTTTGAATAAACCCCTTCTCTAAATACTCATCAACCTGCTCTCTTAGAGCCACCTTCTCCTGCACAGTCATGGCATATATTTTCGGCTTAGGCAGGATAGCCCCCTCTTTAACCTCTATACTACACTGCACATTTCGGAAAGGGGGGAGACTTTGAGCCAATTTAGGGTTAAACACATCTGCATAATCCCAATATTCTACAGGCACCCCCTGTACTTCGTCCAGAACCCCTTTCCCCACATTAGGCTCACATTGCACCTTTCCAGACTTCCAATCGATTTTGGGATTGACTTGCTCTAACCAAGGCAGTCCTAATACCACCTCATGTCCTTTAATGGGGGCCACTACAAAATCAATACCCCCCTCCCAAGGTTCCACCCGACCTTTTAAATCTTTAGTACCCAAAGAAAACGGCCCACCATTAATAGATGACCCATCTAACTGAGTAAAATTAACAGAGGTATCTAAAGTTTTCATAGCCCCCCCCCCCAAATCATCTACTAACTTAGGAGACATGATGTTCTCCGAACACCCACAATCAACCAATGCTTTTTTCTCAATAATTTCTTTCCCTTTAAATAATCCCCGGGTGCATTGTACACTTGGGGGACTCACCTCAACATTTTTCACATCAGTATTGTCCACAAAAGCCGCCCTAGCAGCTGCCACTTTAGATGGATCCGAACTGATAGGATCCTGCACCGGCTTCTGCCGGCACTGGGACGCAAAATGGCCCGGCTGGGAACAGATGAAACAAAGGCCACGTCCCATCATGGGTTTCTTCATAACACTGGCTCTGCCATCACCGCCGCCACGACGAAACTCTCCTCCCCGGAATCGGCTCTCAGCAAAACCGCGTCCCGACACCCTGGATCTCGTTGACTGGAACCGTCGTCGCTGCACTTGGGCTAAGATCCCCTCTACGCTGCCGGCCAACTGGATCCATCCATCAACGTTACCTGGATCTCCGCGATGCAGACACCACTCTAAAATCTCCTTCCGCAAGCCATCTTTAAATAATTCAAGCAATGTTGCCTGGGACCATTCTGCAACTTTTCCGGCCAATCCCATAAATTCTTCTGCATATTCAGTGACCGAACGGGATCCCTGGGATAAACTTCGCAGCGCCTCCTTCGCTTTTATCCTCTCCAGAGGATCACGGAAACGGTTTCTAATAACTTGAAAGAAGGTCCGGACCGATGTTAAGCATGGATCTCTCCGGTCATGGCACTGCACATACCATTCAGCAGCCCTTCCTTTAAACACTCCTCCAATGGCTTGAACTCTGCTACCATCGCTGGGGTAAAGATGACCATAGTCCTCCATATGATCTCTCACTGCGGCAATAAAGAAAGCCACCTTGCAAGCTTCCCCTTCAAATTCCACCCTCAGAGGTTCCTTCTTCAATCGACCTCCAAATTCTTGAGATTGCACTCTCCTCCCCTGAGGGGCCTCCATCTTTGAGACTCCCCTTCCCATCCCTGCCGATTGCAGGGCCGGCCCACCGGGACTGGATTCACTTCCTCTGACGCCAGATGACCACCGTCCGCCCACACTCCCATGGGAGATCTAGGACGTCCAGCTGCTGACGGTTCGCCATCCATCCACGAATAAAAAGTGAAGTCTCCTCCTCCCGGGGCACTCCACGCCGAATCCCTTGGCTCTCTCCTGGGCATAGCCTGGGACATCCTTCTCATGGTATGCTCCATTGCATCCATCCTACACCTCATCACCGCCAACTCCGACAGCGGTTCAGGTTCTGTGGTCTCACTACCACACTCCGCCAGGTCCACCTGAGCTGGGGCACTCTCCCCTCAGCTTCTCTGGTCCTGCACTCCACTGGATCCACCTGAGCTGGCCCTTCTTTCAGCACAGCTTCTCTGGTTCCTCCGGCCATCCGGACACCCGCCTGAATGGGGCCTCGCTGCCTCATTTCTCTCAAAGCGCTCACCTGAGCGTCCCATAATCTCTCCGCTTCTCGGAGCTCGTCCCTCTGGGCTGACGCGCCACACGCCGTCACTTCCCTGGACTCGTCCGGGAACCCCACTTGGTCAATGGTCGTCCATTCCCAATCCATGGTTCTCCGGACCTCTTCAGGAGCAATATTCCACATATCGATATACTCCTCTTCCTTCCAAGCCAACCTCTCCATTGCTGGGAAAGTTGAATGGGGCTTTAGCTTCTGTAATGACGCTCCAATTTCGGTAAGGATCACGCGTAGATAGAAGCACGATCCAACACGATTTTATTGCAGGTACAGCACTTGTAAAGCTAAAGCACCGCCCGCCACCCAAACACACCTTTTATACCCAAACCCCCCTCCCCTTGCTCATGCAATGTCCAGGCAGGGTTGCACCATATCCGGGTGAATCAGCAAATCCAATAGTCCAAAGGGATGTGACCTCATTAGTCTCTGAGTCAGCATTAATAGTCCATTGTCCAATGTCCAAGTCCAGAAGAGGTTACCTCACTTCCCCTGGAGGCACCTGGAAGTTACATCACTCCCAGACTGACTCAGCATGTCCTTCAATAACTAGGGCAAAGGTCCCAGCGAACTGGGACAAAGGTCAGCCACCTCATGGCAGGCTGGAAACCTGAACTTCTTCCAAGCTCAGATTTCCCAGATCTGACACAAATATTCTGCAGCATCCCTCTTCGGATAGGTCTTCAGCCACTGTCCCAGCGGGCCCAATTTAACTGGGCTGGGGCCCTTTTGAAACAGGAGACTGGGCCCCTCCCTTCCTTCCATATTGTCCCTCCCGCGGGTTTCCTTTTCCTGGTTTACCCCTGTTGCAATGCTTTGCCAAATGATTCCCCGCACATACGGCGCATGCATGCGAAAATTTGCAAAACTTCCTGGAGCACACTCCCTGGCCAGAGAACTCCCAACAAAAGAGCTTTTGTCGCTGGGACTGCCCAGCCGGGGGCGCTTGACGAAAGGGCGATCCTGTCTTAGAGTTCTGCACTAAGTGACCGCTATCCGCGGGCTCCCCCGGAACAGCCTTCGCTGCATTCATAACTTGCAGCCATACCTGGTTATCAATCAAGTCCCATTGTTTCGTCGGGTCCAGTGCAGCCAGGGAGCGAAAACGCCTGTCGTATTCCAACCAGGCGTTGCCTACAAATCTCATATGTGCCCCGTATATTAAATTCTGATATTTAAAAGGGCTCTAGCCCTATATGGATGGGCCTCAGCTAAAATACCTGCATAGATCGTATAGAAGGCCAACCAGTTTTCCCAGTTGTGCTCTACCTTCCTTTTCTTTAGCTTATCCTTCCCCTCATCATCTAGTTCATCCTTCTCTTTCTTTTCTAACTCCCTGTAGAACAGGGTAAAGAGATCCACGAACTCATTCCGCAATATCCGCTCTACAGTTTTAGGAGCCAAGTGTGCCCCTAGCTCGGCATTAACTGCCGGGGCAAGAATGGGCACAGTCCATTTATCTGTGCCCCAGTATTGACTGGACTCCCCGGTCCTCACCACTTCCAATGTGATAGGTAATACTGGGTACCCGAGTACCGATGCTGTGGACTCCAAGGCACGGTCATGTGTAACTGCCGGTACCAGCTCGGTCTGAGCCGCCGCCTCTACTGCGCAGCTTGCAGGGGTAACTACCTCCTGCACCGCTAACCCTGGAGATGAACTAGTAACCAACAGTCTAGGGGACCCCCCCTGTACCTGAGAGCTGTCCCATGGCCATACTGGCCCTGCATCCATACCTGCTGCAGTTGATGAGCAAGGGGCCTCAGGTGGTAAAGCCGTCGGTGTAGATGCCATGACAGGCGCCGAAGTGGACGCCAGCCCAGGATTGGCAGATGGACTCTCCTGACTCCCCACCGCCTGGTCACCTCCCGGCCCCCCGGCCGCCTGGGTCATCGGCGGTAGGGCCTGGACTGCTGCATCGATCGCCGGACCACCAGCATCCTGCCCCGCTTCTAGAAAGGCAACGCGAGATAAGATGCTTTTAAAGAGCAGCTCTCTGCTCGCCCCCCATGCCGGCCTCAGCTCGGCAGCCTGCACCGGCAACCCCCTTCCCCTCTCCAGCCCCTCGACCCTAGCCAACAGAGCCCTGAGACTATCGGCCGAGACTCCTTCGCCGTCCGACGATCCAGGAGAGGGAGGTGGTCGCTTTGCTGGGGTCTTCTTGGCTGGCCCCTTCCCCTTGGGGCCACCCACGTTTTTCTTTGGAGCCATCCTGCGGAAAAAACACCAACACAAACCATGAATACACGCTGCCCAGACTACCCCGGGATGCCGGTTCCATGTCTGCAGCAATTGCTGCCCTGCTCCAGAGGCAGCACTAACGAGGCTATTGGCGAAGCCCTGGCCCCATTGCATCACACACTACTACTCCATCTATCCCCCCGCCCACTCCGTGAGTCACCATCTTCTTCCCCTATCATTCTTCCCATTTACCAGCCCTGCAGAAATTGTACCATCCAGCGACTGAACACAACAAGGCTGCCCATGAAGCCACTTCATACATGGCTGCCGCCCCCTTATCGCTGCAACAAATCTCAAATGTTGAAAAATGGCAGCCGCCGGACTGTAGTCCCAAGCAGCCGCACCCCATACTTAAAGAGTTCCACCATGCGGCCTCTTTTCCAATGCGCACTCCTGCAGCCTAAAATGGCCGCTGCCCCAACTGCTATACAAAATGGCTGCCACCAGCCAGCAGCCTAACAGGACCATGCGGCCAAGATGGCGGCCACCTGAACCATCTATAATATGCTCATGATATATCCTCCCCTTGTCCCCACCTCCGAGCCTGCCGAACCCTGCCTGGTATAACAGGGCAGGGGGCGATAGGATACCCTCCCCAGATATTGGGAAGCTCCCAGAGGGGCACAGCCATCTCCCCTGGGGAGGGAGGATAATAGACGGGGTGGGGGTGTTAAAGCCGCCCCACTTGCATCCCCTACAGGGCCCGGCATGATCCCGCCGGGGGGGATGTGGGGGGGGAGGGGCGCGAGCGGGCGCCTGAGCCGCTCTACCGCTGACCGGGCCCACACCCCCAGCCCCGCGTCAGCCCGGGAAACAGGGGAACGGCAGACAAGTCTCCCCGGCCCCCTCCCTAGGCCGGGGGAGGGGGGCGCCGAATGCCGCCACCGGAGAGAAGGCGAGCGCGGAGAGCTCCACCCCCGCCCTGCCCGCAGGGAGGCGTAAGGCCGCGACACGCCAGGCACACGGCAGAAGAGCCCCTGCTGGGCGCCCATCCGCCACACGGCCGCTGGCCCCGCGCGGCCTACCGGCAGCCGGGAGACCAACGCCACTGCACCGGTAAGTCCGAGCACCCGCCAGAAAACACAAGGGAGCGGAGCCCTGTTGCCCCCACCACCCTGCCACCACGCCGGCGGCCGCTCTCAGTCGGTGGGGGGGAATCGGGGGGGGAGGGGCGGGGGGGATGCTCCCCCCAACCTCTCGCCCCACCCCACCCTACCGGATCCCTCAAGGCCTGATTGCTGGTGAGGAAAACACGTCCTTTCCTCAGGCAATCAGGCATGGAATGGCCTGATGGGGGTTGGTCTTTTAGAGGCCACGCCCCCAGCCTGGATGGTTCGTCCGAACCTTCCTCTTTACTCCAATCGGAGTCGGGGGGGCAAATGCCTCTCGCCCCCGCAAGCTGAGGCGAAAGGGTCTTATGGTGTGCCTTGTATAGCTGCTAGTGCTACACTTTCAAGTTTATTTTAAGATGTGCCCTCAGTATTTTCTTGTAAGCTTGGTATAATTTCACAATACACAAATGACACTTTTATCTCTCCTGTGGAATCATGAGATCTTCAATTTCATGAGGGTTTTTTTTTAAAAAAAACAAACCTCAGGGTCCTTCCACACAGCCATACAACCCAGAATATCAAGGCAGAGAATCCACAATATCAGCTTTGAACTAGGTTATCTGAGTCCACACTGCCATATAACCCATTTCAAAGCAGATAATGTGGGATTTTATACAGCTGTATGGAAGGAGCCTCAGTTAAAGAACTGCAATCTACTCAACCCAGCAGAGATCTCAAGCAGACTTTTAAGTACTTTAAAAACTAAAAAGCCCAGAATTCCATAGCAGGGCACTTCAAGTGGCATCAAAGAGTTATACTAATGTACTGTGATCATATGCCCATAGCATCACATAGGCAGATACCATTTTTTGCACAAAGGACGGCCTTGTTCTACCTTTCACAGTGAAACTTAGCAACATTGATGATTGCATCTTGTTTTCCCATCCATTTCACACCTTTAGGGCTTGGCTGTACTTTCATTCATAGGGTACCAAAGCCAAACTGGGAAAAAAAAACATCCTTCACCTTTTCCTTCCTTGGACATGTAGCAAAAGTACTGTTCCCTCCAATTGCTGCCCTTATTAAGTAGCTGCTAGGATTTATCTAGGGAAAAAGTGGCTGTCTTGCACAACCAGAAGAGACATTCAAGGTCTGATGGAGAGCTCTGTACTAATTGGACAACGTTCTGTAGAGGAAGGAGGCAGTGAAAGAATGCTCCACATTCCTAGGTGGTTACAGAGGTATCGACATGCATGGAAGCCACCCATATGCAAACTCCTAGCAATGTTAAGATGGGGAATTAATTACAACTGTAGAAATCCGTAAGGGCTGTGGTTATGCAGCCCCATGTGGAACATGAAGTGGATTGGCATTTTAAGGGATAATGAGATGTGAAAACTCCCGCCCCACCCACTTTTGTGTTTAAGAAATGGAGCCCTGTGGATTTTATATCCTGGTTTTCTGCCCAGAGCTGAATGTTATTCTCAGAACTCAAGTCAATTGAATACAGGCCTTGCTGGCTCAGAAAGAGGATTGGTACCTTTAAACATGAGAGCATTCTACTCACAGGCTAGTCAACTTTCTGATTAATTGTGGCATATGGAATGACTACAGAGAATGTGGTCTCTGAAAACTGGGTTTTTCAGAATGACGTTACTATTAACAGATGGTCCTTAACATTGCCAGACAGTCACATTGGTGTTGAATGTATAACGCTCTGAAGCAGGGGCTTTCCCAGTCTCCTTCACTCATATAGCTTCAAAAATGATGGACAGTAGTGCAGTCAACTGGTGTTAAAAACCAGAATTAAAAAGAAAAATGATCGCTCCTCATGTCTGGAGTGATATTACAAAAGCAGAGGCTGTCTTGGTAACAATTCAGTAACATGCTGAATATGATTTTGAGGGACTTCACCTCAAAACATATGACTGCCTTTGGACTACATATTGTAAACACAGAATTAGGATAAAACATTTGTCCTGGTACTTTCATCTTCTTGCATGCTGCAAGCAAATTAGATCAATGTAAATACATTTGCTAGCATTCTTTCCTTGCAAATCTTGGCTATTCCTATCTTCTCTCTCTTGTCTTCCCTCTGTCGCTTTTTGACACCTAGGCAGAGGCTGTTTGTATTTTGCTTATGAAAGTTCATGAATCATATTGATGGTGAAATAATGCCACTGCTGCGATTCATTGGAGCAAATTTAATGCTAATGTACTTTTGGTGTTTTTGGAAAACACAGAAATAGTTCCGGTCACTCAGTTATAGCACTTTAACTGCCATGGCAACATCCTATGAAATCCTAGAACTTGCAGTTTAGGGAGGGTCATTTGAAATTCTCTGCCACAAAACATTATTGATGCCATCATCACAGCTACCATGCCTGACACTTTTGGACTCTCACTTGCTGAGGTGTTCCTCTGAGTGTCTAAGATCTACAGAGATACTCACAGGAACACCTCAGCAAGTGAGAGTCCAAAAGTGGCAGGCAAAAACCCAGAACCTCAAGTCATGGCTGATACCGAATGATAAATTCCTCTGGGTACACAGAAGACTGGGCAACTTGGAAGGTGCTGAAGAGGCTCTGCTTTGGCACCACAAGATGCAGAGCCAACCTTAAGAAATGGGGCCACAAAGTGGAGTCCATGACATACGAGTGTGGAGAAGAGCAATGCACAGACCACTTATTACAATGCAACCTGAGCCCTGCCACATGCACAATGGAGGACTTCCTTATAGCAACACCAGAGGCATTCCACATGGCAAGCTACCGGTCAAAGGACATATAGTATAATGCCAGGTTTTTAAACTTTGTGTTTTTTAAAAAATACAACTATACCCTTGGTTTGCTTCCAATATGATAAATAAATAGCTACCATGGAATCATAGTGCTATAACTGTGCACGGTGCAAGAAACACAAATCCTCTTTGATTATTTCAATGAAGGGCACAGGAGATGATTTTATGGTTTGTATTGGTCCACTGATGCTCATTAACTATCTGAAGTATTATCTTAACCTTCTGAAAGTCCTTCTCTACAGCCTCATGTAGGCTTTGGGGTGAAAGTTATGCCAGTGGAGTTCAATCTCTGGTGAGTTCTGAAAAGCATCTAGAAGTTTTAGAATGGCTCTGATGAGAATGTGTATGCAATCCAAATACCAGGTTATCATCAGTTGAGTCCCCACTACGTGATAAACAGGCCAGGGCAAGTGAAATCATAAGAAAGGCATGAAATTTAGAACCATGTCTAACAGGACAAATGTTAGGGATGGTACCATTAAGAGATGTAGCTAGAGGCATAGCTATAGGAGACACATACATCTTCCAATGTAGGATCTCAGCCAGCATCTTCTGTGCAACAAAAAAATCTGTAGTGATACTGCCTCATGTATTCCAGAACTGAGAGTTGTTTCTTCAGAAAAAAAACCTCTCTCCAATGGCACTGTCAGAGTTGAATGACCCATGGGCAGGATGCCTTCAGGACACCATGACCCCACTTTCATTTGGCCAGTTCTGTTTGTTCAATTTCGTGTGGATATATGCCTTCAAGATGTTTCAAATATTTTGGCAACTGTAAGATGTCATAGAATTTTCTTGGCAAGGTTTGTTCAGAAGGATTTGTCTGTTTCTCTCTCTCTCTGAGGCTGAAAGGGTATAACTTGCCAAAGGTGGATTTCAATAGCCATTTACCTAGTGGATTTCAATAGCCAACCCTGGATTCAAACCTTGTTCTCCATAGACACTCCCACCCACCCAAATTCTTTCTCTCACTTCCTCCTTTTTCATCCACACAATAATTCATAACACACACTTTGGTACCTAAAATATTAGTCCTGTTTCTGGTTATATTTGACCATCTGGTTCCAAAAATGGCACCAGTTTCCCCTATCAGTTCTAGTCTTTAAGATGCAGAACATATGTCATATACCAGTCACAATCTGCTTGTTCATAGAAAATCATTATAACCATATCTAAAGAAACTGGAGCTGATGTGGTCTATGTTGCACTCTAGCACTGGATCACCCTTTCACCCAACATCACACCAGAGTCCAGTAAGTAAATTTAAAAATGCTTATTTGAGAAGGTAGATAAAAAGGGAAAGGGGGGCAATTCCAAAAGGGTCAGTAGAGTAGAAAATACAAAACAGCAGTTATTCAAAAATGACAAGGAACATAAAGCCAGATAGTGCTTTGTTCTCTGCACTTCATCCAATTCCCTGGCCCTAGGGTATGTTATTTTGAACTATCCCATACCCAGCCCTTTTTGTAGCCTGGTCACACCCACTTTAATATTTCTGGTTATTAGGCCTTGTCGAGCATTGTTTTCACAGAGTTCAATGCTGCTGTTGTATACTCTTATGTTTTAGCTAATTGTGTTTTATCTGAATTGTTATATTTTACTATGTTCTTATCTTAATTGTGCTTTTGTTTTAATGGATTGATTTGCTTTTGTGTCTTGTGGACATTCTGTCCCATATGTAAGCCACCCTGGGTCCCTTCGGGGAAATGGTGGCAAGGTATAAGAATAACGTTGTTGCTGTTGCTGTTATTAATATTAAATCCACAGCAGTACTCCAAACATAAATCCATGAACATGAAAGCAGGAATTTTTCTAAGGTAAGCTCTCCAAGGAAAGAAAGGCACAAACAAGAACAGGAAACTTGAGAATACTTGAACCAAGAATTTGAGAGTAGAGAAAGTAGAACTGTCTCTTATATCCACATTGTCTCCTCTGCAAGGCTTGAAAACAACCCACTAATTTAAGCCCTCCAAACCACCATGACATCATGTGTCATGCACCTGGATCTAATCTCACCCTTATCTCTGAGCCTCTGAGAAAATCTCATTTGCCTACTTTTAATACCCTGCATTCTCATCTAAGTTCCCTTGCTGGTAAATTGATCCAGCAGGTGGTAAACAAAGTACAATCTATAAAGTGCTGAAGGATTGCCTATAGACTATAAAGTGCTGGTGGGAACTGCAAGTTCTTAAAGTGCACAATGGTTAAAATGTCTGATATAAAGTGGAGTTAGTCGGAGGGGTTCAAAGATTAAAGTGCAAATTTAGCAAGCTAATAAAACTAATATTCAGTTCACAGTGGCAATGTAGCAGTCCATGTTATATCCCATGTCCTCTTATCTTTAGCCCTATAATAGTAAATCCATTAGGCGACCAACCTCTCCCTCGCCCCAGAGTGACAATTTCTCAGCAGTCGAAAAATGAGATGTAATAGGCTGTACACTTCTGAGGAACCAGCTAACTGGAATTGAGGAGCATGGAGACACCACGGCAGTCCTGGACAAGATGGCGGACCAGAACTTCCTGCGAAAGGAAACTGACAATGGTAATCCCGGTATGTATATGTATAATAATGTGCTGCAATGATGAAACGCCAGCAGATGACGACTCCTGATGAGGCCCCCTGAAGAAGGCCCAGTTTGGCTCCTAGAACAGTCCAAAACATCAGCCTCATATGGCTTCAATTCCCTCTGATCAATCACAGACTCTTCAGTTTGAAACCCATCAGCCACCTCATCCTCTGAACATTCAGAAAAATCCTCTGATGCTTGCCAGATTACAACAGTCTACTCTATGCAATGCAATTTTCTGAATCAGTGTCCCAAATAACCTCCGGGACAGGTCTAAAAACCAAGAGATCAATAAAAAAAAATTTCAGCTGTGCAATCATTATTATTTAAATCAAAGCAAGAGTTACATGCCTAACCCAAACTCTTTATATCAAGCAAGAATAACTTGTGGGAAGAATTTTAAATGAATCAATCACAACCAATGCTTTCAAAATACACTGCTTAAGAACAAAGTTTGATTTGTAATACATTCAAATCAGGTCTTGAGATGTTGCTGCTAAACTCTCTAGTTCTACATTCTTATAGCCTCCCTGAAATTATTTCATGCATATTTTGTTCACCGCTCAGAATTAGCTCTACCACATAATTGTTTCAAGGCAGTGTCATTATCAAAAAGGAGGCAAACCATACAATGGGTGCCCAGGTATGCTTAAGACATCCAAATTTAACAAATGCCTATAGGAACTGACCTGATGCACACTTCCACGAAAAACAAAAAAAATGAGAACAAAACTATCCTGCAGATTCCACAGTTCTCTGAAGATTGTGATAACATTTTTTGCCAAAAGTAATTGTTGTGATGTGCCTTCAAGTCATTTCTGAATATGGCAGCTCTATTGTGAACCTATCATAGGACTTTCTTGAGAAGATTTGTTCAGAGAGGATTTGCCTTTGTCATCCTCTGAGGTTGAGAGAGTATGCCTTTCCCAAGGTTACCCAGTGGATTTCCATGGCCAAATGGGGACTCAAAACATGGTTTCATGTGGTTTTTGGCTAGCTCTGCAATATAGAATAGGACTTCTTCACATGCACCACCGGAATCATTGTGTATTGTTGTGATCCCTGCGGTGCCCACGCAAGGGGCATGGGGACCTGTCATGGGGGAGGGAGCCTTCTTGAGCCACTGCTGGCAATTTTTGCAGCAGCGGCAGAGTGTTTGTGGCAGTTCAGTCACAGAGCCACCCCAGTAGTAGTTTTCCAGGGTGTGGTGGGAACCATTTGGCGCTATGGCTGAAGTAAAAAAAACCCCATCGCTGCTGCCAAATTTTGTACCATATTAAGAGGTACTTAATGTATTTGATACCCTATTAATTGCACATAGCTAAACACCATGGAATCCTGCGATTTGTGGTTTGGTAAGGTGCTAGCACTATTTGGCAGGGAAGATGAAATACCTTGTACAATAAATCCCATGATTCCACAGCATTGAGTTATGGTAGTTAAAGTGGGCTCAAACTGCATTAATCCTACAGTGTAGATACTAGGCCTGTTTCTGATAATTAGATACATCCGATTATTATAACATGCCACCTCTTGACCAAAAGAACCATACAATGCATGCGAGAATAAAATATGTATACATAGTCCCACAGTGGTTTCATAAATGTCCATTTGCTGAAGAAAGATGAGTCCAAACTAAATATTTATTTATGTCCATAATTATTGAAAATTTCATGTGGATTTTTAAAAAAAACCAATGGGTTTTTTTAAATTAACACCTGGAAAACTGGTCCAGCCAGGAAATAAAGTGTTTGTTTGCCCTTATTGGAGACATAGCAACTGATACAGTTATGGGAATATATATATATATATATATATATATATATATATATATATATATATATATAATCGAATATAACAAAATAAAATTTCCCAATGCTAAAAAAAAATGATGAGAAAAACCCTGCATGAATGAATCCAGGACTTTTTCATTCAAGACTATTTCTGTAAGAAAAGAAAAAAAATATTTTGCACAAAAATAAAATGTAAATATATATATTTGTAACATGCATAAAATATCAATGTGTGGTTTTGTTCTGGAACTTGGAATATGTTCTGAATTTGTAAGGAGTTCCTTGCTGTATGGGTAAAAAAAATTAAAATTCATTTTTCCTATGAAAATGAAATGTAAAAATGTACATTATTAAGTTGATACATGTAAAATGGCTTATCGTATTGAGTAGATATTTGAAAAAATCTATTCGTACACTTCTCACAAATGTGTGGTTTTATGCATCAGGTAAAGTGGCTCTAATTCATGAGTGGAAAATATTTTTCATCCTGAGGTAGAACACAAAATGTGTCTCTCACTCACCTAAGTCAAGGTGTCTAGTAACCAAAGCCAGCCAAATTTTTCCAACATGGAAAACAAAAAATTCAGCAATCACATCTCCCTGTCCTGAAAGTAGAGACACAACAATACAATAAAAATGT
The DNA here is from genome assembly GCA_030556195.1 of Anolis apletophallus. Lineage (NCBI taxonomy): Eukaryota > Metazoa > Chordata > Lepidosauria > Squamata > Anolidae > Anolis > Anolis apletophallus. The sequence continues at coordinate 138,659,120 of JARBWK010000002.1, read as the reverse complement.
GTAAGAATGGAAGCCATTCCATAACAACCAAGATCTGTTGCCTCATTGGGTTGACCATGGCCCAAATTAATACTTGAAAAGACCACGTGTCCACATATACCAGCTTCCAAGTTCCCTGTTTCAATATCTCTTCTGTTCTTTTTAGAACTGCTTCATGAGACCCCTCATTTCTTCTAAATCAAGAAAATGTGGAATTACAAATACAAAAATAACTGTGAATTGCATAATGCCTACTTCTCTCACTGGTAGTTTAAATTTCCTGCCTGGTAGTTTTTACCTTTTGAAAGCCTACCCCATAATTTTGCAGATACGGTTAGCTATTCACTGAGGTTGGATTGGGAATGTGCATCATTTTACTTAGGTTTGGCTGACCTGAATTTGTAGTGGGCATTTCAGCGGTGGATCCTGAAAACTCTTCCAAACAAAATAGGTCTTATCATCAACAAATCACTGACTGGATTTGTGGCAGCCAGTTTACTGAAATTGAAATTTACACAATTTAGTAAAAACAGCAAAGCTAAGATATTTAGAAGTCATATCTTAAATGTCCTCCACAGTATTTTTCAGTGCAAAATAGAAATGTTCACTATCCAAAGTAAGCCAGGCTGAAATAATAAATACTGAATGAGGGCATCTTCAGGGTAGTTTCACAGATTAAAAGATATGACAAGAGGAAGCAAAACATAGTCACACTGCTTTTTTCAGTTCCATCCCATAACATCAGAAATGTACATATTTGTGACTTTCTGGAAAGAACATATTTTAACACAGGGAAATTGGGGTTCTTTGTTGGTTGTCACAGGATACAATGGGAGTTAGTTCACTGCTTATATCTCTACCAAATGAGTTGTATTCGTTCATAGGCCGTAACAAAACACTATTTCCAAAATAGCATAAAGTATAACACAAAAAGTGGTGGAGCACAAAATCAAATGTGAGTAAAATCAATTATAAGATCACTCAACCACATGTGCAGCTCATAACATGTGAAGTAATTCTCAATAGAAGTGGCCTAGGAAACATCCCAGGCGACACCTTAAGTAGCATACCCTCAGTTGAATGCAGAAAATAAAATGCCATGTAATATAAAACAAAAAGTGAGAAGAAGCATCAGATTCTGGCTAATTTTATGTGCTCATTCTTTTAAAGCTCATGAATTACCACATCACAATTTTGAACTAATAATGTGATTTAGTAGGAGACGGTCATATACAAATAATAGAAATGGGTGGGTATATGTGTGCATATCGCTGTATATGCCAACTTTCAGATGGAAGTAGAGATATTCGTATATCATTTTGTGGACCTCTATGACCCAAGATCAATAATGAGCATGATAATGGACTGGGCCACACAATTACAAAGATCTGTGATAAACAAGAAAACAGCGTACATGCTGATATAAAATCTAATAATAATAATAACTGTTTATTTATATTCCGCTCTTCTCACCCCGAAGGGGACTCAGTGCGGATTACATTACACATACAACAGACAGTCCCTGTCGGAAGACATACAAATGACAGTACATAGTACACAGTGCAATTTTAGAAGATTCCTTCTTCCTGGCTGCCTCGTAGGGTGTGCGTCGCTGGATGTGAATTGCTCCATTACGTCACTGTCATTATGTCATTGCGTCGTTACGTCACAAGGGGGTGCTGTTGTTCCATCCTCATGACGGGAGCTTCTGTTCCGCATTCCACCTTCCGGACAACCAAATTTCAGGCATTGTAAAGTCCCTCTGTAAAAATCTTCCCCGCTTCGCGGTTCCTGGTTTTATCTACTCACAGCTGGGCTGCTTTCGAACTGCTGGGTGAGCAGACGGACAGGGCTGCAATAGCTGGTTGTCCAAGCCAGCTCGGGGAATTGAACCAGCAACCTTCAGGTTGCAAGCACAGCTGTGTTACCACTGTGCTATCTCCCCGGCCCAGATGTACACATGCTGTATAAAAGAACTAATTTAACATAGAAACTGAGATGACAATTCCTTCTTGCTGGGAATGCCACAATGCTAGTGTCTAAATGGTTAAAAGTGTCTTAGGACACATTAATGCTGAACTGTTATCCCCAAAGGAGGGAGCCACAAATCAGCTCTGTGGGGGCTTTAAGATACATGAAGTTGATTTGGGCTAATTCAACCTTAAACAATGTTAACAAAAGTCATGGGTTGCTTTGAAATCTCCCCAAGAATCTGGAATAAACTAATGACTTTGGGACCCATGTAAGCAGTTGAGATGGTTCTGAGATGGAACCAGCCACAACTGTTTATGCAGCCATTCCCTATTCCTTGGGCTCAGGTGGCCCAGGGATAAAGGGCGGCACTCCCATTCTTGTTGTAATGGTGGTCAGTGGGTTTAACATGACTAGTGTCCATCATGTTGTCTGGAGTGACACTAGAGAGATGAAGTAATCCCACCTCCCACAGCACTCTAGCACTCCAGCCAATGTCATTCCAGAGCAATGAACAATGAACATTAGCCATGTTATGCCTTTGGCCACCACTATGATGAGAATAGGAGGTGGGCAGGAAGGGTGGCTGTTCAGTGTTTGGCATTGCTGAATGGTCAGAACTCCATTCCACCTCGGCAGTGGTCAAAAGCATCTTGTGGTCTGTGTAAAGTCGACCTTACATTTAATTAATGTAAAACCATTTCACGTCTAATCTACCCAATGCACAATGACTTCTAGTGAATTATCACAGTTTTCTGCCCTTACCCTAACTTTGATCTGCTCTAAGCAAAATTTGGGAATACCCTGGGGATTGCAAAAAAAAACTCCACAGAATATCTGCAGGCTTTGCAGCCATATAAACACCTAAGTTTGATTCTTTTCATCCTGATTCCAGCCAGATGGACACAGCTGCCATCACCCTTTCTCCTGCACTGATCATCACAGGAGAATGGAATGATTCATCCCCATATTGGCCTTGAAGCTCCCTGTGAGTGCCTAGCTATTGCAGTTGGATCTGCTGAATGGGGCATTTTCATTACCATTTGATTCCCCCTCAAGAATAATCTGCCATTTTCACAACTTCTGAGGATAAAAAGGAATTCCACTACACCATCTCACTATGAGGCTCATGCCACTGGATTGATGTCCCACTTTGTGGAAAGAGGATATCCATATCATATAGTATAACATGCCAAACACAGAGTAGACCAGTGTTTCCCAACCAGTGTGCCGGGGCACACTAGTGTGCTGTGAGCGATCATCAGGTGTGCCGTGGGAAATTGGAACCTCCAGGAGGGGAGGGGGGAGAGTCTAGTGTGTTGAAGTACAAAAACCCTAAGAAACCTACCTCGATAAAGGCACAAAATTACAAACACCACCCCCCCCCCCCACCCGTTGTCTATTTGGTCTCTCCCTCTCCATGCATTGGGAAGGCCCACCTGCCTTTCCTCAAGTAGAGCCCTCCTCATGCCTCCTGGTGGTTCTGTGTGTGGGGTTTGGCCCAGTTCTATCATTGGTGGGGTTCAGAATGCTCTTTGATTGTAGGGGAACTATAAATCCCAGCAACTACAACTCCCAAATGTCAAGGTCTATTTCCCCTGAAATCCATCTGCGTTGATATTTGGGCATATTGAGTATTCATGCCAAGTTTGGTCCTGATCCAACATTGTTTGAGCCCACAGTGCTCTCTGGATATAGGTGAACTACAACTCCAAAACTCAAGGTCAATGCCCACCAAGCTCTTATAGTATTTTCTCTTGGTTACGGGAGTTCTGTGTGGGAAGTTTGTGTCTTTCTGCCATTCCTGCCAGGATATCTTTGTTGTGTTCATCGAAACAGGCCCAGGTTTCACACTGAGTGTATAAATACATTTAAAAAACATATTAACTATATGTATTACTGTGTTCGAGTGTCATTTTGTGTCATTTTGGTTGGTGGTGTGCCCCAGGATTTTGCAAATGTAAAAAGTGTGCCGCGGCTCAAAAAAGGTTGGGAAACACTGGAGTAGACAATGTTACTCATGAGTCTTTATTACAACCATCACAAAACTGAGACCGGATAGACTCATCTGGCCATTGACACTCACTGTACAAAGTAACAACATACTGAAAATAGTCAAAAAATATTGGCCACTTTTTTCTACTATACCAGGGCTTCAGAGACCTCTGATGCCAGCATTTAAAAGGACACACAATGTCGGAGACAATCTCATACATTCAGATCACACCTTAAGACAGTGGTTCTCAACCTGGGGTCCCTAGATATTTTTGGCCTTCAACTCCCAGAAATCCTAACAGCTGGTAAACTGGCTGGGATTTCTGGAAGTTGTAGGCCAAAAACATCTGGGGACCCCAGGTTGAGAACCACTGTCTTAAGAGATCCACCCAGTGTCCTCACTCTGGGAACCAGACTATGTGGGAGGTGTTGTATTTGCAGATTTGTCTGCCCCCTACAGGAGGTATTTGTTAAACACAGAGCGAGGTCCTTTAAAGTAAAAAAGTATTATAACATGTGCATCAAAAAACTGTATTTACGTCCTATGTTTTTGGATATCATTGGTATGTTCCCTCAGATAGGAAAAGAAGCCAAATGGCTCCTGGTGAGTTTCCTTTTTATTTTTAAGGGGCTTTGGGGGGTTGGATGACCACATGTCATCCTGGAAGTATTTGGGATAGCATGTGGCCAGCCAAAGGGGAAATCCCATTTTCCCTCTGCCTGTGTGGATTCAAAACCCCTTTGGAGTGAGTTTCTTAAACTCACTCCAAAGTGGATTTAATGTACGTGTGAAATAATAATAATACACTTTATTTATATTCCGCTTTTCTCACCCCGAAGGGGACTCAGAGCGGATTACATCACACATACGGCAGACAGTCCCTGCCAGTTCCACATACAACAGCATACAACATACAACATACAATTTTAGAAGGATTTTTTTTCTTCAGGCTGTGTCATGGGTGCGTCACAGGGTGTGATTGCATCATTACATCCCAAGGGGGTGCTATTGCTTCATCCTCATGATGGAGAGCCTATGTTTTCCGCATTCCACCTTCAGACAGCCGATCTTACTTTATTTAGGCCTTGTAAGTCCTTCTTGAAAAAAATCCTTCCCCGCTTGGCGGTTCCCAGTTTTATCTAATCACAGTTTAGCTGTTTTCAAACTGTTGGGTAAACAGTAGACAGCGCTCACAGCTGGGTGTCCAAACCAGCCCGGGATTCAAACATGCAACCTTCAGATTGCCAGCACAGCTGTTATTACCGCTGTGCTATCTCTCCGGCCCTTAGATGAGTAATTCCACCCTAGTTTAAGGTACATGAGGAACTGTTCCAGAAATCTCATTGTTAGCCTATCCCAAGGCATACCAAAATGATCTTCTTAGAAGCATCCTTGTATCTAGCAACACTGCTGAAATAATCTACTACTCCAGTCATCCAGAACATGCAATTTTAGGAAAGGAAAAGCAAAAAAAATATCTCTAAGAAGGGAACTTTTGGGAAAAATGAGAAGGAGCAGGGACCCAAAAGTGAAATGAGACATAAAACTGGGGGGAGTTGGTGCACACACACCTTTAAATACAGCTTGCTCTTGGCTTCATCACAGGGCAAGTGCTCTTGAAATTTGAGCTGAGAAGCAGTTAGAGCAACTTTAACCACCTGAGAAATGCAATAATCACCCTGAAATGTGCAGCCTGCAGTGTTTTATTGCCATTATAAAATGCAATTTATACATAAAAATAAGGAAAACAGTCAGAGCCATCCATTTATGAGGCATCATAAATATTGTTATGACATCACTGACAACCACTCTGACTCTGCCAAATGCATTGAGGATTTTGAAACTGTTCTGTATTTACCTTCAAAAATCTGTTTTTAATCAGTATTAGCATGTGCTATCTTTGCATGTTCAAGAGAACATGCCTAGGCTGCTGGTGGTTTTTCAGTTCTATCAATCCTTGGCCCCCAAATAAGAATTTTGGGTATTTGGGGATCATGGAAATAGCATGTCGCAAAACCATGGGTACTGACCTTTGATAGCTATATCTTAGATCCTTCCACACCCTGCTGAGAACAAATAAGATTAGTCTGCACTGTATGCTAACTTCCCTTCCTATCTATCTAAGCAACCAATCCATGGCTATAGAAGAGTAGTAAACAGAGGTTATGCAACAATGATGCTAGTATGGTAAGGAATAAAAAACAGTGCATGTTCTTCTTATTTGAGGAAAGTGATGAGAATTTCAGTGAAATATAACATGGATGTCACAATTCAGGATAAAGTGCCAATAAACACAATTAAAGGCAAGAAAATCCAGATTCACCTTGAATTTATTTCTCACTGTTCCCATTATGTTTGCCAAGTTTTCTTTATTATTGTGGGATTTTCAGGGTGAAACTGATTTTGCCCTACTTTAGGCAAAATCAGAGAATACTCTGAAGTTTGTTGAAAAATCCAGAATATCCTGCAGATTTGGGATAGACTGGGCCCCTTCCACACAGCTTAATAAAGTCCCACATTTCCTGCTTTGAACTGGACTATAAAGCAGTGTGGATTCTGATAACCCAGTTCAAAGTAGATGTGGGGTTTTCTACCTTGATATTCTCAGTAATATGGCTGTGTGGAAGGGCCTTGGATGATGAGATCGTGTCTGATTTGACTGATCCCAAGTCTAAGTAGAACTTCAGCATAATCACGCACTTCCTACTAGGCTTTTGCATTCAGGGTAAACTTTGACCCATTTCATTCCCCGGGTTTCGGTGGGGGCCCCAATCAATTTTTGAGGAGCCTCCTGAAATCAGGATAGCAACTATCTGTTTTCACTCTAGGGCAGTCTTTCTCAACCAGTGTGCCATGGCACACAAGTGTGCCGTGACGGACCTCCTGCTGTGCCGCGATAAAAGCTCTCTGCCCCCCTTCCTCCCCCCTCCTGCCGAACTCCTGCTGCTTGAGGGAGGAGGAAGGGCCGGGCAGTGGCGAAGAAAAAGAAGAAGGGGCCGGGGCACCGCCTCCTTCGGCCATTTCCCCAGCCAGCCTCCAATCCGCCATGACTCCCACCATGACTCTTGCCCCTCGCTTGCTGAAGCCGCATGGAGGAGGAGCCCCGCCCACTGAAGCCTGTCCACCGCTCATGCTCCTCCTCTGTAGGAGAGCTGAAGCTGGGGGAGGGGTGGGGCACGGCACGGCCTGGCTCTGCCCCCTCCGGCTTCGGCACTCCCAGCAGCTGCTCCAGCCTTGAGGGGACAGTGCCAAGCCAGCATTGTGCTGGCTCTGGCACCGCTGGCTTGGCACTGCCCCCTCAAGGCTGGAACAGCTGCTGGGAGTGCTGAAGCCGGGGGTAGGGGGCAGGGCATGGCACAGCCTGGCTCTGCCCCCTCCCCAGCTTTGGCACTCCCAGCAGCTGCTCCCAGCAGGCCACCAACCCCCAGCCATTCTTTACTGTGTTAGAGTGTCATTTTGTGTCATTTTGGTTGGTGGTGTGCCCCTGGATTTTTTTTAATGTTAAAAGCATGCCGTGGCTCAAAAAAGGTTGGGAAACACTGCTCTAGGGTACCAAAAGATCAGTTTTCAGTTGACCCATTATGAGGAGGGAGGTTACCAGACTCCCTTTTCCATCATTTTAGGCATTCAAGTTGATTTACTCTAGAGGAGAGGTGCTCAGCTGCAGGCACTTTAAGGAGGCTTCTTTCCTGTTTCGACTCTAGAGGAGAGGCATTCGGCTGCAGGCAGGTACATATGCTTTCTGGGCCTGCATGCCACACACACACACACACACACACACACACACACACACTCTTTCCAAGGCTAGTTCTGACTTTCTTACTCTAGAGGAGGCGCTTGACTGCAGGTAGGCACACAGTGGGCCTTCATGCCACACACACACACACACTTTCCAAGGTAAGGAGGCAAGTTCTGACCTTCTGACTCTAGATGAGGTGCTTGGCTGCAGGTAGGCAACCATGCTGGACCTGTATGCCACACACACACACACACACACACACACACACACACACTCTTTCCAAGGCTAGTTCTGACTTCCTTACTCTAGAGGAGGCGCTTGACTGCAGGTAGGCACACAGTGGGCCTTCATGCCACACACACACACACACACACACACACACACACTTCCAAGGTAAGGAGGCAAGTTCTGACCTTCTGACTCTAGATGAGGTGCTTGGCTGCAGGTAGGCAACCATGCTGGACCTGTTTGCCACACACACACACACACACACACACACACACACACACACACTTTCGAAGGCAAGGGGGCAAGTTCTGGCTTTCTTACTCTAGAATAGGCTCTTGGCTGCATACAGGTGTGCACGCTAAGTCTGCATGCTACACAAGAAATTTCCAAGACAAGGAGGCATGGAGTGACACATGCTCACAAAAGTAGAGAGGGAGCCGATGATTGGCTCCCACTTGTTTTCATGTCAACCTGATTTTCATACCAGAAGGGAGCTTCTTGTCATGTGCTCCCGAAGGTAACAAAAGTAGTGAAAGAATGGATGTAATGAAGGGAAATTAATCTGTGCACAAATCTACTCTCTACATTAAACAGAGTTGGATCATGCCCATGACTGCTGCCTTTTTTGTCTTCTTGGTCACACAAGCATCTCCCTAATGTCAGAATGAGAGTGAAATAACAGTTTAGTGGGGCTGGGCCATGTGGATGCCAATGTAGCACTAAAGTCTGCCCACCTGCCACTTCCATTGCAACCTGCATATACAGTGTTCCTTTGCTAGTTCATGGTTCGCTTTTTTCGAACTCGCTGTTTGGAGGTTTTTCTTCCTTGCTACTCACTGGGCCAAATCCTGGACCCAGCCTCGTGAGTAGCGAGTGAATGAGGGAGGATGGGTGGGTGGGTGAGCGAGCGAGGGAGGGTGGGTGGGAGAGCGGGCTGCAATGGTGGAAGAAATGGCAGAAACAGGAGCCTGGAAGAGGTGGCCAGGCTCCTGTTTCTTCCATTGCTGCTGCCCTTGCTGCACTTGCTCATTCACTCACCCACCCTCCCTCGCTTGCTCACTCACCAGGCTGGGTCCCGCCAACAGGACTCGGCCGAGTGAGTAGCAAGCAAGGAGGGGTGGTGGTGAAAAGAGCGAACAAGAAGAGTGGCAAAGATGGCAGCAGCTGCAGAAGCAGGAGTCTGTCTGCCTCATCCAGGCTGCTGCTTCTGCCGTTGCTGCCACCTTCCCTCACTTGCTCACTCACCAGGATGGATCGCAGTGGCAGAACCAAGACTTGGCCCGGTGAGCAAGAGAGCAATGGAGCAAAAAGTGGGGGAGCAAGCAAGGGAGGGCAGGGAGGGTGGCAAAGGTGGCAGCGGAGGATAATACAGTGTCAGATAAGCAGAGGTCAGATAACCAGGGCTCTACTGTATATAGTGTCCCTACTTTGCAGATTTTCACTTTTTGCGGGTGGTCCTGGAATGTAACACCCGCAATAATAATTTATTTATTTATTTATTTATTATTCAATTTTATATTCCGCTCCTCCCTGCAGGCTCGGGGCGGATCACAACAACAATAAAATACACAATAAAACATACAATAAAATTCGATAAAACAACAATACATAGCCAGTAGCCAACAGATCACGGGTCTTAGATCTTAAGTGAGGGAACACTGTATATCCTGAGTTCAGTAAAATTTGCTGTTTACATAGGACTGTAGTTTAAAAACCAACTCAAAAAGGGAGAGAATTCCCAGCAATTCACCTCCACTGCTGTTATAACAACCTTCAATTATATCCAACCCAAGGTGCACATTATACTACATAATGCTCTTACCTTCAGGGATTACTGAGCAGATTTTCCTCTGATTTAAGACTCTGTATTGCTAAACCCATACAGTGGCTCCTACATTGCACCAAAAATGAGGGCATAAATTTGTATAAAATGTGCAGATACTAATTTATATGAGCGCATGCAAATGAAGAAAGTTTAGTTGGTGGTGCTGTGAGCTGTGTGCCTGCTTATTTGGCTCTCCAGATATTAAATGTAGATCCTGATTCATTTCTCATTTTTCTTGAACTTTGAACTGGACTTTGGATAATCTATTTTAAAAATATCTTAACACATAACATGTGGTCGTCATGCAAAAACAAAATAACGATCACTTTTCATGTGGCAATCAAGTTATTCCTTCTGGCACATAAGGAAGCTAAGCATGGTTAGAAATATCAGAAGTGGTGATAGCTGACAAATATTTACTGACAAGGACTGTGAAATCAAAGCTTGAAAAGCAATTGTCCTTTCCTGGTCCTCAAAGAAGTCTCCACTTCATCCCTCTACTTTCTAGATTAAAACCAAGTAAGCAAGCAATATGATTTCCTTGTAAATGTAGAAGAAGTTGCTCCAGAGGTGTCTCTGTCTATAGAATGTTTCAAACACATGATCATCCAGCTTAATATTTCACACATTACAGTTCCATCGGTTTTGTACATTAGGTCCCCCCCCCCCTAAATTACTGGGAAGCTGTTAAAGAAGAAAAGTGGATGTGTCAGTCCTGTATGTTTTATTTCATGTACATTTGCAACTTAAGCATGAACTAAACTGTCATGGTTCCTTGCTGCAAACACACAGACCACCACACAAGCTGCGAGGTTCAGTATGAAAGAATATTCAACAGAGCTTGGAAAGATATTTTTAAAAGTACTCCCAGTTAGTTTAAAGTCTCTTCCTAACCAAAAAGTTGTCTGTTGCTTTTTGTGGTTGCAGTTTTAAATGCTTATTTACTTCATTTCCAAAATAGTGAGAATTATTTTTACTTTCCTAAATCAGAATGCTACAAACCTCTGATCTATAGTACAGAAGACAAAGAGACAAATCTATACACCTCATAGCAACAACCTCACTACATTACAATCATAATATAATCTGTTGGTTATGTTGTAGTAGTTATAAAAATAAATTGCAAATGGCTTGTGACTTGTAGCTAGTTTTCTCCAATTTCTGCTGTTCCATGTGCAGATCACCTTTGCATACACACAAGACTTTCCACATTACGTTGCTGCTGATTTACAAACTTTTAAATATTCTCTTACAAATGATGTTTCTATTTTTATTTTATGGTTGTTGGTATCCTGGGTGGTTAACCACCCCTGTGCTATAGTACTGAAAGAAGAGTGGGATGTAAGAATATTTATTAAATAAATCAATCTATCTATCTTTTATAAAAAGAATGAGGCAGCTGCTGGATAACCAGAGAAGTCCCCACCGCTGGCGTTTCTGCGTTTGGGACATGAAACACAATCGTGGGAAATAAACAGTTCATTTCTGTTTTATCCCAGTTATCAAAGCATATGGAGTTAAACAGATTCCAGATTGCCAGTGTAACGTAAATGTTGTCAGAGCTTTCTGAAGATGTAAATTCGAACAGTTGTTTTAAAAATTGCCCCTTTAGCAGGATAAGCTAATTGTGGTTACCTTAAGCCATGTTTCTGTGGGACTTAAGCACACTCGCTTTGCTTGGAATGGACAAAATGATTTATAATTTGGAAAAAAAAACCTATTGGTTTTAACTCTGTGTCTCAGCATCTAGATCATCAAGCTTTCTAAATGCTATCTGCATATATGCAATTTGCTTTAGTGTAATCTAATGTATCCTAATCCATTCTGTCCTTTGGGAAATGCTGGAGTTGTTCTAATGAGAAAAATAGTAGCCTGCAAGTTTGATCAAAGTTATTTGTTTGATAACCTTTCGAATAACTTAACTGCACAAAGATATGGTCTCTATCAATAATATACAGAGTGGAGGTTTTTTCCCCCCGCATTAACTATTTTTTGTTGCTTTTCATGGTGAGGTTCAATCTAAATGATCATTCAAAGATAAATCTAAATAAATAACAAGCCGGCTTTCAGGCAAACAAATGAATTTGCATTGTTTTATATTCATCATAAATATTTCACTTAATTACTGAGGTACCTTGTTCAGAAATACAAAACAACATTATAAATTTATTAGCACTGTCCCTGCTGATTTTATAGACGTTCTGTGGAATGTAAAAGCCAAAAGTAGAAACCGGCTCAAGAGCATACCCAGAAGAATATCAACCATAATCAAATGCTAATCTTGACTGACAAACTACGCTTTACTGGGCATCTTTTCACCATCCAAAGCCTTCTGCCTTTAATCAGGTGTTGCTTTTTTTGTTGTTGTTGAAATCAAGGTCAATTATACCCTCTGTCTCTGTTACTCAAATATGTGGAAGAAGCACTCATTAAAAAGAGTCAGCTAAAGAAAGATTTTCTCATTTGTAGAAATCCTAAAATATAGAGAGTGTATCCATCACAGTGGTGTGTTCTCTTTAAATAGCGTATGTCTTAAATTCCACATTTTTAAATTGATTTTTAATGAACTCAGTAGAGTTTAAGAATACATTCTGTAGAGTTCTGTACAGGCAAGAAATAAGACAGGATTGTTGATTGTTGATGAAGAATGGCTGTCCTTGTTGTACTGTGTTTATGTCCTGCTGTGGATCAGAGCCAAATAATATAGCACATTTTCCCCAAAAAAGATTACAAAGGTCAAGTATGTGGAAAAAGTACAAGTGAAACATTAAAGAAGCATTTATTATGACCATTATTTAAGTCTGTGAATACATGCAAATCCACGTAGGAATATTTTTAGGCCGATAATCAGACGTTTGAAGCAGCATTATTTTGGGATAGCAGAAGGAAGGGGGCAGACCCTCTGATACTGTCCGATATTTTAATCCCCAAATAACAAACACACATATCTAGATGTAATAAAACACCACACTACACTGTGCCTTGTCTCATTGCTGTGCAAAGTATCTTATTCTCGTAGTAATACAATGAATTGTAATGAGTAAGAAAAATATTTGCAATAGTGTGTGTGTGTGTGTGCATAGAAACCAATATGTTGGGTTATGAGTGAGAAAATAAACACTAGCAATGTATACAAACTGACATCATAAACAGGGGATTTCATTTAAATTCTGGTCCATATGCATTGTCTCAAAGTAATGTTAGAGGCTGCAATCCTGAACAGAGTTAGGCTTCTTAAATCCCACAAATGAATGGGATTTAAGAGAATAGCTTACACTAAGGATTTAATACAAAGAATGTGCATGAACTCAGAACGTAAACAGTGGTTATTTCATACATTGTTTGTTTAATAAAAGTATTTTACACATATCCTACATGGCTATGGAAGCACATAACAAAACCAAATGTCTTCTTGACTATCCAGGATTGTGTCAATACATGACAACTTGTTATAAATAAAAATGCTATGGATTATAGTTCACCTATAAAAGTTGGTGTGTTGCAGAAGATCCTGGTGCAAAACTCACTTCACTGCAGGTTTTAGGTAATATCTTGCCTCTCTGTCTTGCCTATTCCCCTCCACTGCAAATATGAGAATATTAAAGCTGGTCTACCACATCTAGTAGTTACAAAGTTTGAATCCAGAAAACCTACTAGAGAATGGGCAAAGGGGATTTTTGCCTCCACTACCATCCTTCATAAGACATGAAAATATAATATAATCTCATAAATGATAGGGAAAGTGATGCAAGCAGATGCAAGGAGGAGTGGAGTCAGTGAAAACCAACTCTGTTCCTGTGAGTGGGAAGTTTGGTTGAACTACCACCTCTTCGACAAAAGAAAGAAGACCTTCTACTGATATGAAAGCTACACATTGGATGCTGGTCAAAGCAGGTCCAGGAATTATGTCTGGGAATCTCTTTGAGCATTGACAATATGAAATATAAAGTGAACCAATGTGATGTACAGAACAGCTTCATTGCAATGAAATTGAAGAGTAGGTTTTTAGTTTTACTGCAAGAGCGTCCCATAGTGAGACATACTGCTTGTTTTCCTAATAAGATCAAATGGCAAATAGCCATTTCTGCTGGGAAAAGATGACCCCTAATTATTCCTGTCTCTAAGAATCAAGTCTGCTCTTGCCTTCATGAGAACACTACAGTTTCTACTTCTGGCCCTTTTACAGAGAGGACCAAGTTCTGATGGCTACATATGCATCTCATTAGACCTGAGAGAACTGACCATTCAGATGGGTGGATAGTTGGATAATATTATTCATGATCTCTTGGCCCATTGTACACCTTTACATAGCTTATCCTGATCCAGTTCTGATCAGCTGTATCACTTAACTCTAAGAAAAAGTAGTTTCAAAGAACCACTATGTAAAGGTTCAGGGACATCTCTGTCCAGTCTGCTGCTTCTTATCCTGCCTAGACCACCTTTTCTCTAGGCCCGTATCTCTGTTTTTCTACCTCTAAAGCAGCAGAGGGCAACTGCCAAGGGAGATTGCATTGGCTCCTTGCAGGACTTGAAGAAAGAACTCTTATTCCCATACCATCACCTCAGAAAAGTGTTTGAAAACTACTAGCAATAGTAGCAGTGCTAAAAATGTCTCTAAAGTCAGTTTAAATATGACTTCCTGGTCCCAATTTTCATTTGTGTATGTACCAATTTTCATTTGTGAAAGGTTGGAAAGCATGGAATATATATTATTTTAGCATTCTGAGATCTTTCCTTTTTTTGTTTCATCAAGCTTCATCATGCCCAGTTCAGTTAGTGTTTGAGCTTTCTTGGATAAGTTCTCCATCCCTGCCTGCCCAATCTCTCCAGATATGCCATGTACTATCCTGCAGAACTTAACGCATTATACTAGGCCAGTGTTTCTCAACCTGTGGGTCCTTCAACTCCCAGAAATCCTAACAGCTGGTAAATTGACTGGGATTTCTGGGAGTTGTAGGCCAAAACACCTGGTTGAGAACTATTGTTCTAGGCTATCATATAGCCATTGTTTGATACAATTGAAAACAAGCTGTTCCCAAGGGTTTCTCCTCCCAAATCTGCAATTCACATTGGCTCACATTGATTCTTGAATATATTGCACTTAACACTACTGTTTGTTTCATTTAGGATATCATCACATTTGACTTTTTCAGTGTCCTAGGATGCTAGATTCCATCAGATGACACACTTCTGGTAGGGCTCCACCCTCCCAGCATCCTATGATAGAGCGCTGAGATCACAGGAGGCTTCCCGTGTTCTCATAGAACAAGCCTGGGAAAGCACGGGGGATGGGGATGGGGACTGGGTGGAGACACTTCTCCCTTTGGGATGGGGAAGGGGGCAATGTGGGTGATGTAGGGCATGGAGCAACGGTTTCCTCTACTGCTCACTGGATTTGCCCCGTTGCCCCATGGATGCCCTGGCTTTCCCATGGCTTGAGGACCTTTGTCTGATGAGGTCCTAAGCGTAGTACTACTGAGTCAATAATATTTACCTATATGTTAACTACTAGTGAACAATTGATTCAATGACTTTACTTTACTTTAGTTAAGATTTCCCAGTAGGAGTAAGACTATCATAACTCTAAGGCAATTAGGACATTGGGCTGGATGCAAAATAGAATCAGGTCCCTTAACACTTACCACTCTTCCTAGATATACATTTGGTAAAATGCCTATACAAAAACCTGTTTCTTGTATTTTTGTAGTTTCTGTCATAACTGCTACTGAATGCTTGGCAATGGGGTCAGTGTAATATGGCCTTATTTTTTTCTCAATAAATATTGAAAATCTACAAATGCACAGAGTTATGCTTTCTGTTGTGGAGGTCACTAGATCAAAGGGTTTCTAATGAATCTCGAGTTAACTTCAACAGGAGATGAAACCTTGAGGGAAGCTACACAAATTGTTCTCCAAGGAATGACTGTCTAGTGGAGTATTATATATTTGCTCTATATATGAAAATAAAACAAATATTGCCCAGAAAACATTACTTTCTTGTATGTAGTGCCTGTAGAACTTTTCATAATTTGAAAAACAGAGGAGTCACAAACAAAAAATCCCATTTAATGGGGGGGGGAAATTTCATCTCACACGTCTACATACACTCACAACACTAATGTTTTACTCTATTTTTAAAAGAAAAATTCAATTTCACACCCTCGGTGTTCATGAAAGACTAACTTAAATAATTAAAACTTAGATGTCTCACCGGAACTAATAACACGAATATACATAGATTGCATGCAATATATCTCACTTGCTTCGAGTCAAACTCTGGGGACCAGGGACTCTGGAGACAGAATCTCCAAACTTGAAAAAAATAATGCATGGTATATTTGTTATGTTTTTTGAAGCCATACTGTTCTGAAATAAGAGATCTAGTAAAGGATGGCTGGCAATCCTGCTAGGAGAAGTTGACAGATTTTGGAAAACACAACAAGAAGTAGTACTAAAGGATTTGTTTTCAGAGTAGTAGAAGTGGGTTAGATGGCCCATTTTCTTCCATTTTGAATAAACCAAAAGAAGAGAAAAAGGTCCTAGACAAGGTACTGAGGATGGATTAAATTATAGCATCAGAAATAATATGGATTACACAGTGTGTCTTGAAAATGCCAAGATCACAGGGAGATGGAAGCTGGCTTCTGCTGACCATTTCTAGGTCAGATTTTCAAAGTGCTATTCAGCATGTAGACTGTCTGTCTGTATTCTCCCCACCCCTCCTCTTTCAGTATTGCACTAAAAGGTGCCATAGGACTTAGAATCTGTTATTGGTTATTTCAGGACAGAATGTCTGGGCTTTTATGATGATTTTAATTGGTGACAGTGCTTCCCTTCTTTGACATCCTCAATCTGGCACTGATGTTTCCTCATGTCCTACTCACAGTGAAATCCTGGACTCTCATCCTGTCTCAAGACTGAGCACATTGCTTCTGTTCTGAGAAGGTTATATACACAGCCCTCTGCCTCATGCCCATCCAATGCTAATTGAATCCTCCTGGGCTAAAGATGTTGTTCAGCTGTCTAACTTTGTTTAGAATGTAGTACAATACAAACCATTCAAATTTCTTCTCTAATATCTACTCATCTAGAAGGTCATGCTGAGTAGCATTACCTTGTAGTTTGAGAGGCTGGACCTCAAAGAATAGTCTTCAGATGGTATAAAAGCCTCTACTACAGGCTAGAATTTCCAAGTCACAGAAGAAGAAAAACAGCCAGTTGACACTAAAGAAAAGAAAGCAAGATCCATGATCTCATAAATCCACCTAATTAAAAAAACTGTGGAAGATTTTGAGTTCTTCAACATGTTCCATGAGGTTAGATAGTAATCAAAGCAATCATGAGTAGAGACTAACTGATCCTGAGTTCCTAGAGCTGTTTTGGCCTCCAACTCCCAGAATTCCTGGTCATTGGAACCACTGGATAGGGCTTCTGGGAGTTGAAGGCCAAAACAGCTGGAGGGCTGCAGGTTGTGCAGGCCTGCCCTAGATACTGTGTTCTTTGATTTTGATGACATATTCAGATTAGGCTTTGC
This sequence comes from Anolis apletophallus, assembly GCA_030556195.1. NCBI lineage: Eukaryota > Metazoa > Chordata > Lepidosauria > Squamata > Anolidae > Anolis > Anolis apletophallus. Next base: position 138,641,849 of record JARBWK010000002.1, on the reverse strand, counting down.
ATGTTTCAGGCTGCAATTGAGAACTCCAGGATGCACCAAGAGGCACGGAGATGGCGGATCACCAGACAGTTTATTTTATTATAAAGTCATTGCTCTGGTATGGATTTGGAGGAAGTGTGGGCAGCTAAATAAATAACAGCATAGTTCGTTGAGATCACACATCACAGTGTAAAAATAAGAACAATCTTACAGGTGTTATGTTCAACTGGTGAACTAAATATTTAATTTTTCCTACCTATTATCAGCCTAGATTCTTACAAAGAGACACACCTGTTTTTGGGCTGTATCACATGAGATCATTAATGAAATTTACATGGCCCAGTAACCTTTACAGAACTTACTTTTCTAATCCAGACACATGAATTTATATATATATTTATTTGAATGGAGGAACAACGATATTTAAGGTTCCTTCTGAGCCTGAAAGGTACAGCACATGCCCTCTTAGTGAAAGAAGGCTTTCGTGTAGCATAAAATATCAGACATATATGATTTAAATTCTTTTGGGTCGCACATGCTTCCTGTCACAATCAACAAAGGCACAGTTAATCTTCAAAATGCCGCCACTCAAATAAGTTGCTGTTTTCAACATGGCAAGATGTCTACATGATTAGTTGGCCAAGAGGTCCAGAATTATTTAAGCTATGCCAAACCACTTTCTCAAAACCCACTTAAATTCTACCAAACCATATGGGCAGCAATGTCAACACTAATTTTCATGAAATGACAAGGCTCAATCAAGTAACCTAATCAAATTGGTACTGACTGTTTAGTCCGTGCCTCAAATATGTGCATGCATACATGTACATATATATATACACACACACCTCAATAATGGATGGATAAACATCCTACCAGATCCTAGGTAATATACTGTAATGATACTAAGTTACTGATTCAAACTGGAGCTTGTCCCACAGAGAAAAAACAAGAATGTATGGTTTGTTCAAGCATTTGGGATTGACAATCTATATTTCTATAGATGTGGAGAGATATCCCACTGCAACATCAGGGGTTTCTCAGCTTGTTGTTTACTTGGCCATGTTACTCCTGGGTTCTACCTTAAGTTGTTTTTTGCCTTGATAACCTGCCATGTAACTAACTACACAAAAAGGCAAAAGTAATTGCTTGCCATAAGGAAAATAAATACAAAGCCTTTATCAGATGTGAGGATTAACCACTCCTATATAGAGGGAAGGCAAATCTGCTCCAAGTTTTAGTCCAAACTTTTAAGGAGCTCTTCAAGGCTGATCTCTAAAACAGGTTCAGCACCTTGGATAGATCCTTTGAAATCTGGGTTAAACCTTGACAAGAATCACTTCTTTGGAAAGTCACCAGCTGTCACTAGAATTAATTTTGTTACACCAAAACAAAAAGGGGGGCTATAAATTATGGGGTGACTAGGAAGTTAATGCTATATGCCAACTGACAGTTGGCCAAAAAACCCTCTCTTTTTTGAAGGCACCAGTTGCTTTTGAAAAACTTAGGTTAGTACTGCAAATGAACAACGTTGTACATTAATAAGAAAACAACAACAAATAACCACTCATCACTTGAGATATTGTTCTCTGACATCTACATATGTTCTTCGGGTGCAAGAGAGAGTGGGGGAGGGGGAGAGAGAACAATTGAATTACAAAGAGCTGCTTAACAAGTTAAGTAAACATCTTTTGGCATTTTAGTGTTCCATTTTGAAGCCTGTCTGTGCAATTCAAATGGGTGAAATAACATGAGCACCCTTCTGCTAGCCAGTTTGTTTAACAAGGGATGTTGTGAGCTTTCTGTTTCTGAGCACTCCACTTGGGAATGGAGTTCTTTTATGGGACTGCCAGCTGGAGGCGGACAAGCAGAAATGGTGAGGGGAGGCAGGCAAGAGCTGGGTTTTGAACAAACTCTAGCTGCACGGGCAGAATTCAAAACTGCCACATCATAGGCTGACTAGTCGGGATCGACTGTGGGAATCCTGAAGAAGGCTGCTGGCTGCCATCCGTGGCAAACACTCCGCAAGGAGAATGAGGCCGAAGGAATTGCTAAATAGATAGAAGAGGGGGGCAAAACCAGGAAGCAATGGCAAGGATATGGAATATATATATGTATATGTATATGTATATATAATTTTAAATGAGGAGGGTAAAAACGTGGAAAGATGTGTGTCCTACTTTTCACATATGTGAAATGTGAAAACTAGAAAGGAGAAGGGAGGGGTGGAGAGGAAGAACTAAAAAGAAAAAAATGGAGAGACTACTAAAGAAATGAGCACCCCCCTCCACAGACTGCCTGACGCCAGATGGCTTCTTCTAATAAATATTCAACCTTAACTCAGTTCCCATGTAACTTTATTGTAAAGCTGCCAGCACACCCACACAGATCTGGGCCAGCAAAATGATTACAGTAGTACAAACAAAATAGTGCAATAGAGGAAACAGGCAGACAGGATCCTGTATACAGAACGAAGGAGCTGCAAAGATGCAAGTCAATAAACCTCTTAGAGGCTCACAAGCTCAGAGGGATGGCTTCAATGAAAAGCTAAAAGAGAAAGAGAGGAAAGAAAGCACTCACCAACAAACCTCAGACATGCATGACTGTTAGTACACACACACACAAAAACTTTGATTTTCTCCTGCTACAGGTTGTCCTCTCAGAAAGACAATGTGCTATAAATCAAATACTGTATTATTGTTCAAAATATCAAATAGATATTTGAATAACTGAGATATAATAAAGAGAGAGCAAATCTTTTGCTGCTGTCCGCTTTCTATCCACAGGGAGATTCCTCTCAATAATAAAAGATCAGTGTCCCACAGACATTTGCTCTATTAATTGGGGCAAAGAAAGGAGGGACCATAACTCCTCCACTTCGTATAATACCGGCTACATGCTCTGACACAAGTAACATTCACTTCTTGGTCCTTTTTCTTTTTCCCTTTCCTTTCTTTTTCTCAGTCCTGGATCATGAAACCTGACCACACCAGGCTGGAAACCTCAAAGTGATTAAAATAGGATCTTGACCAAATACAACAGAACATATTCAGATTAAAAGCAAAATTGGAGAAAAAGTACATGACTCCAAAGGCATGTATTTATGGATAATCTGGAACAAGAAAAAGAATCTGCCTCGTCCTGCGGACGGGCAGGGGAGAATTGTAGAGGTACATACTGTTCATTGCTGGACACGTTTCTAGAGGTTTTGCTTGCTGAATTGCTCTTAATTAGAGACTGGAAAATATGGGTAGTCTGTTTCAAACTACTACCTACAGCTAAGGCAGATTTTTTAAATAAAAAAAACAGGCATGCATGTGCCAGTGGTGTATCAGGTAGCTAAGACTACCCAGTAAAACAATTTGGGAAGAACTGAAAGTGGTGTTTGCCTGTTTCTCACAATCTAATCTTTGAAACCAGTGAGCTAATTAGTCTCATGGCAGGAAATGGCTGATGTGATAGAAAGATAAAAGAATAAGAAGTGAACTTACAGAAGAGGAAAAATCAAGAAATGCTTTCATGAAATTAATTCTTAAGAAGTCGGACAAGGGAGTGAGGGATGGTTGCGTATGAAATGTAGCTCCCAGTAGTTCTTTGCTCTGGGACATGTTGCAAATAATGAAAACAATTTTAACAGGATCTTCTTTTGTGCGAGAAGGTTAGAAATCATGAGAACTGAGCAAGAGAGTAATGAATGACATTCTTTTCTTCCTTTTTGCAACAGAACTAGGAATATGGGTAAGTAATAACTTTACTCCCGTTTCTCATTGAAACATCCTTCAGCTTAGTTTGACCTGATTAGATATCCATTCACAGTGCTATGCCAGCCATGCTGTGGTCTTTGGCTTATCACCGTCTTCTTCAACTTTGCACTTCTTCCTGGTTTCCAGATCCTCCTAAAATTGTGTTGCACACTCTTCATACCTGAGGCACAATGGCTCTGTGTTGCTTTAATCCTAAAGTTTCAGAGAAAGCTTAGTGTGACACATGACACACATTTTAACCCTTTAAATGGAAACAGAGATCTTATTGAGAACTTACAGGGCTCCAGTTCTTCTTCCGTGCAGCTTCCTAAGGGCCATGCACACGAGAACATACACACACTCTCTTACACATTGCTGAAAATGCATTTCAGTACATTTGTATGTTCTGAAATACCTTGCCCCACACATATGGAATAGCAAACGGTTTTTGATCTGTTGTTCTTTTCAATAAAAATGTCCAAGAAAATGCTATTGTGCTCTACTATACTATCAAACCCTGGGAAAACATGGCACCACCCCAAGGATATTTTTGTGATTCCTGGCAAGAAAGTGAACTGCTTCTTCTAGGATCCTGCAAGAGTGGTATTTCACATTTCAAATGGGTCATAGATAGGCCTTGAGCTACTTAGCATTTTAAAATGAAAAAAAAATCTTAAAGGCAGATATTGGTAAGGGCAGGTGCTGGATTTTTTTAAAAAAAAATCATAACAGACAGCCTTGCCTCATTATACCACTACTTTTTAATTTTCAGCTGGTCAATAAAAAATAGTAGGTGTCCCTGGTGATGCAATAGGTTAAACCTTTGTGCCGGCTGAACTGATGTCCAAAAGGTCAGTGGTATGAATCCAGGGATCCCGTATGTCAGCTCCAGCTTCCCATGCATGAACATGAGAGAAGCCTTCCATAGGATGATAAAACATCAGGGCGTCCCCTGGGCAATGTCCTTGCAGATGGCCAATTCTCACACACCAGAAGCGACTTGCAGTTTCTCAAAAAAAATAGTGGTGGCTAAATAGGATATGGAGATTACACAAGTAATGTGCAGATATCATGGTTTATCACAATTGCAAAATGAATAATCTTTGTGGTCACAAAAAGTGCTATTTAACATTTCAAATAGAATTTCACCTCTGAATTCTTTCACTGTTAAAATAAGTTATAAAACATTGTTGCTGCTGCTGCCATTATCACACACTTTAAAGTTATTGTCACCTTCTGTCAACCCTAAGGCAACCTTATTATTGGGTTTTCTTGGCATCATTTGTTCATGGAATTACCGTTCTTGAAGCTGAAAGAATGTGACTTGCTCATGATTGTCAAACAAAGAGCGGGCTAGCTACTACAGAGGAATAACACAGTGTAACTAATACAACGACCAACTCGCAAAATATATCATATATTGTAACATATAAAGGGTCCGGACCGCTTAGTATACATACGTGATAGGTGCAATATAAGTTCAACACAATGATTCCACAATGTGAAATATACAGCTTCACGAAAGATGTGGGTAGAGAGTCTCTATGACGGACATTAGTGGGGGAAGCGTCCGGTGCCAGGAAAGTTCCAATAAGGTTCCAACAGACATTTATAGAAGTAGGGAGTTGATTGAGATAGGACCACTTGGCTTGAATGATCCTATCTCAATCAACTCCCTACTTCTATAATTTTACTTTGTTGTGTTAGTAACACACCTTTGGGTCACCTCATTCCGCTTCAGAGTGAGGTTATGTCTGTTGGGATATCTACCCTGGTATATATATAATTATTTTGGGCTTTTTGGTGTATTTATATACTTGATTTTCTGCTATACCATGTAAATTTATTTTGCAGATATTAGACGTCCATATGAACTATATTGTGCCTTGAAAAAGCGACACGTGAAACGGTTTGGCCACTTTACCCAGCATCAGCATGCCGTTGGCCGTTTCTACTACTTTGCACCAGCTCTAGAGACGCTTTATTCATGCCTCTGACGTCTTTGGCATCAGCCAGTGGATTTACAATATTATTTGGCACTAGCCAGTGGATATACAAATTATTTTGGATCTCGGGTGGTCAATTGACGACCACTTCTGTGCTAGCTTGGAATCCTTGAACTTTTGGACCTTATAGGAACTTTCCTGGCACCGGACGCTTTTTCTTCCACTAATGTCCATCATATAGACTCTCTACCCACGTCTTTTGTGAAGCTGTATATTTCACATTGTCCCAAAATCGGGACGACAGATATATTCACTCTGAGGTGCTGAAAGATTCATTTTCTATCAGCCTAAAATTGGGGGGAGATCTTCCCAGGTTCCCCTACCCATCATTTTAGTCATTTCAGCTTTTTCTACTCTAGAGAAGAGGCGCTCAGCTGTAGGCAGGTGTATGCTTCAAGGAGGCTTCTTACCTGTTTCTTACTGTAGAACAGTGTTTCCCAAGAGCCATGCCGCGGCACAGCATTGTGCCGTGGGGAAGCTCTTCCTGTGCCGTGAGATCGGCTCTTTGCCCCCCTGTCGCACCCCAAGGGCTTCAGACAGCATCTTTCCTTGGGCCTGCATTTTGCCCGCCTGATTCTGAGAAGCTTTTCAGCACAGCTGTGTTCACTCCCAGCCCCTGTCAGGGGCCTCTTTACTGCTCTCCTGCACTGTCCAAGGGAGATGCCATGCTGAAGGCATGTCAAGGCCAAGCGAAGCCCACCAAGCTGATAGCAGAAGCGGTACTGAGCAATAAGCGCTACTCCCCAGTCCACGTGGTTCGCACTAACGAGGGCCTGCATTCTTCAGGACTGAGGTTCTCAAAACAACCCAGGGCTCATCCATCATCCAGTTTGATGTTTGACGCACTGGGCCCTGCTGACAGAAATCCTATAAAAGCTGTGAGATCCTGCTTAGCAGTATCTCGTACCAATGACTGCTATTGCCATGATGTCAAAGTGAACCGGGCCTTTCGGCCAGCTACTAAGATCCAGCCAGCCAGCCTTCCTCGGCTGCCTCGTTCCAGCATTTAGCCTTGTTCCTGTTCATCGTCGAGCCCTGCAGGAAGCTGCATTGCTTTTGCATTGACTTTGCCTGCAGTACCTAAAGCCGCCAACCTTCTTGCGCCGGTTGGGGGCTCAGAGACCATCTATCGCATCCTGCATTTGTTCCTGAATTTCCTCCGCTTGAGATCCTGCCGTTGCGGATACTCAAGCCTTACTGATTCCAGTGTCTGCTGCTATCCCGAGGCTGCATACTAAAGGCCTCCTGGACTTATTATCCACTTTGCTACTTTATAATCAATAAAGCTTGTTGTACCTCAGCTGCCTTGTTTGTTGTCCTGGGGGGTCAAGTGCCAAGAAGCCTCAGAAGGCGACAGTTTGGTACGAGATCCCTTACCCCCTGGTCAACCCAAGACCCAGATGCAGACACCGCCGGGAGCAGCCGGAGGAGCGCCCGCCATGGCTCGGGGACCGTCCGCAGCAGACTTCCAGCGGCTGCAGGCCGAGCTCGCTACCCTGCAGCAGCAGTTCGCCGCAGTGATCCAGGCCCAGCAGCAGCCCAACCGGCGAGTCCCGGTAGCCCTTCCCGTTCGCTTCAGCGGGGAGCCCGCAGCTGCTCGCACCTTTCGTGGACAATGCCAAGCCTACCTGGTGGCCCGAGCGGCCGACTTCGCCACCGAAGCGGAACGAGTGGCTTTTGTGTACACCCTGTTGGATGGCCCCGTGGCGTCGTGGGCCACCACCATGCTTGATGCCAACGCGCCCCAGGTCAACACCGCCCAGGGGTTTCTGGACCACCTCCTGGAAATCTGGTGGCACCTGATCAACCGAGACCTGGCCGAGAAGCAGATGCGGCGCGACTATCAGCGCAGCATGCCCATGGGCCAATACATCGCGGAGTTTCGTGTGTTGGCCAACCAGGTGACTTGGAACACAGATGCCCTGCGCTCTCAGTTCTTGGAAGGACTGAGCCCCGAGATCCAGACGGAGGTGTCCCGGACCCCCGACATCCCGCTCAACTTGGAGGGGGTGATTGCGATGGCGTTGCGGCTGGATGCGCACCAAAGAGCCCAGCAGATCTGGAACTGGAGGGCCCCGGCCCCACCGCCAGCAAAGAAGCCAGGCTCCGAGAAACGCAGGCCGCCGCTTCCACGCCCCCCGCCTCCTGTTCCCACCACTCGGCTGGACGACGAGCCCATGCAGCTGGGGCAAATGCGCCCGCGGCTGGATGATGCCGAAAAGGCCCGCCGGCAGCGCCTGAACCTGTGTTGGTACTGCGGAACTGCCGGTCACTTTTCTAAAGACTGTCCGACCAAGTCCAAAGGGAATCCTCGCCTAGCCGCGGCCGAGGAGAAGCCCAGCGGCTCGGAAGTGGTACCCGCGCCGCCGGGGGAAGGAGAAGACAGTGTCTAGAAAGGCTTGCTAGCTCGGTCGGCCCCCATCCCTCAGAGCCTAAGACAGGAATGCTATTCCTGATCATGATCACCTTATGGTCCTTGGACAAAGGCCCTAATTGTGTGCATGCCATGCTGGATTCCGGGGCCACCAACGATTTCATCGATAAAGACCTTGCCAAGCACTTGGGCCTGGAAATCAAGGACTTAAGCAGACCCCGTCCCGTCGAAACCATTGACGGACGGATCCTCAAGTCAGGCCCCATGAACCAGTGGACCCCGCCCATGAAAATGACTATTGCTAACCATCAGGAGGAAATTCCGTTCCTCATCTCCACTTTGCCCCATTTTCCAGTGATCCTGGGGGTGCGGTGGCTCACTCAGCACGACCCCCAAATTTCCTGGGCCCAAAGGGAGGTGCGTTTCCTCACTGCGTTCTGCCAAAAACATTGTCTCCGGGGCCAGCTGGGCGCTGTCACCGAGGCAAGTGCCGTGGCCACGTTGCCCTGCAAATACCAGGACTATTGGGAAGTGTTTAGCGAGAAAGAGGCGGACAAACTCCCGCCCCACCGTCCCTATGACTGTGCCATTGACTTGGTTAAGGATGCTCCGATCCCCCATGGAAGGTTGTACTCTCTCTCGGCCCCAGAGCAGAAAGATCTCCGGGAGTTTCTGGACACCAACCTGCGGAAGGGATTCATCCGCCCCAGCCAATCGCCGGCCGGCGCCCCAGTCTTGTTCGTGAAGAAGAAAAACGGCGAAATGCGCTTGTGCCATTACTACCGGGCCCTCAACAGCATCACCGTCCGCAACAGGTACCCCCTCCCATTGATCTCCGAGATGTTAGAGCAAGTACGGGGAGCCAAGGTGTTTACCAAGCTGGACCTAAGGGGGGCCTACAATCTTGTGCGGATTAGGGCTGGGGACGAATGGAAAACGGCGTTCCAGACCAAGTACGGAGCCTACGAGTCCCTCGTGATGACCTTCGGCCTTTGCAACGCCCCGTCCTCCTTCCAGCACTTCATGAATGACATCTTTAGAGACTATCTAGACCATTTCCTACTTTGCTACCTGGATGATCTGCTAATTTTTAGCCCAGACCTGACTCTCATGAACGCCACGCACGGGCCGTGCTGCAGCGTCTCCAAGACCACGGCCTGTACGCCAAGTTGGAAAAGTGCACCTTTGAGGTGGAAAGAGTGGATTTCCTGGGGCATTGCATCTCAGCTCAGGGCATATCGATGGACCCGGTGAAGGTGGAAGCAGTGGTGCAATGGGAAGCGCCGGCAAGCCGCAAGGACATACAGTGCTTCATAGGCTTCGCCAACTACTACCGGAAGTTCATCCCGGGGTTTGTCAAGTGCTCAGAGCCCATCACTCAGTGTCTAACAGGAAAGACCCCGTTCTGTTGGACTGCCGAGGCAAAGGGGGGGTTTCAGCAACTCAAGCAGCTGTTTGTGTCCCAGCCGATCCTTCAGCACCCCGACCCGGCTAAGCCTTTCCGGGTTCAGGCTGACGCCTCCAACGTGGCCATTGGGGCAGTCTTGTTCCAGCCCCAGGGAGAAGATTGGCTGCCGTGCGCTTTCTACTCCCGGCAGCTGGCCATGGCGGAAAAGAACTACACCATTTGGGAAAAAGAGCTTTTGGCCATCAAAGCGGCGTTCCAGTTCTGGCGGCACTGGCTGGAGGGAGCGCAACACGAGATCCAGGTTCACACGGATCATCGGAACCTGGAACATTTAAAAACGGCGCAGAAATTGAATCAGCGCCAACAGCGCTGGGCCCTATTCTTTGAACGGTTTCAATTCAAGATCCACTATGTCACGCCGTAATGATGTCGATTATTTGTGTGTAAATGTTGTGTGACATATGTTAAATGTATGTTGTTTTGTGTAGTTCGGGGGAATATTCTATGGATTGTTGCTGTGGGTGAAACAGAAGGGAGGCTTGGCAGAAGCTTTGAAGAGCTGTCGCCATGGCAACCAGGGCTAGAGGCTTTTAGAATGTTCAAGGTTTGAATTTTACAGTTGATAAAGAGCGGTTGGGAAGCCAACTGCCACTTGAGAGGGGAGGAGTTCTGTTTTGTGTTAGTTGGTCCTAAGGACTGTAAGAGAACAGTTCAGTATTTTAGTTGGTCTTAAGGTCTGCAAGAGAGCAGTCCAGTTTTATGGGTGTAGAGACCCTAGTTAAAGTTGGAAGAGTCCAGGGGTTTATAGAGGTTTAGTGGAAACCCTATAATATATCCCCATTGTGTTTTGTGTAACAGAATAAGTTTGTGCCTCTGAGGAAGTATAAAACCAACCAAGATTTTGTACCCTTTTGTGTCATAATAAATTGTTTGCATTTAAAAGAAAAACACCTGGTGGCCCTCAAGGTCAGTGGTCGGGACAGATAAATGGTGGCAGCGTGGTCAAGTGGATACTGAGAAATTATAAATCTCTGCAGTTCAATGATTAATAAAACCGATAGTCTACCCTGCCATAAGGAGTCGAGGTAAAGACTCCCTTTGCATTGAGAAGGGCAGATACTCCAGCAAGGGGGTCAACAAGGGGTTTGCCGCCGCAGGCCGTGTCCCGAAAAACCTACGCCTCCGACCGTCTCGCCCCCGGCGGGACCCAGTCCTGCTTCGCCGCCCCGGAAAACTCTTCCCCTGGACGAGCAACTTCGCTCCAGACAACGGGAGGATGCCTGGGCCCAGGAGCAGCTGGCAAAGGAGGTACAGTACCCATTCAGCGTGCAGAATGAACTCTTGTGTCACCGAGCCCAGGTCTATGTACCCCGGGGCCCTGAGAGGCAAGAAATCTTGAAGATGTGCCATGACAGCCAAGCCGCAGGCCACTTCGGCCTGTATAAGACTATTCAGTTGATAACCCGAGATTTTTGGTGGCCCAAGATGTGGAGGGAAATAGAAAAGTACGTAGCCACCTGCCCGGTATGTTTACGGGCCAAGCAGTTGGTGGGCAGACCCCAGGGACTGCTGCAGCCTCTGCCCACCCCCGGAGGCCCCTGGGAGATGTTGTCTGCAGATTTCATCACTGAGTTGCCAACTTCCCAGGGAAATACAACGATTCTCGTGGTTGTGGATAGCCTTACCAAGATGGCCCATTTCATTGCCTGCCCAGGCCTACCATCCGCTAAAGAAACTGCGGACCTGTTCTTGCATCATGTGTTCAAGCTCCATGGATTGCCCAAGAGTTTGGTGACAGACCGTGGCAGTCAATTCACGTCCCAGTTTTGGAAGGAGAACCAGCGGATGCTCGGAATCGAGGCGCGGATGTCCTCGGCCCGCCACCCGGAGACGGACGGGCAAACCGAGCGAATCAACGGGACTTTGGAGCAGTACCTGCGGTGTTATGTCAACTACCAGCAGGACAACTGGGCCTCCTTGCTCTCCATGGCCGAGTTTGCCTACAACAATTCCATGCACGACAGTACTCAGCAAACCCCATTCTTTGCCAACATGGGGTACCACCTGCGTTTCTACCCGGAGCTGGTGGAGCCTGGGTCCTTCCCGGCTGCGGAGTAATGGCTGCAAGAATTGGCCGCTGTGCAACAAGTGATCAAGGCTCAACTGGACCAAGCCAAGGCCGACTACAAGCGAACGGCGGACCGACATCGCCAATAGGGGCCCAAACTGAATGTGGGAGATCGGGTAATGTTGTCCACCTGCCATTTGCCCTCTCAGCGCCCCTGCCGTAAACTTAGTGCCAAGTTCATTGGACCTTATAAGATTGTGGCCAAGCTGTCCCCAGTCGCCTTCCGGCTCCAGCTTCCCATCCCGTGTTTCATCGAGCCCTCTTGCGCCTAGCCAACGAGGTTCGACCGGAAAAGGGTAAGCCTGCACCACCACCGCTGTTAGTAGATGGAGAAGAGGAATACGAAGTGGCTGAGGTTTTGGACTCCCGGATTTTCCGGTGGCAGTTACAGTACCTAGTGGACTGGGAGGGATATGAGGCCGAGGAGAGATGTTGGGTTCCGGCGGCAGACTTACATGCCCCTGAGTTGATGGAACAATTCCACCAGGCCTACCCTCATAAACCAGGGCTGCTGACCGGCCGGGGGGGGGGGGGGCTGGCATGAGATGAGGGGTAGTGTCGCACCCCAAGGGTTTCAGACAGCATCTTTCCTTGGGTCTGCATTTTGCCCGCCTGATTCTGAGAAGCTTTTCAGCACAGCTGTGTTCACTCCCAGCCCCTGTCAGGGGCCTCTTTACTGCTCTCCTGCACTGTCCAAGGGAGATGCCATGCTGAAGGCATGTCAAGGCCAAGCGAAGCCCTCCAAGCTGATAGCAGAAGCGGGTACTCGGAGCAGTAAGCGCTACTCCCCAGTCCAGGTGGTTCGCAGGGCCTGCATTCTTCAGGACTGAGGTTCTCAAAACAACCCAGGGCTCATCCATCATCCAGTTTGATGTTTGACGCACTGGACCCTGCTGACAGAAATCCTATAAAAGCTGTGAGATCCTGCTTAGCAGTATCTCGTACCAACGACCGCTATTGCCATGATGTCAAAGTGAACCAGGCCTTTCGGCCAGCTACTAAGATCCAGCCAGCCAGCCTTCCTCGGCTGCCTCGTTCCAGCATTTAGCCTTGTTCCTGTTCATCGTCGAGCCCTGCAGGAAGCGGCATTGCTTTTGCATTGACTTTGCCTGCAGTACCTAAAGCCGCCAACCTTTTTGCGCCGGTTGGGGGCTCAGAATCTATCGCATCCCGCATTTGTTCCTGAATTTCCTCCGCTTGAGTTCCTGCCGTTGCGGATACTCAAGCCTTACTGATTCCAGTGTCTGCTGCTATCCAGAGGCTGCATACTAAAGGCCTCCTGGACTTATTATCCACTTTGCTACTTTATAATCAATAAAGCTTGTTGTACCTCAGCTGCCTTGTTTGTTGTCCGGGGGGGTCAAGTGCCAAGAAGCCTCAGAAGGCGACACCCCCTTCCTTCCCCCCTCCTCCTGCTGGTTTTTTTCTTCCCCTTCTCCAAACCCAAATGCGCTAACTACAGCATTGGGTTGAAGATGGAGGAGGGGAGGAAGGAGTGGCTGAAGCGAAGGGGCTGAGGAGGCCACACACCCCTCCCCCAAGCACCCCATAATACTCACGCCTTTTCCCTCAGCTCCCAGACCTTCCACATCACGTCTGCGGTGGCGCTGAGAGCGTCCTCTCCGCCTAGGCCCACTGTGCCTCCCGTCCAGCCGCCGCCGCCTCATTTTCGCCAACTTGCTCCACTGTGGACGCAGTGTGATGCACTGAAGTTTCTCCGTCCACCGTTGGCAAAAGTGAGGCGGCGGTGGCCGGACAGGAGGTGCAGTGGGCCCAGGCAGAGGGGTCTTGCAACCATGGCCCTTGCCTCCACGCAGAGAGAGGAAAGGCAGGAGGGAGATCACCCCAGCACCTTGGGTTGAAGATGGAGGAGGGGAGGAAAGAGCGGCTGAGGCGAAGGGGCTGTGGAGGCCACACACCCTCCCCCAAGCATTCCATAATACTCACGCCTTGTCCACCAGCTCCTGGACCTTCCACAACGCATCCACGGCAGTGGCGCCAAGAGCTTCCCCTCTGCCTGGGTCCACTGCGCCTCCCGTCCGGCCGCCACTGCCTCACTTACGCCAACGGTGGATGGAGAAACTGCATCCACAGTGCATCCACAGTGGAGCAAGTTGGCGAAACAGGCGGCGGCAGCCGGACGGGAGGCGCAGTGGGCCTAGGCGGAGAGGACGCTCTCACCGCCGCCACCGTAGACACGATGTGGAAAGTCCAGGAGCTGGCAGACAAGGCGTATTATGGCATGATTGGGGGAAGGGGGTGTGGCCTCCACAGCCTCTTCGCCTCAGCCGCTCCTTCCTCCCCTCCTCCATCTTCAACCCAAGGTGCTGGGGTGATCTCCCTCCTGCCTTTTCTCTCTCTGGGTGGAAGCGAGGGCCATTTATCAAGATGTGAAGTAGGTTGGAGAGAAATCAATTTTGGGCATGTCCAAAGAAGCAGAAAAGGCAGAAACAGGTGTAGCTTTTCTGGCCAGTTGACCAATGGTTGTTGTCAGAAAACAGAAACATCAGAAGATTTGTGAACAGGGATAGAAGAGGAAACAAGTGACACTTCTTTCTTTCAACATTGGGCCCTTAGCCAGTGAGGGCCTGAGGCAGTTACAGTAATTGAACTAACAATAATTCAGTTTCTGAGCAGGGAAAGTTCTTACTTCCAGTGTCAGTGGGCACTTGATGTGTAAATGGCAGGATGAAGTTGTTTCCGAATGGTGCAGCAGATATTTTTCAAGGATGGCCATTTGCAGGGAATGAGGACTCTATTTGAGCTCAGCATCAGGAAGTAAAATGCTGTGGGTTGTGTTGCTATTTAAACAGCTAAGCAGAAAGATAGTACAAGTTATTGGCCAAACAAAGCAATGGATAGCAAGGAAAGAAGAGGCCCTAAAATAGACACTAGAGTAAGGGATACTATATTAGCAACTGACTCTGCAGAGAAAAAGATCCTGAAGAAATGAGATTTGGAGATGAACATGTAATGTAATAGGTTGCAAGGGGAAATATGAATTTAGCAAACATGAACAATGTATAACTTTTGCCCAAATAATTAATTGCTAAATAAAATAATCATTAAAAGGCCAAAATAATGTTGTGAAACTTCTTAAACAGATTGACAGCCCAAGCCCTAATTATGAGAATGTTGCCACAGATTTTGATCAAATCTTCATGTAACATTAACTTGGCTGTTAATGCAAGATGTCACATATTCTGAGCACTGAAAAGGATGAAGCCTTCCTCCAGTTTTTTTTAAATTAAAATATTACTAGGGGAAGACATTTGATTGTTTTCTTCATTTTTAAAAGGTTGTTCCATTATAATGGCTCTTTCTTGAAGGCACTGTTAGAAATACTTTATGTACAGCAAAGGGGGGGGGGGGGTAAAATAACAGCCAGGCTGCTAAATGAGATGAGAGCCTTTAATGATTTATTAATAACCACTTTCTACAACATTCTAACTACTGAAGAGAAATCAGAACACTAAATATATTAAGATCTTCCCTTTGGAGAGAAAGAAATCTGTAGCAAACTTGTTAGAATATCATCAAATTTACAAGGAAAATACATCTTGCTTGCTTTCTGAAGTCTAGTCCCTGCTTGTTTCATGGGAGTGAAAAGTGGGGTTCATCTTTACTGTTACTGCAGATGTATTAATCTTTTATCTCTTAATTGAGTAAACTAAAAACTATATTGAATAAAATCTATATTTCCTTATTCTTCCATTATGCTGTTTTCTAATAATGCTTCTTTACTATGAGATGTAGTATGTAATAAATCACATTAACAAATCTTGGACAAAGCACTGTCCACTGATGCAAGTCAAAATACTTACTTTGGCGATCTCTCGTTTTCTGAGTATGATGGCTTCCAAGTGTAGTTTCTTGGCGGTGGATACGTAGGTGATTGTGGAGCCCTATTCCTGATCCACATGTTCTTCCACAGAGAGGGCGTCGGTTTCCAGGTAGAAGGTGGTCCTGGTCAGGGTTGACTTGACGCACCTTCCTCTTGGCACATTTCTCCTTTTTGCCCTCCATTCGAGACTCTGAGTTCTGCAGCACTGCTGGTCACAGCTGACCTCCAGTTAGAGCACTCAAGGGCCAGTTCTAAGTATCTATGCCACAGTTTTTAAGGTTAGCTTTAAGCCCATTTTTAAATCTCTTTTCCTGTCCATCAACATTCCGTTTTCCATTATTGAGTTGGGAGTATAGTAACTGCTTAGGGAGATGGTGATCGGGCATTTCAACAATGTGGCCAGTCCAGCAGTTGATCAATGCTGGTGGTCTTTGCTTCTCCCGGCACACTGACATTTGTCTGCCTGTCTTCCCAAGATATTTGTAGGATTTTTCAGAGGACATGCTGATGGAATCGTTCCAGGTGTTGTTTGTGACTTCTGTAGAGATGTACCAGGCTTCATGCATAGCTTTTTTGTATTGTGATTAAAACGTTAAAAGTGTTGTTTTTTTTAAAAAAAAACTTCTGTAGAAATTGCTTGGGATTGACTCACAATGCTTAAGGAATGAACTTTATATGAACCAATGTTTAGAGGGTGATTTTAAATGGGATATCTACGCGAAACTAGTAGGTGCAGTGACTCATAACCTCCTCCAGCTGAAAAGAGATTGCAAGTTTGTTGGTGTACATTTTAAGAATTTTTTTTTAAAAAAAACCTGCCATTTTTGGAATGAGAAAAGAAACATGTTTACAGCCAGAGATGTTTACAAAACTGGTATTAAATTCTGGAAATATATGAACATCACAGATTGGTTATATTGGCTGGGGGATTCTGAGACTTATAGTCCAGAAAGGAGCCCCTGGTGATGCAATGGGTTAAACTCTTGTCCCAGCAGGACTGAAGACCAACAGGTGAGGTTAAATCCTGGTAGAGCGTGGATGAGCTCCCTCTGTCAGCTCCAGCTCCCCATGTGGGGACATGAGAGACGCCCCCCACAAGGATGATAAAACATCAAAACATGTGGGCATCACCTGAGCAATGTCCTTGCAGACGACCAAATTCTCTCACACCTGAAACCAGTTTTTCAAGTCGCTTCTGACACCCGGGGGAAGGGGGGGTCCAGAAAAGGAACTGACAAAACAGTCTATGAACACCTAATACAATTACACAATGATAAAGTCTCCAGTGATCTCACTTTCCAAATGGAAGAAGAGGGAAGAATTGCTACTACAGTGATGTCTTGACTTAAGAGTTTAATTTATTACGTGACTGAGCCCTTAGCTCAAAACACTCTTATCTCAAAACAAATTTCTCATTGAAATGCTATTGGCCTGTTCCAGTCCCTTGGGAAAAAATCCAAGTTTTCTTGATATGTGTTTTTAATAAGAAAATGCACTTTATATATAGCAAATAATGTATAAACTCACATTCACGTGGAACAATAAAAGAAAGCACAAAATTGTGGCAAGGAAGCACATTTGAGGCAACAAAATGTGTATCGACCAGTGTAACAGCAAGGCAAAACCTGCACATTCACATGAAACAATAAAAAGAAAGAACAACTTTAAAATGGTAGACGTGCATAGTTGTGGCACCGTGGTCAAAGTTGAAAGTTGTGGCAAGGAAGCACAAAGTGAAGAGGCAGAAGTATCATTTTCATACTCATTCCAGCCTCCCTCCCTCGCTTGCTCTCCCCCCCCTCTCCATGAAGCCAAATATACCAGGAATAAAAACCACACAAAAATATCTCATGAGACCCGAAAGCTGCTCCCTTGAAGCCCTAAAGCCCTGTACTCTCAAGCTAACTCTTAATTCACAATGCTGTTCTTATGTCAAAGCAAAACCTGGGCCAAGCGACAGCTCTTAACTCAAAATGCTCTTAAGTTGGGGCACTCTTAAGTTGAGGTCCCACTGCACTAAAAAAAAGTGGAAGCTTGTAAGCTCAATCAACCAATGACTGAAACAAAGGAGATATTATTGTTGCAGGAAAATGTCCCGAGTGATTATTAAATGTACCTTAATCCCACCTCTTCAAGGTAGTTCAGGTCTCATAGCTTGGGACCTAAAAGGACAAGTATAGTTTTCTTCCAGCTATGAACTATGATCTTGCCAGGCTGGCATTTCCCTTATTTTAGAAACTTCCGTCATGCAGTAAAAAGCAGAAGGTTTCTCAGGTTCCTGGCATGCTCCAGTATCTGGCTATTGAGATGTGTTCTACTTTGTGGGTTGCAGGAAAAACAAGCCTGTGAAAAACAATGCTTCCTCTACAATTTTCTAGCAACATTTTCAGGATCTTAGATTTATCTGTATGCATTTTATTATGTCTTGCTATGAAGACATGGTTCAGATCATAAATATCCAACTAACTTACCAGGTTATTCTTCACTGTAATTCTTCTCAAAAGCAGTTATCATGGTGGCCTTTACTATAGTAAGCTTCCCTGTCTGACACTCATTTTTGACAGCTTCATCATCCATTCTGAGAATCAGAGTAGTAGTGTGATGTATGTTGACAGGATTAAAAAAGCAGAATTTAGAAAGAGTTTAGAGAATTGCTTCTAACAGGTATTTAGAGCTCCAAGACACCCCCCCCCAATAATAGGCATTTCTTTATTTATTTACCACCTTTCTCCAAAGATAGCTATCAATGTAGTTAAAACAGATTAAAACAATATTTTGTCACTCGGTGTTATAGTTACCATTTTAATATGTTTCTCAAAGAAAATAATGTATTTATTTTAAAAATAATGGTATACTGTAACCTGTTGACGTGTTGCAAAAAATGTCTGGCCCATGTAACACTCTATTCTTGATTGTTTTGTTGTCTCTACATCCAGAAACATCATTTGATGTGGCCTCATGGCCACAACTGTAACATAAGCTAAAAATATACTGATACTGTACTAAAAGAGTGAAATCACAATTGGAATGTAATGTAGTTATACGTTTAACATTTGAAAATCCAACAACATCAAGAATCCCCTCTTTTGTTGCATTTCATTCAAATCTAGGAATGGCCATAGTATTTTCTAATAGATCACATATTGCCATTCCTGGATTAGAATGAAATGCAACAGAAGAATGATAGTGGCAGTTGTTGCTTCAGAGAACAGGAGGTTTGGGGACAGTAGTATTAGTAATCAGAAGTGGTTCCTACTGATTGTAAATAATATCAATTTTTCCTGTTTATTTATCGTGTCAGAAGTGAATTGAGAATGCAGTTATCATGTATTTAAAGGCACAAATAAACTTTAAAACTTGGCATTATACTCAACAACAACAACAACAAAACTTTATTTATATATCACTCTATCTCCCCGAAGGGACTCTAGTAACCTCATCAATACATACAAAGTGAACAACACCAACATAAAATTAGCAAGACAATATAAACATAAACATCACAATAGCACATATATATTTAATTAATCCTGCCTGTTCAAGGCAATTTAAAAGGCCGGGCCAAGGCTAGTGCAATTTCTACTCAATGTCCTTTGACCAAAAGCTGACCACTTGGAGTCCCTCTGGTGTCGCTGTGAGAAGGTCCTCCATTGTGCATGTGGCAGGGCTCAGGATGCATTGTCTGTGGTTTGCTCTTCTCCACACTCGCATGTTGTGGACTCCAATTTGTAGCCCCATTTCAGATTATTGTCTCTGCATCTTGTGGTACCAGAGCACAGTCTATTCAGCACCTTCCAAGTCACTCAGTCTTCTATGTGCCCAGGGGGAAGTTTCTCATCCAGTATCAGCCATTGATTGATGTTCCAGGTTTTTAGCCTGCCACTTTTGGGCTCTTGCTTGCTGAGGTGTTCCTGCGAGTATTTCTGTAGATCTTAGAAAGCTATTTCTTGATTTAAGGCTTTGCCGTGTTGAGTTCTTTTGTTGCATTTCAAGCTAATGTAAGATAATGCTCCATTAAAAATCAGATATAATTTTAAGGGGGGAACTGAGATTTTGAGGGTATAAGAAAGTAAACTCCTGTTAATACAAAGTGAGGGCAAAAGAGAGAACTGCGAGAAGAGCAAACACAGGTGAAAAACATGAAAATTCATGTCACAGAGGAAAATGTGTGAGAGATACAAAATATATAAATATAACAATGTGTATGCAGAGTAAACTACACACCCAGGAAAGTGTCTGCTCACATACACTTATGGACAGGGGTGAGATACCATAAGTAGGGTGGAAGGTCGAATATGAATGCGGAAGGATCAGGAGATATCATCATGACTGAGCGTAATTATATTCCACAAGTAGAGTCTTAGCAGTTGTTCTGTAACTGACGGTAGAGACGTATCCTGGATCTTCATCATCTATCACAATAAAGACATTGATTTCCAGATGGAAGGCAATTCCAACAAGGGTTTGCCTGTCACAACGTGGTCTTGGCACATTTCTCCCTCTTACCCTCCGTTCGTACCTCTTCAAAATCCATAGCACTGTTGATCAGGCATTTGGACAATGTGGACAGTTTGGCAAAGCTGATTATCATTGCTTCAATATTAGTAGTCTTTGCTTCTTCCAGATGCTGACTTTTGTCTATTTGTCTTCCCAAGAGGTTGCATGACTTTTTGAAGGCAATGCTGATGGAATATTTCCAGAAAAAAAGAGATAAGGAATTATATGGAGTTAAATAATTATATGGGTAGTGTGTAAGGGGTCTGCTTATGTCTGTGTGATGTTCTCCTGCCAATTTTGCAACAAAAAAGGACTTTATATATAGACATTGTTGCTGCTGTTGTTTGTTGTGATTCTCAACCCTTAAGGCCATATTCCTATTCATTGAGGCTTTCTGCCCCAGCTACAGTTGTAGAGCTGTTGCAAATTGACTTGCATATCTGGCAAAATAACTTTATCACATGTTTTCTGTAAAGGCCACAAGACAGGGACCAGTTTGATTCCATCAATGTGAAACAGTAATTATAAGTATTTAGAATTAATCCAGACCAAGTGTGCACTGTGTGTGTCTGTCATTCAGTTTAAGGAATTAAACAGTCAAGTGTACAGAGCATTAAATATGAATACATTTAAGGAATAAAAGAAGCACAAGACAAACATGCATGTTTCATTACATAGGAGGTACTAGTGCCACTGGCAACCTTCTCTTTAATGTGAAAAAAGTTCAGCCCAAGCTGATCAAACAGTATGAAAGAAATGAAGATCAAGGTGCATTTAAGGAAAATGTTTTGAAGAGTTTGTAGGCATGTAGGGGGAAATAGAATTATTAATGTCAGCTTCACCATTGACTGTGCTCTGTAACAGCGTGCTTTCCTTTGAAAACAAATGGATCATAGAATGAGTAACATAAGATATAAGCATTGCAAAACGGATTTTGAAAAATAACAGGAAAAAGGAATTCACAGAGTGAAAGTTAGTTCAAATGAAATAATTTGCATTCACAAAAGTTGGCCCTTCAGGTATTTCAAAATTATCTACATACCTGTCTGCCTAGTAATCTTTTACATTGCAATACTGTGCGTGTTTACTTGGAAATAAATTTATTGTACTATGCAGTGCTTAAGAGGGCAACAAATGCTTAGTTTCAAAGCCATGCAAACATACATATGAGTAAACCCAACCTAACTCAGTACAGATATAGGAAGGATAATCTGCAGATACCGTATGTTTATAAAGGAGTACAAAGAATGCATACAGGGGCCCTCTATTTTAATGCCTCTGTTCACCACCACTGCCAAAATTATACCTCTGGGATTTGGTTTGGACAAAAAAAAGTCTCTCTTGTTATTCCTTCCATCCTGAAAGGGAAGGAAGTACAGTATCCTGCAATCTGCAGGCTTCATGGTTCAAGAGATACTGAACCATATAAAGAACCTTGGTGCCAGGCACTACATTGTAGAGACGTTAATGGAGCAGCCCCCAGTGTATTATCATGTTTAGTAGGCCTGTTTTATCATGGAAAAAATGGCTTCAAAACCTGCTTCGAATGTAGGGGGCGCTGACGCCTCGTTTCATGATAGACTTCTAAAGTTTTCAGCAGTTTTTTCTAAATTGATTCGGAAGGCTTAATTAATGACGACCGTGATTGCGCAATGTGCGGAAGCCTGCAGACGGGACAGTCAAAACTTGGGGGATTCCCTTTTTCTCAATTTTTGACCGCTACTACAGACAAAACTAGCCACACTTGTACAAAATACTAGACGCAGTGGGACAAAAATAGAGAAGGGCGGAAATGACATACAAGCCATATCCGAATATGGTGATGGAGACTTCAAAAATGGCAAATCCATTTCCTGTTTCCTTAACTCTTTTCATAATCACTTCAAAAGTCAAAAACATCCGAATTACATCCGAATTTTGGATGTATCCGACGTTAGAAAACAGGCCTAATGTTTAGTTAAGGTCATGTCCATTTTGGAAATGTGCTCTCCTGGACTGTAATACCATGCTATCCTTCTTAGGAAGCTTTTAAATAGAGGCTGGATGGCCATCTGTTGGGGGTGCTTTGAATGCAATGTTCCTGCTTCTTGGAAGGGGGTTATACTGGATGGCCCATGAGGTCTCTTCCAATTCTATGATACTATGAGTCTATGCTAAGGTCATATTACCTATATAAATAAAAATGTAATGTTTGTTTGTGGGATTAACATAACTCAAAAACCACTGGACAGATTGACACCAAATTTGGACACAATACACTTATCAGGCCAACAAGGGACTATCACTCATAAAAACACTGCAGAAGGGACTTAAAAAGCCAAAACAGCGAAAACATGCTACAGCGTATGTACAAAATGACTCTCCCTGGCAAGCAACACACACAATAGCATTTCCACACTCTTTCAGACTATAGCTCCCAGCATCCCCTAGACCAGACCCTTTAGGAGAGGAGGATGATCCAAATGCACTGCTTCCAAGCTGCAAGCTTTCTTCTCCTTGGATTTCTTTGAGAGCATCCTAATCCCTGCATATTTCCAATTTCCTATTCCTGGACTGCAACTCCCAGCAATCTTCCAGATAGATTACACTTCACCATCCAACTTGTTGGCTGGTGGAGCAATTTTGTCTCCTCCCCTCAAAGAAGAGATTGGTTAATTTTGCAGAATCTGCTGGAAGGGAGGAGGGGCTGGCATAGTGGTGCCAGCCCCTTTTCCCTCAGTCTGCATCAAGACATCGCCCACCACTCCCGCCCATGGATAGTATAATAATGATCGCTCAAATGGTTTAACATTTGGGGGTCGGATAGGAATTCGCCCACTGGGTTTTTGCCTATCCTATACTGTCTATTAGGGGCTTAGATGGAATGGTCGGCTAGTAAACTAGCTAAGCGTAAATAGTTGAGTTATTCAAAGGTTTGTAGACAAGATAGATAGATTTAATAGAGATAGACAGGGAAGTATATAGATTGATCGGGAGGACTGCTGGGAGTTGCAGTCCAAGAATAGGTGGAGAAGGAAGAAAGAGGAGAAAGAGGAAGGGAAAGAAATGGGGGGGGGGGGAGGTAAGAGGAAGAGAAGGAAGGAATGAGAGAAAGAAGGAGGGAAAGAAGGAGGGAAGGTTGGCCACAGCAACACGAATCGGGTACAACTAGTTTAGTATTAAGTGCTGAATCTAAAGGTTAACATATTTCACACATACCCACAAAAGGTTTCTCGCTATCTAAAGAAAGTTATTTCTAATCTAAGGGAAGAAGCTTGGAGAAGCCACTAGGCTATGATTCTTGCTCCCTCATTCATCAATCTACCTATATAATTTCCCATATAACTGTAAGGTTGAATATCTCTTATCTGAAATTCTTGGAGCCAGAAGTGATTTGGATTTCAAACATGGAGGCCCCTTCCACACAGCTAAAAAAAATCTCACATTTGCTACTTTGAACTGGAATATATGGCAGTGTGGACTCAGATAACCCAGTTCAAAGCAAATATTGTGGGATTTCTGCCTTAATATTGTAAGTTATATGGCTGTGTGGAAGGGCCTGGGGGCAAGACGTTGGGATACTTGTAGTTGCATACATATACGTTCTTGGAAATGGGACCCAAATCTAAACAGAAAATTCCTTTATATACACCTTACACATGTTGTCTGAAAGTAATTTTACACAATATTTTTGATAACTGCATACATGGAACAAGGTTTGTGTACATAGAAGTATCAGAAAGCAGAGGTGTCAATTTTTAACCACAATTTTGTAATTTAGAGTATTTCAGATTTTTATGTCAATTTTATATACCTCTATACCTGGGGTCACATAAAAATATATTGGGTGGAAAGGGGTCAGGACTGAAAATAGTTTTAGATACCCTGGTCTATACAATGAAATCCCATAACCAAGATTTTACTTTTTTCCTAAATGCTAGGAGGGATGGGGGTCTATTGTATTTCGCTTGGAAGTGCTTTCCACAGGCGGGGAGCCACAACCAAGAAGGCCATGTCTCTCGTCCCCACCAGCCGCATTTGAGACGTTGGAGGGAGCAAGAGCAGGGCCTCCCCGGATTATCTTAAATTACGAGGTGGGACGTAGAGGCAGATGTGTTCGGACAAGTAAGCTGGCCCAGAGCTGTATAGAGCTTATTTCTGTTATGTTTTTAATAATTTTTTGATTGACCCATCAGAGAGCAAAGGTGCCACTATCTCAGTGACAACTTTGGATTTTGGATCTCCAGATAAGTGTTGCCCTACCTCCCCCCCCCCCAAGCTTTCATATCCTACACATTTTCCTTTGGATTCAAATGTTCCCAGTTTTCAAACAATTAGTGACTCTCTCTGATATTTGAAAGCTACCAACTATAGCAAAGGGCCACAGTGATGCAATGGGTAAAACCAATAAGCTGCAGAACTTGCTGACTGAAAGATTGGTGATTCGAATCCACATACGAGGTGAGCTCCCATAGTTAGCCCCAGCTTCTGCCAAACTAGCAGTTTGAAAACATGCAAATGTGAGTAGCTCAATAGGTACTGCTTCAGCAGGAAGATAACGGGGCTCCATACAATTAGGCCAGCCACATGATCCAGGAAGCATTTATGGACAACACCAGCTCTTGGGTTTAGAGTTGGACTCGACTAGACTTAATGTCAAGGGGAAACTTTTACCTTTACCAACTATAGCATGTTTTAAGGAACTGCTAACAAGTTTTCCCTTTATTCAGGCTTTCTCTGACGAACTGAGCTGTTCAGTATAAGACTGCATTGCCTGGTAATTACAGTATATAACAAAATTTGAAATAGGTTATCTTCCTGGTTTGAAAGTGTTATTCCTGTTTAATTGTGTAATACATACCTTGAAAGCAGTTGTTACACTCCCGAAACTTTGTTTTTGTGGCTCCCACAAATTATGTTGAATTGGTTGAGACTCAAAGATATATTCATTGAAAAACTATAGCCAAATGTGCTGCTTTTGCAGTTTAAGAAGAAGAAAAAAAAACCAATCGGGAAATGACATTTATAACCTAGGAACAAATATTGTGTTACAGTGATATTGTATGCTTTAATCTATGGTTATTCTATTGTTTGCCTTTTTAATGGTCACCTTGTACTCTTTTTAACTGCTTTCTACCTTGCAATCTAGTTTTAGACAGAGGGATTGGTGTATAAATTGATTTAATAAATATATAAGGGGGGTTGTAAACTAAGTAAACTAAGTAAAGCAAAAAGGAAACTCTGGAAGTAATTGCAACCTGGAAGTTTATTCGCAGTTCTTAAGGAAAGCACTCCATATATGTCCAAGCCTAGTTGTGCTTTAGTCCTAGTTGTTAGATGCCTTTCTTGTGAAGCAAGAAAAAAGCAACAGAAACCGCTACCCACACACACACATCCCTCTCTCTCTCTCTCTCTCTCTCTCTCTCTCTCTCTCTCTCTCTCTATATATATATATATATATATATATATCCCCACCCCCATTTCTCCTGAGCAATAAACAAATTTAAAAATGTGTTTCTTTCTGTATTGGAAAAATATTTTCATACTGATCAGCTTGAAACGAGATGGTTAATTGGCAACTTTGAAAGAAGGCCGGGATTCAATGTGTGTGTGTGTGTGTGTGTGTGTCTGCCTATTCTTTTCAAAGATTCGTAGACCACCAAGCACTAGTTTGCTCTCAAGTCTTTTTCTGTGTGTTTGTTTTAAAAGTGCACCGTTGTTTGTGCAAATGTGGTACTGGGAGAGCTCGCTTCTTCAGAAACATGTTTATCTTAATTAGGAAAGTCAACAGACTCCTAATGGGGAGAAATTGGTATTTTTCTCTGTGGTATCGGAGGCATCAAAGGCCCCGTTCTCCTGCCAAACCAATCTTCCTGCCTGCCTGCCTTTCAAATCCAGGTGAATTGCAGACAGCTGAGCAGACATTTTCCCCAAAGCTTCTATTGACCTGGCTCCCGTCTCTTCCCTCCTCCGTCTCTCTCTATCTGCATGTCGCTTTCCTTTCTCTTTCTGTGATTCCTCCCCCCTTCTCCATTTTCGCCTCAGGAAACCTAGGGATATTCATGGCACTGAGGCAAATAATGTGGAATTAAAAACTAAATTCTTCAGGCCTTATCCTAGCAACAGGGCCATCACCATCTGTTCAGAGGACAGGGCTGCCATTATCTGGTAAATTCTTTGTACATACTCCATCACCTGTGAGGAGGAAAAACATTGCCCTTTTCCCGGGGTCCTTTGTTGGAGGACAAAAGTAGCCTGCCTCCTTTTTTTCAGCGCCATATATTTAGGAAGATGGTATACAGTACATATAAATAAATGGCATGCTTATCAATTCACTCCTAGGTCATTCCCTAGGTAGTTTTATTTAAAGAGACACCTGCTCATGTGGGAAAATAACCCAGCTAACCTTTGAGATGTTTTAAAATGACAATTGAATCTATGGAAGGAGAAAATAAGGATTTTGTGCATACTTGCTGCAGTTTCTCATAT
Source organism: Anolis apletophallus (assembly GCA_030556195.1). NCBI lineage: Eukaryota > Metazoa > Chordata > Lepidosauria > Squamata > Anolidae > Anolis > Anolis apletophallus. The sequence continues at coordinate 138,615,402 of JARBWK010000002.1, read as the reverse complement.
TATTTTACACCAGTCAGGCAATCACATTTATTATGCTTGTTTCCTGAATTTGTCATGCCCTTGTTTGCCCACCCCCCCCAATACTATTATTTAGAAACATATTTATAAGATAATGCACAACAAGAAAGGGGAGGACTGAAAGGTAGAACTGAAAGCATTTAACTGGTTTTCCTGAATTGCTGTCATCCATAGTTTTTTCTCTGTCACATCTATATACACATACACTCCAAACTAAGATTGCCAACTTCGTTTTCACTGGCAGGTGATTCAAACCATCCCATGAGAAATGTCTGTCCTTGCATTGCATTTGAAACAAGAAAAGCTGCACCTGTTGTATTTTGCACTTTTAAGCAGCGTTTAGAAATCCAAAACCTCCATCGGAAGGAAGCAAAGCAGTTCAGGCTAACTTTCTGTTGGATGAAAGGTGTCTTTGGTTTTAGCAATATATGTCATAACACAAAATAAAGGAAAGAATTTTGGTCAATGAATAAAAGTGCCTCTTTTCATATCCAAATTTATTTCCACTGGAATGGTGCTGGTGGAGAGTCTTGAGGAAAAGGACTCATCAACTCTGGCTATCCATCTCTTGTCTTTTGGTGCACTTGCACTGAAAAATTGATATTTGGCCCCACGTTAATTGATTTGCTCAATGCTATGGAATCCTGGGAGTTGTGGTTTGTTGAGACAACCAGCACTTTTGGGTAGAAAAGGCTAAGACCAACCTTGTAAAACTACAACTCCCATGACTATTCATGAGTACCTACTAGCTACACTGGCTTGGTTTGTTGGGAACTGCAATCCAAACTCATCTGGAGAGGTGCAGGATTCCCATTACTGATTTAGCCACTACTCACTAAAACCCTTTGAAAGCTGGTATTATGCATTTTATGTGGGCTTGTCTTTAAAATCAGCTTACAATCTTTTGTTTGATGAAAATACAGCAGTAGGGTTATTAATGAGACATCAATTGCTGTTTTCAAAACAATACTGGAGTCCATCAGGGTTCAGTACTGTCCCCGATGTTATTTAACATCTACATGAAGCCACTGGGGGAGATCATCCGGAGTTTAAGAGTAAGATGTTATCTGTATGCGGATGATGTCCAAATCTGTCACTCTTTCCCACCTGTTACTAAGGAGGCTGTCCAGACTTTGGCTGCTGTGTCGGACTGGATGAGGGCTAGCAAATTGAAACTTAATCCTGACAAGACAGAGGCACTCCTGGTAAGGCCGAACAGGGCATAGGGTTACAGCCTGTGTTGGATGGGGTTACACTCCCCCTGAAGACACAGGTTCGCAGCTTGGGAGTGATCCTGGATTCATGGATGAGCCTGGAACCCCAGGTCTCGGCGGTGGCCAGGGGAGCTTTTGCACAGTTAAGACTCGTGCGCCAGCTGCGCCCATACCTTGGGAAGTCTGATCTGGCTACAGTCATCCACGCTCTGGTCACATCCCGAATAGATTACTGCAATGCACTCTACGTGGGGCTGGCTTTGAAGACAGTTCTGAAATTGCAACTAGTCCAATGGGCGGCAGCCAGGTTACTAACTGGAGCTACATACAGGGAGCATACCACCCCCCTGTTGTGTCAGCTCCACTGGCTGCCGATCCACTTTCGAGCTCAATTCAAAGGGTTTTGACCCTTAAAGCTCTATATGGTTCTGACCCAGCTTACTTGTCCAAACGCATCTGCTTCTATGTCTCACCTCGTAATTTAAGATCATCCAGGGAGGCCCTGCTCTCGCACCCGCCAACTTTTCAAATGCGGTGTGTGAGGACGAGAGATAGGGCCTTCTTGGCGGTGGCTCCCCGCCTGTGGAATGCACTGCCAAGTGAAATACGATTGACCCTGTCCCTCCTAGCATTCAAGAAAAAAGTAAAATCATGGTTATGGGACATTAGCACAATACAGCACTTTGGATTGGAATTGTACTGGCAAGTTGGTGGATATGGCTCAATGCTTATGTTGTGGATAGAACACCGTTTTAACCTAATTGAATGTGTATTATGTGTTTCATTTTAATTGTATTTTAATGCTAAATGTTTATGGTTTTATATTCTCTATATTGTGTGTCGGCATCAAATTGTTGCCTTTTGTCAAGCTGCTCTGAGTCCCCCTCGGGGGTTGAGAAGAGCGGAGTAGAAATAATAATGTAAATAAATAAACAAATAAATAGCACTGTCTACTGGTCTATTTGGTACAATCTGAGGGATGTTATCTTTAGTCATAATGGGTGGTGTTGATAGGTTTTTTCATCAAGTCAAAAGAAACTTGGGAAACTGCAAGTCATTTCTGGTGTGAAAGAATTGGCCGTCTGCAAGGACGTTGCCCAAGGGACACCCGGATGTGTTACTATCCTCTGGGAAGCTTCTCCCATGTCCCCGCATGGGAAGCTGGAGCTGACAGACAAGAGCTCACCCCGTCTCACTGAGTCGAATCGCCAACCTTCAGGTCAACAGTTCAGGTGGCACAAGGGTCTCTTTTTAAAACTTCGCTGTGTTTATTCTCAGTGGCCTACTTGAGGTTTCTTTTTCATCATAATTTGTTTTCAGACAAAAGACCTACAAAGAGGCCATGTTCATGTCATGGAAATGGCTTTATTTTTTTCATAATGAAAGAAGGTAAATATGAGTAGGATTAACTCTAGTTTCAACCAAGGGCCCTTTCACACAACGATATAAACCAGAATATTAAGGCAGAATAACCCACAATATCTGCTTTGAACAGGAAGATCTGAGTCCACACTGCCATATATCCCAGTTCAAAGCAGATAATGTGGGATTTTATCCTGCTGTGTGGAAGGAGCCTCTGATAGCACCAGAGCTCGGAAACAATACATTAATAACAACTTGTTATGTTAATTTATTGGAGGTTTTTGAGCAAGAAAAACCAAGCAAAATGACTTAAATGTTTAAATTTTAATTTAATGTGACCCATATTTGAGAAGAAGAAGAAGAAGAAGAAGAAGAAGAAGGGATCATCAAATATCAAATATTAAAGGTATTTAAAGCATAGCAAGGTCTTGTTGGGAAGTCAGAATCATAGAGTTGGAAGAGACCACATTGGCCATAGTCCAACTTCCTGCAACGTAGGAAAAGCACAATCAAAGCACTCCTGACAGATGGCCATCCAGCCTCTGTTTAAAGCTTACAAGGAAGAAGCTTCCACCACACTTTGAGGCAGAGTTCCACTGCTCAGCAGCTCTTACAGTCAGGAAGTTTTTCCTAATGTTCAGGTGGATTCTCCTTTCTAGGGCTCTTTGTTCCACACAAAAAAACCCTGTTTCAAAACTTGTTTCGGATGTAGTCATAGATTGCATTTCAGATTATTTAGACTTCCGAAAAAAGTCCGATAAATTTCAGAATTGATTCGGAAGTATTTGCAAAATTCGGAAGTCTTCATAAATGGCGTCTGCTTTCAAAAATGGGCAAAAAATTCAGCAGAAGGGAAAGTCAGCTGTTAGCCATCAGCCAATGAGCAATCAGCAAGAAAATTCAGAAATGACATCCGAAATTTGGAATTTGGATTTTGGAATTCCTGTTGGGAGGGCTGCTCTCGAAATTGCTTTAAAAAGTCGGAAGTATCCGAAAAACTTCCGAAATTCGGGCATATCCGAAATTGTATAACAGCCCTACTCCTTTTCTGTACGTAAAACACAAATATAATGATTTGTATAATGAATTAAATACACAACTACTACCTTTAATAATAATGAACAAACAAGGTATGAAACATTTTTTGTAAAAGTAAAACTCTGAATAGTACATGGAAACAAGATTTAGATTTGTGCAGAAATGACTTGAATACTTTTCTATTCTTTTCCTATTTGTCCCATTGCAGCCAGCAATGGCTTTTCTCATTTGATGGGGGAATGCTATTGCAAATTCTCCTTTGTATTAGTAGTTTTATAATTTGGGGGCATGTGTATGGTACATTTCTTACCACCCATAGAGGTGTGCATGTGAGTTTAGATTAGGAACTGAAATGGAATCATCCAATGGTGGTCAAAGAGGCTACTTCTGCAGCTACTGCTAATGATGAATTCCATATGCTTGGCTCTCATTGCAACAAACTGAAGCTGCACTGCTACTGGATGGGTAAGCCTAGTGTTTTCTTTTTCAAAATGAGAGATTTGTGTCCAAGTATCATTCCCTGCAAGCAAGACATAATCAATAAGTACTTTTTAAATTAAAACATTCCCTGTGTGATCTCTTTGTTGAGCCTTCATAATCTTCTTATCAGACTTTGTTCAGGCATTGTTGTTTCTTCTGTGTTCTCTCTGCTACATGAGTTAGACATTGTTTTGGTTAGTTGTTTTGGAAATTTGTGCCAGTAGAGTAGCCTTGCAGAAGCCAAGGGAGCTCTGCCAGCTTTCTTCGGTGAAGAATCTATCCTCTCCAGCTATTATTTCTTTCACTTACGCATTGGCACATAGGAACAGCTGTACTGTAGGAATACAAAAAAGCCCACCTAGAAAGTTATGGAATAACTCTTCCCTATTTATCGGGGCCCTTCTACACAGCCCTATATCCACAATGTCAAGGCAGGAAATCCCACATTATCTGAGTATGGACTCAGATAACCCAGTTCCAAGCAGATATTGTGGGATTTTCTGCCTTGATATTCTGGGATATAGGGCTGTGTGGAAGGGCCCTCATCTTTACCAGTAGCTCTGTCATTTTTTATGTCTTTTCATTTAAATTTACCTAAAAGAAATTTCTTCTTCCTATTGTGTGTGTGTATGTGCCTTCAAGTTGCCTATTGACATATGACAATCCTATGAATTTCATAGAGCCCTTCCACACAGCCCTATATTCCAGAATATCAAGGCAGAAAATCCCTCAATATCTGCTTTGAACTGGGCTATCTGAGTCCACACTCTGATAAAATGGGATTTTCTGCCTTGATATTCTGGGGTATAGGGCTGTGTGGCAGAGCCCATAGTATTTTCCTAGGTAAGGAATTCTCAGAGGTGGTTTTGCCAGTTCCTTTCTCTAAATTTTAACAACAGTGCCTGGTAGTCATTGTTATCTAAATAACAACCAGGCCTGGTCTTGCTTAACTTCCATGGTCAGATGGAATCTGGTGCCTTCACGGTAATTAGGACCTCTTTGTCCTTAGGTAATGGTAACAGGTGATATAAAGTGTTGGTTTTCAGCTTTGACACACCCTTGGATAAGAAGTCCACAGTAACATTGCTCCTCCCTCCATTTGTCTTCCTCTTCTCCAATTCATACTATGCTCTGCAGCTAAAATGGAAGACATAGAAGCTGTTCTTCCTTTTCCTTGCTGCTGAGTTACTGTTAACTTGCTCAGGTGCCACAATAGCAATTAAAGCTAGTTCTGGCTCGGAACAAAGTCCTGGTCACCTTAATAGGATATAGTCTCAGTGGGTCATCATATGCTTGACCCATGATGCAGTCTACTGGCTAGTATTAATGCTAATTTGGTAGTGTAGACTCGCATAATCCAGTTCAAATCAGATAATCTAGGATCTGATATTAGATTATATGACAGTGTAGATACCACCTTAGTGCAGCATATCATCTTATTGTGTTTAAAAATAAATTCTCATTTTTCAAATCCCATCACATGCTTTTATATTACAACGATTTCTCCCGAAATGATCCATGTTCTGTTCCATCACACGAGCAAGTGCAGTCCTCACTCACTTCAAGTTATTTTTTTAATTAGGGAAAATTTGAAATTGCATAAGTCCAAAACTTCCCATTACTAGAATTGGAATTTCCAAAGTCTCGAGACTCCATGACTATTTCAACAATCTCCCCTCGAGAGTGATTATTTAAATTTATCGCTGAGGGCGGTTCCACGCAGCTCATTAATCTGAGCACATTCATGTTTTTAAAAATGTGATTCTGCCTGGATACTAGTTTACACACACACACACCCCCCCCCCCAAAGTGTGTGCTTTTCTGGGGGGGGTGTCCACATGCCCTTCTGGAGCCTTCCAGAAGAACAAGGAGAAAGTTCCCCCACTCCCCAAATCCCTTAAAAGTAGGGGGGGGGAGTAAAATAACTTACCCAGCCACCATTAAAGTGCAATGACATGCCAGGAGAAGAGGGCCAGGACTGATTTTCCTTCCCCCCCCCCCTTCTCCTGGTGTATCATTCCTATGTAACAGGAGAGGGGCGGCAGCACTTTAATGGTGGCCAGGTAAGTTATTTTACTTTTGTCCCCATTTTAAGGGGGTTTGGGGAGGGGGGTTATAATCCTCTTGCATTTTCCAGGTTGATTCAATATGGAAAACACAAGAGGGCTGTGTGATAGCCGTCATACTGGATTAGACCTGGGTCTTTAAGGAACCTAGGGTCTTTCCAGGACCATATTAATTTGGCAAAAACCAGGGTTTTCCTGCTTTGTGCCAAAACCATTTGCTTTCCCCTGAGAGGTTGTCTGGACACCCAGGGGATAATGTGATAGGGTGTAAACTTGAGATGCTGTCTGGATGTGCCCTAAGATTGTGATACCTTTGCATTCTGATAATTCAATCGACAAAAAAATGTTTCATGCACAAAGTTACTAAAAACACCAGGGTATGTATATAAGCAGTACAAAGAACACAAATAAATGTTATGTTTAGGTTTGGTTTCCATCTACACGAGATCCCATTATGGTATATAGAAATACGAGTAATTCCAAAATGGGGGAGGTCCAAAATCCCAAAAACTTGTGATCCCAAGCACTTCAAGTAAGGAATACACAGCCTGATTCAGCAAAAGTTTTCTTTTAAAGTATTGTAAGCTGCCACAAGTTCTATGGCAAGATAAATGTTGGTATAAAATAAATAAATAAGATCTGGGGGAACAGAGGGATAGGGCAAAGAGTAGAAATAGATTCAGTATCTAGAAATTAATTTGGGGTTCCTCCTACTAACAGGACAGTCAAAGCAAACTGCAAGGCCAAAGAGCTATTGTTATAAATAAGAACATAAGAAGAGCCATGCTGAATCGGACCTCAGCCCATCTAGTCCAGCATTCTGTATCACACAGTGGCCCACCAGTTGTACACGGGGATCTCGAGCAGAAGGGAGGGCAAAACCCTGACCTGCTCCCGACCCCCACAACTAGTACCCGGGAAGATCCTGCCTACCTCAACCAACTCCGAGGTGGCACTTGAATGTCCTTTTCAGTAACTACCGATACACTTGGTATCCATGAATCTGTCTAATCCTGCCTTGAAGTTGTTCAGGCTGACGGCTGTCACAACCTCTTCTGGAAGTGAGTTCCATAACCCAATGACTCTCTGGGTGAAGAAATATTTCCCTTATTAGTCCTAATTTTCCTACCTTGGAGCTTCAGGGAGTGCCCTCTAGTCCTAGTGTTTTGTGACAAAGAAAATAGTTTTTCTTTATTCACCTTTTCTATCCCATGCATGATTTTATACACTTCGATCAAGTCACCTCTTAAACGCCGTCTTTCAAGGCTGAAAAGACCAAGGCGTTGCAACCTGGTTTCATAAGGGAGCCGCTCCATCCCTTGGATCATTCTTATTGCCCTTTTCTGTACCTTTTCCAGTTCCGTTATATCCTTCTTAAGGTGCGGAGACCAGAATTGTACACAGTACTCCAAATGTGGCCTTACCATAGATTTGTAGAGAGGTAATACAACATTTGCTGACCTATTTTCGATTCCTTCCTGATCATGCCAAGCATAGAATTTGCTTTTTTCACTGCTGCAGCACACTGGGTTGACATCTTCATTGAGCTGTCCTCCAAAACCCCAAGATCCCTTTCCTGGTTTGTCTCGGAAAGCTTTGACCCCATCAATTGGTAGGTGTAGTTGGGGTTCTTTGCCCCGATGTGCATGACTTTACACTTGTTTAGGTTAAAATGCATTTGCCACTTTGTTGCCCATTCACTCAATTTCGAGAGATCTTTCTGGAGCTCTTTACAATCAGTTTCATTTTTAACTACCCTGAACAATTTAGTGTCGTCTGCAAACTTTGCTACCTCAGAATTCACTCCTACGTCCAGATCATTAATGAATAAATTAAAAAGTAACGGACCCAAAACTGAACCTTGGGGTACGCCACTTCACCTCTTTCCACCCAGAGAAATGTCAGTTTATTACCACCCTTTGTTTCCTACAGTTTAGCCAGGTTCCAATCCAGGACAAGACCTGTCCTCTGATTCCATGGCTGAAGAGCTTATTTAGGAGCCTTAGGTGAGGGACTTTGTCAAAAGCCTTTTGAAAGTCAAGGTAAACAATATCAATTGGGTCCCCTTTATCTATGTGTTTATTTACACCTCAAAGAATTCTAACAAGTTAGTAAGACATGATTTGCCTTTGCAGAAACATGGAATACCTGTGGCCTTTTCCATTATAAAACCGAAAGCCAAGCTTTACACTCTCAATGCAAGAGAAGAAATCTTTCTCAAATATCCCTTGTAAAGTGTCAGAAGAGTGCCACTCTTTGACTAGGCAGATATGAGAGGGTATTGTGGTGGGTGAGCTTATGCTTTTTGTTGAGTTGCCATTGTTATCTGTCAGGAGGGTCTATTTAGTATTTACAAGTTTTAATACCAAGTATCAGTAATATGCCCCTGAATATCTGAGAAGTTAGAAAGCAAAAGAGCAAATTAGACTAAAGAGACATTTTGTAAACTGTCTCACACTATTGTGCAGACTTGAAAATGAAAAAACATTGGAGGAGGTATGATAGGCTGACCACCCTCCATATTTTGCAAAATTACAGCCTACGTGTAGTATCATCCAACCATTTCATGAAGTGTTTGCATTCACTGACTGACTCTGACTGTAGACAGATATTGTTCAGTAAGTGCACTTAGGACTGAAGCCAATGCCTTTTAAGTAGACTTCATCAACAACAAAAGGGGAAAATGCCAAGAAAAAACATGCATAGCCCATATGCAAATAAATATTTATACTGAAAGGTTTTTTTAAATCTCCATAAAAGTTCAAAGGGTAAAGTCCTTCATGTTGTATAAAATGTTGTGTATCCTAGTCACCTATGTTTGGATTAAATAATCCTTCATGATTGCTTATTTGACAGACACCTAAAAAAAGTGTGTATATTTTGTGCAAATACGGACAGGAAATGGGAGGGATTCTGAGTAACTTAGATATCTGCACTTACAAGCCTTTTTCTTCTTACAGGCAAACATTTTATAGATAACTTACATTTGCAACATACAGAAGTTCTAATTTCCTTTCAACTCCATATGAGTGCTTCAAAACAGACATGGGTAAATAATAGAATCCTAGAGTTGGAAGAGACCTCATGGGCCATCCAGTCCAACCCCCTGCCAAGAAGCAGGAAAATTGCATTCAAAGCACTCCTGGCAGATGTCCATCCAGCCTCTGTGTAAAAGCCTCCAAAGAAGAAGCCTTCACCATACTCCAGGGCAGAGTTCCACTACTGAACAGCTCTCTCTATTAGGCAGTTCTTCCTAATGTTCATGTGGAATCTCCTTTCTTGTAGTTTGAAGCCATTGTTCTGTGTTCTGGTCTCCAGGGCAGCAGAAAACAAACTTGCTCCCTCCTCCTTCTAACGTCCCCTCACATATTTATACATGGCCATCATGTCTCCTCTTAGCCTTCTCTACTGCAGGTTAAACATGCCCAGCTCTTTGAGCCACTCCTCATAGGGTTTATTCTCCAGACCCTTGATCATTTTAGTCATTTAAGATTGCCCTATCCTTGTTGATCTGTCACACAACCACTAACATCATTATCATATTATCATCATAATTTCCCCTTCCTGAGATATGTACTGATTCTTAATAGGATTATTATTACTTGGGGAAAGAGGGGAAAAAATCCACAGCGGCAATATTAACATTAAAAAAGCTGTAGTCAGTGAAGGAAGCCTGTTAATGGGAGCAACTCTTTAAAGAACGGTTCAAAGAGCTTATTTGGTTGGACTACACTTCTCACGTATTAAAACTGGCTCTTGTAAAAGTGTCAGAACAAAGTTAGGAAATGTTTATGCTTTGCTCAAAAATAAGAACTTTAGTTGATATTTATTAGTGTATCATACTTACTGATATGATCAAGTTCTCCCCATATTCACCTGTCTGGGGTCCAATCCTATTTTTGTGGGTTTGGCTCAGAAATCTGAAGGCCTGGAGTATCCCCAATGTAGCAAACATTTCTGCAGCAGGTGTCAAGGTTTTGGAAAGGTGGATTTGAGCAGAATGTGTTTTGTATTGTCTGCCAGTGACATGCTGAATTCAATTTTTACATAACTTTAAACAAACTATTTTAGTTTAGTTGTTTTAATTTAGCTTAATTACTTTTGATAACAGGTAAGTATCAGATTTTTAAAAATATGTAGCTAACTATTTGTAGCTATAATTCTATCACTTTCCAAGCTATTTGCCATCACAAATACAAACGGTGAATGTGTAGTGTGTAATGAGAGTATATGTTTAATTTGTTGATGAAGAAAATATCTTCCAGCATAGAAATAGCTGAGGAAAGAATGGAGGACATACGAAAGAAAGAAAATGGTCCCTTGTCTTAATAAATAATGACTTCTTTTCCTCCACTACAGATTTTTAAGTTTCTCATTCACTTTGATTTAAGTTTCCTCTATGGATAGTATAGTGGAGAACAATGAACTTTTTCATTGCTTTAAAAATGTGCTCTTAATGTACTCACTGGGGTTTTCCCAGCCCACAGAGCTTTAGTACAAAGAGTAATTATGATCCGATATGAAATGAACTATCAATGGAAGACATTTTTAGATACTACTTAATCATGCAGCATTTACCCATTCTGTCTGTCAAGACTGATAAAAAGAACAAAATGCTGCAGCAAAGCATGTTAACTTAGGGCAGCAAGAGGAAGAGACATCCTGAAATAGCAAGTGCTCAGAAGTCTTTTCTTAAGTTTCACTTACGATTCTTTACCTTGAAGCATTTTCATACCAATTTTAAGTTTTAATCTATTTTGTTGGAGCATGTAAGTAATCAGTGAGTGAGTGTGTGTCAACTGTAAAATAAGATACCTGAAGCTGTTTGATCAGACTATACCTAGGGAGCAGGCTGAGCCTGGGACTTTTGGATACTGTTACATTTTTTCAGGCTTGAAGCAACAGAGAGAGAAGCAGAGAGAGACAGAGTTTGGAGTGTGCTCATGCTTCATGTGCTGCTGAAGGAGTTTATCTACATGGACAAAGAAAGACCATTTTGAATCTCTCATAAAAGGACAATATGTGAATTGATACAACTGATCACATTGTACATATGTTGTTCTGAACTACAAAAAGTAAACTACTTGTTATTCATTGGTCATCTGCGTGGCATATTTTCTTTCTTTGGCAAGGCAGTGTGTGGGCTGATCAAACGTGAACTACACGTGTTTTATTTTACATTATGCCACATATTTGACAACATTTAGGACATTTTCTACACAAGATACATTATAGATATCACCCAAGCACATATTTACAGTGCAATCCTGTAGATATCCGCTCAAACAACCAGATCTTGTCTACAACCAGATCAAGAGCCTTTTCCGTAGCGGCACCGTCACTATGGAACTCAATGCCTGAAGAAGTCCATTACGGAATTGGGCCCATTCTGGAGAGCCTGTAAAACGACCCTTTTCAGGCAGGCCTTTAACCTAAATGGCTCCTGAGGAAATTCCTCAAATCCTGAGTCCTGTGTGGATTGTTGTTTTTATGTGCTGTTTTATATTGTTGTTATTATTAAATTGAAATGTTGCTGTTTTTAGTAATTGAGTTTATGTAAACCACCCCGAGCCTGCTGGAAGGAGCAGTATATAATAACGAACAATAAATAAATAAACAAACATAACTCTCACTGAACAATTACAGGAGATCAGGTTCACTTACATAAAGCCACACATTTCCTATGACAAAGATGTCAACTTGTGCTAAAAGCCAGGCAAGAGTTGATCCGCTGTAAAGGTTAGTCCTAAACATCTCATCTTTTATTTTGCCTCCTGAATCTGATTTAAATTCCAAGCAAAGATTTTCATCCCTGGAGAAGAAGTGCAATTACACATTAACCAACTTGAGTAAATATTTTGCTCATGTACAGTCTTACATAGATGCTTAGGTAAAAACATAGCTGAGGGACCAACCTCCCCACAGCTCTGCTTCTGTTCTATTATTCAGTGATGATGGACATGCATTTGCAAAGAAATGAGAATGCTGGAACAGCCAGGTAGCCCTCAGAGATGTTGTATATTGTCTTGGTATGTAAAAGAACCCTCCAGTGATAAAGGAGTAGCAGCGAATTATTACTGCTTTCCATGATAATCTGAACTCAGGGACTAACACAGGTTGGATAGTGTCATGATACTGGTACTAATTAATTCACCTCTTACTCACCCCCCGCCCCATATGAGGAAATTAATTTTGAAAACTAAAATTAATTTGGCACCAAGATATACAGAAGTCCTGTGAGTTACCTGGCACGCATTTAGTAGTCTTCTCTTGGATGCTGCTGTTTTGCTACATTTTTGTGCGGCCCCTGCTGACTCTCAAAACACTATCGTTTACAAAATTATTTCATTTCTTTCTGATCCAGTGAAAATGCTTCCAAGCACATGGTTTTCATTTTCTTTACCTTAGTGGGGCAGAATTCAGAATGCGACGAGGAGCACCAAATAACTATTGTATGAAGAGCAGAAGAAATAAAGCCAAAATTCACTTTTAGGGAAGGGGAATTTGTTTTATAAAGTTGAGGAATAACATTGGAAGTAAATAAAATTATTGGATATGATAAATAAAGCTAGCCAATATGGGTGAAGCTTCACCATAAATTAAACTGTTCATAGCACATTGCTTAGAGGTATTTCTGTCCAGGATCTCCAAACATGAATAATATTCTTGACATCTTTGCAGTTGTGATATAGCTGAAGTTAATTCACACTGGAAAACCAGAAACAATTTGTTTATATCTTATTCTGTATATGTGTGTGTATAGATAAGTGAATAGGGCTCAAATTGGGTGCTACAGCAAAAAGCATTTAGTTAAATTTTACTACTCTTACTTTCATCAGCAACATATTACAGATTTCTAATGAATCCTAAAAGTCAACATAGAGGGATTCTAGGAAGAATGACATAAGCAAAAAAAATTCCTGATTTTTAAGAACCCAAGACCAGAATGATAGATAGAAGTTATGTGTAACCTTCCAAATTAAGGCTGATTCATCTCAGAGAGACTATGGTAATCAGAATCAAAATGTTTTGAAACTGACTTGTGAACATCTTTCTCATTTGATGATTTTTCACTTTCTAAATCTTGCACAATATATAGCACAATTTAATGCATGTCTCCTCAAAAGTTCCTGCTACTATTGCTTCGAAGCATCAACTTCGGTAATGCAGAGAGTAGGGAACTAGCAATCCTAAGGCTCACGATGTGAACATGATGGGTCCTGATGCCCTGGTGGTTGTCTGAATAGTTGGGTCCTTGTGGCTCAGATGTATATGTGTGATTGGACTTGTGATAAAGTCATATTTCAAGAAGAAGAAGAAGAAGAAGAAGAAGAAGAAGAAGTAGTAGTAGTTTTGGACTCAATACTCATGACCTCAAGTTCGTGGGGGGGGGGAACCTAAGTGTGAATCATCGATGTTGCAATCCCAGGTTACAGCAGAATTGATGAGAAGCCATTGGAAAAGCTTACATGATACAAGGATTTAAAGATTGATCTGCAAAGACTCTGGCACAAGCCAACAAAAATGGTCCCAGTGGTGATCGGCACACTGGATGCAGTGCCTAAAGACCTTGGCCTGCACTTAAAAATAATTGGCGCTGACAGAATATGTCAACTGCAAAAGGCCACCCTGCTTGGATCCGCATGCATTATTTGATGATACATCACATAGATCTAGACACTTGGGAAGTGTCCAATATGTGATCAAATACAAAGGCCAGCATAGTGATCTTGTCTGGTGTGTATCAATCTTGTTATGTATAATGATGATGATGCAGGAAAAACTCAGCTGTTATCAGGGTCTCAAAATTGAACTGCAAAGACTCTGGCATAAACCAGTACAGGTGGTCCCAGTGGTCATCGGCACACTGGGTGCCATGCCAAAAGATCTCAGCCAGTATTTGGAAGCAATAAACATTAACAAAATCACAATCTGTCAATTGCAAAAGGCCACCTTACTTGGATCTGCGCACATCATTTGAAAATATATCACACAGTCCTAAACACTTGGGATTTTTTTTTCTTACCCACCTCTCCACATGGCTCACAGCTACACCACAATATCATATATACAACATGCCCTCAAGACACATTTCATGTTTCTCTAAAGTAATAGTCCCATGTATAAGTATCTATGCCTACCATAGATATTTATCCCTGTAGTTGCTAGTGACACAAACTTTGCCTGAACCTGGGTGTTGACATTGTCTCACCCTTGGTTCTTGCAAAGAAAAGGCATTCTTGGTACCAATTAAAATTCTTGATTATTTGTCATACCACTTCATAAAAGTCACAGCCATTTGTATTAATTATAGTTTAGCTATTTTGGAGCTAAAAAAACATGATGTATCTCCAAGTTATTATGATGTCATTTACCGCTGGAATCAATGGGGGGAAGTTTTCACCATGCTAGAAGGAGGAAATAATAGAAAAATAAAGCATGTTCAGAAGAAATAATTCAGACAATGAAGTAATTTCCTAGTTTGGTTTTATACTAACTGATTGGTCAGTTTTAAATTGAAAAAAGATGCCAGGGTTTTATTGGGTTTGCCTTGTGAGTCATGTGCATTTATATGAAATGGTGTTACTTTAGATAAAAAATTAAACCAGATATTTAAACCCAAACCACACAGAATATAATACCTATAAACCTAAAATAAACCTCTATTTGGGTTTACTAGCCAAGGCATCCAGCTTAATTATACAGGTGGTGTTAAAACCCATTAAAAGCAAAATCCAGAACACTCTGATTGTTACACTTATAATTAAATTAACAATCCGCTTTATATTGGGTTTGTTCCCCTTTTCCATTACACCTGTGGCCCCTTCCACACAGCTGAATAAAATCCCACATTATCTGCTTTGAACTGGAATATATGGCAGTGTGGACTCAAGATAACTCAATTCAAAGCAGATATTGTGGGATTTTCTGCCTTGATATTCTGGGTTATATGGCTGTGCTGAAGGGCCTTTTGGAGCCACATCTTTCAGCCTCCCCTAAAACAAAACTTTGATTAACATCCAAAAAAAACTTGGGTCTTCTAAAAGGTCATTAGATACCTTCATGTGTATCAATGGATTCATCGGAAATAAGTATCACCCCTTAAAAGATCTAAGAAGTAGAGAAAGATTGGAGAAAGACAGAAATTATTTCGAGGGAATAAAGTGTCCAGCTAAACAAGATGGTGCAAGAGCCATGTTTGAGTCCCTATGATTTCTATAAAGATAGATGTATCGCTACCAGGTAGGGGTTATTTTTGGTCAAGTCCAGCATTCATTACACTTCCTCACCACCACCACCAAAAAAGGGGATGTTGATGCTCTTTCCCACACAGATTGGAATGCCAGAACTGTTGTTTCAGCTGAGGACAATTCTTGTGCTGTCATAAGCCAGGTCTCACTGACTTGGATGTAGTTTGTTCAAAATGCAGATGAGGCAATAGTCAGAAAATAATAATAATAATAATAATAATAATCTTTATTTATACCCCACCACCATCTCCCCAAAGGGGACTCAGGCGGCTCACATGAGGCCAAGCCCAAAAATACAATACAGTAAAATAAAATACTAAACAACAGAAAAAAAATACATCAGAACAAAATACATAAAATCACAAAATAAAATAAACAGTGCAAAATAACATAATAAAGTCAAACAGGGTGGGCCAAATACACAAGATAGAATAATAAACACAAAATGGGCCATTTATGCATGCCTATGCCATTCCTGTATTCAATATGCTGAACAGAAGCTTAATTCATTATAGCAGCTTTTAAAAAATGCTCACAGATTGCATTAGTTGAAGTGGACGGAAAGCATATTGTTTGTTATCAAGGCTTGTCCAAACCATGTTTCTGCTTGAGGCATGAAAAGTTATGTGCCTACCTTGTCCTTCCCCTTTTACATGTATAGAAGCCAACTTGACCAGGAACGGAACATTTCAACAATGACAAGAAATATTGTAATGAAACAAGGGATTTTGTATTGCATATCTAGCCCTGTCTTTGCTGCCACACTGTTGCTTGGCTCTGCCTAATGGAAGGAATGTTTCAAATTATTATCCCTGATTTCACGGGTACTATTCATAATGCATCTGTGTAAAATTCATAATTGTATAACCAGAGTGAGGAGGAGAGTTGTGATTGGTTGTTATTCTTGTGTGCCTTCAAGTCACTTCCAAGCTATGACATCTCTAAGGCAAACATATCATGAGGTTTTCCTGGCAGAATTTGTTCCAAGGGGGGTTTGCTCTTGCTTTCCCCTGAGGCTATTTTATTTTATTTATTTCAAATATTTGTACCCCGCCCTTCTCAACCCCTGGGGAGGGGGGGGGACTCAGGGCGGCTAAACTTGACCAAGGCACCCAGTGGTTTTCCATGGTCAAGCAAGGACTCAAACCCTGGTCTAATGCTGTCCTTCAATTCTTGAGGATGTCTGAATGATAGTTTCCTCATATAACATTTATTTTTAAAGTTATTCCTTTAATAAATTAGTTGAAAATCTCTAAGTTGCAATTAATCTTTGAATTATTTATTTGTACTGCATTTCTAACCTAAAAACCCCAAGAGAAGCCATTTGATCTTGAAAACTAAGGAGAGGTGTATAGCAAATAAAATTTATTGTTGTTATTGTTATTTTTATTACTATTATTATTAGTTAGTAGCAGAATGGGGAACCACCAAGATATACCAGCTGCAGTAGAACATACTTCAGAGTAAGGAAATGACAAACACAGAACAATGGCTTCAAACTACAGGAAAGGAAATACTATCTGAACATTAGGAAGAACTTCTTAACTGTGAGAGCAGTTCAACAGTGTAACCTGCCCCGGAGTGTGGGGGAGGCTCCTTCTTTGGGGGCTTTTAAGTAGAGGCTGGATGGCCATCTGTCAGGGGTGCTTTGAATGCAAGTTTCCTGCTTCTTGGACTGGATGGCCCATGATATCTCTTCCAACTCTATGATTCTATTCTTCCTAGCCTAACAAAACCCTATGAAGTTTATGGGACTGCCATCATCCAACAGGTGACTTTAAGGCAGTTGCATCCAGACATTATTTATTTGTTCTAATTTTTAACTTTAACTTATTAACTTTTTTTTTTTAAAAAAGATACTGGAATATGATGCCCTATGCTCTGGAAATCTCTGCCAAATCCCAACTTTGCCAACATTTCACAGATTAAAACTTGGACACATATGACCACACAGTGTAAGAGTAGGTTCCCGGTGGCAAAGGTTATTCAAGAGGGAGAACTGACAAGTGAAAAGAGGCTGCAACATTTTGCTTCTGCCTACTGTGAAGGGAAGGACCCCACTCTCTGCTTTTCCCCTTGTTGAATTGAATGTAAACTATTTTTGCACTTTGAGCTTAGGGCAGCACTTTAATGTGAGTGCAGTCGAGTTTAAACAATGCAGTTGTACTTGCATTGAAATCCACCCCCACCCCCCGAAAGTATGTGATTTTCTGGGGGGGGAGCAGAACAGACAAGAAAACCCCTTAGAAAAACCTTTTTAAAAAGGAAAATAACTTGCCTGGGAGTCATTTTCCCTTCTCCACAGATCTCCTGGGTCATACCAATGACACACTGATAGCAGACAATGGGCAGGCCCTGCTTTCAAGTTGATCTGACCTGCAGCACGGAGTTCCACAGTTCCTGGATGTCCAGTTGGGCCAGCATCGCTGGGAATGTGGCCACAGCAACAGCCTCAAATGGGAAACAATTTTCCTACTTTGCTTTCTTTCCCCTTACCCTAACATTGTAATGAATCATCTAATAAAGTATCTTTGAATTGTAACCTTTCCTTCTCCATAATGATACATCGTGTCCAATTACTGCCTCTAACACTTCCTAGCATGAACTCTTCCTTTTCTGAGTTGCAGATCACTGCCGGCTCATCTGGGATGCTTTTCCAGCATCCCAAGGAGGCCAAAACTGCATTCCTCTGAATCACGGATACGGAAACCCATTGGGCCCCCATATCTGTGAGTCAACGGATCACCTCAAAACTTGTGCCATATTTTTCCTAGACTAATTCTAAGACTAACTGCTATCTCACTATCTCTGGACCCCTACGCTCCGGGAAGAACCATTTTCACCCCAAAACTCCATGTGGAGACCAGCTGACTGTGATCTTTGGCTTCATGTTGCAACGATGTTCCTGCCACTGTCCCAATGAGGACCCAGGAGCCTGCCAGCCCCGGGGCACCTGCCGTGGTCACCCCTTGGGTCTCTGGATCCCTGAATGGCCAACCAGGGCCTTGGACAACCTGGGACTTATAGTTTTCTTCTCTCACATGAATGGATTCCGATCCTCAGCATTCGCAATGACCCCAGTGTAGGCCCCATAGGCTCTTTTGAATATTTCCCCTTTTATGGACTATATGACTTTCATCAACTTTTGGAAACTTAAAAAAAACTTTTCTCAAGATGAACTTTTTATGGACTCTGGTGGGTTGGGATGGGCTGATATGATTTCCTTTTCCCTCCAATATGGCCCCTTGTATGACTTTTCCCCTTCCCATATCCTTATATGAAATATAAAATATGAAATGTCACCTCTTCATGAACCCAGCTTGCCAATCTCTCATTTCCTGAACCAACAAATCCCTTAACAAAAGGACTCAACAGAAACTCTTGCATGAACAGTAACAATGAGCATGCCCATTCAGGCCTCTGAGTAACCCAATGTTAGCCCATCTGAAGGATATGCCCCTTGGATGATTTAATCCTCTCTCACAAAGGGTAACATCCCACCTGTGGAGGATTTGGATGCCACCACAGTTTCTTCCTTTGTTTCTATCCCTCTGGCCAATACCAAAGTCAGATACCATCACTAGATCCATATCCAGGACCAAGAATTACCAGGGTTTGGCATTCGCATCAGACAAAGATGTATATTTCAGACACTCAGAACAATAACCGCCAGCTTGAGGGCTAAGGAAAGCTATCCTTGGCAATTGTACAAACATTAATCATTTTAATCCACTCATCTTTACCCCTGGTTCATTGTTTCCTGTCTGGACTGCCTCCTTACTCCCCAATGGTCGAGAGACCGAAGCGGTGCTGGCTCTCTAATTGGCTGAGGAGCAGCCAAGCCAGCCGTGCCTCCCCGCCAGCTGATGACACCATCCAATCGGTGCAAAGCTGGCGAGGGGAGCGGGAAATATGAATTTGACAGCTGTTTTTTCTATATAAACTGTATGTTTTGCCTTGTGAATTATGTCGGCTTTGGTAAATGATTGCAGTTTGACATCTGCTCCAGCTGGAACGAAATAAACAACTCAATGGCCTTTTCTTCAGCTTTGCTGAGATTTTATTTGGGAAAAATCAGGGAAAATTCATTGGGCACTTCCTTCTTACCAGGGTTATATTGGATCCTCTTTGGTGGGTCTGACTCCCCCCAAATTCATGTTCGACATCAAAACCAAAGTGGGGGGAGGCAGGAGTGATTTTCCTCCTCCTCCTCCACCCCCTTTCCTGGCACATCATTGGTATGACCCAGAAGAACTGTGGCGAAGGGGAAATGGCTGCTGGGTGAGTTATTTTCCTTTTATAAAGTTTGTTTTAAGGGTTTGGGAGGGGTGGGGCCTGTCAAGTTTCTTGGGCTCCAGGAACCCAGGAAACCCAACCCAGGTTGTGTAGATGGGCACTGGAAGTCACATGGTGCACTCCCGTTCCCATCTACACAGCCCCTGCAGCTGGAAAGATGTGGGTCTTTCAAGAAGACCCGCTTCTTTCCCACTAACAAAAAATCTTGGCATAAAGCAGAGTTTTCCTGCTTTGTGCCAAATGCACTTACTTGAAGATGCAGGAGGGCATGCGTTTTAGGGCCTGTCTGCATGGGCCCTTAGTGTGCAGAAACCAAAGTAAGCTGGGGACAAAAGAACAAGGGAAAGTGGGAGAAAGAAACAGACATTTTAAAATCAGCTATAAAGCAGGAAGATACATGATAAATTAAGGCTGTCCCTGCCAATCTGGGACACTTGGAGGGTATGCCTTCAGAGGGATTTTTCTGACCCTTTCAAATAAGGAACTGTGAGGTGTATTTTCTGCTCTCAGGTATGAAAAAATCTTGCAATAAATTCCCCAGAAGTGGTGACTCTGCTCTGTGCAAATCAGGCAAATGGAGTCTCACTGTATTGGCAGGTAAGACAGAGTGGCAACCAACTCAGCAGAGCTTTCTGTTCAACACAGCTAATGCAATGCCAATCTTTTTAAACAAGCCAGTGGCAAATTAGTTGGAAGGATCCCTAAGAGTTGACTGGTTAGACAGGTATAAATATTATATGTTCAGAATAAGTCATTATGGATTTTCTGAAAACAAATTAGGCCTCACAAATTCATTTGCTTTGTTTTATTGCTGCATGATAATGCTCTGTTTAAAATACAGCTTTATGAGATGTTTCTCATTTAAGTTAATTATTTGTAAGCTGCTCTGAGTGCTCTATGGCAAAAAAAGCTGGCTCAAACAAACAAACAAACAAATACAATCATTGTCTGAAATTGCTGCTTCCAAAGAGCTTGGCAGTCCTGACTTGTGGGGTGGTTCCACTTTTCAGAGCATGCTTCACAGACCAGACTTTTATCTGGCCTTGTGTTGGTATTGCAGAAAAGGTAGACTACTTCAAACTCTACTGGCTTTGCCTTGAACCAGAAGCAGAGGCTAATTCTGGTAGCTCGAATAGGCTTCAATGTGGATAAAACTGTTTTATGTCATCACTTCCAGCCATGTGAGGGGACACAACCATTTGGCTATATTCCTCAATAATAACTCCACTGTCATCACTTTGTATCAAAAACATGTTTAGCCTACACATAGAAAGATATAGACGGAGAGCTATCCACATTTTGAGGGCTTCCTTTACCTTGTTTTCAAGAAAGCTAATTAATTTCTGTTAAATTGCCTGGGTGAAGCCAACACTAATAGTGGGCAAAAGAAATCCACTTTCTAATTAAACATAGCTAAGATTTCTCATTTGTTTGTTTGGAAACTGATTTCTAGGATATGCACAATTGCAGGGCTTTGAGTTGTGTGTGTGTGTGTGTGTGGAGGGTTTTGTTCTACAGATAGATTTGTTCTTTGCACTTATGATCTCATCACATGGGTAAAGTTATGGAGGGATGGAGCCCACTGGATTGCTCAACTGTGGTGAAATTGTCAAAAGAGGGAGCAACGAGAAGCACGGGGTGAGTGCAGGGGAAGCAAGGCAGTGATGCTTCCCCCCATGGAATGGGTAATGGGTGATGTGGATGATGTGGGGTGCGGGATGACAGTTTCCCCCTGCTGCCCACCAAATTCTCAACACTGAATGGCAAATCTCTCTGCTATCACCCAGCATGTGGACCTCAATGTGATGAGATCCTATGTGTTGTAAACAAACTAATTGTTTACTGAAAACCTGACCTTAATACAATGGATTTATATTTCCTAAATGGGATGATATGATGTAGGTATGATATAAGTTCATGCTTACATCATCTGTAAATGTGAAATTTTCTGTGGAGCAGAAAGATAGGTTTAGGATTGAGTAAAGAATTAAACCAATGTCTTTAAAAGTTAGAATTCATGCAAGTTCTACAGGTCTCGGTATTCCATGAAACTTCTGCTATTACAAAGGAATTGTCTTCAATATTTCATGTTGCCCTCATAATCTCTCTTCATTTATTTGTTAGCCGACACTCCAAAATAATTCTTAAAATGTTGATAGGGCAAGGGTTTGGGGTTTTTGGGTGGGGTGTTTTGTTTTGTTATTTTTGTATAAATTATACTGATTATTCTACAGCAAAGTCTTGTCTTTTATATACGTATTGCTGTTGACATTGTCATTGTTGACATCTTTATGTCTTGTCTGGTCCACCTTTTCTCCCAAACTAGGACTTACGAACTTATTAAATGTTTAATGATTACAGCTTTCATTATGCTTTCCAGCTGCTCTTTGGGAACAGAAACTAGCCCAATAGAAACATAATTTCTTTGTTTCCTTTAGTATCTTTTTTAAAAGTTACATTGACTACTTTCCAGTGCTCTACAAAGGAGGCTGATTTTTAAAGCAACATATTCACTTTCAAGCTTCTTAAGAATTCTTGAGTATCTGCTTTCCAAACCTGCAGAATTGATACTTTATAGTTTGCTAAAACTGTTATTTATTTATTTATTCATTCATGATAGTTATAGCTCGCCTTTCTCAGCCATATGACAACTCAAGGCAGGTTACAGATTGGCACAAATTCGATGCCATACATTCATAAAAGTGCAATTAAAAACTACATCTTTTATTACCTCTGTTTGACTCAGTTCTTCAAATGAACTCCATACAGTAAATTATTTTTAGCAGCTTCTCATTCCAGTGCTTCTCATTTACCAGAGGATCACATATTCACATTTTCTACAAAAAGAGGGATATAAAGAATAATAGACAGGATAGATTGGCAATTATAATTAAACCAACACGTCTAATGCAAGATGGTAGGATAGTATTGTCATCTCACCCCCTTTTAATACTCTGAAACACTTTTCTCTCTAAGTACCATGTCTAGAGATTGTTTCTGTTCTGCTGTTCTGATATAAAGGACATGTGGCACAGTACTAATTTGAAGAGGATTGTCAATGATAGAATATCTGTAACCAGCCTGCTGCATTCTGGATGTTGAATGAGTGAGATACAGATTTAACAACACTTTTTCCTGGTCTATCCAGCTCCACAGTAGGCTAAATGTCTCCGATTTCAGCACATTTCAGACTTGAATATTGCTCCCTGATGCATCGTAGAGTTACTCCCCAAGTACAAAACCTAAGTGCTGTACACACACACACACATATACACACACGCACACAAAGGCTCTTTACTTTTCTCTCTTTTGCGGACAAAACAACATGACTGACACTTTTTGCAGAGGACTGGAACTCCATTAAAACTGGAGAAACTGATGTACTTTCCCTTTCAATGTGTATACGTTTTCCTTAAGAATTAAAATAATGCAACACTGTTACAATGTATCACTCTCCCCTTATTTTTCTCATATGGGGGAGCGATTTTTTTTACAAAACCATAACCTAGAATTAGAAAACCCAAATACTGAAAGTTTGGATAAACCACACAAATGTTTTTAAATCAACTAACACGAAAGCTCAGTAAGGAAACCAGTACTGATTGATAGAATATTCTGTATGTTTTAAGACTTGAGCTGAGCAGAACATTGATTGGAACAAAGATCTTTGGGTTGTGATTAATGGCTTATGAGCAATGCTGTACAGTGGTCCCTCACTTATCGTGGGTATTACTTTCCAGACCACCGCAATAAGTGAAATTCCTCAAAGTAGGGACAGCTCCTCACCTTCCCTCCTCGCCCTTCTTACCTTCCTTTTCCTCCTCCTCATTGTGGCATGGAGCCTCTTGCCACCACTTGGGCCATGCAATGCACTGATGTGATGAGGAGGAGAAGGAGGAAGGTAAGGAAGGTGAGGGGGCAGCTCTTCTTTCCCTCTCACCCTCCTTACTTTCCTCTTCCTCCTCCTCCTCCTCCTCACTGCCTGGGCCTCTTGCCACCACTTGGGCCTGGTGATGCCTCCTCAATCCTCAGCATTCCCTCGCTACTTAAGTTTTTTTTTTTTTTTTTAAAAAAACACGAAACAGTGAGTCTGTGATAAGTGAACTGTGAAGTAGCAAGGGACCACTGTATTGTCTTGATGGAAATCACACACTCTTTGAATACAGTTCTGAATCATGCTTGTCAGATCTGGGAAATCTGAGCTTGGAAAAAGTTCAGGTTTCCAGCCTGCCATGAGGTGGTTGACCTTTGTCCCAGTTCTCTGGGACCTTTGCCCTAGTTACTGAAGGACATGCTGAGTCAGTCTGGGAGTGATGTAACTTCCAGGTGCCTCAGGGAAGTGAGGTAACTTCTTATGGACTTGGACATTGGACAATGATCCTAATATGCTGACTCAGGAACCTATGAGGTCACATCCCTTTGGACTATGGGATTTGCTGAATCACCCGGATATGGTGCAACCCTGCCTGGACATTGCATGGGCAAGGGAGGGGGTTTAGGTATAAAAGGTGTGTTTGGGTGGCGGGCCGTGCTTTATTTACAAGTGTTGTACCTGCAATAAAATCGTGTTGGACCGTGCTTCTATCTACGCGACCTGTGGAGCCGTCATTACACATGCTTATGGATATATCTATGAATTGACTCTTGAGACTGTATCTAAAAGGATTTTGGACTCTTGGCTATCTTGGAAATAACTTTTGGATCTTTAGCTTTGCTTATTTTTATATACTCTTCTCTAAATAAACTTTTACTTATTGGATTATCTGAACAGTGTGTGGTTTGTAGTTAAAAGGCGTTTCAGGGCTTCTAGTGCAACATACTGCTAGAGAAGAGTTCTATGGATACAGTATACTTCTAAAAAGACAAATGAATGAGTCCCAGAGCAAACAAGCTTAAACTCTTTCTAAAACCCAAGATGACTAAACTGACACTTTGGCCATCTCTTATTAGAAAAGATAAAAAAGCTTGGGAAGAAAACAGGAAGACCACATTGCATATGGATAGACTCAATCAAGGAAGCTATGGACCTGAATCCATAAGACTTGAGCAGGGGCTGTTCAGAAAAACTTGGAGGTCACCATGAGGCAAAGCCAACTTGACAGCAGATAACAAAAACAATGAAGTGCACCTTACTTCTCAACATGAATTCCTGTTAACAACAGCAGAAGAGAGTTCATGGCCATGGGTTTTCCCACTGTGGAATATAGGGCTATAGAGACTGTAGTTCTGTTTTTCAGTAGGTAACCATGCAATGTCTTGAACAATTTCTGATCAAGATGAGGGGAAAAATACAATATGACCATGATATCCATGAGGATATGTTCTTGGACTTCATGTGGATACATGAAATCACAGATAATCACAAACCCTATTATTTCCAATGAGATGAACAACTGAGGTACCCAGATGAAGATCCAACTTGTTTTGGAATCTCTATGTGAATAAGTGAAACTGGTGAGAAGTGAAATTGGTTCTGTGGATACAGGTGTCACACTGTACATTAAAAATGCTATAAAGTGATGACAATCAGACAAGTTTGAAAACAACAAGGTGCAACAATGGTATAGTTTTTAAATCCTTCATTCAACAATAATCATTTCATTATAATGCATATGAGTCATAAATCATAAATCAAACGCAACCAATCAAGTTCCAGTCTACCGAATGTATAAGCTAAATAAGAGTCCAACCGGCTAGAATCCACGGGGGTGCCAGGTTATTTGTAATCCATACATGAAAGGTAGGAGAAAGTAATGTATGGATTACAAATAACCTGGCACCCCCGTGGATTCTAGCCGGTTGGACTCTTATTTAGCTTATACATTCGGTAGGACTGGAACTTGTTCGGTTGCGTTTGATTTATGATTTATGACTCATATGCATTATAATGAAATGATTATTGTTGAATGAAGGATTTAAAAACTATACCATTGTTGCACCTTGTTGTTTTCACTGTTTAGTAAGATAACTTGGCTTGTTTAAATATAATCAGACAAGTTTAGCAGAAAAAGTGCACTATTTTGTGTTGCTACCTTATGATCTGGATTAACTGTTTAAACAGTCAGAGGTAGAAGCAAATATGCAATCAGCACCCCAGATCTATTAAATCCCTCTCCCAAATATATTCTTTAGATATTAACATTTATATTATAAATGTTCATTTATATTACTTTTGTCAGCACATAGTTGGTGTTTTTAGGGACTATCATCTTAACTGCATGGGCAAGTAAACTCTAGCGTGATTAAATTAGCCCCCATTAACTACATGGGTAGTGCACCAATTAAAGAGATTCATTTGGATACTACAATCTTGCTTCAGTTTTGTTCCCTCTTCTAGAATTGGAGTAGTAAAATACTGCATTCTGCATGGGATAAAGATTGTCTGTTTGCATTTCTTCTTTGCCTGACACACAGATGCCAGATTTCAGATGAGGTCTCCAAGGACTCATATAACACAAATAATAATAGCAGAATAGAATCCTATATAGTCCAGTGAATCACACATACAAAAATAATTATGGAGCTTTAGGGCCTAGCCTGCTCTGTCTTTCATTCTTTTTCTTTCAATATTGTAGCTCTAATGTTTGGGAAGTAGAAAAGAGGGATCTGGTGTAAATTTAGGACAGTCTATGGTTAGAAACTGTCATTTTATGTGAGTTATTACTGTTTATTTCACCCATAAATTAAAAACGAGCAAAAATTTATTTGACAAAATTTGATAGTGAAATATAAACTATTTTGACAACATCTTTTCTTTTCTTTTCCAGACATGTGAACATAACTAACGAGACTTCACACAAATCATTAGCACATCAGATAGGGTTACCCCAGGCAGCTCTAACTTATATATACATCCTCCTTTGTATTTCATTGTTGTTTTTTTCTTTTTCAGACATAAGTGAATAAAAGCATGTTGGACTAAAATAAAAAGAAAGGAGATACAGATCACACTTGTAAGTATCACAGAGCCCAATTAAACAGTGCAACTGTTAAGGGTTTTATTAGTGTTTTTCTTAAGATGTTCACCTTGATCAATAGCCAGCCAGGCATATAAACTGCTCATGGAAATGCAGTGTGGGTAGTAGGCTACTCAGCCACTTCAGTGGATACAAGAACTCCATAACTACAAATGAATGTCCCTGGAGAGTTGTGGGCATCTCTGAAATGTGTGAATGGGAATTGTGTAGCTAGGCAGGGTCTACCTATTCAGAAAACTCCCAGACTTGTAATGTTAGAAAATGGGCTATGTCCAAATATGCTACTCATATTCCAATTAGGGCTGTCTTTCCCTTCTGTTTCTTCCCAATCCAAAACCTCTCCTAGAGTGCTTCCTACCTTCTACAGAGAATTTTAAAGCCTATGGGTGTGGTGAAGGAGAAAAAGTGTTCCTGACACTGTCAGAACTGTGCTATTTGATACTGCCCAGTAAGTAATAATGGCTAGAATCCTGTTGGGAAGTTATATCACAAACTAACTTTGCATAAAGTTTAATTGCAGTATTGTGCAATTTTGGTACTCTTGGAAGGAAAACACATACATAGCTACACCACCAGGAACTTTGCACAAGTGGAACTGACAGCATGGCCACTGCAAAGTGAGTCTAGTTGTGCAATGGGAGTCCCATTGTGCATTCTCCCAGCACTAGCATGGTGGTGTATTATGTCAGTTATAAAGCTGCACATCACAGCATCTGATACAATTTCATTTTTGGCCTCTTAGCCATTAACTTGGAGCTCATTATGGCATCAAGGCCTGTGAAATTCTACAAAGTTTAACTGTTCCTTTGCCTTTTAATATCTACATGAAATCACAAGGAGAAATTACCTTGAGTTATGGGTTGGGTTACACCACTGTGCAGATGATATCCAGATTTGCTTTACAGTTGATGTCATGAACTTCAGGAAGTTACTGAAATGCTGTATTTCATGATTTCATAGCATTGAGCCATGGACATTAAAGTGGTGTCACATTGGGTTAATTCTACAATGTAAATGTGTAAGTGTGAATGAAAGGTTTCACAAGCATAAGGAAGAGTTAAGACCCTTGTGGTGTTTGTTTTGCTGTCTGTTCCTCTGTTCAGAAGATTTCTGTCCTCACTTTCTGTCCCTGTGATAAGGAATTTTGGAAAAAAAATAGTAACATTTCCAAGAGGGAATTTCTCTTCACAGGAGTAGATTTCTCCCACTTCCCGTTGTCTCACCCTATTCTTATTTGGGAATTGTTTATAAGTCAGATGTTTGTAACTTGGAGACTAACTGTACTTATATCAATGTGATTTGATTGTGCTTTTCCTGCATGGCAGGAGGTTGCACTAGATCGCCCATGAAGGGCCCTTCCACACAACTCTATATCCCAGAATATCAAGGCAGAAAATCCCACATTATCTGAATGTGGACTCAGATAACCCAGTTCAAAGCATATATTGTGGGATTTTCTGCCTTGATATTCTGGGATATAGGGCTGTGTGGAAGGGCTTGTAGTGTCTTCCAACACTATTATTCTATAATTCTATGATTTTTATATTGTTCACAGCATGAATAAATAATACTATCACATTCTCTCAGACCTCTTTAGAACAGATGAACAGTCCAATTGATCAGCTCCTTTATAGGCTTATAGTTCATTATTTCTGGAGGTATATAAAATCAATACTCAACTTTCTGAAAGAGACAGGCTTAGCCAAAAAGCAAAAAAAAAAACCAAAACACCCCACATTATATTACAGGTCAATGAAAAAATCAAATTACTAAATTAATCCTAAACTTACATGGTGCACTTTTAAATAGTTAAAACAGTTAAGTGGAGCAGTTCCAACCCAAATTATTTCTGCGTGAGCATTAAGAAGAGGCAGACTCCTTATTAGCCTAAGCTGTCCCTGTTTGAGATAAAGCAGTTCACATTTTCAAAACCAAGGAGTCGGATGTTATAATTGTTTTTGTCATTTGCACAGCAATTTTACTCCTGAATGCCTTGTTTTAGGCAGAATTAATAAAAACTGCATGTGCTTCAGGTGCTGTGTGGAGCTTCACCCTTTTCCACACAGCTCAGCCTAGAGCTGTGAATGCTCCTTTTCTTATTATCAGTTAATAATTCTCTCTCATTGAGGCAAATTAGGAACTTGACTGTGTTAGAGAGTCCAGAATGCTGCTAGAGGCAAAAAAATAAAAAAGGAGGAGGGAGGGGTGGAGGAGGGATAAATGGCAGAAATTCCTCTCTGAGCAAGATGCATGAAACACAACATTGTGTCCACCACAAAAGCCGCTCTGTATTTTTGATCCTTTCTAATTTAATTAGCCCAAGAGGTAGTGCATTAATTTGCCAAGAATTCTTCTGATGGCGAAAGCTGCCCTCATTGTGGAGCAAGGGGGGGGGGGGTAACCTGTGTGCTACAGTGGCACTACAGTATTGAAAAGGGGTTATTTTGGTCTTGCAAATGGCATTGCGGGGTTGCAAGAGACCTTTAAACCTTTTTATCTCTGGTTGGGTCATGTAAGGAACTCAGTCTAACAACAAAGCACTAATTAACCACTTCAAGCCCATGGGTCCCTTAAAACTAGTAAAGTTACAACTAAAGGCAGGATGAAGTTAGGAGATCAGCCACAGAAACTTCTGGGTTCCACATCCTTAATATGTTATATATGGCATGGTGCATTTATTTATTTATTTCAATGTTTAATGATATTCTTTATGTGGCTTCACTGGAGCCATGGATTTCCTTAGAATGTCCCTGGATTCTTAATGCTGTGCTTATTTGCTAAATTGTCTCCACGTGAATCTTCTTCATCAAAAACGGAGAGTCAGATTGGAACAATCTTTGATCAGATTCACCGCCGCTGAGTTTTGTTTAGTGCCATGTGCTTCTGATATGTTCCCATGCACTTTAATGGATCATTTTCTCATTTGAAAAACAATGAGAAACATGCCCAGTATGAGGAAGCCATCCAGGATACTTTGAACTGCTCTGAAAATCAAATCTATGATATAATTTCTGTCATGTGTAAGTCTTTAGAAGATTGGTAGGAATGCATTTCAGTCGAATTCCAAAAACTGTCTCCAGAGCTATATGGGACACCAGCCAGGATGGTGAGTGAATACTTGTGATACTGAGCTTGAGATTCAATGCTTCTGTTTGAAACACATAAGAGCTTTTATAGAGAAGTTCCCCACCCTGACATAGAACAAAATGGTGGCCTTTTCCCTTCTCTGTACAAAAGCTAACTGGACTGAGAACTGAATCTTTCTTCTACTTTTTAAAATTATTATGTTTATTTATATCCTGCTTTTTTCTCTCCACAAGGAGACCCAAAGCGGCTGACACCAAAAGCACTACAATGCAATACAATACGTTTGTGATGGGTCTTCCACTCCATCTCTAAAGAACACTAGACAAAGTTTCATTGCTTCAGTTTAGACCTCCCCACATTCAAATTCAACATTAGCAAGTGAGCCAAAAGTCACGAAAGGGCCCTATATATATTATATATGATGCTATGGTATTGGACACCATTTACGAGATTTTATTTTTCACATGTAACATAAATACATTTCTTATATATGTTTTATTTGATGCTCTGGTATCATAAGAAAAGAGTTATTAAAAACCTCACAACCTCTGAAGATGCTTGCCACAGATGCAGGCAAAACATCAGGAGAGAATGCTTCTAGAACATGGCCATACAGCCCAAAAAATCTACAACAAACCAGTGATTCTGGCCATGAAAGCCTTCGACAATATATAGTTATTAAATACAAAAACACCTTCATGACATTAGCCCACCCTGTATATAGTGGAGCTGTGACAATACTTTTGTCCATACATAACCACATAGTATTATACTTCTACTAAACCAGAAGCAGAAAACATTTTCTCAGCCCAGGACCAAAATTACAATTTGGGAAGCATTTCAGAGGCCATATTCCAGCTGTTGGTGTGGCTAATGGGCATAGCAAAGGACAAAGTAGATAGAGCCAATACAAAGTGATGTGAATATTACTATTTTGTTTTGTTTGCATAAAATGAAGATGTAACTTCTATGCCTGTCTGCATGGAAGTGGAGCCCTGAATTAAGCATGTTGAAGCATACAAAGGACTGTTGAATTGTATGTATGGCTAGTCAGAGGGTTCTTTCAGGCATGAAAAGCACTGCTCGGGATGAGTCTCTATGCAACTGGTTTTAAGCATGTTTTGTGTATCTATTCTGAAGTATAAACACCTGGTTCTTTAAATTTTAAATATATCTTAAAAGAAGTATCAGGAGTTCACAGCGTCGTCCATCAGCAAAAGGAGAAGCTATCACTTCCTGACGGAGGAGCTAAAAAATAGAGGAATCCGCTTCAGGTGGGAAAAAACGGAGGGAGTTATGGCCACCTACGGGGGCCAAAGATTCTGGCTGACTTCCATCGATAAGGCCAAAGCCTTCATGGAAAAACTAAAATCAGACCATCGGCAAAGAGCACCTGCACAATCTAGCCAAAGCGACTCCTCAAAGAAAAGGCGCTTCAGCTCCCCAGATCATGAGCTGCCCCCACCCAGGTGAGATCCACACGGCAAAGGTAAAGAGAACGGCCCACGAGTTACGGAGGCAGGACGCGACGAACCGGACCACACAATAGAAATGCAAGATGAGTGACCTTCATGTCCAGATATCTTGCTTTTCAAACAATATTAACGGACTGAACTCTGCTCCTAAACGAAAACGGCTATTTAACTTTCTACGAAAAAAGAGATACGATGTAGTGGCACTTCAGGAAGTACACACCAAGAAGCCTCACGCTCACCACCTGGAGAACAAGTGTATCGGCAACCTCTTCTATTCACTGACTGAGGGGAAACGGAATGGAGTGGCCATTTACGTGAACGACAAACATCCAGCAGAATTAGCCTTCAACGATGAAGAGGGCAGAATGGTAGGAGTGAAGGTCAAGATGGGTCTCCAGAGACTGTTATTCTGTAGCATCTATGCCCCAAATGGCCCCAAGTCAAAATTCGTAAAGGAGCTGCAGAAACACGTCGAGGAGCAACGTTTTGACAGCCTAATCCTGATGGGGGACTTCAACGGAGTGATAGACGCACGACTGGACAGGTCGCCTGGGGTGAGGAAAACACCGGGCCCGAACCCAGACACAAGAGGTATGCTCCCAAAGATGTTCCTACAGCTCAGAGACAACATGGGACTCCAAGACGCCTGGCGCACCTGCAACTGTGGTGAGAGAGACTACACGTTCTACTCCCACAGACACCAGAGCTGGTCGAGAATCGACATGGTCTGGGTGTCCAACTCCCTGATCACAAAGGTCTCACGGATCACCATACTCCCAAGTGATATCTCCGACCACTGCCCACTGGAGATGGTTGTGAACCACAAGCCCTTCACAAGAAGATGGAGACTAAACAATAATCTCCTGAAAAAAGAAGAGGATATCAGACTCTACAGATCAATAACAACCGATTACTTTAAACACAACGACAAACAGGAAACCCCACCAGATATTATTTGGGATGCGTGCAAGGCAGTGCTGAGAGGCCATTTCATCCAGCACAACGCAGTCAAGAACAAAATCCGCAGAGAAAAGATGCAAGAACTGCAGGGAAAAATCAGGGTGGAAGAAGCAAAATTGAAGGCATCTCCGAAAAACCGGGAGGTGGTCTGCAACCTAGCTGCTCTGAAACAACAGAAACATCACCTCGAATTGGAGCAAATGTCCAAAGACTTGAAATTCTTGAAGCAAAAGAACTTCTAAAACGCCAACAAACCAGGCCAATGGCTGGCGAGGAGGATTCGGAAGAAAAGGCAAGCGGAATTTATTACCAGGATCAGATGTGGTGACAAATTGTCCTCAAGAGATGATGATATCTCAAAAGAATTTCAAGGGTTTTTCGCCAACCTCTATTCTAGAGATCAGGTGGAGAATGATGACATACTGCGCTACCTGAGGGAGCAGAATCTAGGGAAAATTCCAGAACATCACAAACTCTCCCTGAATAAGGAAATTTCGGAAGAGGAGATCAGGAAGGCGATCAAGAGCCTAGGAACCAACAAAGCCCCGGGTCCGGACGGGTTGACCGCGAAATTCTATAAGACACTGACCAATGAAACAGTCCACTTTTTGCAGAGAATTTTCAACAGAGTGCTGACTGAAGGGGTGATCCCAGAATCGTGGAGAGAGGCCAACATTACCCTAATCCACAAGGAAGGGTCAGATGCAACCAACGTGGCCAACTTCAGGCCCATCTCCCTTCTCAATAAAGATCTTAGCAAGCATCCTGGCAGAAAGGATGAAAGCCTGGTTGCACGAGTGGGTGGGGCCGGACCAGAATGGCTTCCTCCCGGGCAGGCAAACCAGAGACAATGTTAGGGTGGTCATGGACCTCATAGAATACTATGAGACACATCCCAAGAAGGAAGTGGCCTTTCTCGCCCTGGTTGCGGAAAAGGCCTTTGACAATCTAAACTGGAGCTTCTTCCAGCTCCTAATGTCGGAAATGGAAATGGGCGAACACTTCATGAAGGCTATTGGGGCAATCTACGAAAGGCAAAAGGCGAACATCTGGATCAACGGTCAGCCAACAGAGAGATTTGCCATCCAAAAAGGAACGAGACAGGGGTGCCCTCTCTCGTTCCTGATCTTCGTGCTCTCAATAGAAATCCTGTTGAGGAAGCTCAGAGCAAACCAGCAGCTGCTGAGCCCGAAACTAGGAAAGCATGAGTTTAAAGTCAGAGCCTTCGCAGACGACCTGATCTGCTTCATAGAAGAACCGGTGACCAACTTGCAGACGTGGCTAACTGACATAGAGGAGTTCGGCAAACTGGCAGGGCTGAAGATAAATAAGACCAAAACGAAGATTCTAACGAAAAATATGTCCAAAGCCCGGTAAGAGAGACTGGAAAGCCAGACAGGCATCCAAGTCACAAAATCCATCAAATACCTGGGGATCCACCTGACAGCCCAAAACTCCCAGTTGGTGAAAAACAACTACGAGACTTTATGGAAGAAGGTACAGGCAGATCTGGAAAGCTGGAGGCAGGCAGGCCTCTCCTTCATGGGGAGGATAGCGGCGGTCAAGATGAACGTGCTCCCAAGGCTGCTCTACCTGTTCTAGAACATCCCGGTCATACGAACAAGCCGAGTATTCGACATCTGGAAAAGAGACATCTTGAAATTCATATGGACTGGAAACAAAGCGAGGATCAAATACTCAACACTGATTGATAGCAAAGGAAGAGGAGGTCTGGGCCTTCCAGACTTGAAGTTATATTTCGAGGCCTGCAGCCTGTCCTTCCTGACAGACTGGATGGACCTGAAAAGGGATGAGTTGTTGGCTCTGGAGGGCTTCGACCTGCAATCTGGGTGGCACAACTTTCTATGGTATGCCGGCACAAAAGAGGGGAGGTGCCTCAGGAGACATCCACTAAGGGCAGCCTTAATGAGAGTATGGCAGAAGTATAAAAGGAGGTTTTACCGCTCCACCCCCCCTCTGGGTCTCTCCCCTGGAAGCGAGTCAGAAAAGACTACTGGGAGGGAGTTCATCGCCCACCTATGAAGACCTCACCATCAAAGTAGGGGGGGAAAGACGCCTGAAGCCGCCGGACCAGATCAGAGTTAACTTCAACAAACTCACGTGGCTCCACCTTCACCAAATCAAGGAGCACTTCAAAAAGGACGAACTTGTGGGGTTCGAGGAGAAAGAAGACCTGTGGAAACTCCTGCTAAAGGTCCGTAAGAAGCAAATTACTAAATTATACTCCAGGCTGTTGGAGTGGTCCACTGAAACGGAAGTGGTGAAGGAATGCATGACAAAATGGGCCAGCAACATCGGCCGGCCAATCACGCTCCATGAATGGGAGAAAGTCTGGAGGAAAAGGATAAAATACACATATGCGATGGAAACTGGCATAAAATGTTTAATCGCTGGTACATGACACCACACAAACTAGGTCTCATGTACAAGGAAGCACAAAACAAATGCTGGAAGTGCGGTTCCCAGACGGGCACCTTCTACCACATGTGGTGGACCTGTCAAAGTGCGGTGAACTTTTGGAAGAAGATCCACTCAGCGACGCAAAAGATCCTTGGCCTCCCCGTTGAGTTTAGACCGGAAGCATTCCTACTGGGCCTGACGACAGAGGAAGACCTCCCAGAGGAGAACGCAGAAAGACTCTTCACATACCTATCAACGGCAGCGAGGATAGTGTATGCAAGAAAATGGAAGGACGTGGAGACCCCCACTACTGAGGATTGGTTGAACAAGATAGGGGAAATTATGGACATGGACAAACTCACTTTCCTCTTAAACGAAGCTGGCGGCTGCCCGCCCAAAAGAACCGACTGGACCCCGGTCAAAGACTTTCTAAAAGCTTGGAACAGCACCTGATGAGTGAAACCCATTGGCCACTTTGCCGGCCAAGAGAGACACAACATAGGCTCCGAGAAAGCCGACAGCAGGAGAAGGGACACAATTACTTAGAAACGCATGGACGATCACGAAGAAGAAAGGACACTCATCAACTTCCCCCCCTCCTCCAGAGACTGCCCACAGCCAACCCCCCTCAGTGCGCCCAGTTCTTTTCTCCCCCCTCCCCACCCCACATCCCCCCCCTAGCCCCTCTCCCTCCCCCCCTCCCTAGCTACCCCCACCCACCCCAACCCCACAACCCCAATACTTGTTGAAACCCTAATAAAAACCACTTAACAAAAAAAAAGAAGTATCTTAAAATTTTGAATGAAATTAAATGGGACCTTATCGCACATCATTGGTCAGAAATAGTAGCAGTCGCTCTTATATCACAAGCAAAGACTATTTCCTTCAAGATTGAGCAGAGAAATTCCAGCTCTTTACTCCACTCAGTGGCCAACTAAGACACTGCTTCTTAAACTATGGGTCCCAACCCCAAATGGGGACCCATTAGCTCAATGTTGGGGTCACTAAATATTTGGCAACAGTAAAAAGTTTAAGAACACCATCCATTTATAAAATTTGTTAACAGCAACATGGCATGTTTACAGTGGACTCTGTCGACATTCTTCAGCTGTACTCTACAAAAAGGAAAATCAGGCCTTACAAATGCTGATTTCTTATCATTCATATTTGATTTTCTACCTATTTTATATACCTAACCTAAATACTTTGGATTGCCTAAACATTTCTTGTTAGGAAAGGGGTTGCAAGTGGGAAAAGTGATCTAAGGGCCCTCCCTGACAGGGCTCAAAATGCAGGCCCTGTCGAATGTTTACCTGAGGCATCCAAATGACACCTCAGGTAAAAAAGGATTAATTCAGAACAAAGAAGGAAAACTCTGCTTTGTCCCAAATTAATCAAATACCCCCATTAGACCTAGGCTTTCCTGAAAGGAGGGTGCCCACTCCATTCCCAAAACCGCCCCAAAGCTGTTAAAAGGAAAACTTACCTGGCGCCATGAGGCCTCTTCAGCAGGCCTCCCTATGTAGAAATAATGTGCTAAGAGGCAGGAACAAGAAGAAAATTTGCTCCTGCCCTTCCCCCCCCCCCCCCCGGCGCATCATTTCTATGTGCCGGGGGCCTGCCAAAGAGGCCTCATGGCGCCAGGTAAATTTTTAATTTCTTTTAAGGGCTTGGGGTAGGGCGGTGGCTAAACTGGCATGGGGAAAACCAACAAGAAAGCCCAGGGGTTTTTTTTGGGGGGGGGGGCTCTTAAACCCACTTTGGCATGGATTTAAGTCTAGTCTGGAAGTGTCCTAAGAGACAAGGGGAAGGTCCTTTTGAAGAAACCCATGAGCCATGATGTAAACTCCCATGGGCTGGACCTGATCCATGAATAGAATGGTCAATACTGCAGTAGACGAATCTAGCTTATTCCTAGTCTGAACAAACCAGAAAGGTCTACCATGGAGAAGGACTTTCACTTATTTGGCATGCAGGAAGCCCTGGGATCAGTTCCTACCATTCCCAGTTAAGAATGAGAAATTTTTCTATATGAAATCTCAGAAAGCTGCTTCCAATCTAAAAATCTAATCTGAAGATACTGAACTAGGTGGACCATTGTCCAAATTCAAGAGTGCCAGTTGAGAGGGGGGGATATTTTACTCTCCAGTGACCACATTGACTTCCCAAATTGAAAAAGCATGAAAGAAAGAAATCATGAAAACATGCTATTTCTAGGAGTGGCAACTCCTTTTGTTTTTGTGCTTTGTTTCTTTTTTTTTTTGCTGGGGAGTGAAAAAAATTGATATGAGGACTCTGGATACCCAGAAATCAAAGAAACATCCTTCAAGGGCTACACATCACCCATGGCTGTACTTTGCCCACGTCAGTATAAAACAATGCCTTATTTTCTGAGGTGTTCCTTTTTGGTTTAAGTGAAACTGGTGTTTTTTTAATGATACAAGTTTTTTGTCTCTTTTTTGTAGCTATTTTAGTCTCTCAACTTTTCTTCCATAGTATTAGTTAGTTCATCAAAAAATTCAGATTTTGCTTGCATTATATGTGTGCGTGTGTGTGTTTACTACAAGACATATTATTCAGGTAAATGTCTGGGCTGAAAAATGTCCAACTATCTGCCCAGCATATCACTTCCTTTGTGTGTTTCCTATATTTAAATGGCTTTATCATGGCTTATTTTTTCAGGACCAAGCACTAAATTACGCCTAACAAACCTTTTGAGATACCAAGAAAGACATTGTTAGTTTCCTTACAAAGTTTACAATAGATCTGTATTTTCACTCCCGGCCTTTGAGTGACATAAGGCTCCACAGTCATTTCCTGTTCCTGTTCACATGTTGCTGAATAAGACCCAAGGAAAATGTAATCATTTAATGAAGGAAAGAAAGTTTACTAACACAACTACTGTAACCTCCTGTACTGTGCACATCATTAGCATAAAACTCTAGGGAGCAGTCCTGTGAATAAGAATATGGGAGTTCCTACTTCCAATTGAACATAGAATGAATGTCATAAATACATTCTTGAAAGAAGACTGAGAATTTACTTTCCTCATCACACAAAATGCACCTCTGCCCATTTCTAGTAAAGTCATGCACTTCATTCCTCGCAGTGGTCACTGTTGTCCCCTTCCATTCTAGAGTGCCCACATCACAGGTTATTGTTTTTGTTATTTCTTTAAATTGCACAATTGTAGAAAAGCTTTCAAAACAGGAAATTATCAAAAAGGCAAAATTTCAAAGTTTTTAAATTCTGGAGCTAGTTGCAGCAACATTAATTTTTTTAAAAAAGTAGGATATAATTATTTACCAGTCCTTTCTGTGTCCAAGAAATAATGTCAGCAGAAGGAGCACCGAGGAGCATAATATGATCACCCACATGCACCCCCACACTGAAACATCACAAAACAAACTGAAAATGAGCAAATGCACCATTTCCCATCCCACAGAAAAATACTCATTCTAAGTGTTTCTAAGCACAGGGAGATGAGAGGAGCTGATTCCAGCCCACCTTTCAAATCCACCTGTTTTTACACACTGCAGAGACAGAATCCCAAGGAGAACCCACGGAACGGGTCATGCATTGGTTGATGGGATCTTTGAGAATTAGTCTTTGTGGCATGTACAAACAGAGGGCATTTTCCTTGTTATGAGGTCCATAGCTACACCAGATGGTCTTCTTCTCCCATTCTTAATCTCAACTTTGTTCATTGTTTTTGCCACTCAGTGGTCCGCCTTAACTGCACGTCTTTAAAGCATGCCACCCACTCGGAGAAACTGGTACTTTTGCAGAAAGTATGACCAGTGAGGCCACAAATCATGGCTGAGAAGCATTTAATAGTAGACTATTGATTTCCAGAAAGAAAAATAAAAGGGGGGGGGGCTCTTCTTTTTTCCTTTCTGGTCTTCCCACGTAATGCCTGCCAGAGATAAGAACCTGCAACAAGCTGCCAAATGAGGACGATGAGGAAGGGAAGATATGGAGGATGCTTAGAGAGGGAGGAAGAGAACCATTTGCACAAGGAAGCATTGGATATCAGGCTTATACAACTTCCCAAACAACACATCACCTTTATTAACAAGAGTTAGGTAAGTTGATGAAACATCCAAGCATTGCACTCCATCTGCTTGATGCAGGATCTTCCCCAAGATAACCCCGATTTCCCATAATTCCATGAAGCTTCATCTGATATCACCCACACTGCTTTTATCTGCCAGCAGAAGTCATATCATAGCTTAGTCATTTTCTCACACACCACCAAAGTAAAAACAAATTGCTATGGCTTAAGTTATTACAGGGATAAGAGTCAATTACATGGGACTTTCCCATCACCATTGGAGCCACCCATAGCCTTCCTTCAACAATTCTGTTTATGATAAGGAGTTATTTCAAAGTTTCATTATAGAACATCAACAATTGTTAACAGTCAAGCATACACATGCAGTATTCATATAAATGCGTCCTAATGCATCTGCGTAGATTATGTGGCATCACAATATGGCACTGGTGACAATATATTGCAAGTAAGCAGTTGTGGAAGTCCTAATACTTGGCAGTAATCGTTTTTGCTTCCAAAAAGTATTCTACAGAAATCACTTTCCATGCTTTATATTACTGTTTGTACTCATGTAATTTAATACCCAGAAATCTTTAATATTTATAGCACACGCTGAAAAGATTTAACATATGTAGTGATTTTCACCAAGTAACTTCATACCCTTTCTGAATACAAAGATGCTATTTGGCACCATTAATGTAACCTGATTAAAATAAAACCTCACTATTAAATCATGCCAATGACTGTTCCCCTCCTTAAAAATGTAAACTAAAACAAAAACATTTTGTTGCCTCCAACACTGTACCAAGTTTAATCTGCAGCTCTGACTACGCCTAAAACACAAACAAGAAGCCAGATGGACATGGGAACAATTCTGGGCCCATTGTATTTATACTAACATTTAGTAAAGATAATGTCTTCAATCATGCCTATTTTTCTCAGGCCACAGCCAATGAAGTGGAATCACTCAGAATGTTATGATATCATTAGATCCATCGTTTGGTAAAGGTTACCAGGAGGCTACTTTTTTTTTGCAGGTCACAGTGTTGATACATGTAGCTCAGTACTATCTATACCGACTGACAGAAGTTTTCTAGGATCTCAGACATAAATGTTTCCAAACCACTGGTAATGCCAGAGGTGGCACCTGGAACTCTCCACACAGGAAAAAAATGTTGTGCTACTTGCCACCCAACACCCAAAATGACAAGACCACACAACAATATGGGATTAACTATGGAAAACTTTTATTAATGTTACCTGATTAACCCTTTTGAGACTTGTAAAACATTTCTAAAGGGGCATGAACTTGGTGTGGATTAAGCCAAGGCAGTGGCCATCGAGGACCTACTCCTCGGCTAACTTGGGTGAAACATTTGGGTCCCTTGATATAATAAACTGTACTGTTTCCAACATGACAACTCAGGGAAACTTAGGTAACTGAGAATTCTGCCCCAACTCAAAAGGATTTATTGAGGCCAGAACTCTTCCCCTTCTGAGGCCATTTCTGTTAGCCCTCACCTCAGTTATTTGAACCACAGGTCAGGGTTTCCATTCCTGGCCTACACCACAAAGGGGTGCCTTAAGTGTTCACCAAAATGTAAACTCATCACTGTTTGCTGCCACAGATTATAGGTAAGTGTCCGCTTTACCCCTATCCCCCACCAAGTCCACCAAAATGGTCTGAATGCTCCTTTGCAAATTGTACAAAAATTGGTGGTTGCCTGCATCCAAGAGATGGATACCATCAGTCTAAAGTGTGTAATGTCGTTGTGGTGTATGTAAGAGCCCATACCATCAGTTTAAGCCTTGTGTATTGCCCTGTTCACTGTCTTTCTGGCTCCGTCAAGCTTTTTGACATCTCCGCCTCCTGGCCACTTCAATTGTGGGATGATTGCAGACCATAAAATATGGGTGTGAGGCCACGCCTCCTTGATTTTATGAAAATCGGCCAATGACTGAAGAACCAGTAGTCTACCTTTGAGAAAGTCCAAGTCATTATCACCCAGGTGGATAACCAAAACGTTGGGAGTCTTCTCCCCAAATCTGTATCTGTATACCTTTATAAAACGGAATGTTTGTATGTGTGTATGTGTGTATGTGTGTATGTGTGTATGCGGAGGGCGGGAGGGCAGAAGGGCGGAAGCAGCCACTTTCACAGGCCAGGGCGGATATGTGGCAGCCACTTTCACAGGCCAGGGCGGATATGTGGCAGCCACTTTCACAGGCCAGGGTGGATATGTGGCAGCCACTTTGACAGGCCAGGGCGGATATGTGGCAGCCACTTTCACAGGCCAGGGCGGATATGTGGCAGCCACTTTCACAGGCCACAGCGACCAGCGCGGGTGATGGACCTGCACCAAACTTGGTACACAAAACCCCCCTAACCCCCTTTACGTCCTGGCGCGGTCGGGGACATGACCCACGGATTATGGGATTTGTAGTACTTTCCAACACTTTGGTTCCCACAGACCACTGAGGCCACCAAAAAGGACCAATACAGACCACACTCAGCACACACAGCCCCCATGACCCACTCTACGTCCTGGTGCAGTTCGGAGGAGGGTGGACCATGGATGATGGGACTTGAAGTGCCTCTACTCACTTCCCAAGTCCGCTGCAACCCTCATCCAATCACTGATCGAGACCAAACTTGGCACACATAACCCCCATGACTGCCCTCACGTCCTGGTGAGGTTTGGGGGAGGACTGACAATGGATGATGGGATTTGTAGTACTTTACACCCTCTGTTCCCACAGACTACTGTGGCCCCCAACAAACACTGATAAAGACCACACTTGGCACACAGAGCCCCAGTGACCCAGTCCACATCCTACTGAAGTTTGGAGGGGACAGAACATGGATGATGGGTCTTGCAGTACCTTCCCTCACTTTCCAAGACTGCTACAAACCTAATCCTATGATTGATCAACACCAAACTTGCCACACAGAGCCCTCATGACTCACTCTACATTCTGGTGCAGTTTGGAGGAGGGTGGACTATGGATGATGGGACTTGAAGTACCTCTACTCACTTCCCAAGTCTGCTGCGACCCTCATCCAATTACCGATTGAGACCAAACTTGGCACACATAACCCCCATGACTGCCTTCACGTCCTGGTGAGGTTCGGGGAGGACTGACAATGGATGATGGAATTTGTAGTATTTTCACACCCCTCTGTTCCCACAGACCACTGTGGCCCCAAAAAACACCGAAAAAGACCACACTTGGCACACAGAGCCCCAGTGACCCACTCTACATTCTACTGAAGTTTGGAGGGGAGAGAACATGGATAATGGGACTTGCAGTACCTTCCCTCACTTCCCAATCCTGCTACAAACCTAATCCAATGACTGATCAACACCAAATCTGGCACACAGAGCCCTCATGACCCACTCTACAGCCTGGTGCAGTTTACTGTGAGACGGACCACGGATGATGGGACTTGAAGTACCTTTACTCACTTCCGAAAAAGAATGCATCCCTCATCCATTCACCAATACAGACCAAACTTAGCACACAGAGCCCCCATGACCCAATCTACATCCTACTACACTTTGGGGGGGATGATGGGACTTGCACTACCTTCAGTAATTTCATGATACCACTGCAACTCCCAATAATGATGGATCAAGACCAAACTTGGCACACAGAGCCCCCATGACCCACTCTACATCCTGCTGCGCTTCACAAATAACCCGGGCAGGGCTGGGTCCCCAAGCTAGTCGATATATAAAGAAAGAAGCTCTACATTTTAAATCCAACCCTTTTCAAAAACATGTTTTCCTTTTTAAATGAATGTATCAAAATAATCATTATTTGGGGAGCGATAGAATAAAGTAATATTTGTATGCAATCTCTTATTTTTTTAAAAAAAACATAAAAAGAAATGGATAAGACTGCAAAAATTACACTCACTTGCTGAGAAATGGGCAAAAGGTTTGTATGCTTTAAGAAAAGTTAGTGCTCTCCCAAGAATACCACAAGGAGCTTTTTTTAGAAAGGAATCCATAAAACAGGAAATTTACCGTAAAATTGAAATTGTATCTCACATGAGATCTAGTGGTTGTTTCAGAGTGACTGTACGTGCTTGATTCAGTGGCCAGAATACAGGAAGTGTTATGTGTGACTAACTTCTTAGTGCGGGGCAAGGAAAACAGCTTCAAAATTTATTCTTCTCAGTAGGTAAGACAGTCTTTGCTTCCTTAGGAGCCTCCCAAGCTAATGAGAGGTTAAAGAAGCTACTTTTGGAAACTTGGATTTGCATATATATTCATATATTGACACTGCATATTTCCTTACATAAAGGCACAAACCAAAGGCTGAATTCTGCTTTGGGTGCATAAGAGGAATTCCAATTAACATCAATGAAAGTTGCGAAGAAAGGCCAAATCCACACTGCATCTCTCCAAGTCACTGTAATGTATTTCTTAAGTTGGTGGAAATCTCTCAGGAATAAAAAAAAAATAAAAGCGATAATAGAAATGCTTTATAATGAAATAACTGTAATCTCTGGAGGCCTTAAGATCACATTCTTTGTTTCCCTAAAGCCTTTTCAGTAACTTTTCACTTCTTAATGCTTTCCATTGTTTAACCTATTTTTTTTCCTGCCATCTTTTAATGTAAATCAGTATTTTGTTGGTCATGAAATTTTAAAGATCAAACATATATTGTGAGGCTGCTTATGAAACAGCTCTGAAGCTACAAATGTGCAGAGATAGTGAAGCATGTTAATAACTAAGGGTGCATTTACAGCACAGAATTAATGCAGTTTTGGTGCTATTTTAACTGCCATGGCTCAATGCTGTAGTCATTACTCTGTGCTGCCAAAGAGTACTGGTGCCTTCAGGATTCCACTGCATTGAGCTGTGGCAGTTAAGATGGTATCAAACTGCATCAATTCTACAGTGTAGATTATCATTTGCCTTTCTTTTCCTTGACATGTGTCCTTTTTCAAAGGTGAAATTTATGTCCAGTGAATAGGCCTAGTTGATCCATGGTTGTAAATGCTTCAAAAGTACTTACAAAACAAAAGTTCTGGTAGTGAACATTTTAGAACTCTATCAAAATTTCATTATTATTTCATTATTGGTGATTTTCAAGACAGAACCAATTAGGAACTGCCATTTATAACGAAAATTTGAAAGTTTTGTTAGAGTTCTGAAATGTTCACTACCAGAACTTTTGTTTTGTAAGTACTTTTGAAGCATTTACAACCATGGATCAAACAGGCCTACCAATGAATTTTAAAAAATCTGGGGAATTTTTAAATGTTAGATGCTGTTTCTTTACCTCCTATCCTCAACATTGCTTTCTCACCACTATCTTGTTTACTTGTGTTACATTACTCGGTTATTGAATATGTATGGCTGGCATTGAATGGCTGCCATTTTTGATGTGAACTGTTCTGAGTCCCCAGTGAAAAGATGGGACAGAATACAATAAAGTTTCTTTATTATTATTTTACTGACACAAAAACACAGTATGACACAGCAAACGAGATATATATGCTGGATTTCATATTACAAAATTACTTCCCAAGTGTTTAGGACTGTGTGATATATTTTATTTATTTATTTATTCAAACTTGATAGCCCGCCCTTCCCCGGAGGCTCGGGGCGGCTCACAACAATTTGAAGAGACACAAGATAAAAACAACATTAAAACACAATTTAAAAACACAACTGGATGGACATCGTAAATAGGTAAAAACAGATGGACCCATAGGCGGCAGTCGCGGACTTAGGTTCATCCTGCTCCAAACGCTTGTCGAAAAAGCAGGGTCTTCAGGGCCTTCCAAAAGGGAAGAATGCCCTGCATGCTGCGCACGTTGGCTGGCAGCGAGTTCCACAGTGTTGGAGCTACTATTGAAAAGGCCCGCCAGCGGGTAGCCATCAAGCAATAGGTCCTAGG
Organism: Anolis apletophallus; assembly: GCA_030556195.1. Classification (NCBI taxonomy): domain Eukaryota; kingdom Metazoa; phylum Chordata; class Lepidosauria; order Squamata; family Anolidae; genus Anolis; species Anolis apletophallus. The sequence continues at coordinate 138,570,787 of JARBWK010000002.1, read as the reverse complement.
CGAGGGAACAACCAAGAGGTTCTGATCTTCGGAACGCAGCAATCTGGTGGGATGATACGGGATGAGGCGGTCCTGCAGGTACACTGGTCCCAGACCATGTAAAGCCTTAAAAGTTAAAACTAACACTTTGAAGGAGATCCGGCATTCTACCGGCAACCAGTGCAGATCGCGTAGAATGGGCGTGATGTGAACGCTCCATGTTCTCCCCGTAAGGAGCCGGGCTGTAGCGTTCTGCACCAGCTTAAGTTTCCCGATCACCGACAGAGGAAGGCCAATGTACAGAGCGTAGTCTCAAGATGACTGTGACTTGGATCACTGTAGCTAGGTCGCCACGGGACAAATAGGGGGCCAGCTTCCTTGCCTGGCAGAGATGGAAAAATGCCACTCTGCTGACAGCGGAGACATGTGCCTCCATCGAGAGCAGAGGGTCAAGGGTTACCCCAAGACTCTTTACCGATGATGATAGATGTAGTGTTACGCCGTTCAGGGTTGGAAGCTGGACATCCCTACCGCCCGGGCGCCCGAGCCACAGGATCTCCGTCTTAGCCAGATTCACCTTCAACCTACTGGCTCGCAGCCATCCAGTAACGGCCTCAAGGCAGCGATGGAAATTATCAGGTACGGATTCGGCCTGGCCATCCATTCTCAGAATGAGCTGGGTGTCATCAGCGTACTGATGGCATCCAAGCCCGAAGCTATGCACCAGCTGAGCAAGTGGTCACATGTAGATGTTAAATAACAGAGGGGAGAGGATTGCCCCCTGTGGGACCCCACAATGAAGTGGGGAACCCTCGGAGACAACCTCGCCCCTCCTCACTCGCTGCAGCCGTTTCTGGAGAATGGAGGACACCCAGTTAAGGGTGGTCCCCCTAATCCCGGCCCCAGCAAGATCGTGATCGACAGTGTCAAACGCTGCTGTGAGGTCCAATAACAGAAGCAGCGCCAACCCGCCTTGGTCCATCTCGCAGCGCAACTCATCCAAGATGGAGACCAGGACCGTCTCCGTCCAATGCCCAGAACGGAAGCCGGACTGGAAGGGGTCTAGCCAAGGTGCGTCATCCAGGAAGGACTGCAACTGCTCCATTGCTGCCCTCTCAACCACCTTGCCCAGAAACAATAGGTTCGAAACTGGGCGGTAGTTGGAGGGGACCGTAGGATCTAATCCCAGCTTCTTCAGCAATAGAGAGACCACCGCCTCTTTTAAACCCTCTGGAAATACTCCTTGCTCAAGGGACATATTGATTATATTCAACAGAGGGTCTCGTAACCCCTCCTTCCTGTCTTTCACCAGCCAGGAGGAGCACGGATCGAGGGAGCAGGTGGTCGGACGAGTTGCAGTTACGATCCTATCGACAGCCTCTGTGTCCAGTGGCGTGAACCGGTCGAAGGTGGGCCCGGCAAGAGGCTACGGAGTCTCGAGCTCGCTGACTATCAATCGTGGCCGGAAGGTCCCGGCGGAGGGCCACAATCTTGTCTGCAAAGAAACTCTGAAAAGCCTCGGCAGTAAGGGCCTGATTGTCATTGTTAGGGATGGTAGGGACCATCGTCAGTGACCTAATTATCTTAAACAATTATGCTGGGCGTGAGTTAGCAGACGCTATCAAGGTTGCGTAGTACAAATTTTTTGCCTCCTTGATAGCATGCTCATAAGCATCCTTGAAAAGCTTATAAACTGATTCTGAGCCTCCATCATGGAGTCTCCTCCACACGCTCTCTAGCCGTCTTTTTTTCCTGCTTCATCGCTTGCAGCTCCTCGGAAAACCAAGGCGAGCGATTGCTTCGGAGTCGGAGAGGGCGCCTAGGGGCAATCTCAATGAGAACATTGGACAAGTTGTTATTCCAAGCGTCCACAAGCTCATTGAGAGAGATGCTGACATACTCCAAATCCCTCAGAGCATTCAGGAACCGAACGGGTTCCATAAGTCTCTTTGGGCTAGCCCAAATTTGTTTGGCGCCCTTGCAAGGCGGGGGAGCCAGTTCCATCCAGATTCTCAGGGCACAGTGATCCAACCATGCCACCTCTATGACAGAGGCTAGGGTCACTTGGACACCAGCGCAGAAGACTAAGTCCAAGGTATGACCCGCCTGATGTGTGGGACCCGAATCACAGAGGGAGAGCCCTAGTGTTGCCATGGTCGACACTAGGTCCACTGCTGCAGATGAGAAGGAGGCTGTGTCGGTGTGGACATTGAAGTCCCCCAGGACAATAAGCCTAGGGAACCTCAACGACCACTCCGACAGTCTCGAGCAGCAGGGATAGGCTTTCAACTGGTGCGCTAGACGCTCGGTACACCAGGAGAAAGGCTATACTCTCCTGGGAATCCCACACAAGGCCATCAGATTCAATCCCTGGAGCATTCAGCGCAGGCACCGCCCTGAGGGATAACACATCACGGGAGAACATGGCAACACCCCCCCCCCCACCTCCCAATTCTGTTCTGGTAGGTGACAACATAACTGGGAGGTGTCAATTCATTGAGGAAAATCTCGTCACCTTCCTGGAGTCAGGTTTCAGTTACACAGAATAAATCCGGTGATAGCTCAGAGATGAAGTCGTGAATGGTGGCAGTCTTATTCCTAATAGACCGGGCGTTCACCAATACCAGAGAAGAAGGGGAGGAAGCTGGAGGTCTGTCATCAGTGTACTTTGGGATAGGACGCAGGTCAGAATAAGCCGGAGTCCGATTTCGACTCAGGTGAATTCTATCAATTGGCCTGCACCTACCGCCATATTTCCCATTCCCACCGATCGCTGGAATCAATATTTTCAAATGATACACACATCATCATCATCATCATCTGAAACACAAGATGAGTCCACAGCAAACAAGATCACTATGCTGGCTGTGGTATTGGATCACACGTTGGACACTTCCCAAGTGTCTACGACTGTGTGATGTATCGGCGAATATGCGTGCAGATTCTAGCAGGGTGGCCTTTGCAGCTGACAGATGGTAATTTTGTCAGCGCCGATTGTGTTTTAAGTGCAGGTCAAGGTCTTTAGGTACTGCATCCAGTACGCCGATCACCACTGGGACCACCTTAACTGGCTTCTGCCAGAGTCTTTGCAATTCGATCTTTAAATCCTCGTATCGTGTCAGCTTTTCCAGTTGTTTCTCTTCAATCATGCTGTTGCTTGGGATTGCAACATTATTATTATTATTATTTCTCCCCATCTTCATGGAAATCTCAGTTAGAAATAGGGTAGAGGTCAGCCTGGTAGAGCATTCAAAGATGAGAAACAGTTATGCAAAGGAATGGAAATAAAGGAAGAATGGATGAAGATATGTGAAAATGCTAAGGAAACTGTTTTCTGTGTCATGTGATCACATCCATGAGAACTTGCATGCATAGCATGTCAGAGGTGGAGCTTCTCTTCTTTTGTGGGGGTTCTCTCCTTTGTGATAAAGTCCCCAGAGGGAGGAAGTAAGGTGGCAGATTGGGGCATTTGAGAGAGCCTTTGACCACTAAAGAGAAATGTAATAGGGCAGTTTGGTGAACTGGATAAAATTTCAAAATATTCCATGCAGCAATTCGATAATTGTTGTTTATATACCAGAGAAATTTAAAGTGAGAGATGTCACAGGATGGATTGTTTGACATAGTCTGTAGATAGAATCATAGACTGGATCTACACTGATTTATATCCCAGGACCTGATCCCAGATTATCTGCTTTGAATTGGATTATATTAGTCTCGACTGTCAGATAATCTGGAGTAAGAAGATAATCTGGGATCAGATTCTGGGATATAGGGCAATATAGATTCAGCCATAGTAGAATCATACAGTTGGAAGAGACTCTAAGAGCCATTCTGGCAGGTAGGAGTACACAATCAAAGCACTCTCAAGAGATGGCCATCTAGCTTCTGTTTAAAAATCTCCAGATAAAAAGACTCCACCAGTCTCAGAGGTAGGGTGTTCCATTATGGCCCCATCTACACTGCCATATAAAATCCAGATTATCTACTTTGAACTGGATTATATGGCAGTGTAGACTCATATAATCCAGTTCAAAGCACATAATGTAAATTATCTGCTTTGATAATCTGCACTATATGGCAGTGTAGAAGAGGCCTGTGTTTTCACCTCTGGAAAGGCAGAAAACAAGCTACTTACCACTTCGACAGGACATCCTATCATTGTGCCTCCTCTTAACCTTCTCTTCTCCTGCTAAATATACCCAAGTACCCTAAACTTCTCCTTACAGGGCTTGACATTCAGACTTTTTTTTTTTACAATTTTACTCACCCGCCTCTGAACACATTCCAGGTTGTCAGTAGTATCCTTCTTGAATTTTGTCTCTTTTTTAACTTTTCAAAATGTAACCACCTTATAATATAGTATAGTGTTTGGGATGCTGGCTGGATTTGGGCAATTCTTATTTAGCCAGGAAACTAACTGGGAGGCTTACTCCCAGTCTCCCTTGAAAGTTTGATCTGAACAGAAGTTGAGAAGAAAATTTCCATATATACTGCTTATTGTTATTTGACAAAAGGCAGGATGGTGGTGGAAGTGATGATAATAATCATATCATAGAAATATAGCATTGGAAGAGACCTCAAGGGCCATCCATTTCAACCCTCTGACCTACAGGACCGCATTATGAAAGCTCTGCTGACAGATGACCATCTAGCTTCTGTTTAAAACCTTCCAGAGAAGGAGACTCTCGATTATCCAAGGCAGCAGACTGCACTATCAAACATCTCTTGCCATCAGGAAGTTTTCCTAATATTTAGGTGGAATATATTTTCCTGTCATGTTAATCCATGGTAGAGTGTACTATGAATCAGGAAGTCACTGGTCTGAATCTTATATCCTCATAAGCTCAAGTCCCACAGCGGATTTACATTGACCCGCTATACCATGATCAAGCTGATTGCACCAGATTGTCCCTGGTATAGGTCAGACAGGGCGATTGCCGGGGGGGGGGGAGAGAAGAGGATTTGCCTCCTTCCTCCCCCTCTCATCCCTGATCACCCCATCTTCCTGGCCAACATCATTGCAGGTAACTGACAACAAGTAATACCCATGTTGCAGTCAAAGTGTTACAGAGGGTAGAAGGGGACACTAAGTGCTATCCTATATCCCAGGCCTGCCCAACAGGTGGCCTGGGGGCCTTAGACGGCCCCCTAGCCCCTTGGCTACGGCCCTTTACCCTCCTGCAATAAATAATATATTTTTAAAATATTTTTAAAATATTTTTTTCAATTAAAAATATTATTTTTATTATTATTTTTGGTCCCGCCCCTTGGCTTTCTATTGGCCTCCTCCTCTTCTCCTGAGGGAGGGGGCCAATGGGAGGAAGTGACGTCTCTCGGGCCCCGCCCCCTTGGCAGCAAACAGGAAGAGCGACCCAGCTGCATGGCTTTCCCACTCGGCAGCGCCGCTTCCTGCTGCTGCTCCGTCTGGGAGGTGCTCAGGCCCTCAGCGCCAGGGAAGCAAAAGGGGTTTGGGAGGGAGGGAGTGTGTCTGAGAGCGTGAGAGAGAGAGGAGAGAGAGAGAGAGAGAGAGAGAGAGAGAGAGAGAGTAGGGGGACCTGCCCTGGGCACACCTCGCCCCCAGCCCAAAGGAAGATCTCTCTGGCTCTCTCAGACACACACACACACACACACACACACACACACAAGCCCCTTCCTTTCTGACCCCTTCATTTGCGTTTCATTTACTGTCTCTTTAATGAGAAGGAGAGAACCGGCCAGCCATAGGAGAGGGGAGGAGGAGAAAAGGAGGGAGGGGGGAATTGAATGAGAGGGAGCTCAAGGAAAGGCCTCCCACCCCCTTTCCCCCCTCCTTTTCCTCCCCCCAGAATTATTTACATTCTTTGCAATTACCTAAGTTTACTTTGATGACTTGCACTGAATGGAATCAGCCAGGGGTAAACTGGCAGAATGAAAGCACAGAGACCTTTCAAATGCAAGGCCATTCAATGCTGATCAATGTGGCCAGTAGAACAGTCATATATTCCAGTTCAAAGCAGAGATTGTGGGATTTTCTGCCTTGATATTCTGTATATTAATGCCCCTCATATGTTCCATCCATCCCTCCCTCTCCCTCCCTTATTTAAATAATATAATATGTAATTGTATATTAATGCCCCTCATGTGTTCCATCCATCCCTCCCTCTCCCTTATTTAAATAATATAATATGTAATTGTATATTAATGCCCCTCATGTGTTCCATCCATCCCTCCCTCTCCCCTTATTTAAATAATATAATATGTAATTGTATATTCATGCCCCTCATGTGTTCCATCCATCCCTCCCTCTCCCCTTATTTAAATAATATAATATGTAATTGTATATTCATGCCCCTCATGTGTTCCATCCATCCCTCCCTCTCCCCTTATTTAAATAATATAATATGTAATTGTATATTCATGCCCCTCATGTGTTCCATCCCTCCCTCTCCCCTTATTTAAATAATAAAATATTTAATTGTATATTTATGCAATTCCGGGGGTGGGGAGGGGGCGGAGCTGGGGGAGGGGAGGGGCGGAGCCAAGGCTTGGCCCCCCAGGTGATCAGTGACCGGAATTCCGGCCCAAGGTCCGGTAGAAGTTGGACAGCCCTGCTATATCCCAAGGCTTCCTGAACCTGAGAAACACAAGATGACAGTGGGAACAGTTGTGCCCACTTCAGCTCTGGAATTGTCCCAACTGTTCAGTTGGACTCAAAGTTGGGAAAATTCCAAATTTTGGGATATCCCCAACCTTTGGTTAATGGAGGGGGGCAAGGTGACCTTGGCCCACACTGCCCCAGATCAGCTCTATGTAGTGTTTGGCCACCACAGAGCTGATCCCAGGTCCCATCTGACTTAAGTGGTCAGAGTGGGTGTGCTCCAGGTCTCTCTTCCCTTCTATAATACAACAGAATATATTTATACATTTTCAACTTTTCAAAGTATGAAATCTTAAATGCACATTTGACAATTGGGTATGCATGCAAAATAATTCCTGTAAAATAATTCCAGTTGGAATCAACATATTAAAAGAGAATATGTCATGTAATCTCTTTCAGCATTCTCATGAATTCAGAAATGCTTCAGCCAAAGTTAAACATTTTGCAGCCTTATTAATTTTGAGAAGCAAAATGCAAGGACTTTTAAAAACCTTCAGTAGACAGACATAGAACTCGAATGGTCTTAACTTAGGATCATACCAAAAGACCACATATTTATATATTCTCCAGAATGACCTCTATGACTTCAAAGAAACATAACTCTCAGTAAGTCTGCAGTGTGTTAGACTGTAAAGTTTCAAAGTCTGGAAAACCATAATGCATTAATTTCCTGTCACTCTTCTAGAGAAACACACTAGGTTCCATTTCACCATTTTCTTGCAGCATTTTGTGCTATCAGGAAAGATGATTCATGATACCTGGAAACATCCATGAAAACAGGGCAAGGAGGCCCACTGGGTGATTCTAAAAGTATGCATTCCCTCAGTGTTGTCATAGTAATAGAGTAAGCACAATTCTTTCAAAACTTCTTCATTTCTGGCACGTTTCTCATGTATCCAGCCAAATCAAATGGCTATTAACCATTCTCTGCCAAAAATATGTGCTCATTTAAGTTAGCAGTTTGCTTCTTTCAAACTGCAGTGCTTCCCAGTTGGGATCTAGTTATGGAAGAAGTGATATGGTGTGGTGATGGCCTCACAACTGTATGGCTGATAGCTTGAGAAGAAGAAGGAGAGAGATCATTCTCATGATCATAGGTTGAAGCACCCTTTCTCCAGACAGCAAGAGTTTTGTGCTCTTGACTTCAGCCTCCTTTTTAGCATCAGGAATGAGTCTGTGACAGCATTACTGTGGATTGAAAATGGGTTAGAATTAACTGGGCTGCTGGAGTGGCTTTGAGGTTTTCTGGGAAGGAAGTCTCAGGCAGTGTTAGCATATTTCTTGTATTCTACGCTCCTGAGGGAAAGTTGACCTTAATTTCATTTTCCCACTGAATGTCTCTTTGGTGTGCTGTGGAATTCCAGGAAGAGCATCCTGCAAGAGAACAATATTTGGCACTTATTTAGCTGACTAAGTAAATGAGCTAAGCGCAAAGCAATATGCTTGCCTTAAAGGAGAGGTCAGACTCTAGACAACTCCTTGAAGATAAAAACCAAAAACCTTTCAGGAAATAGGCAGAGGGTTGAGGACTCTCCCTGAGGTATGCAGTATAAACAGAAAATGGGCAGAAAGTCCCGGACATAAATTAGTATAATTGCTACTGTACTACCGTGTTTCCCCGAAAGTAAGACAGCGTCTTACTTTCTTTTCCCCCAAAAGTCCCCCTACGTCTTACTTTTGGGGGTACGTCTTATATAGCCCAAGACGTACCCGTCGCCACGCCACGCCTTGCGCCGCCGCCGCCGCCGCCGCAACCGGAGGTGTGCGCGGCACACCCGTGGCACACCTCCGCGGCACACCTCTTCGCCAGGGCTCCAGGCAAGGGAGGGAAAGGAGCCAGGAGCGGGAGGAAGCTGCGACGCGTCACTGTGACTGCGATCCTCACCACGCCCTGGCTCCTTTTCCCCTCCCTGCTTGAGGAAGAAGCTTCTCTTAGCCCCTGGCTCCTTTCCCCACCCTTGGAAGGGAGGAGGAAGAGAGCCAGGGGCGGAGAGAGAGCGATCGCTCTCTCCGCCCCTGGCTCCTTTTCCCCACCCTTGGAAGGGAGGAGGAAGAGAGCCAGGGGCGGAGAGAGCGATCGCTCTCCGCCCCTGGCTCCTTTCCCACCCTTGGAAGGGAGGAGGAAGAGAGCCAGGGGCGGAGAGAAGCGATGACAACGTCGCTGCTTCTCTCCGCCCCTGGCTCTCTTCCTCCTCCCTTGGAAGGGTGGGGAAAGGAGCCAGGGGCGGAGAGAGCGATCGCTCTCCCGTCCCCTGGCTCTCTTCCTCCTCCCTTGGAAGGGTGGGGGAAAGGCCAGGGGCGGAGAGAAGCGATCGCTCTCTCCGCCCCTGGCTCTCTTCCTCCTCCCTTCCAAGGGTGGAAAGGAGCCAGGGGCGAAGAGAAGCTTCTCTCAAGCAAGGGAGGGGAAAAGGAGCCAGGGGCGTGGTGAGGATCGCAGCGCCACAGTGACGCGCCGCAGCTTCCTCCCGCTCCTGGCTCCTTTCCCCCTCCCTTGCCTGGAGCCCTGGCGAAGAGGTGTGCCGGAGGTGTGCCACGGGTGTGCCGCGGCACACCTCCGGTTGCGGGCGGCGGCGGGCGCGACGGCGGGACGAGGTACGGCTTATATACGGGGTATGGCTTATATAAGTCGAGCCCCAGACACCCCCCTCGATCTTACAATCGGGGTGTCTTACTTTCGGGAAACACGGTACTACTAGCTACAGTTGTAATGCCACAATGCTTTATTGATTATCCTCTGAGTATTAACAGTCTTCTGCCATTTCTGTATATCTGTGCTGCACTCAGTGAGAATCAAATACTCTCCCTCTCTTTATTTGCATGCCTGTGGGGGGGAGGTAGCATTTTTGAAATATGGATATATTCTGTAATAGGTCAGAGAGGGGTGAAAGAATAATGAAAATGTTCATGTACAGCCTCTATTTTTCAAAACAAACAATTCTTCGAAGTCTATGTGGAGGAGAGATCTATGTCAAGTTGGAAACTTTGAATTTTAAGAGCTCATGGTTCATTCATGTGAGCCAAGTTTGATAGTGACTTCGTCAAGTAAAATGAAACACAAGTACAGCCAGCCCTCCATATTTGACTTCTGATTAAAATAGTCTCTCCAGGAATCTCTAGGTCTTTCAGTACAACTCTATCGAAGTTGACCCCAGAGTTGTGCTAAAAGACCTAAAAGGTCTTAGAAAGGCATTCTCTTAGGTTAAAAAAAAATATAGCATTGAAGTTTTTTTACTTTCACTGTGTCTCTAACCCTGGTGTGGATTTTGTATAATTTAAGATTTCTAAAATCACAGTGATAATGTAGCGGCAATTTGGAGTCCCAAAACTCCTTAGGCAGTAACTTTTACCTCAGGCGGCGTCTCCGTGCGAGCACAGGGCAGATGAACAACGCGACAATTCTTACTACGATTCAATGAAGCCAAACTTTATTTTAAGACATCAGCTGACGGGATCAGCCCGGCAGAACTAGCTGCTAAAGGGCAAGAGCCCCGAACAATCTCCACATTCAGATTTTATACAAACAATGGCGACAAACCCTGTTGTCCCGCCCTTCTTCATGCCTTGTTACTGGCTGGCACTCATGAACTCATTTTATTATCCAATTACACAAAGCATTTTCTAGCATCTCACTCCTATTTGTTAAAATGCATGGCGTAGGTATTAATTATGATTCTCAGGCTATGTTATCTGCTCTGATGCAGCGTGTTCCCAAATTGTTACATTACTGTGCCACTTCTCCCTAGCATTCACACAGAGAAAAGCCCTCATTTGCCATGCGCGCTATCTATCCATTCAGGAACATTGTAAACAAACGCACGTTGCTAGCATTTGGCCAATCAGGGCCGCTTTTTATCTTAAGAGGCACATGATGTTCTTTGGCGAATCACTGCTTGTGCCTTTGTACCAATCAAAGTAGCTTATTCTCGTCATTATTACTTGGCAAGCTACCCTGGTATTCTAAACCCTATACTGAGCAGCACTTTCTCCTGACATTGTTTCTGCTAAAAGCATCAATTTCCCCTTTAATAAAACAATCAAAAGTTTAACTTCAACTAGGATTCTTCTCTTATTTCCTGAATATATGTACCTTACAGTGCCCTATCTGCTACAAATAACTTGTTGGACAATTCATAGTTGACTCTGAAATTATATTTGAATTGTCTAACATCTGACATCTGTATGCAGACCAGTGTCATTTCATTAGTCATTGATTGCCAGTCTGGGTCAAGTTTCTAGGAAATTATGAAAATATGATAATCATGTGGCCCAAATAGGGTATTTTTTATTATAGATTTGGGGGGGGGGTTCATCATATCCAATAGTTTTATTTACAATCCATAGTAACTAAAAATGTTTAGACTATGGTCTGTCTGTGTGGAAAAGGTAGATTTCAGTATTTACTTCCTGAATCCAAGCTATACATCAAGATGGGGAAAAGTGCAGACCTCCAGATGTCCAACTACAGCTCACATCAGCCCTAACAACTTTTGGCTGTTGAGTATGGATGTGCAGAAGTGTTTATTTTTTATTATAAGATTGAGGATTGAATATGTATTGAGATGTTTAGATGTTTAGGGAAGGTGCACTTCTTCAGTGAAGGCCCACCTTGGGGAAGAGTTGTCATAGCAACATGGCTGTAAGGCAGAGGTGGGAGGAGTCAACAGCTTTCTGCCACAGCCAAGAATAGAATTCTGGGGAAGTTTAAATTTTGACGATTTAACTGTCAGCCCAGCTCTAGGAGATAGCAGGTTCTGAGGGCAGTCTGGTTTTGGAGATGTAGAGAGACAGTTCTAGTAGGCTGAGCTTGCGAGCCAGTCTGTTTGTATAGAGCCTGAAGGCTAGAGATAGGCAAGGTGCCCATAAGAGGAAAGAAGGTCTGTGTGTGAGATAGTTACATACTGATCTAACTGAGTAATAGTAACAGTCAAACATCTTAAACTTTGTATCTTCTACAATACCAACGTAACCATGATGAGTTGAGCCTCTAAGAAGTTATAACGTATCCATCACGCTTTTGTGCCAAGCTATAAATAAACTGTTATTGTTCTTTTCATCAACAATCTCTCTCTGTTCCGTATTTTAAAAGTCAAGCCTCAGAGTAAAGCAAGACAGGAAAGTGTTTTTAACCTGTCTTGTTACACAGTTTGAAGTCCCACAATAATTGGTGACAGACCCTCCTAGATAACTGATAACAACAACAGTTCTCACAATCTGGTGGCTAATCTCTTCATATTTAAGGGATCCTTAAATTAAAGTTATACAATACCCTTTTACATTAGGTCAGATACGTAGTGACCTTATCGTTACAAATTAGTGGCAGCGGTGGGATCAGTAAAAGAGGGTCCACCCTGTCCAGCTGGTTCATTTGAATAGCCTCTTTACAATGGATAACTATAACCTGTTTAATTTTTAACTCATGTTCTTTTGTTTTCTTTGTTTTTATGTTTTTATGTGATTGTGAGCCGCTCCGAGCCCTCCGGGGAGTGGCGGCATACAAGTCCAAATAATAAATGAATAAATAAGCATAGTCATAGGTGAAGAATGCTGGGAGTAGCCATCCAAAAACATGAGGGCCACACTGTCTATACCAGCAGCTATGAATGCTTAGGAAAAATGTCCAAGACAGATGGAAGCATTGATGGCTATGAATGCCACACAGAAAGTCTGCTAGTTCAGCTCATGAACCAAAATCCACTCCCATGCTAGAAAAATTCACCTCAGGTAGCTAGACTCTTAAATCTTACTGTCTGACCCAATGTTTCCCAAGCTTTGGTCACAAAAAGCAGTTGGACTTTCTTGTTGCTGCAAACCTTTAAGTAACTTCAAATCTATGGAAACCCTATCACAAGCTTTTCTTAGGTTTAATTGCTGAGCAAGGATTCAAACCTTGGTCTCTAGACTTTTTGACCAACCACATTACACTGGCTTTCCCATATCCTCTAGCTAGATTATTAGGAATGATGGTAGTTATAGGTGAACAATATCTGGGAACTCAAGGCTGGGAGCTACTGGTCAATGCAATGGTCTGTTTAGTCTCTTATTTATATTTGCCTGCCACCCTCAGATTGGCAGATGGCAGCAACTGAAGAAAAAAGTGAAATCACGACAGAATGTCATATACATTATGCATAGATTACGCCAGAAACAGTTCACTGGGACTGAAAAGAAAACCTGGGAGCCTTGATTTGCTGACAGTTCACCTTGTGCCATTGCTATTACTTTGTGATGATAGCAAAGATAGCTGTTTGAATCCTGAAAGAGCTCTTTCAGGCAGCAGGCACAGACGTTGATCATAAAGAAACAGTCACTAACAATCTGGTGAAAGAGAGACAGAAAAAGTGTTCATAGCCATCATTAGAAAGATTAAATTGTTCCACTATTACACTTTGAAAAGAGGTAGATGTGTTTATGTCGCAGCCTGTTAATATCTAGGAGTGTCCCTTTAAAAAGCTACCATTACCTTCTCCTGCTTCTTTCATATCCATTTTACATTCCAGAGAATGAATGAGACTGAGAAACTAGCAAAGACCACCCGAATAGGTAGGCCTATGGAGGTCTTTTTATCTTTCCTCAAACCTCATAGCACCACCATGAGACTAACTTCAGCAGTGAATTTGACTGCTGTGTGGAGTCTCTAAAAGATGCTTAATGCATTGCAACCAGCACCCTCTTCTCATTAACTCTTGCCGAGTGGGGATTTCAATTCTAAAAGCTGCTTGAAAAACCTGGCTACCTTAACAGCCTTTTCTATTTAGGTTCCATGATATATTTTAAAACAATGAAAATGAGCAAGCCTATATCATTTTGCAGCATAATTGGATTTCTCTCTTCTATGTGTGCAGTTAGTCACTGTTCCTTGATTCAGTCAAATGAATAGAAGAGGAGATCTCTGAAGAAACAGTTTTAACCTGAATTTATTGGTTAAAAGCACTTAGTTTGCTTGCTAGAGCTTTTTCTGAAGGAGGCCTTGCATTGTATCATTTTCATTGTATTTTAGCTGCCTGGTTTTATTACTGTTTATTTGTTTTATATATTTCTGTTGTATCCATTGTTTAATTGTATTTTGTTTTACAACTTGTCTTATGAGTTGCTTTGGGTTCCATTTTGGGGGGAAGGTGGGATAGAAACTAGATCCAAGCCACAGTCATCTCAAGGCTGGATTACTGCAACGCGCTCTACGTTGGCCTTCCTCTGTCGGTGACCCAGAAGCTCAGCCTAGTGCAGAACACTGCCGCCCGGCTCCTGTCTGGCACGCCAGCTGGCACCCACATAACACCTGTTTTGCAGGATCTGCACTGGCTGCCAATTGAGCACCGGATCACCTTCAAAGTGTTGGTCCTCACCTTTAAGGCCTTACACGACCTGGGGCCAGCGTATTTGAGGGACCGTCTCACCCCATATTGCCCTCCGAGATCACTTCGGTCTGAGGACTCCAATCTCCTGGAGATACCTTCAGCTAAACTCGCAAGGCTGACTGCTACCCGCCAGAGGGCGTTCTCTGTCATAGCACCTACGCTGTGGAACGCCTCCCGGCCGGAACTCGGCTATGAAGGACTTGCTCCCGATTAGACGGGCCTGTAAAACATACCTGTTTAAGCAGGCCTTTGGTGAGTAAGTCCTGCCCATGCCCCGCCATCTATTCGTTCTTCTGAGGATGATGTGCTGTTCATTGTTTTAACTGTGTTATTAATTACTGTACTGCTGTTGTTTTTAATTGTTTTTAACTGCTTATTGCCTGTATTTTACTGTGCCCTTCGGCTCCTGTAAGCCGCCGCGAGCCTCAGGGAGTCGGCGGCATAGAAGCCCGAATAATAAATAAATAAATAAATAAATAAATAAATAAATAAACAGTGAATATTTATTGAAGCCACATTGAGACCTGCTGATGCCCTAAGTCACATGTGTCGAATTTGGAGCCCACCGGTCAAATCCAACCTGCCAAGTCATTTTATGTGGTCCATGAGACATAGCACTTCATCACACAACTGATTTTCGGCATCATGAGATACTTCTGCCCCAGTTGAACCTTGGTCCCTTCAAATCCTAGAACCTCTTCTCATGGGGTAAAATAGCCTCATTTGCCACTTATATTCAAGGCTTGGACACGACAAGCCCTGCCCACATTCCTCCCAAAATAAAGGGGCTTCCTCCACCATCCCGGAGAGGAAAGTAGTTTTGAGTAGCTCCAATGGAGAGCTACCACACTTTCCTCTCCTTTCCCCCTATGATGTGGGAAAGAGCGGCAAGGCAATGTGTGATGCCGCCCTTTCTCCCATGTGATGGGGACAGGGTCCAGTCCCCACTGTATGATGAGGGAAGGAGGAAGGGCGATTAGGCCACCACAAGCTTTTCACCAACTGTGAAAGAGGTCATGTGAAGCAGTCCCTATTCCAAAATTCAAACCACTATGTCATGTGGACTCCTTAAAATGTATACTGTCTTGTATAACATAACAAGGCAATTGTACAATCTGTACAAGATGACAAGGCAATGCTTTGCTTTTAAGGATGTGCCTCCTTCTCTTTAAATTGACATTGGAAGTTGGATTAATAATCACAGCTCCATTGCAGCAATTATCTCAAAGTTAGCATGGGAAGGTACAAGTGTTCTAGAGAGAGCAGTTGCCCTTGAGAGGATGGGGGAAAGGAAAGATCCCCTCCTGAACCATAAGCATATGCTTCTTGATAAAGTAGAGGAGGAGAAGGGGAGTCTGGCACTCTCATAGCTCCCCTGAAGGTGAAGAACAGCTGGATCACCCTTTGGAATCTGGCAGTCAATTTCTAGGTGAGATGAATATAGTAGCAGCCAGTCTTCAAAGTACTTTTCTCTAATGGTATATTGTATATTTTACTCTAATACACACGCCAATTAAATCTCTTAGCCACCTCCTTTTTATAACTGGTGCATGTTAAAAACAACAGGTTGCTTCCTACATATGTTTCTCTATTTTATTTGCTTCTCTGTCTTACCTTTTTTATTGCTATGGTTAACTTTGATTATCACATTTTGAACAGATATTCTGAGGAGAGGGTCCAGGTATAAGGTGAGTATTCCTTATTAAAAATGCTCTGAACCAGAAATGTTTTTGATTTTTTTAAAAAAAAATTGGAATACCTGTATTTGCATATTACATACATAATGAAGCTGGGGCACAAGTCTATACACAAAATTAATTTATGTTTATACACACACACACACACACACACACCCTATCTTAGGCACATAGCCTGAAGGTAATTGTACACAATATTTTAATGATTTTGTGCCTGAAACGTTTTGAGTACATTGAGCCATCAGAAAGCAAGATCATTATCTTGACCTTCTATGTTCTTAGCTATTTACTTTTAAACACCCAGATCCAAAATTCATAATATTCTTATGCCCATTAAGTGCCAAGACTAAACTTTTATCTCGGTTGAGAACTGTGTGCCAGTTATTGAATGTAAAACAAAATTCCATTTCTCCCAGAAATTATCACATTAAAGTCAATAAAACATCTAATAACTTCAATCAAATTGTAGGGCTATACAATCTTACATCCAATCATCAGGGGGTCATTTTTTCTCTTGCTGCCCTAAATGAATAAAAGACAGTGTCAACCTTAAAATTATTGCAATCCAGTATCAAAATGACTGCGGTAAGCCAACATCCAAAATTTCTTTTAGCATAACTCCTTTTAATAACAAACTCAGCTGGGAGTGCTGACAGGATAGGAGCAAAGTGTATGGCTGCTGTGAAACAACAGGAAAGTCTCAGCATGCTTGGGGAAACTCAGAGAGTATAGATATATAACTTGCAAAAAATGCTAAGGGATGGGGGGATGAGATCCCAAAACAGTCCAATGTGGAAGTAGGGGATGTGTAAGAAGTTTACTTCATCCTCTGTCAGTCCTTTTGTTCGTCTAACCAGTATTTTGTCCAGATGTTCTTGCAGAAGCTGGAGATTGAAACTAGGACCTTTTGCATGCATGGCATGTGTTCTCCTATTGAACTGTAGTTCCTCCACTCATTTGTGTGTTAACTTCCCACTGAAATAGAAAAGCAGAAAGAGGGAGGAATGGACAGCTTGAGTCCCTTGCAGTTTATGGTACTATGCCAAAGGCAAAGGAGACAGCAGGAATTTTGAGCATCTATTGGTAGGTTATATACCTGTGACCATCTTTCTTCGAGTGGTGCTCTGTGAATCCACACTTATGAAGTCTGCGCGCCAGAGCAGGCTCCAACAGAAACTTTCACATTTTTCAAATTTTGGCGGTAGCTCCGCCCCACCATCCTGGAGGGCATATAAGTCGCTCCGCGCGCGCCTCCCACATTCCTGCGCCACACAGGTAACGAGGAAGGCCCTGACAGATGGAAGGATGGCTCCCATCAAAACATCAATAAAGTGCAACAAGCACCATTCATGTCAGGCATGCAGGCCTCACAATTCAATAAAGTGCACCAAAAGGAACATAGTGCAATAACAGTAGAGTAATCTCCTCGGGGGATGGAAGCGCGCTTAACCAATATGCAATAACACAGTGACCCATGAACTGGGGGCACGGCACAAACACATTTAATTAACCATAAAGTAACATAGTAGGCCCATCCTCCATAGGAGGAGGGCAAGGACACCCTGAGGGAAATGATGGAGTGCTCGGTATCGAGCAGGTAAAGCATCGGTCGACTGAGGGAATGCCCTATCGGTATCTGTGAGGCCACTTTAATGCATGCGATGAATCACACGGAGTCCTCCGGTTAATCTAACCAAATTTATTAAAGGATCAACACTTATAAAGCCAGAAGTGCTTCCCACCACCAACACACAACTTTTATACCAACACACACCCGTGACAAACCCATGACAAACCCCCTCCTGCCTTTCCCATGGGAATCGTCTTGTTCCCAGATCCCAGCCAGCCAGGTGTCCATTGTTTAGGCTACGTCGGATCCCGGATCCCGCCGGCCAGTTTCAGGGCTGCGGGCATCGGCATCTGACAGGATGTCTTCCTCCACCTCCTCCTCCTGCGGAAACAATTTGGCAATTCAGTCCCCTGGTCCCACCGGGCTATAATAGCGTTTCAACAGGCTACAGTGAAAGGTAGGGTGGACTTTGCCCATCCCTTTTGGCAGAGCGAGTTCATACGTGACCTGGTTTATGGGCCGGACTACCCGGAAGGGCCCCAAATATTTTGGACCTAATTTGCGTGAAGGAAGGTCTAGCTTAATGTTGCGTGCTGATTGCCACACCAAATCCCCTTCCTTATACACTTCACCCTCCTGTCTCCTTTGATCCCCAAAACGCTTGTAGGAACATTGCGCTTTCTTGAGGGCATCAGTAACCTCCTTCCATTCCACCTGGGCCCTCACATTCCAATCTTCTGCGGACCCCCTCCTTTCCACACTGGGAGCTTGGGCAGTGGCATCACCTCCTGCCCATAGACCACAGAGAATGGGGTCCTACCCGTGGAGGAATGTACGGACCCATTATAGGCCATCTCTGCATATGGCAATAGATCAGTCCAATCTGTCTGCTTGCGATTTGTGTAAATTCGGAGATAATGTCCCAAAGTTTTTTGAGCCCTCTCTACACCACCATTGCACATCGGATGATACGCTGATGTAAGCCCCCTCTCAGCCCCCAATGCCTGCAGGAACTGACCCCAAAACTGGGCTGTGAACTGCACCCCCCCGGTCACTGATGACCTGTTCAGGGCACCCGTGCAAGCGATAAATATGTTGGATGTAAAGCTTAGCCAGTTTCTCGGCCGAAGGGAGCTTGGCCAGAGGAATAAAATGTGCCTGTTTGGAAAACAGGTCTAGGACGGTCCAAATATATTGGTACCCCTGACTGACGGGAAGTTCACCCATGAAATCGGTGCTAACATGTGTCCAGGGCCTACTTGGAGCTGCTACCACCTGCAGCAACCCTTGGGGCTTCGCCGTGGGAGCTTTTTCCCTCGCACACGCTTCGCACCCCTGAACGTACTGTATCTCCGGACATCTGCTCGTAGCCCTGGCCACCAATAGCTCCGCCGGAAGGCTAGCGTGGTCTTGGTGGGTCCCCAATGGCCCACACACTTATGGTCATGGCCCTGTTCCAGCACCTTAGTGCGCATCCTGAGGGGGACATACAGTTTGGAACGTGCGAACCAAAACCCGTCCTGAAGCTTGCACTCCTCCTTATGGGTGTTGAGCCATTTGTCTTCTTCATAGCTACTCTGCAACATTATTTCCCATTATTTCCGCTCTTGCTTCTCTTGCAGGTCTCGTACTTGTGCCCGTGTTTGCACTACCATCCCCCACTGCTCCTTTGTGAACACATTCCCAAGGCTTGGGGGGGGGGGTCGGGGCCCATTGCGGGATAGCGCGAAAGTGCATCCGCTACCACATTCTCTTTTCCCTTTATGTGTTTTAGCGTGAAATCGAACCTTGCGAAATATTGAGCCCACCGAACCAACTTAGGGGACAGCTTCTGCGGGGCCCTGAGGTATTGCAGGTTCTGGTGATCGCTCAGGACTTCAAAAGGGTGGGCTGCCCCCTCCAGGAAGTGACGCCACGTTTGCAGCGCCGAGCACACGGCGTAAGCCTCCTTTTCCCACACCGGCCATTTGCGTTCCTGCTCCCCAAACTTCCGGGAGAAATAGGCACACGGCCGCAATCTGCCCTCATTGTCCCTTTGGAGGAGCGCCCCCCCCCCGTATGCCCAATCGGAAACATCGCACTGTACCACAAATGGTTTTCCTGGGTCGGGGTGTACCAACAGTGGTTCCCTTGTGAAAGCCCTTTTTAACCCCTCAAAGGCTCTCTGACATTCCTCTGTCCATCCCAGCTTGGCCTCCGGAGACTTTACTTTTCTCGACTCTGATTTGTTCTTTGTTTTTAATAACTCAGTGAGGGGGAGTGTGAGGGCTGCAAAGTCATGAATAAATGTCCTATAGAAGTTTGCAAGCCCTAGGAAAGCCTGAAGCTGCCTTCTCGTCTGGGGGGCTTCCCAGGCCAATACATCTTCCACTTTCCCTGGGTCCATCGCCACCCCTGTACCCCAGAAAGTCTATCTGGTTTTTTTCAAATTCACATTTGCTCAATTTGACATAGAGCTTGGCCTGTCTCAGCCATTCTAACACCTCTCGTACCAGCCTCGTGTGCTCCTCCCTCGTCTGGGTCACTACAACTATATCGTCCGGGTAAATATAACCCCCCTTGTACAACAGGGGGTGTAGCACCTCATTTATTAACTGCATGAATATGTCTGGAGCTCCGGCCAAACCGAACAGCATGACAGTCCATTGGTACAAACCCAATGGGCAGGAGAAGGCTGTCTTCCATCTGTCCCCCGCCTTCACCTTCACCATATGGAAGGCGTCAATTAAATCCAATTTTGTGAAGTACCTCCCTCCTCCCAGCTGACCTATGAGGTCTTTGATTAAAGGTAATGGATAGCAATTTGTGGTGCTCACGGCATTGAGGCCCCTATAATCAATGCATAGCCGTAACCCTCCATCCTTCTTCTCCCGAAATATAACCGAGGCCGCAATTGGGGACTCCGACCTTTCGATGAAACCTTTCCTCAGATTTTCATCAATTTGCTCCCTAAGAGCTTCCTTCTCCTTTTGGGACATGGGATAGATTTTGGGTTTAGGCAATGCCACCCCTTCCTTTATTTCCACCCGACACTCCACATTTCTCTCGGGAGGGAGGCACCCAGCTAACACAGGACTGAACGCATCGGCGTGGTCACTATATTCCTTCGGAATTGCGATTCCCCACCCTAGCCATCCCCCCCCCCCCGGCCCGGCTCCTTTCCAAGGAGGGTGCCTCTTGGCAAAGAGCGTCGGCTCTGCACATCACAGTCCCCAACCGCCAGTCTATGTCGGGATTAGCCTGTGCTAGCCACGGCATGCCCAACACCCCGTGGTCTTTTACAGGTGCAATGACGAAGTTGATTGTCCCATCCCATGGGCCTACTCGACCCCGCAACCCTTTAGTGCTCAACAGGAACGGACCTCCCCCCACATAAGAGCCATCCAACTGGGCAAATTCGATTGGGGCTTGCAGAATTTTAGTTTTGCACCCCGGGTCCTCCACCAGGCTAGGAGATATAATGTTCTCAGAGCAGCCGCAGTCCACGAAGGCCTGGTGCGCCTCATAGTCCCCATGTCGCCACAGCTCCAACTGACAGTGGATACTTTTGGGGCCTGGACTCACCCCTTCCAGCTGCTGCTCAACCTTCTCCGCTTTACGTCCACTGGCAACGGTAGGACGCCGTCCCCCTGGAGTTTTCCTCTGCCAGCAGTTGACCGCCAGGTGCCCTGGCTTCTCGCAGATGAAACAGAGCGCCTTTTCCGACCTTCCCGGCTCCTTAACTGCCGTTGGTTTCCCCGCCACCGATCCACGCTTGGGCTTCACCCGTGGCCTTCCCGCCGATACTCGTTGACTCTTCCTCTGCCGCACCTGCACCAGGATCACTTCCACGTTGCCCGCCAACTGGATCCAACCATCGACGTCACCTGGGTCGTTGCGGTGCAGGCACCACTCTAGGATATCTCTGCACAGCCCATCCTTATAGAGCTCCAGCAGGGTGGCGTCTGACCACTCCGCCACCTTGCCCGCCAATCCCATGAACTCTTCCGAGTATTCGGACACCTACCGGGATCCTTGGGAAAGGCTGCGGAGTGCTTCTTTAGCTTTGACCCGTTCCAACGGGTCCCGGAACCGGTTCCGCACCGCACTCAGGAAGGCCCTCACTGTGCGCAGACAAGGGTCTTGGCGGTCATGGCATTGCACGTACCATTCCGCTGCACGGCCCTTGAAAGCTGCCCCCACAGCCCGGACTCGGCTTGCTTCGCTGGGATACAAATGACCATAGTCCTCCATATGGTCCCCCACCATAGCCACGAAGAACGCCACTTTACAGGCTTCGCCCTCGAACTCCGCTCGCAGTGGCTCTCTTCTTGGCGGGCCCCATGGGCCTGGTCCCTGCCAAGGGGGCCCCACGCCTCTCCCCCGGCCAGCATGAACGTCCTGCCATGCTTCTCCAGCACCCCTCGGGATTTGCCAATTCAGGCGCCTGGCCCCTCTCCCCACCCCAGTTGATGCTACCGGCAGGGCGGAAGAGCGGCTCGACCCCTGAGACCCTTGGCTGTCCAGCTCATCTTCCTCATGTAGGGTCCCCATTCCGAAACCCATGCTGAGGGTTCTCTTCGGCGGGGTTGCTCTGGTGTTGACATCACCCTCAGGCCCAAATACGGTGGACAGGCTGGGGCGTCCTACGGCCTGCGAGACCGTGGCCGGCTTCCCATCTTCCTTCCAGCTGTAGCAGGTGAAGTCGCCTGCTCCTGGGGCATTCGAACGCCCTCTCTCCTCGACCACCCGATCTCTCTTGTCCCATGCCCGGGACATGACCTGCAGTGTGGTCTCCAATGCCTCCATCCGGCATTCTAGCACGGCCATCTGCGCAGGGGATGCCGGCTCCACAGTCTCACTTCCCGGAGAGGATGCCGCTGCTGCTCTGCCACGAGCTGATTCCTCTCGGGAACCCACTTGGGCCAACGAACTCCATGCCGCTGCCACTCTGGTCTCTTCCCAGGCCTCTCGGGAGCCCACCTGGGCCGGCGAACCCCATGCCGCCGCCTCTCTGGTCTCCTCTCGGATCTCCCGGGAGCCCACCTGGGCCGACTCAGACTTCTGCTTTCTGTGAGGCCACTTTAATGCATGCGATGAATCACACAGAGTCCTCTGGTTAATCCAACCGAATTTATTAAAGGATCAACACTTGTAAAGCCAGAAGTGCTTCCCACCACCAACACGCAATTTTTATACCAACACACACCCGTGACAAACCCCCCTCCCGCCTTTCCCATGGGAATCGTCTTGTTCCCAGATCCCAGCCAGCCAGGTGTCCATTGTTTAGGCTACGTCGGATCCCGGATCCCGCCGGCCAGTTTCAGGGCCGCGGGCATCAGCATCTGACAGGTATCAACCGGCAACCAATCAGAGGGTATGGGACGTGAGGACCGACTGGCCAAAGGCAGCATCCCTCCTGTGCAGGGTGTCCACCCGGTAATGGGTGACGAACGTTGAGGGGTTGGCCCAAATGGCCGCCTTACAAATGGAATCTAGGGGTACCCCTCGAAGGAAGATGGTGGAAGCCGCCACTGCCCTGGTCAAGCACCCCTTCACCCGCGGTGGGGGAAGTTGCCGAGCTATCTCGTAGAATAGCTCGACAAGGGCAGTGACCCAGTTTGACAGCTGCTGCGACGACACCGGCAAGCCCAGCTTGTCAGTGGCGTAGGACACAAAAAGTCTGGTTGACCTCCGGAGGCCAGCAGTTCTGTCCTTGTATGCCATAAGAGCCTGCTTGGCATCGAGGGTATGAAGAGTCTTCTCCTCCAATGAGGTCGGTGTTGGAAACAAGTCCGGCAGCACAATGTCCTCGTTGACATGAAAGGAGGACACCACCTTCGGGAGGAAGGTGTTGTCAGTCCGTAAAAGTGCTCTATCTGCTAAAAAGAGCAGGTAGGGCTCGTTGACCCGCAAGGCCGCCAGCTCCAACGGGCAGTGGGCAGAAGTAATAGCCACTAGGAACACGACCTTCCAAGAAAGGAGACGTAGATCTATTGCAGCCAGTGGTTCAAATGGTGCCGACGTCAGGCACGTCAGCACGAGGTCGAGGCTCCACCCCGGTGTCGGTGAATGTACTGGAGGGTGGAGGTTGTTGAAGCCCTTCAGGAACGTCCTGACCATCAGGAACTGGAAAAAGGAAGGGCTGCCTCTCTGCGGGCTGTACCATGACAGCACCGCAAGATGTGTTTTCAGTGATGACATGGAGAGGTTCCTCTGAGCCAGGAAAGTGAGGAAGTCAAGGACTGTCGACACCGCCAGCAGGAAGGCGCAGTGGCCCTTGATGTCGATGGCTTGTGGACAGCAGCCAAGATGGAAGCCACTACAGGAGTGACGTCAGCTAAGGCTGGATTCTCCAAGCCGTTAGCTGAAGAGAGGGAAGGTCTGGGTGGAGAAGAAGCCCTTCTTCCCTCGTCAAGAGATCGGGCCGACAGGGCACTCCGATGCAAACGTGATGTCGGGACGTCCACCATCGGAGGGAGTCCTTGACCGCTCTCGGCATCAAGAGCATTTTGGAGGGGTGTTCCATGACCGAGTTGAAGTAATCGAGGAACCATCGTTGAAGAGGCCAGAAGTTTAGTCGTGCCAGTGGAGTCACTGCTACAGTTGACACCATGTGGCCCAATGTAACCTGGACCTGCTTTGCTGTTAGTGCCGTGGCCTGGCGGCAAAGTTCCGCCTCTCGACGGAGCACCTGAAACCTGACGTCAGGCAGGAAGGCGAGCTGAGCGTCGGAGTCGAACATCGTCCCGATGAACTTGATGCAAGTTGTCAGGACAAGTTGGGACTTTTCCTCATTGAGTTGTAGGCCTAACGAGGACAGCAGGGTCAACGTGGTCGATACCTGGTCTTGTAGAAGTTCTGGAGACTGGCCCGGCAGCAGCCAGTCGTCCAGATACGGGAAAATCCGGATCTTTTGGCTTCGTAGATGTGTGGCCACCACCGTCATGCATTTTGAAAATGTTCTGGGGGCGGTTACGAGGACAAAGGGAAGGACGTTGAAGCGATACGTCTGCCCGGCCACCTTGAAGGAGAGGAAGCGTCGATGGGTTGGTCGTATCAACAGATGAAAGTAGGCATCCTTCAGGTCGATGGACACGAAGTGATCGCCAGAGTGGACCAGCAAAAGGATGGATGACACCGACACCATCCTGAACTTCTTGGGCAAAATGAACGTGTTTAAGTCCCTGAGATCAAGGATGGGTCGCAGGGTACCGTCGGGCTTCGGAACTGTGAAGTACCGAGAGAAGAATGTCTGCCCTCCCTGGCCCGCCGGGGATGGCGAGATCGCTCCCTTTTGAAGCAATGTGTCGACCTCCCTCAGAATCGTCTCGGACGGCTCGGCCTCGACGATGAATCCGGTTGACGGAAGCTCGTCGAACTCTAAGGCATAGCCGTCTTCGACAATTCTGAGCACCCATGCATCAGAGGTGATGAGTCACGAGGCATCGATGAAGTGAGCCAGGCGGTCTCCGAATGGTGGGCTTGATGTCAAATGAGGTCGAGCAGGGCAAGGAGGAATGGAAGCGGCAACGGTACCTAGCGAGGAGGCGGTGTCGTCTGGTGTTCCATTAAACCCGGCACTGGGGCTGGCCATTACCAGAGGCCTGGAGCGCTGGTTCTGGTGGGAACGGTTCTGCTGCTGCTGCTGGCGCAGTTGCTGCTGCTGTTGCTGCTGAGGGCTAGTGTAGGGCCTCGGTGACTGTCAGTACTGGATCGACCTCTGTTGATACCGAGGTCGTGTCTGATGTGAATACCTGGCCCTTGGTTGTGGGGGCGGACGGTCGAGCTTGGCGGTGAGAAGTTTGAAGTCGTGGTTCGTCTTCAACTTCTCGTCAGTACCTGCATAGAAAAGTCCTTGGGCATCGAAGGGGAGGTCCTTGATCACCTGACAAGAAGTCATGGACAAACCAGAGGACTTAAGCCAGGCGTGTCTTCGATTGGCGACGCCGTGAGCCAGCAGCTTCCCCGCCGTGTCGCCGGTATGCCTAGCCATCAGGATCTGGTGATGGGCTAGGGTGTATGCCTCTGGCTGATTGTAATCAAGGCAGCCTTCTCCTCTGCCGAGAGATCCTGGAAAAGGGGCTGTGCCTTCTCCCACAGGATCTGGTGGTAGGCTGCCATGCAGGCCCCGTAGTTGGCTAGCTTGGTGAGAAGGAGACCTCCGGCGTAGATCTTCCGACCTACGGCGTCAAATATTTTGCCCTCTCAATCAGTTGGCGTAGAAGACTCCCGACCTGAAGTCTGGGCAGACGTGACAATCATGGAGTTGGGGGGGCTGGGTGTTGGTGTAGCCACTCCTTCTCCCTCTCATCCGTCTTGTACCAGGCCTCAATTCTTTTGGAGGTCAGTGGAATGGATGACGGGTTCTTCCAGGAGGACTTAACAACCTCTTCCAATGGCTCCAACAGGGGCAAGTGCGGCTGGCAGGCCTCTTGGGGTTGGACTCGGCGGAAGACGGGACACGTCATCGACTTGGTAGGCATGTACATTTCAATGCCGAGGGCATTCGCCATCCACGTCATCTGCTCACCGAAGGCTCAAACATTGTCTGTGGGTGAAGATGAAAGTTCTGGGTCACAGGCGTCGGGAGACGGTGTTCGATCCAGCCCTATTGAGATGGATCCGGAGAGTACTAACCTGGGAGCCTCACCCTCTTCCATCTCCTTGTCGGATGGACAAGCTGTAGCAGTGATTTCCGGACCAGCCGGAAGTGCAGCGGTCGACACAGGGGCAGCGGTCAACACAGGGGCAGAGGTCAACACAGGGGCAGACGATGTGAACAACACAACGCTCGTTGATGCCAGAGGCCTCTTTGACACCAATGCCAGGGCCAGTCTCATGGTCTGTCGGCCCTTCTCCGGTGTCGGGGCAATAAAAAGCTGTCGGACTGGAAATTGGCCCGGAGGGATCTGGACGACCGTTTGAACAGAGTCCTCCGGTGAGTCCTGAGTCTGTTCCTGCACAGGCGCTGCCCTTTTCTCCACAACAAGAGAAGAGGCAGGGGATGTGGTTTTGGAAGAGGTGGCTGAGGTCGGAGTCTTCGACGAAGTCAACGCCGAGGAGGACTACAGCCCTCGTCTCTTCGGAGACGGTGGTTTTGAGGCAGCTGCCTCGAGAGACTTCCCCGGAGTCGGAGGCACTGTCTGCCGGGCCTTGGCTCTACGGGCCTCTTCGCTCGACCTCCGGAAGGAGATCTGCATGGCCTTGGTGGAAGGAGTTTTCGAGATGGCCGACCTCTGAGATAGGCCTGACGCCACCGAGCTCACCGACGGCCGTCGGGAGTGGGCCAGCTGCATGGTTTTGTTAATTAAATAAATAAATTCAATAATTTAGACTAAACCAACTAGGACTAACTATAGAGAGCACACCACACACGCCCCTATTAAAGCAACTCCACTGGCTTCCGATAAGTTTCTGGACCCAATTCAAAGTGTAGGTTATCACCTATAAAGTCCTATATGCTTCAGCTCCAACCTATCTTTGAGACTGCATCTCTTTCTATGAACCAACATGGGCTTTGAGATCTTCCAGGGAGGCCCTTTTCTAGGTCCCACAACCATCTCAAGTTTGGTTGTTTGGGGACAGGAGAGAGGGCCTTCCCAGTATTGGCTACCCGTTCTGGAATACCCTCCCTCAAGAGATTAGGCCAGCCCCCACTCTCCAAGCCTTTTGGGCTACTTTAAAAACATGGCTCTTTAGAAAGGCCTTTAATCTTGTGTAATTTTATGGTCAAATTGCAAACGCAGCAACTGTTTTACCCCCAAAAAAATTTGCTTGTAGATAGCCAGTCTTATTCACAGGTTCTACTGTGTTTTGTGAATTTTACATTTTATCAGATGGGGTTTATGTATGTTCATTGTTTTTAGATTTATATTGCTTTATATGCTTGTGGTTTTTTTTTTTTTTACTTGAGTGCGGCACTTCGCAGTGTTTCTGTGACCCGCGCTGAGTCCCTTCAGGAAGATAGTGATGGGGTACAAATAAACTTATTATTATTTGTTATTTAAACCATATAAAAGCACTGTGATCTATTAGTTAAATCCATTATTAACCAATCTTTGAATTTTTTGCTGGTTGCTTGAGAGTTCCAGTTGCTTGAATTCCAGTTAACCAAGAGCCTACTGCATCTGTGCACGCATGTTATAAAGTTCTGGAAGGAGGACAGTCTGTTCACCAATTCTTCTAATCTTTGTAGTCAGGCATGTAGCCAGGTGGGGGGGCTAAGGGGGCTTCAGCCCCCCCCCCCCGAAATTCTCAGGGTGGTCCGCGAGAAGGCCTTACTGGTACATTATTTAAACTGTTATGTTTATTCATATCATGATCTGATCACCATGCTCATTATATCCCACATTAATGGGGTTATTGGGATAACAATACAAAAGGTTTGCTAGGGTAGACCCTCTTCCACCCAGTCTCAGCCCCCCGAACCAAACTCACCCCCCCCCCCACATCAAAATCCTGGCTACGGCCCTGTTTGTAGTGTTTAAGACCAATACATTATCCGATCCAATCATTATCAACTGCCTTCTAAAGCTTAGAATATGTTGCCTGCTATAAAAGATGAACCACATGAAACTACAGCTGATTCTGTTTTTAAGGAACTTGTCACACACAGACGCCAACACGCACACACATTGTACAACACTCGAGCTAAATGATG
Organism: Anolis apletophallus; assembly: GCA_030556195.1. Lineage (NCBI taxonomy): Eukaryota > Metazoa > Chordata > Lepidosauria > Squamata > Anolidae > Anolis > Anolis apletophallus. The sequence goes on along the minus strand of JARBWK010000002.1, from coordinate 138,542,904 downwards.
TTTTGTACAACTGTTTTCTAGCATATTTTTACATTGCATGCATTTTCACTTCAAGCCAAAGCCATGAATTTAGCATTTAACAAGTAGAACGTTAATAATTGAGCCAAATATGCTAAACCAGGTAATGCAATCCCACACTGGGGAGGGGATGGGGAGAACTCTCACTTTGCCTTTAATGTCTAAATATAAGTTCAGAGCAGTAAAGTGACCACAGCCATTTCATTATTATGTAAGATTAACACACAAAAGATACTTTATGTAACATTCATAGGACAGAAATCAACGGAAGTGGAAAATTTCAAAGCCGGCATTCTATCTATAGCTTGTTGAGCAGTGCTTCTTCCTGCAGCACATATGGCATGAGCTACTAAAGAGGAATCGGCAAAGATTTCAAGCTAGATGTTCAAAAGAGTGTTTGTGCTTTTCCCCTCTCCACTTCAGCTCAGAGTACTGTGATTATGGTGAAGGATTAGCTGTTGATGACACAACCATGGAAGTCAAAAGAAGATAATTGATTATATGAACTATGCAAGTGTATGTCCAAATCTTAAGTTATTGAAATTGAGGGATCTTTTGTGGAAATTTTTTCAGTGCCTTCTGGGGCTTTGTTCTTGTGTGTGTGTTTAATCTCGTCCCTCCCACTTTTTATTTTAAAATCTTCATGTTCATGTAAAATATTAAGATACAAACAACAAGAATTGGGGTGAGAGGAAACTCTTTTCAAAACATAAAAATTTAAAAGTGTTATATAGTGTGTATAGCAGGGGTGCTCAGAACGGTGATGGCGATCACTAGGGTGATCTTCGGGCCTCATCCTGGTGATCTTCAGGTCCCATATCAGGTTTTCTGCTGTTGGTCCTCTTCACGCGCCCCTGCACGCTGCAAAGAAGTTCTCCGCTGTTGCTCCTCCCTGCTCGCGCGCTGCCTCCAAAAGCTCCAGAGTCCAAGAGGCAGAATGGGCCCCCTCTTTTGGATTCCTCCTCCTCCCTCCATCCTTCTCCAGCCACTCAGAGTCGTAGGAGACCAAAGGGGGCGGGCCTGGATGACACGATGCATGGCTGGCCCCGCACGCATGCGCAGAAGAGCCCCTTCTGCCTCTCAGACTTCTTGTGAGCTCTTGGTGGTGGCACGCATGCTGGCGGCTTGGAAATAGGAGCAACGACGGAGGAGGAGGAGAAGGACGCTTTGGGGTAATTTCCTTACCGCATCTGAAAGGTCGGTCTTTTTAATTTGGGGTGGGTGCTTGATTGTTCTGTGGCATGTCTCTTTGTTTATTTTTAATGTTTAAAAATGGCCTTTTAGCTCCAAAGCCTCTCTGCTTGCTTTGTTCCTTGAGAAATATATGTTCGGGAATATGGAAATGTGGGAGAAATGGGGTGGTTGGATGTATTTTTGCATGCCCCTTTGTTTACCTTGCTGAGTATTAAATGGCCTTGCAGTTCAACAGCCTCTCTTTTTACTTTCTGGCTAATAATATGTGTGGTAATATGGCAGTGTGGGAGAAATGGGGTGGTTGGATGTATTTTTGCATGCCCCTTTGTTTACCTTGCTGAGTATTAAATGGCCTTGCAGTTCAACAGCCTCTCTTCTTACTTTCTGGCTGATAATATGTGTGGTAATATGGCAGTGTGGGAGAAATGGGGTGGTTGGATGTATTTTTGCATGCCCCTTTGTTTACCTTGCTGAGTATTAAATGGCCTTGCAGTTCAACAGCCTCTCTTCTTACTTTCTGGCTGATAATATGTGTGGTAATATGGCAGTGTGGGAGAAATGGGGTGGTTGGATGTATTTTTGCATGCCCCTTTGTTTACCTTGCTGAGTATTAAATGGCCTTGCAGTTCAACAGCCTCTCTTTTTACTTTCTGGCTGATAATATGTGTGGTAATATGGCAGTGTGGGAGAAATGGGGTGGTTGGATGTATTTTGCATGCCCCTTTGTTTACCTTGCTGAGTATTAAATGGCCTTGCAGTTCAACAGCCTCTCTTCTTACTTTCTGGCTAATAATATGTGTGGTAATATGGCAGTGTGGGAGAAATGGGGTGGTTGGATGTATTTTTGCATGCCCCTTTGTTTACCTTGCTGAGTATTAAATGGCCTTGCAGTTCAACAGCCTCTCTTCTTACTTTCTGGCTGATAATATGTGTGGTAAATGGCAGTGTGGGAGAAGTGGGGTGGTTGGATGTATTTTTGCATGCCCCTTTGTTTACCTTGCTGAGTATTAAATGGCCTTGCAGTTCAACAGCCTCTCTTCTTACTTTCTGGCTGATAATATGTGTGGTAATATGGCAGTGTGGTACAAATGGGGTGGTTGTATGTATTTTTATGCTCTGTTTTATATTGTTGTTATTTAATTGAAATGTTTTATAACTTCATTTTATGTAAACTGCCCCGAGCCTGCTGGAAGGAGCGGTACATAAAAATGAATAATAAATAAAAATAAATAAATAAGAAAATAGTTATACGTTTTACATTTCTGGGTAGGTGATCTTTGGGACTTGGTTTTTTAATCAGTAGCTCCCATGCTGAAAAAGTGTGAGCACTCCTGTCTTAGACATTTACTTGGGGATGCTGGGGGAAATCACTTCTGGAACACACTTTTGAGCTATGCATATATTTCAAGCATGGGCCAAGCCAGTGGCAGATGGAGTGTTAAAAAAAGGAAAGAAAGAAATAACAATATATTATTAAAAATAAAGAACATTTTTCCGTTATTTTTATTGAGAATATAAGAGAAAAAAGAAAGTGTTATTTCTTCTTTACATAAAAAGTGGGTGAACAATGTGATAAAGAAAAGTAGGAAGGGAATAATGAAAATTTAAAATTTAAAAAAATAAAGAACAATTTTAGCCAACATAGACTTAATGGCATTTCAGTGAAAGACCCCTGGGGCTACCCAACCCCCTTCTGCCATGCAGGAAAAACACAAAGCACCCCCAACAAAGTCATCCAGTAGTAGCAGTAGTAATAATTTATTTATTTATTTATTGTTTTGATTTGTATACCGTCCTTCCAGTTCGGCTCAGGACAGTTTACAGTACATCGACAAAATTTAAATCCATAAACTACAACACAACAATACAGTTAAGACAGAAATTACATGTTAATAATAATAATAATAGAAAGCCCAGAGGCCATCCAGTCCAGTTCCCTTCTGCCATGTAGGAGAAACACAATCAAAGCACCCCCTGAAGATGGAAACGAAATAGGGTTTTGGAAGCAAATAAAAAGCCAGGGGGAGGTTTGGACAGAGAGAAAAATAGCCTGAGTAGTAAGGGAGACTGGGAAAGCATCTGGACAGCAAGAAAAAGAGTCTGGGCAGCAAAGGAGGTGGGGTGAAAGGTTTTTGTGAAAGGAAAATATTCTGGGCAGCAAAGGAGGCATGAGTGTCTGCCCTGGGAGGAAGCTGCTGCTGCTGTTTCTGGCCACTAAAAACTTTAATTTCCCTGCAGTTCTCAGGAGGAGGAAACAGGAGGAGGCAGGGAGTAGCATGGCGCCGTGGGGCCCTTCACGAACACCAATGGAGCCCCAAGGGCACAGTTTGAGACCCCTAGTGCAGGGGTGCTCATTAGGTCGCTTGGGAGCTACTAGTAGATCTCTGGCCCTCTTCCAGGTGATCTTCGGGCCTCACCAGCCGGATGGGGCACTCCTGCCATGCGCGCACATGCGCACTCCTGCTGCTGGCTTCCACTCTTGCGGTGCTTCTTTCACCTGTGGGGCATTGCAGGAAGAAGGAAGCATGAGGCAGGGCCTCTGGAGGGAGCGCCCTGCCTCTCTCTCATCCAAAAGCAGCTGTGCAGCCTCCGTTGCCGGCGAGACAGGCAGGGCGGAGAGCTCCCTCTGGATGCCCCGCCTCGTGCTTTCTCCTTCCTGCAATGCCCCGCAGGCAGAAGAAGCACTGCGCGGGCGGAAAACAGCAGCAGGAGCATGCGCAGTGGCAAGAGCGCACGGCGGCGGGGGCAGGTAGATCTTTTGGACTTGGTTGCTTTAAGAGTAGCTCACATGCTGAAAAAGTGTGAGCACCCCTGCGCCTAGTGTAAAGACATCTAAGCCCATGGGACATTCCCCTTAGCTATTTATTTGAGATTATTGTTCTCTTGCTGCTTTATACTTGTGATGTCCACAGCCTTTTAGCTGTTCACTTCGGGTGAACTTGAGAAACTATTGAGAAACTATTGTTCCCTGGGACATTGTCACCCCCCTCCGCCATACAAAACCTAGTTTAAAGTCCTTCTGATCAGGATTGCCAGTCTCCGAGCAAAAACATTTCTTTTTACTTCTGTAAGGTACAACACATCCCGTGCCAGTAACTCATCTTCCAGTAAAAGCAAATCATCCTGATACCAACTGCAGAGCCAGTTATTCACCTATACTATTTTCCCATCCTTCCTGGGCTATATTGTACAACCAGTCTATTCAACCAGAGATGAATAGACTACCTATACATACACCTATACATTAAGATCTTTTAGCTTTCTTCTATTCTGATTTTTTAAAAGGCTAAGGCCCTTATTTATTTATTTACCATATTTATACTCCTCCCTTTTCAACCCCAAAGGGAATTCAAATGAGCAACTATTCAATCCTTTTAAAACAACATAAAATTAAAATAAACTTTTAAATTAAGATTAAAATTAATTCACATTAAAGCAGTTAAAAATATTACATCCATTGATGAGGTCTCTCAGGACAATTTGCTAGCCTCTGTGGTGAATTAGCGGGGCAGTGGGACAATCCTGGCCCTCCCTAACTGGCAGTGACACTTCCCAATCATATGTGGGAAAGCGTTGCAACACCCATGGTTCCTTATGGGGACCAAGCATTGTAGGGCGCTTGCATCCCAGTTCACCCATGAAGGCCCACTGGAAGTTAAGACTACATCATGTGATGGGTGGGGTGGGAATCCATCAATCAGCTGTGCTGCAAGCTTTCTCCCCAAGGTGTTATATTTCCTTACCATCTGTTACTGGTGAAATAACTTGAAATCAATTGTGTAACTCCATATTAACAGAAGTATTCACAGAACGATGCTTGGTCCTTTCTCTCTTTCTAAATGTCACGTTCTTCCAAGCATCAGTGTTCTCCACATTTGAAGTGACCTCCCTGTAGCCTTCCCCTGCATGTTTATCTGATGTGGGTTGTGTATGTAGAATGGTCTGCTGGGCTGTGTCCAAGAAAACCTCGAGTTCCTTAATGTCCTTAAGTGAAGTAAATTTACCATGAACCAAGCTAAGATTGAAACAACAGTGCAGCCAGTCCTGGATTTGTTCTGAAAGATATCTTCCCTTCTAGCTTACACATGGAAGCCCATCGTGCCATGTTCCAGTTATTTCTGAAAAGACATCTGATCAAATCTTAGCTCTTGGATATGTGAAGAAAATATTTCAGATCTTTGAAATAAGTCATTTTATGAAAACATTATTTGAAATGAAGGATATTACTAGAAGCAAAATGTAAAGGCACAGTGATGTTCATCAGTAGATTCCCTTTTATTGGAAGCATTTGGGGGAAAGTCCAAGTCAGAATACCTGTAATAGTACCAGAAAATATCCCTCTCAGAAATCAACATGGCCCATTTACATATGGTCTTAATGCATGGTAATGTATGTAATATAACTCTGTCAAAGGATGAATGAGATGAAGCCATTTCCTTGGCTCTGGACCGCCCTGATGAGGGTGTTATTATCACACAAATTAGTATGACTTGAATGTCTCCTTTTAAATGTATTAGGATAACAATAAAGACAGTTCACCCTAATGTGACCTCCTTCTTCCATAACATTTAACACAGTCAAATTAAAAGTGCAAATCTGTTACCACGGCCTATAAAAATAATGTACCTCATATTATTTTAAGACTCTATTTATTTTTGCAAAGAATGGAACAGGAATGACTGTAAAACCTATTTCCTTTCAACTGCAAAAAAGTAATTTACAGTCTTTGAACACAGATAGATGCCATATTGTTATGTATAAGGTTTGTTGACTTTTAATAAACAGCCTAATTAAGAATTCATAGTTTTAATATGCCTGCATCACTTCAATTCAAGCAGCAGGCCATTTAGTGCTTTCTTCACTGTGACTTTAAATGGCTTTAGTTCGACTTTGTTTGCAACTGGTATGAAGATTAGGGGACTGCTTCCTCCCCACACACAAGGGGGGAAATTGGAAGAGCTAGAAGATATTAACTACTGTATTAAAATTCCTCATTGAACATGAAACTTTCACACTGGGGCATGGCCCGGGAGAGTCACCCTAGTTGTACCAAATAAGAGCTGACCTCTGCCTACCACTGACACCACCAGATGGAGGGAGAACTCTATTCTTCTGGCATTTTGACATTTTAATTTCTCACCCACAGGAGGGGGTGAGGGAGCCAGCAGATACTGGGAGAGATGACATCTAGTGGTCTGGGGAGAAGGACAGCATGCAGTGGACAAGTCCAGGAAGGGGAAGAATCTTCTAATTTGGACCTAATATTCCAGAGACTACAGCCTAAAGGAGTGGTTCTCAACCTTCCTAATGCTGCAACCCCTTAATACAGTTCCTCGTGTTGTGGTGACCCCCAACCATAAAATTATTTTTGTTGCTACTTCATAACTGTAATTTTGCTACTGTTATGAATTGTAATGTAAATATCTGATATGCAGGATGTATTTTCACTCACTGGACCAAATTTGGCACAAATATCTGATATGCCCAAATTTGAATACTGGTGGTGTTGAGTGGGTAGGATTGATTTTGTCATTTGGGAGTTGTAGTTGCTGGAATTTATAGTTCACCTACAATCAAAGAACATTCTGAACCCCACCAACAATATAATTGGGCCAAATTTCCCACACAGAACCCTCATGACCAACAGAAAATATTGTGTTTTCTGATGCTCTTTGGAGACTCCTCTGATACTCCCCTCACAACTCCCTCAGGGGTCTTAACCCCCAGGTTGAGAAGCACTGGCCTAAAGACTCTAAAGAGAGGGATGTAGCTCTTGAGACCTTCCCTGTCAAGAACAAGTCTTCCTGTCACAACAAGTCTGACCTAAATAAAAAACAGATCCAAAAAGCAATTCACTCGAATAAAGCAATAATGCAGTGGAAAAAAGATAAAGGCAAGCGTGGCAAAAAAGCTTGCAAAAACACATTTGGCACCTATTTCTTCAGTTTACTAAGAACTTGCTGGGTTTTTGAGTCTTTTAAAAAACCAAATACAACCTTTTATTTTCAGAGATATGTCTATATCTCTGTATCAACTCTCTACAGGCGAACTGGGCAAAGGTACGTTCAACTCATCCTCCGAGTCCCTTCCAGATTAAAGAGACCCATGGGTGCTACACCCAAAAACACATTTGGCACCTATTTCTTCAGTACTAAGTATTTTTAAAAAACCAAATGGAGATATGTCTAAAACATAATAATAATAATAATAATAATAGAGGGAAGTAAATAGTAGTAAACTGCTTAAAGTGCAAAAGACAAAGAGTGAATACCATAAAAACACATTCCAGAGCAGAAGAGAAAACTGGCAAAAGAAGGCCCTCCATGGACAGTTTCTGGCAAAAATTGAGAGCCAAATTCACAAAGAAAAACCATGGCTGTGGCTCACAAATGGAACTTTGAAAAAGGAGATGTAGGGCCTGATTCTGGCAGCCCAAGAACAAGCCATTAGAACAAATGCCATCAAAGCCAGAATTGAAAAGTCAACGACAGATCCCAAATGTAGACTCTGCAAGGAAGCAGATGAAACAATAGATCACATCATCAGCTGCTGCAAGAAGATCATGCAGATGGACTACAAGCAAAGGCATAACACCGTTGCTCAGATGATTAGTTGAAACCTGTGCCACAAATACCCTCTGCCTGCGACAAAGAACTGGTGGGATCACAAGCCGGAAAAAGTTACAGAGAATGAACACGCCAAACTCCTCTGGGACTTCCAGATTCAGACAGACAGAGTTTTGGAGCATAATACTCCTGACCTTACAATCGTGTTAAAAAACAAAGTATGGACCGTCGATGTCACAATCCCAGGTGACAGCAGGATTGCAGAGAAACAACTGGAAAAGCTGGTATAATATGAGGATTTAAAGATCGAATTGCAAAGATTCTGGCACAAACCTGTAAAGGTGGTCCCAGTGGTGATCAGTGCACTGGGTCCAGTGCCTAAAGACTTGGCCTGCACTTAAACACAATTGGCACTGACAAAATTGCCAGCTGCCAGCTGCAGAAGGCCACCTTACTGGGATCTGCACACATTATTCGCCGATACATCACACAGTTCTAGACACATAGGAAGTGTCCAATGTATGATCCATTACAGCATGTGCTGTAGTCTCTATTTCAGAGGAAGGAACTGGCAAACAACCTCTGAGTATTCCTTACCTAAGAAGATACTATTAAATTCATGAGATGACCATAAGTCATTCGGTTAGAGGCACATAAACACTGTAGACCTTTATTTGAACCACTATCATCAAGCTAGAAAAGGGTAATAGTGTTGATCAATAGACTAGAGCAGCTCTTGTTCAAAGTGTTACAAAATTGATTGCTAATTCCACCCCTAAACCTTCAACTTTGAGCCAAGAGTTCTTAAAGTAGAATTTTTCCTCTGTCTCCAAAAACTTGCCTTTTACAATAATATTTTACCAGAACATCTAATATTTTAGACATGTGGACAGTCCTCCAGGGGGGCACTGTACACCAAGGGGAGGAGTTAATGGCAGGCAGAACTGGTTGATGGGAGCTGAGCAATTCTGCAAAGAAGTGATAAACAAAATTTTACAGTGTAGACAAGCCCCTAGCAAGACACCACTGCTGCTTCCTAAGGTCAAGGAAGACGACCTACACTGTCATATATTCCAGTTTCTGGATCCAGGTTATCCAAATTGAACTGGGTTACATGAGTCTACATTGCCATATAATCCAGTTCAAAACGGATAATCTGGATCCAGAAACTGAATTATATGGCAGTGTTGATAGGGTTAACCTTTCATTGTACCCCTGCCGCAGTATGAGACAGGACTGGTCCAGCTGATCCACCAGCCATATAAAAATTCCTTGGGCCATAATATAACACCCTTCTCATAAAATCTTTCCTTTTCCCTAGTACCTAGTGTACTACCCTTCTCCCTCCAACAAAGATTGGAGTGTGGAGCAATTTGTCTCCCCCCCCCCCGAAGAAGAGATTGGTTGGTTCCATGGAACCTTCCAGTAGAAAGGTTCTGCTGGAAAACATCAGGAAAAGAGGCAGCTAAAAAAGAGGCTCTGACTGCTCTAAGGAAAAGGTCAGTTAGGGGCCAGCTGGGAAGTGAGGGAAAGTGGCGACCAGCTCCCCGTTCACCCCTTTTTCTGCTCCCTCGCTCCCCTCACTACAGCTGCCCACTTACCCAGCCAGGCACAGGACTGGGCTCTCTCTATCCCAGACCCCGGGGGGATAGTCCCTTTGGGAGGGGATGGTCGGGCTCCCGGAGGGTTGTCCTGCCCTCCCTCCATTCCCTGGGCCCAAAATCCTCAGGTGGCGCGCTGCCCCGGCGTGCGCGGGGACTTCTGAGTCCTCGCATGGCAGCTTCGCCCCTGGGCCGAGCTCACGGGCGCGGCTCCGGCCTGCTTGCTGCCGGGGCCTGGTCCGGCTGGGCTCTTGCCAGCTTAAAAGGCTAGGCGCCTGGGACCTGATGCCAGCTGCCTCCTTCTACGGCATGTGCGCTCCCCCGGTACGGGTGCGAGTACCCTGGAGTGCACAGCGGGCAGGAAGCAGGGCCAACGGCATGGGGTTGTCCCTCTTAGGTGCGTGTGCCCCAGACTCTGGGTAAAATGGCATGACGCAGTGTTTGCGCAGTGTTCACGCAGGCCGGTGTTGCCAGACGCGCTGGCTCCCCTCTCAGGTGAGCACGCGCATCCTGGATGATCAGGCTGGTTGACCTGTAGATATTCGCTAAAAATATAAATTAATAATAATAATAATGCAATATCAGTGTACGTCTATATAAATATATAGAGGTATATTTTGAATAAGTTTATCATTAATGATCATATATATCCTACTGCACTATTACCAAAAACAATGTGGATATATTGTAGGAATTAGGTTAAATACTAAGGGCCACAGGTGTTACATATCAGTTGATATAGATGGCTACTATTACCTTTTATACGACAATAACACGTCAAGCCCTCCTATAAGTTGCATACAACTGCTCGTCTAGCTCATGACTACAGGTGGAGTTATGATATTTAAGAGATACTAATCTTCTTGCCTGCTTCATTTACATTGCAGGGCCTGGCCAAGAAGACCACACCAAAAGGCTCACACTCACCGCCTTCCTCCATCTTGAGGGACGGGGGCGTTTTGGCAGATGACCTCAATGCCCTCATGGAGAGGGTTAAACAGCTGGAAAATGAGAGGAGTTTGGCCACTCTGGGTGGGGGATCACGACCGGCGTGTCTGGCTAGTTGGGATCTCATTTATAAATCCCTTATTTCTCATGTTTCCAATTTAGAGGCTGATCATGATTCCCGGAAGTGAGCTGGCACCGAACACACTGGTGTTCAGCACCCAGCAATGTCCCCTGACCACCACCAGAGCCAGCCACCGCCCACAATGGTGCCAAATCCGGTGACCACACCTGCAGCCCAACCCATACCAACTCAAATGCCATCACTGGGGCCCACACCAGCTCCAGACAGCCCTTTGATGTCGGTCAAGGATTCAGCCCAAGTCGCGCTGCCAGACAAACCCTCCACATCCAAAGATGGAGCGCTTCCGGCAATTGGCACCCGACGCAGACGTCTGGCCACAGTGCATGCCAGACCACCTTTGGAAGGTTGGGAAGACGAGGCATTGATAGGTATGGCATCGGCTCTGGCCCCAAGCTCCATAAAATCATACATGAAGGCGGTCAATGAGTTTGAGGAATTTAGAAGAGCTTACAGGCTACCTAATGCTATACCTGTTCCTTACGAACACATAGCTCAGTTTTGCATATTTTACAAAAGGCGGGGCCTAGTGCCACATTCCATCAGAGCAAGATTGGCAGTGTTGGCTTATTGGTTCAAGGCTCAGAGCCTCCCAGATTCCACTAATGACTTCCGGCTGCATAAGATCATGGCCAGTTGGTCACGTCGTCATGGCCCGTGCCATGATGACAGAGAACCAATTACCCCTGCTATCTTAAAAGGCTTGAAGCTCACTTGGCCCAAAGTCTGTTCAACCGAACATGAACAAATTTTATTCCATGCAGCTGCGTTGACAGCCTTTTATGCGGCCCTTAGAATTAGTGAGCTAGTCCCAGCTTCTAAAAAGGATATGTCTATGCGTGCTTTGACAATGTCTGCCCTGCTTATAACAAAAATTGGCCTCAAGATTTTGGTCAGGTCATCTAAAACCGATCAATTGTCAAAAGGCACTGTCATTAAGCTGTCAAATTGTGGAGATCCAGACTTATAACCTGTCACGGCCCTGACACTATGCAAAACAATCAGGGGACAAGAGCCAGGTTACTTGTTTTGTCACCAGGATGGCACGCCACTAACAAAGTACCAGTTTTGGGCCGTCACCAACAAGGCTCTTAAAATTATGGGTTTGGGTCAGTTCAAGTTTGCAACCCACTCCTTCTGCATTGGGGCAGCCTCTTCAGCCAACATTATGGGTTATGACACGGAAAGGATCAAACCCTGGGAAGATGGAAATCCAATGCCTTCAGGAGCTATGTGCATACCGTTGTCATAAGTTTCACTGTTGTGATCTCTCGTTGCAGATCCAGTTTCGCTGGGACATAAATGGAGGATCCTCATCTGCGGGCACAGTTACGTTCACTAGGCTGAAAGGCAGGCCAAGAGGACTCCCAATGGCTAGCATTTGGGCCTCGCTTCCATCACCACTGTGGAGTGGCGAGGTGTTAGAGGTATGCGTTGGGACGGTTTGATCCCATTGTTGTTTCAGCCCAAGAGAGGGGCCCCTCCGGACGTGTTGGTGATTCACCTAGGAGGCAGTGATCTTGGCCTGTTGAAAGGTAGGGCTCTCTAATTGCAGGCGAGGGATGACATCTGTAGGAGCTGGCAGGCATGGCCACAGGTTCACATCGCTTGGTCAGCGATCATCCCACGCCTCTGGTGGTCAGGAAGTGGGGATTTCAAAATGATGGAGAGTGCCAGACAGCGTGTGAACTGGGCCATGCGCACAGCGCTTGCAAGAGGTAGAGGTTCTTACATCTTTCACAGACAGATCACACATAACAAACCTCACTTTTACCGGTCAGATGGGATCCATCTGTCGGACGCAGCTAATGCACATTTTTTGCATGGTTTGAAGATAGGTGTTCAGTTGGCGATAGATGGCTTGGTGGGGAAAGGGAGCTAAATGGACATTTGCTCCCAATCTGTGGCGTAAATAGATTAGTAATACAAAGGTTGATATATACTTAAGACACCCCTTAAGGGTGAGAGCCATTATGCAAACACACACCTAGAGGTTAATTTTAGGGGGTGAGGTGATTTAGAATGGCCCAGAAATGGAGAGAGTCTGGTCTCAAAATTGAGAGAGATTTCTCCGGACGTTTCCCTTAGAGGTTGTCCAGGTTTAAATCTCCAGGGGACCCAGTATTACACCTGAATAGCTGAGGGGTAGACTGTACAAGACACTACCTTGGCTTAGACACACCAAGTTAAACTGACACCTAAAGTTAGTTGAGTTAACAGTTAAATAGGTAACAATCAATCAAGTTGCCCAAATTTTAAATCCATATTATGTGTCTGTCTCATTATTTCGGGGGTTGGAAGACAAATACACATACACTCTGAACAAAATCGGCTACATTTAACTTCTTTTCAAATAACAATTTGACAGAAAAACCCACCTGTGAGATAAATGTGACATCAGCCTGTTATCTCACATCCCAACTGGCTGCAGTGGTTATTTTTCATCCCATCAGCATATGAAAATGAACATGGGGAGTAGCTGGTGTTTACACTTTGTTGGTTCTGGGCCATTCAATGTTTTATAGGTCACCACTGCACTATTAACTGTGTCTGTATTTTGGAATATGGCTGCAAAGTTCCCTTAGGAATCATCTAACCTTCTTAGAAAGGCAGAAGGTGTCACGTTCTACATTAGCTGAAGCTTTCAAATAATTTTCAAAGACTTCCTTACACAGAATGTAAAACTGCCAAGTTAGTTTCAAAACAAAGTATAGTAGAGCATCTACAAACCAGCTAATCAAGATTTTGTTTATATAGAAGAGTACTTTGAGATTTGCATGAAGAAAAAACCTGGCAGGAGGTGAGGAGGGTTAGAGAGATGGTCAGCTCCCATACAATCCAGATGAGAACCAATCTCCCTAAATCCAAAATGAGTTTAGTAAATCTTTAAAATGTAAATTACACCAGCTTTTGATGCGTGAAACAGCAGGGTTTGTTCGAGCAGGATTTCTTGGGCATTCAACTGACTTAAAGCACTTTTGGAGAATTTTCAGGAAGGAACCATGGTCAGCCTCGTAAAATCAGTGCCAACAGATGGATGCTTGGCACACATCAGTTGGGCAATTACATGCCTTGATACCCATTTGCACATGTTATTACCTAATTTGGACTTTCGGAGACTTGTCCTACTGGAAAGTACAATTGTAGAACTGTAACAAGGCCCTGGGATGATGCAAATGGGCAGAACATCAGGCCTTATATAAGTCCCATGCACATATAAAGGATATACTCAATATATTTCCAACATAATGACATATGTTTAAGAGCAAGAAGAGTTGCCTCTTGAAGACACTGAGAGAGATTACAGCCACACTGTAGTCATTTCCAGTATCACTTCAAAGTGTGAAATCCCCTATTAAAGCAGCACTCTGTGTGGCTAATGGCTTTTGAAATGATGGAAGATGTTTGGCTTTTCAAGAAGAGCTAAGTTTAGTTATATATATATACACCCTGTTCCTATGATTCTTTTTAAAAAGCAAAACCAGTCAAAAGCTACACATTTCTGCAGTCAAAATCTGTGATTGACCCCACCTATAGAACATGTATAATGCTGTGATAATTTTAGATCACTTTGCATTGCCAGACTCCAGGTTCCCTGTCACTTTTTTCAAACTGAAACACTTTTGATAAATATATAAAGCCCTAATAATTTTAAATCATTGCGTATTTTGCCTGCTCTGAACCAAATTCAAGGGCATATAAAAATTTGAAGAGCTTCAATTATTTTAAATCACCATGTGCAGTGTTTGAGAGTGATTTAAAATTGTTGTCATGCCTCACATTTTTTAAGCACTTCAGTTTGGAAGTGACTCAAGTAGCACCCTAGTGCTGGAGCTCAAGACATATTGGGCTTTGTATTTAGCAAAGTAACCCATCTCCCAAATAGAAGGCAAAGAGGGGTCATTTCTGAAATATATTTATAATCGTTGGACACTTTCAGGAATAGTATTTGCACCTCACAGTGAGATAAACCATCTTACAGGTGTCGTGGGTTTTTCATTTCCCTGAAACCCATGAACACCTACCAATTGAGCATGGATTGGCCAGGTAGACTGACAAGTAAGACTAATGGGACCTCACATAGGTTTCATTTTTGACTCCAGTGCTTATTTCATCAGTCAGATCTAAGCTTCATCCAAACCAAGAACCTCATCACATTGAGGTCCTTGGTGTGTGGGACAGCAGGTGAACCCATAGGGAAGCAGAGCAAATCTGCCACCTGGCGCCCCACATTGCCCTCACCACCCGCTTGCCCATCCTGAATTATCCTCATAATTCTCTAGCTGAACACTGGTAATTTCACATGTTCAAGTTTCCCCCTCCTAACCTTGCTTCCTCAATGCAGCAAGCACAGAGGCTTGCTGGAAGTTGATGTGCATCATGGGATGAGATCTGGCAGGCTCCATGCCGGTTGCTTCAAGGAACTGTCATAGGATGGGGAATTTATCTAATGTAATGAGGTCCCTACATCCCTGTGTTTTTCTGCTTGGTGTCAGATGGATTTATTTTTGTTTCAATGCATATAACTATAGATAATTTGAGCATGGGTACCAGATTCTGGGATAGGGGAGAGAGACCTGTGATCCTGTTAGATCCACTTGGTGATCACTTTAAGGGGCCTTAGGTGTAGACAGCAAGGGTCATGTCCAACTCTATCTCACTGTCATGTGGCGGGGAGCCAAGTGCTGCTTCTGTCCATGTGGAATCCTGTATTTGTCACACCAAATCTATCCAGAGTGGATGAGTTGTTTATCATCAACCAACAGGTACGTTCACCTGGATGTGGACCCAAGTTAGTTTCTTCAGCTGTAACTAATGGAATTGTGGCCTGCCTTATGCCCGTGATTGTGGTTTGTGTTGTTATTGCCAAGTGGAACCTCACAAATGAAAATAGAAAATGAAAATGTTCACAAATGAAAATAGAAAAGGGACTTATGATGTCCACACTATATGACAAGATATTGGGCCTTGCAGGGAGATCGGACTGTGACCTAAGGGCTGCAGGACTGTTCTAACGTGGGAAAAGGTGTCTCCAACGAAGCTTTATCCCCAGTCCTTGTTTCCATAACAAGCCAAATTTTTCAAAATCCAATTATCACAGGGACAAAAAGTGAGGTGAAACCTTCTGAATAGGGCCACGGGCAGCAAAACAAACACCACAGGGGTGTCCACACTTCCCTATGCTTTCTCTGTCTGTGTATGTGCACAAATTTAACTTACAGACCCTATCTTGTTCTTAAGTTGGGGACTGTCTGCACTCTGATTATGAAAGAAGAAATAGTTTATGTAGTACTTAGGAAGGTTATTTTCCTGGTCCACAACTTTCAGTATCTCCCAGTATGACCACTTCTGGGGATTTTGGAATCTGTTCTCCAATCAATCAATCAATCAATCAATCAATTCTGCAAGCTCTGACTTTAATTTCTATACATTTTTTCTATCCATTGTTTCATGTGTATCTCTTCATCAAATTGCACATGTGGGGAGACATAGACGAGAGGCAGTGCCATTTCTTTGGACGCTGCCTTTGGGTGTTCACATCAAGCTGGCCTGGCACTACCCAGCAAGCCGGGCATTCTTCATAATTCTGCTTCACTGGAACCATACTGTCCTGCAGTTAGTGGGAAAAATGGAGAAGGGGGGAGGAGAGCAAGAGAGCCAGAGCCTGAAGGCACTGGAATAATTAAGCAAATGCAATGACAGCTGTGGCAGGTCCTGGGCAAGACTGGCTCCACTGAGCTGAATTAATGGCATCAACAGCCCAGCATCTCCATTAACATTTGATCATTAATTATTACCCTCTGACAGTAAGATTTGAAACCTTCTTATGAGGGCTCTGTTATTAATCTAGCTTACCTGCCCTGGAAAAAAGAGAGAGGGAGAGAGGTTTAGCATATCTGCTACCTTAGTAGATTGCATTCTCTCTTTCTCGTTCCCAAACTTACCCACTGCCAATTGCTTTCCAAATTACCTTAGTAAGTAATATGCTGTATATTGATATCAACACAGTCATGTTGTTCAATTAATTAGGCACAATCTTTCAACCTCAGCAAAACTCCCATCCCATCACATTGCTTCGGCCTGTAGTTCTTGCTAGCTCCTGCACATTTAACATTCACATTTTCATGTTCAAAATTGTAATAGTTTTTACTTTATTATTTTTGTGATCCACTCTGAGACCCACTACAGAAAAAAAGAGTGTCAAATAAATAAATCCTCAAATATCTAGAGGTGGCATTATTCTTGTAAATAAATGAAACTCAAATATCTAGAGGTGGTATTGTTCTTGTTCACTGTCTTCAAGTCAGCTTCAGCTTATAGTGACTCCATGAATGAGAGACATGCAAGTCACCTTGTCCTCAACAGCCCTGCTCAGTTCCTTGCAGACTCAGGACTGTGGCTTCCTTGATTGAGTCTATCTGCTTTAATGTGGTCTTCCTCTATTTCTACTGCCTTCTACCTTACCAAGCATTATTGTTTTTGTCAGTGAGTCATCCCTTCTCATGATGTGGCCAAAATATGACCCCAGCCCTAGTCATTCCAGCCCCAATCTTTTGTTATAAAAATAAAAATAGAAAAATAAATTAAATAAAAAATTGATTTGAATTACCCACTTACCATCTCTTACATTTTGTATTCTGGGCCTTACCATCACCCCAATCCCAATTATTCTGGTCAACGAGATCATGCCTGTTGCAGAGCAAAATCCCCAGGTGGCTCGCGTAGATTTATCATTAATACTTTCCTCCTTTCCTGGGATCTCCATATGGAATGAATTGGACCAAATATGCCCACACACAGCTCTGTCCCATGCTGAACTTGGAACAGAGTCGTGGCCTGTCTCGTGCAGCATAAACAAATCCTGGATCCTGGACCCCTGGGAAGGTAGGCTGAATCAGGGGGTTCCCCAATGTTAGTACCAAATATATGGAATTGTTTATGTATGCCCCCCATGTGTTACATTCCCTCCCTCTCCCCTTATGTTATTATTAAATATATGGAATTGTTTATGTATGCCCCCATTGTTCATTCTCTCCCTCCCCTTATGTTAAGGGAGGGGAGGGGCGGAGGAGGGGGAGGGGGCAGAGCCGGGGGCAGGGGCGAAGCCGGGTGCGGAGGCAGACCCTTCGGCCCCCCAGGTCATCAGTGACCGGAATTCCGGCCACAGGTCCGTTAGAAGTTGGACAGCCCTGCTCTATTTCTACTGCCTTCTACCTTACCAAGCATTATTGTTTTTGTCAGTGAGTCATCCCTTCTCATGATGTGGCCAAAATATGACCGTCTCAGCCTAGTCATTCTAGTGAGAGTTCAAGCCTGGTTTGTTATAGATTTGTCTTTTTAGCAGTCCGTGGTATCTGCAGAACTGTTCTGCACATATCAAATGAATTGATTTGACATGCGCCACATGAATACCATCTCTTACATTTTGTATTCTGGGCCTTACCATCACCCCAATCCCAATTATTCTGGTGCCGTATGTCTCATGCCTGTTGCAAGGTTCCCCAGGGGGCTGTAAATCCTAGATTTATCATTAAGAAAGTTTCCTTCCATTTCCTGGGATCACTCCATATATGGAATGTAATTGGACCAAATATGCCCACAAGTGAACACAGCTCTGTCCCATGCTGAACTTGGAACAGAGGGTAGGAATACTTTCTAAGGCAGCATAAACAAATCTGGGGGTCAGGACCCCTGGGGGAGGTCATGAGGGGGTTGTCAGAGGGGTCACCAAAGACCATCAGAAAACATCGTATTTTCCGTTGGTCATGGGGGTTCTGTGTGGGATGTTTGGCTCAATTCTATTATTGGTGGAGTTCAGAATGCTCTTTGATTGTAGGTGAACTATAAATCCCAGCAACTACAACTCCCAAATTGCAAGGTCTATTTTCCCCACACTCCACCAGTGTTCACATTTGGGCATACTGAGTATTTGTGCCAAGTTTGGTCTTGATCCATCATTGTTTGTGTCCACAGTGCTCTCTAGATGTAGGCGAACTACAACTCCAGAACTCAAGGTCAGTGCCCACCAAATCCTTCCAGTATTTTCTGTTGTTCATGGGAGTTTTAAGTGCCAAGTTTGATTCGATTCCATTGTTGGTGGAGTTCAGAATGCTCTTTGATTGTAGGTTAACTATAAATCCCAGCAACTGCAACTTCCAAATGACAAAATCAACTGCCCCTCTCACAACCCCATCAGTATTCAAATTTGGCCATCTCGGGTATTTGTGCCAAATTTGGTCCAGTGAATGAAAATGCATCCTGCATATCAGATAGTTACATTACCATTCATAACAGCAGCAAAATGTCAATTATGAAGTAGCAACGAAAATAATTTGATGGTTGGAGGTCACCACAACATGAGGAACTATATTAAGGGGACATGGCATTAGGAAGATTGAGAACCACTGTTCACAGCTTCCTTCCCCTACTTTGAATGTGTGTTGTTTCAGCCTTGAAAATATTACTACCAGCCCCAAAATCTTTAAATTCCAGAAGCTGGTTGGGGATTCTAGGAACTCTAATCCAAAACACAAATACTCTGTCTTAAATAGGAGGACCAATTTTGCTTTGCATATACATGCCCTGTGGCCCTTTTCCTCTACAGATTTACTTGGCCTCTTTCTTCTTCTTCTTCTTTGTATTATTATTTTATTTCTTACCCACTTCTCCTCGTTGCTCAAGGCGGGTTACAGCATTCGCGTAGGGTTACAGAATATAAAGCTGCATGTCAATTCCTTGGAGAGGAGTAGATTCATCAATGCATTTCCATGAAGTTCAGAGTGACTGCACATTCAGCATAATTGCTAGCTATGTTACAGTCAACCTGCTTAATGGGTGCCCAGATTCTTATCACTGGGAATAAAAGCAGAATAGAAAGATGCCCTCTGTTAGCCTTGCCTGTCCTGGGCCTTTTGAGGTGATTAGGATGACAACACCCTCCAAACAAACACTGCCATGCTGTCTGATGGGAACCGCAGTCCACAAAATCTAGAGCAGTGTTTCTCAAATTGTGCTCCTCCAGGTTTTTGGGACTTCTGCTCTCAGAATTCCTAACAGCTAGTGAACTGGCTGGGATTTCTGGGAGCTGATTCTGATCTAGAGGGACCCAGGTTAAGGAAATTTTGTCTTCTTTCTGCTATACATATGAAAGATGATGGATTATGCATTTGGATTGAAATACCATAAATTGATTCTGTGTCTAAAGTACTGTAATCTTTCCAACTCTACAGAATCAATAGGGGCGGTCCCTATGAATCCTACGACATACCCCTGTGTCAATATCCTTTTTCTCCTTCCTCCCCTCCATTTTCCACTTTATTCTTCAGTTGTCCATTGGGGTAAACTGAGTTCCACATTATCTGCTTTGAACTGGATTATCTGAGTCTACACTGCCATATAGTCCAGTTCAAAGCAGATAATCTGGATGGTTTATGGATGTGTAGAAGGAGCCTCAGTGGGGAGGAAAGGAGGGGGGGCTCAATCTTGCCCTTCCTTGTAGAGCCAGGCAAAACCATTCATAAATTTGGCCATTTTGGTCATACTCTAAGATTGCTTATCCCAGTTTTCCTCTGTAAAATCTTAGAAGGGATGTGCAATTTGCTTTTAACCAAAAAGATGGGTTGGCTGCATCCTCTTACCTCTTTTGTATTATGCAGTAAAGGTGCTTCTTGAAACACAACACATGGGACAAATCATACAATGGGCTCTTGTTATCCACGGAGGTTTGATTTCTCTGTGGATACTAAAATCCATGGGTGATCAGATACCATTATTTAGAGTAGCTTAGTAAAATGGCATCCAAAAATCAATTGCTTGCTTTTTGTTTTAAAAAAGCATATTTTCAAGTCATTGGTGGTTGAATCCAAGGATACAGAATTCATGGATATGAAGGTCTGACTGTTCTGGATCCAGATTCTGACTGTGGCAAGATGCAAATCCAGACACAGTATGCTATTCTCTGACAGTATGAACATATGTTGAATTTGACCCCAAAGAGAGATCAAGATTCTCTTTTCTGTCATATTTGCTAACGACATCTGTGCAATTTTTATTTTTGGAGGTCAGTCAACAACTATTGCTTTATTTCTCATAGTTGCCTGGCCATGATACACTACGAAGGCCCTTTTTCAAATATCCCTGCCATCAGTCAGGATGAGGGTGATGATTCAAGACAGGGCCTTTTCTGTAATGGCCTCAGCTCTAGAAGCCTCTTTCCAGCCATATTTGCACTGCTCTGAATCTTTGGTTACTCCAAGGAACAAAAACCTCTTCGTCAAGGCCATTTAGTTTTAATATGTACTAAAAGGCAATCAACATCAAATCTATTTTCATGTGAGAGTAAAATGCCAAAATATGCCAGTGCTTTATAAACAAAACTCGCTGGGTGGGGTGCAAGGGAACCACACTGAAATATGTCTTGAATACAGAGCAAATATTCAATGCACTTAGAGCAAATTGGGTATTTCCTGAGAGGGAGAAGTTGCATGATTCATTAAATCCACAGCCAAATCAATGCCCACACATCTTTGTCTGAAACCAGATCTTTTTGAAATACTTTGCATGGAAACAATAACAGAACTCAGTGTTATAAATACAGTTGTGCTGACAAAACAAATTTTTAATTCTCATTTTCTCATACTTTTGGGGGGAAATCCTGTGTTGACTGCATCCAAAACACTTCTGTAACTACATAATCAGACAAGAGCAGAAAATAGGCACACATTTTTTTCCAGCCCTTGGACTGAATTAAGGAGCTTAATCCAGAAACAGAGGCTCTGTTAAACTGTCATAGCAGCAACCATCTATAAAGGGATCAAAGGGGGAAAGTGGAGTGCAGGATTCAACCTGAGGATTAGAATAAAAAGAAATCACTGTGCTAGGATCAGATTCAAATAATAATCAAATTCTATGAATTTTCATTTTGTTTGCTCAATGTATAATTTCAAAGGGGAGGTAGTTGTTTCTTTGCCCCAGAACCTTTACAACCAGTGCTCTTTTCCAGGAAATGTATTGATCTAATTAGCCTGCAAAAATGCTATCAAATCACAATTTTGCTGCTCAGGAATGGGGATCATGCAAGCTTCTAGATATTGTTGGATGGCATCTCCCAGCATTCCTTACCATTGACTTGAGATCTAAGGCATCACAGTTCAAAAACTCTGGAAGGGCGACATTATTTTAATTCTTATTGAAGCTGTAATCCTACATACACTTACTTTGGCACCAGTGTAGTTTGCATTTCTATAGACTGCGAGAGAATTGCACAATAAGACTGTAATACATTGCAGAGTTTTCTATTATGCTTATTTTACACCAACACTGCAAAAATTACTTTCATGCCTATCATGCTCCTGCCACTTAATGAGCTTGCCAAAGAAGTCTATTAAACCGGAAAGCTTACATTTTCTTCTTTTGCTTTGTGATTTAATAAAGGTGCTATGACATAGTTCTTGTTTATTTGTTTGCTTGTATTTTTCCTAGTAACCACTGTGGTGTTTGAATTGTATTTGTCTAGTTACGGTCTTGAACGGCATGAACAGTGTTCTACTCTTCCGGCTAATATTGATAGGAAAGACACACACTTTGAATTTGACCTTTTTTTCACTGTGACATGCCTTTCTTTTTTCAAAAGATGGGAAGCAGTGCCAGCTCAAGCCTCTGCCACTGCTTAAGGTGAGAGATGAAACCCCACTGCTGCCCTAATCTTTGTACTGCCTCTTTCTACATCTTTGCCTTTCCCCTTTGCACTGGCTTCTGTTTAAATGACTGGGTTCATTTGCCTTAGACAGTAGTTTGCCTGACACAAAAACAAGTATACACAAAGAGAAGAATCCCCAAAGTTCAGGATAATAGAGGAATTCAGGACTGCTGCCAGAACCATAAGTATTCTACCAGAGAAGCAGAAAACTAGGAGAGAAAGTCACACTCTTCTAGTCTAAGAGGACAAGCATGGTGAATATTCTCTGAACAAATCTTTCCCAGAAAACCCTAGGATATAGCAAACATAAGTCAGAATTGACTTCATAAATGTTCTTAAATAGTGGGGGATGCAGCTGCCTGAATTAATAACAAGCAGCAAAAGTGGGGAATCTTTGGTCCTCCAGATGCATTTATTTACAAACTCTCATCAGCAAAGCCCAGTATGTAGGTATTGGTAAAGGACTGTGGATATTTAATAGTCTAAGCTCAGGCTTTCTAGGCAAAGGATTTCAAGTCCAATCACTGGCATCTCCAGGTTTGTGGGAAATTAATTAGTCTAGAACACTGGAGATCTGCAACCAATCAATGTAGATCATGAATAGATCATGTGCAGACCCTTCTGCACATGCCATAAAACCCAGAAAGAAAAGGGGGGCTGACTAAATTACGTTTCACAAAAGTGCACATAGAATCAAGTTAACAGCACATTTTTAAAAGATGTACTTAAAACCCGATTCTGGCCAAAAAATGTGGTATATCCCTGCAGTCATGGAAAACACATTACTTCCTTCCTTTACCCTGGTATAGACTGCTCCAGTGCATGTGCAGATTTTAAAATCCCAACACAGCTGATTAGGGCTGTCAAAAAAGATGGAGCCAAGGGCACACAGGTGGCTAAATGGAAGCACAGTTGGAAAGCAAATACAATTAGAATTCTCTGCAACCATTCCTTTAAATATTTATTTATTTAATATTTATTTCAGGATTTTACCCCGCTCTTCTCAACCCCCGAGGGAGGACTCAGAGCAGCTTACAGTAAGGCGCAATTCGATGCCCACACAGTAACAATATAAGACCCCAGAACTCTTCAACAATTAAAATACATTAAAATACAATTACCTAAACATCATGCGCATTCATTCCAGATTAAAACAATGTTCTGTCCATAAAAGCATAGAGCTTAAATTTACAGTAGGGTGAGGAGTGAGAATAAATAATCTGCTTGTGTGTACATTGAGATATCTGCACGAGCGCATATAAGATCCAGTGCATCTTGGAGTCCCTGTCCATCTTGCAGATTTGTAAAATTCGCTCTAAATGAAGGTGTCAGAATGGCAGGGGACCATTTCCTGGGTCTGACAGGTCTGTGACTGAACTAGCTATCAGGTCCCACAATTTTTAAATCCACTTATTTAATCTGAATTTTGATGCTATCTGGAAGCACCCATAGATGATACAGGACTTCAGCTCCTTTAACCACTCACTGCTACCTTAGCTGAATATGACTGAAAAGATTTAGAGTTCAACTGTATTTAGAGGTTATAGATTTATCAACCCATCTGAGTGCAAAGAGTAGGGTTGGATAGGTTCATTAAAAATGACTTACATTCAGGAAAAAAAATACAAATTTGGACATCCAAAGCAGGTTTTGAACCATGCAGGAAAGGTAGGGGGGAAATCTGAATTTAAACCACTTACCATTTCTTTTTCAGAAATATTCTATAATGTTTGGATGTCTCCCAATGTTATTTTAATTTTCACAAACATTAAGCAACTTTAGTTAAAGACAGGGGAATTTTAAAAATCTCATTCTTTCCACCAGTGCTGCAAGAAGGGAAGCGGTGGGCGTGGCTAATCACAGCCATCGTTAACTGTAGTTTGTGAGGGCCAGGCCCCCAATGGTAGAGATTGCAAAAGGCCCTGATGTTAAACTACATTTCCCACAATGCATGCCTGCTCATTAGCCAAAACGGCTGAAGGATCAAAAAATAGCTGTCTGTAGCAGTCTTTGTCTAAATATAAAATAAACTGATTGCATCTACTAAGAGGTCTAAAGAAGGTAGCAAAGCACTAACCAACTTTTGCAAAGCCAAGAGAACATAAACTTCTTTAAAAACCAACCATTTTATTTTTGCCTGATTGCCATGAACAAAGCACTGGGGCAGCCAGCCACAGCCAGCCAGCCCTTTACAGTCAGTGAGTAATGATAAAATAAAATGATTGCATCTGCAAATAGGAATAAATGGATAGATGTGTCTTCAGGGTCCCCTACAACTCAGTAGAGGAAGCAAATGGATGTCAGGAGAGTTTGGATGGTGCCTTTCTACCCAGAAGAAGGGGGTCAGACTAGATGTCCCTTGATGGGGTCTGTACTATGATTTCTGTTCTCCACCAATTTAACACAGTTTTTTCAACACAAACAAAATTTCTGGAGTAGAACAACTACTTTCAAAGTAAAGACCACCCATTGAAACAGGAAATAACACTTTCAAATCAGGAACAGATTTTCTTTATTATTAAAAAAATGTTTTTATAAACACTTTGAAAATTCACCAAAATCCATGGAGAAGTCAAAGGTTATGAAATTTGTTGAGCTAACAGTGGTCCATGTGTTCTACCACTGTAGCAAGTTTCATCAGGATTAGACTAATAATGAGGGAGGGAGAATCCCCTGAAATTTCCCCAGTGCCAGTGCTGTTTTTCCCTATTGTGCATGTGTACCCGCACTAACAAATCGATTCGGAAATTTCGGAAAGTTTAAAAAAAATTGGAAAAATTAGGAAGTGACTTTAGAATCAAACCACCAGCGCCCCCTACATCCAAAACAAGTTTTGAACCTTTTTTTAAATCAACCAAACCTAGCAAACAGTACTAACTGGGCCGATAGTCTAACAACAACTTCTTATGTTTGCATATTATCTCCAACTTTCAATCAATTTTCATATGCAGACTGGTGCTGAAAACACATGTTTAAGGGGGATTTAAAAATAAAGGTGAATATGAGAGAACTTCAGGTACAACAGCTTCTATCATTCCTAGGCAGCAAAACCAGTGAGGTTAATGCCAGCTGTTCTCCAGCAATATCTAGAACATGGGTGCTCATTAGGTAGCTTGCGAGCTACTAGTAGATCTTTGGCCCTCTTCCAGGTGATCTTCGGGCCTCACCAGCCAGATGGGGCGCTCCTGCCATGCACGCACACACCCTGTGCGCACGCTCGCTCCTGCTGCTGGCTTCCACTCTCGCGGTGCTTCTTTTACCTGTGGGGCATTGCAGGAAGAAGGAAGCATGAGGTGGGGCCTCTGGAGGGAGCGCCCTGCCTCTCTCTCGTCCAGAAGCAGCTGTGCAGCCTCCGTTGCCGGTGAGACAGGCAGGGCGGAGCACTCCTTCTGGATGCCCCGCCTCATGCTTTCTCCTTCCTGCAATGCCCCGCAGGTGGAAGAAGCGTTGCGCGGGCAGAAAACAGCAGCAGGAGCACGTGTGGTGGCGGGAGTGCACAGCGGCGGGGGCAGGTAGATCTTTTGGACTTGGTTGCTTTAAGAGTCGCTCGCATGCTGAAAAAGTGTGAGCACCCCTGATCTAGAAGCTCACATATTCTCTGTTCTGCTGAGGTGCATCTACACTATAGTGTCAATGCAATTTGACACCACTTTTACTGCCATGCCTCATTGCTCTGGAATCATGGGAGCTGTTGTTTTACAAGATTTTTCGCCTTCTCTGCCAAAGGGTGCTGGTGTCTCACCAAACTACAGCTCTCAAGATTCCATAACATTGAACTATGGCAGTAAAGTGGAGTCAAATAACAGGGTACATGCACCTCTGTTTTAAAAGATAACAACCTTGATCTAGCCGCACGAGAGTCTCTTATGAAGCACCTTAAGAATTCAAAGACCACTTTTATTAGACTATAGACCTCCACGATTAAGGAGGAAAAGCTCCATCTCATAAATCTTTCTTGTTTTAATGCTAACTTTTGAGCCCTCATTTCTTTTCGAGGACGTGCTCATTAATAGCAGCCCGGTCTGCATCTAACTTAAACTGCCCAAAGTGACTAGTTAACACCAAGTAAATGAAAACCCATCGTTCATTGCTCATCCCGTAGCTCACATGTCACCATACATAAAAATCCGTTACCTTCTCGAGCTCTTCAAGCTTGCCCCCTTCTTCATTTATTATTTAATAAAGTGTTTATAGCATCCCTAATTACAAACATTTGTTATAGAGACCCAGGCAGGAACGTGTGAGAATATGCACGTTTGTTTCCTACCTTAAAGTTTTAATGAGATGATAATACCTCTGGCCCATATGTTTGGGAAAACGTTATCTTCCATTATGTAACTGGGGGAGGGAGGGGGAATTCACGGGAAAGGAGGGGTGGCTGCTATCTGCTAACAGCTCGAGCAGCTGTGGTTTTTGCCTTTTTGTTGCTCCGCGCAGGAGAAAGAAACAAGTTCAGCTTCCTTATTTTCTGTTGTTGCAAAACCTCCCAGCTCGAACAGGTGTGTGCAATCGTGAACCACAGTGATGCACCCAAACTGCTGCCTTTCTAAAAATTCCACTGCCCAGTGACACACTCTGGTTAAGTTGCACAACCTTGTTTTCCACTGGGCTTTTTTATTTTATATATATTTCCCCCCTTCTTGATGATTCAGTCCTCGTGGAGGTGAATTTCAATGATAGTTAATAGGTTCCCTGCTTGGTAGAATGATTGTGAGGTTCCTCCTTTGATTTTTAGTGTCTCCCTGTCTTTTGTCAAGGCCCAAACCTTTCTCAAAGGTGAGATTTTGGGGGGCAGAAAGAGCCAGATGATTTATACCAGGTAGCAGTTGTTCAAGCCCTCCACCTGTATTGGGTTTGACTGAGGAAGCGGGGTGTATCTACATTGTAGACTTAATGGAGTTTGACACCACATTAACTGCCATAACTCAATACTATGGAATGATGAGATTTGTATTTGGTGAAGCACCAGCACTCTTTGACAGTCAGGGTAAAGACCTTGTAAAAGTATAACTCCTCTGATTCCGTAGCATTGAGTCATGGCAGTTAAAGTGGTGCCAAGCTGCATTAATTCTACAATGTGGATGCCCCTTTTACACTGCCCTATATCCCAGGATCAGATCCCAGACTATCTGCTTATTCCAGATTATCTGGCAGTGGAGATTTATATAATCCTGTTCAAAGCAGATAATCTGGGATCAGATCCTGGGATATAAAGACACTGTAGAAAGGGCCCTAGTTTTCTTCTGGCCTGCACTGCTATTGAAAGGCAATTTGCCAGCAATGTACATCCCCCATCTAGCACGGCAGAGGTGAGTAAAATATGTCCATTGGATATTGTTGGACTACAAATCCCAGTACACCCACCATTTACTATGATGACAGTTGTTGATGGAAATTGCAGTGCAGCAACATCCAAAGGGCCACAAGTTACCCAGTACAGATATGTTATAGTCCTATCATTAGGTAATATGAGCCAACCACCTCTTCAGCAGATTTAGGTAGTCACAAAAATAGCAGCAAATTGCTCTGTTGTTATTGTTGTTATTATTATTATTATATTGTAGGTACAGATCATGGAAAAGGTGGCTGCAAGAAAAAGAATTGTCTCGTGTGCTAATATAACTTGGCTCGTATTGGTCACTGGACCCCTTAACTTGGGCCCCTTCTACAGAGCCATATAATCCAGAAAATTAAGGCCGTTAATCCACATTATCTGGTTTGAACGGGATTATCTGTGACTACACTGCAAGATAATGCCATTCAAAATATATAATCTGGATTTTAAACAGCTGTGTAGAAGGGGCCTTGGTTTAAAAGATGTTGTTACAGGCAGTTCCTGAGTTACAAACATCCAACTTACAAATGGCTCATAGTTAAGACTAAGGGGGAGACAACAGGATGTGAGAAAAATCTACCCCTAAGAACAGAAATTCACTACTGGAAGAGCTATCATGGGGAAAAGATGTCTCAACTGAAGCTTTCCCACCAATCCTTGTTTCCAAAACAAGCCAAATTTTTCAAAATCCATTCAACACAGGGACAGAAAATGAGGTGGAATCTTCTGAACAAGGGCACAGGCGGCAAAACAAACACCACAGGGATATTAACTAGGCCTGGTTAGGTATTTCGTATTGCTCTGAAAGTCGTTTTAAATTCGTTTTTAACTTACCTTTGAAGTGTTTTCGATGCACTTCAAGCAACCAGGAAGTGAATTTGCCATTTTGAAGTTTTCCTGCCATTTCTCATAACCTACCTTGTTCATTAACTGGGGACTGTCTGTGTTAGTTAGTCAGCTTCATGTCTGCCCTGCAGTATGCTGATGCCCCTGTGGGTGGCTTTGCCCTGGCAAGTAGTGTGGCATTTGCTTGTGTAAGACAGGGTACATCATGGGAGTTGTAGTTCCAGCACTCTTTGGCAAAGAAAGCTTCAACTCTTACAATTCTATGGGATTGAACCAGGGCAATCAAACTGATATTAGTTCTACTGTGTAGAAGACAATCATTCAAACTATAGCACAACACTGATTCCATTTACATTTGCCCATGCATTTCAGTGCATTCCTATATTCCATTTACCTGTAGCAAGATGTATATCCCAAAACCTCAGTTTGGATACATTTCTTCCTGCCCTGAGTTAATTTTTACAGTATTCTTTCATGACAAATACATCTTGCAAGTTTAATACTATGACAAATCTGTAAGTCCTATTTAGACACAAGCATTCCAGTTGTATCTTAAAGGCTGGATTCAGATGGCCCACTATTTTGTTAAAAATTTAGTTCAGGGGGGATCGAGGTGGCCTGAACAGAATTTATTTATTTATTTGTCACGTTTCTATACCGCCCCCCTCAGCACAAAGGTGACTCAGGACGGTTTACACAAGGCAGTCTCTGCCCTCAATACAACACAAGCAAACAAACCCAAAAAAATCATATAATAACAAATTAACAATTAAAAAAATACAATTGCAGTCTCAGCGTCATGTTGAAATCAGTTTCCATCACATCGTCGTCATTCCATATATCTAATTAAACTGTTACATTTCATCAGCAAATGCCTGCTCAAACAGCCAGGTTTTGACTTTCTTGTGAAATGTCAGGAGGGAGGGGGGTGATCTGATGTCTCTAGGGAGGGCGTTCCAAAGCCGAGGAGCCACCACTGAAAAGGCCTTGTCTCTCGTCCCCGCCAGTCGCACCTGCGAAGAAGATGGGACCGAGAGCAGGGCCTCTCCAGATGATCTTAAACATCTCAATGGTTCATAGGGAGAGATGTGTTCAGACAGGTAAGTTGGGCCCAAACCGTTTAGGGCAGGCTAAAGCCAGCACTTTGAATTGTGCCTGGTAGCAAACTGGCAGCCAGAAGGTGGCCTAAACTATTTGGAAAAGTTACTTTTTGGGCTTCATCTTCCAGAATTCCATGCCCAGCATGGCCATTTTCTATTTATCGTAGTCAGAGCTTTCAAAAAATATTTGGGGGCTGCAATTCACAAGCCAGCATGCCTTGGATTTATTATCTTTAAAAAGTAACATTTCAAATTCTTAGACAAACTAGAAAACTTCTGCTGACAGATTTTCCTTTCTGTTTTCAGCATCAACTGTGTCTTCTTTTGTCACTCTTTCATTCCATAGATTAGCGCTTTGCACAATTTAGCTTGACTTCTCCCAACCATAACTGAAGCCATAACAAGCTGGTAGAGCATAGTTTCAAGTCTTGATTTGGCAAGGGACAAGAATCATGTCTTGTCCCTCTATTTCAGCAGCTTTTACAATGTCCCAGTTTCTCTCTTGTGCCTCCCACTTTCCCACTTTGTCTGTAGCTTACTTCCATTGTGGCAAATTGAGTTGAATGTATAAAAGTAGTTTGCACTCAATTAGCCAAGCAGAAGGGAGACGAGAGGAGTGAGTAGAATCTTATCCTTCCTTTTTGACTCAGGTCAAAGCAAACTGGTGTCACATATCCCAACCTGTTTGTTCTTCTCATTATTAATGGTTGCCATTTTGATCCACACTCTGATGTTGTTTGACCACACATATTGTGGGTTTAATCTGTGAAATGCCAGAAGATATGATAGAGTCATGTGAGTTGGATGCATTTTTTTACCCTTATATTCTTGAATACAGCAGCTAGTCTTTATTCCTGATCATTCCTGGAAAGTGGGGGACTTACCTATCTATCCAACCAAATTTATGGGAGGCTGTAACCTCATACCAAAAGCGACTTGCAGTTTCTCAAGTCATTCCTGACACATTTTTTAAAAGATTTTATTTTATTTTTTTAAAAAAATGAATAAACTCAAAATATATTGATCATACCCCAAGGCTTTTTTTTCAAATGGAGGAGAGTTCCTAACCACCCTTTAAAAAGCAGTATCTGGGAATATGTGAAGCTTGCTGTTATTTTCAATGGGTCAAATGTTATGCCAAGTGGGAGAAGTGTAATGTGCAGATAACATCCCTGAAGGGACAATCTAAGTGCAATTCATAGTGCCTTGGAAGGGCAGCAGACAGAATGGTTGTCTGTATTTGCCAAATCCATTGGGATTTCTTGAAACAAAAGCCTCCCTTTATGTAAAGCAGGCAGAACATTGCAACAAGAGCGGGGTTTTGGAGCCATCATCTCATTCCTTCTTCCCCAAAGCAATACATTTGAACTCTCCTGATCTGAACGGTCTTTTCTTGCTGAGCATGTGGCCTGCACACCTCTCATCAACCGTTCCCTATTAATAACGTATGTGGAAATACTTGGGGAGGGGTGGAGGAAGAGTCCGTTCGAGAGAAGCAGGATGGCAAAGTTCATTATGTCCACGAAGAGGGAACAGAAACTTTGGTGTTTCTAAACTCTTCTCTTGAAATCTTATGACCTTAGATTTTGCAAGCATTTCAGGAAAATTACGTGTCTGGTGGTGGGTGCTGAGCGGGAGAACCTGGCCGTGATTCACTGTCTTACAGTCTGTGTAGTTAACTCCTGAATCATTGCAGGGCAGTAACTCTTTCAATGCATCTGTCTAGCAGCTCAACAGAGCCAGCCAGGCAGAAATCTGGTTTCTGCAGAAAAGGAGTCTACAAGTCCTGAAAGTATCCCAAGATCTCCATGGGAAGAACACAGGATGGACTGTTGTCATGCCTTTTTTTCTCCCTGGGACTGCTCTCCACACTTTCATGCTGGTATGCTCATTGAAACACTTCGGGAATGCAAAAAGCACATGCCCTCTTCAAGACATTTTTTTTTAGCTTACTTCCAAACAGATTTAGCTGTCCCAAATCATAACATCTGTCCCAATCACACTTTGGCCATGACAGGTGAACTTTATGGACAACATGTTCTGTGGGGTCCCTCAGGGTTCAATACTGTCTCCCATGTTGTTTAACATCTACATGAAGCCACTGGGAGAAATCATCTGGAGTTTTGGAGTTCGATGTCATCCATATGCAGATGATGTTCAACTCTATCACTCCTTCCCACCTGATACTAAGGAGGCTGTAAAGGTCCTGAACCAGTGCTTGGCAGCTGTGATGGTCTAGATGAGAGCAACAAATTGAAAATGAATCCAGACAAGACAGAGGTTCTCCTGGTTAGCCGAAAGGCTGATCAGGGTATAGGGTTACAACCTGAAGGTGCAGGTTCACAGCCTGGGAGTGATCCTGGACTCATAGTTGAGCCTGGAACCTCAGGTCTCGGCAGTGGCCAGGGAGCTTTTGCACAATTAAAACTTGTGTGCCAGCTGCACTCATATCTTGGGAAGTCTGATTTGGCCACAGTGGTCCACACTCTGGTTACATCCCGTATAGATTACTGCAATGCGCTCTATGTGAGGTTGCCTTTGAAGACTGTTTGGAAGCTTCAAGTCCAGTGAGTGGCAGCCAGGTTGCTCACCAGAACAGAGTTCAGGGAGCACGCAAACCCCCTGTTACATCCACTGGTTGCTAGTCTGCTACCGAGCACAATTCAAAGTGCTGGCTTTAGCCTATAAAGCCCTAAATGGCCCAGGCTACCTGTACAAATGTATCTTTCCCTAAGGACCAGCTCAGAGACTAAGATGATCTGGGGAGGCCCTGCTCTCATTCCCACCTTCCTGGTGGGGAAGAGAAACAGGGCCTTCTCAGTGTTGGTCCCTCTGATGTGGAACTCACTCCTTACTGACATCACATCAGCCCCCTCCTATTTAGCCTTCAGGAGGACAGTCAAAATCTGGCTCTGAGAGCAGGCCTTCAAAAAATAGGGCAGTGCAGTAATCTTAATGTGGAATTATATGCAATTGATCATGGAATGGCTTTTAACCTTGAACGTATTTTAATCATGTTTATTATGTTGTAATTTTAATCCAAACCATTTTAAAATCAATTTTGTATGTTTAGAGGCACTGTGTAGGTGCCATTTGTATGCCGCCTTGAGCCCCCACCCCAGGGTAGAGAAAGGCAAGATATATATAAGGTCAATCAATAAATAATAAATAAACAAACCTCTCCCACTTTCAAGAGATCCAGAGTCATTGTTGGGAGTCATTGTTGTTGTTGTTGTTGTTGTTGTTTTAAATATATATACAACCTCTGGAATCTCCAGCCAAGATAGCCGTGTCAACATGGTCCTGGAGGATTCTGGGAATTGTACTCCAAAAACAGAAAATGATTTCCTCCTATGTCAGTGTCTTGCAGGCACATATACACACAGAGAAAGAGAGACATCTTCTCCTCTTTTCTCACTAAGGATGAGGAGAGGAAATAAAGAATGTACCACACGTTGCTTCTTGTAGGAGAAAAAGACTGTATGTGAAGAGGTGAGAGTTAGAGATGCTGCCAAGATGACAGCTTTATGAAAGGGTCAAGGGAGATGTGGGACCCCAGGCCAAGATCCTTTTTTTTTCTAGGGGGTCTGGTCCTTGTTTTCCTGACTGCAGCACATTGCTAGTGTTATTTCCAGGACAGCCAGCAGTAACCCTCATGACAGTATTACCTCAGCTGATGGGGAAAACAGCCAGATCAGCCAGAGTTCATCAAGGAATTGGGTGTGATATTCTATGTTTTGCAGAAATTCCTGTGCTGTTGACTTGGACCTAAATCATAGAGCATGGATGAAGACACCCTGGTCTTCCTTATGCTGTTGGATTGCAACTCCCATTATACCCCATCACATATGTTTGACTGTGCTGTTGGGATTTGTAACCCAACAGCTCCTGAAAGGCCACACATTCTCTGTTCCCAACATACAGGTACCCAGTGTGAATCAGAGGTGAAGCAAATGTGGCAAGAGCTAAGTCAGGTGGTTCTCAACCTGTGGGACCCCAGGTGTCTTGGCCTACAACTCCCAGAAATCCCAGCCAGTTTACCAGCTGTTAGGATTTCTGGGAGTTGAAGGTCAAAATATCTGGTGACCCACAGGTTGAGAACCACTCAGCTAAGTGATCTTTTGTCAGGAGGTGCTATGAATATGCCTTTGTTTTGTTGTGTAGGAAGGAAATGGCTGGGTTCCTGCAGCCTGAACAACGGTTCAAGCATCCATCTGGACTATTTGAAGAGTCTCTGGAGGACTCTCAAAAGGACTAGGAGAAGGATGTCTACTTGTAAGAACATTGCTGGACACTTCCAAGACAATCCTCATTCTCTCCTGTCCACCACATGGCCCTAGAGGGAGTGAATGTTATATGGTAAATGAGGAGTGGGTTAAAGACGCAGAAATATAATTGTTCTACTTTCACCTGACTTAGCCGATGGTTTGTTGACCGAAATAAAGGCTACTGACTGACTGAGAAATATAATTGCGGAATCTATGGCTGCAGAGTATGCGGCTGCAAGAGAACAACTCTACTCCAAATATTTTTTTCCTATCCCACCTATCACTTACCAAAACAAAAAGTTCAAGAAATAATATATGTTGAAATGAGGAGGGGAGAAGAAAGCTTTTCATTAGACTGCAAGGTCCCAGTCCTAGCCAGCATAACCAATGGTGAGTTGCAGTCCTGAACTGAAAGACATTACTGTGTCATCTCCTCCACTACAGGGTATGTTGCCCAGGGGACGGGGTGAAGTGGAGGCAGGGATCTCTTTTAACATTGTAGATCTATAGCAAAGGGAATTTGGGCAAATACTGTTCGCGTTTGCATTGTTGCTGTAGCCAGGAGGTGGGGTGGAAGAGAGGGAATCCCTTTCTTAAGCAATCTCATAGGTTACAATAGGAGCCCCTCATGGCGCAGTGGCCGGCAGGACTGAAGACCAACAGGGTGGAGGTTCAAATCCGGGAAGAATGTGGGTGAGCTCCCTCTGTCAGCTCCAGCTCCCCATGCGGGGACATGAGAGAAGCCTCCCACAAGAATGGTAAAACATCAAAACATCCAGGCATCCCCTGGGCAACATCCTTGCAGGCGGCCAATTCTTTCACACCAGAAGTAACTTGCAGTTTCTCAAGTTGCTCCTGACATGAAAAAAAAAGGTTACAATAAGTCTTCAATCTTCACATTAGGTTAGGGAAATATCACCTGCTTCATTTGCTTTAGAGCTTCAAAATGCCCTGCTTTCTTTCTAGAAGTGTTTGCTCAATTTCCCCTCTCTCAGCAGAGAAGTTGCCGAATGTGATGGCAGGTTGCCAAAGGCAAGCTTTGAGGAGAAAGGTATACTTTTCAAATACCAAGTTTCTTGCTTTCACTTCCCTACCTGAAGTCTCAGGTCTGGGATGCTGGAAACTGAAACTGATCGGCAGCACTTGGCACCATGAAAGGTTATGTATCGCTAGAAGCTTGAAGCCAAGTACATGAGGGGTATCACTACAAAAATGCCCTCTGGCTAGTTGACAGACACGAGGTAGGTAGAGGTGACACACATCATTGTGTCTTGTTTAGCACAGTAAGAAGCAAAAGGGAAACAAAAGGGAAATGAACCTTCCGCTATGCGCACGTTTGGTAAAACAAGGCAATACAACTTAATAAAGCATTTGAAGGATTTAGCAAAGAGACAGCCAGGATCACCTGGGAATATAGGGATTGAAACAATTTATGCCACTAAATTGGATTTGTGTAGGGGATTTTTAGACTATTTTTTCCAGAAAATTGGGGAGAACCTGCCTTTTCTGTCTGCTCAAAATAAGTCTCAAATTAGAACCATGCAAGTCTCTCTCTCTCTCTCTCTCTCTCTCTCTCTCTCTCTCTCTCTCTCTCACTCTCTCTCTCACTCACTCACTCTCTCTCTCTCTCTCATGCCTGCCAACCCCGAAATAATGAGACCACACACCAGTATTTGGTTTAAATATGGGCAACTTTTACTAACTGTTACCTATTAAATTTGACTGGATCTAAATCTATGGATCCTGAACTTGGTGGAAAAGCTGAGGTAGCGTCCCTGCCCGGCCTACCCCTCGGCTAGTTAGGGTTTCCTGGGTTTCCTGGAAACCTAATCCGGGCAACTTCTAAGGGAAATGTGTTGGAGAAGTTCCTCTCAGGATATCTGAGACCCGACTCTCCCCATTCCTAGGCCATTAGAATTCCCCTCACCTCATGAAATTGAACCTTAGGTGAGTGTTTTAGTTAATGGCCTTCACCCCTGAAGGGGATGCCTTGGGCATACACCAAATTTTAGCTTTCCCTAACTGTTTACCGTGATCAACTATTTAATGACACACCGTCTCAATTTGCCCTGCAACAGGATAGGGTAGGCGAAAAAACCCTCTTAGAGTATAAGAGGGGGGAAAATTCCTACTTGGGTCCTTAATGGCAAACCTAATATACTGCTTAATGGGCAGGAGTGGTGGGTCGACACTCAGCTCCAGAATGAAGGGAACTGGCCAGTGCCAAGGGCCTGGCTCCGCCCCCTTCAAAGTAATTCCAATTGAAACTATATTGTTCTCTCCTCGGAGGGGGGGGGGGAGGCAAACATCTCTCCCACCCCGGCTGTGCCAGGGTGGGAAAGCTTTTTGTTTATTTGTTTCTGCATATATTTACCTGAAATTTAGATATTAATTTCCTAGCACCTGAGTCTGAAATTAACCACGTCGAACTGCATGCACACAAACTTTTTTTAAGTCACCAATCAATTATAACAATCTCCTTGAGTTTCATAGAGATTTAGCCATCTTTAAAGTTTTCTTTTTTTCCTTCAAAAGAAAAAGAGAGAGAGGGAGAGGGAGGAGAGAGAGAGAAAATTCAAGTAAATTCAGTAGTTGAATGCTTAGTCTTGCCTATTTATGCTTCTCCAATCTTTACAGCTGAAGAATTGCACCAAAGCAGAGCCAATTAAAGAATAAGGAGTCTTTCACACTACAGTCAGCCCTCCAGATCTGTAGGTTTAACTTTTGCAGATTTGATTATTCATGGATTTGATTAATATCTTCTCTCTAAGAATCTCTAGGGGCTCATCTACACAGGCTTAATAGCCAGAAGTGACTCTGCAGTCACTCCTGGCTGTCCCCACAATGTTGTTTCACTTCCAGTCCTTATCTCAGAGTAAACCAGGTTAACCCAGTTTAGTCCACATTAAGAGACGTCATGGGATGCTCCACATTGTGCCACCCCCTTTTCCATGTTCCCATCGAGGAAAAGACCTATGTTATCCCCCTGCCCCACATCTCCCTTTCCACTCTGGTGCCCCTGCCTTGCCAGCATGGGGCACCCACAAAAGCTAGGAGTTCTCACAGTGACAGTGACAGCAAAAATAATCTGACAGTTCATTGTCTTGGCCCAGCTGGACTTCAGCCCACAACTGCCATGGGTTGAGGCTTCCAGAGCCAGTCAGGAACATTCCTGCTCTCGATTGGCTCCAGAATAAGCTGGCAGTTTAGATGAGCTCTATGCCCTTCAAAGCTACTCTATCATCAATGTCTTTGTACCTGCAACCCTTGTACCATCAAGAAAGAGGAAACTTCAGGATAAGATAATCAATCTATTGGTGTAACTAGGATGATTGGGAGAGCCAACATGATGTAGTGGTTTGAGCATTAGACTATAAGTCTGGGAGCCAGGTTCCAATTCTACACTCATCATGGGAACCTAATGGGCAACCTTGGACCAGTCGCACACACTCAACCCCAGCAAAGCCCGTGATATATTCTCCGTAGGTTCACCATACGTCAGCAATGACATGAAGGCACATAACAGCAACAGGAAAACTGAAACTCTGTTCTCCACTATTGCTTTTTCAAAGAGGTACACTACACTCTAAACATGAGGATTAAAATCTATTTCCAATACAGTCATCAGGAATCCAACAAGGATATTGCAAAGGCTGAACCATCACTGAGCAATGTTAGGAGCTGTGTTTGACCAATGGCATGGGAATCATAGAATCATAGAGTTGGAAGACACCTTGTGGGCCTTCCAGCCCAACCTCCTACAAAGAAGCCGGAAAATCACATTAAAAGCACCCCTGACAGATGGCTATTCAGCCTCTGTTTAAAAGACCCCAAAGAAGGAGCCTCCACCACACTCCAGGACAGAGAGTTCCACTGCTGAATAGCTCTCACTGTTAGGAAGTTCTTCCTAATGTTCAGGTGGAATCTCCTTTCCTGTAGATTTAAGCCAT
The DNA here is from genome assembly GCA_030556195.1 of Anolis apletophallus. Classification (NCBI taxonomy): domain Eukaryota; kingdom Metazoa; phylum Chordata; class Lepidosauria; order Squamata; family Anolidae; genus Anolis; species Anolis apletophallus. The sequence goes on along the minus strand of JARBWK010000002.1, from coordinate 138,505,241 downwards.
TGCCTTGCATCCTAGTCTTCAGGGCAGCAGAAAACAAGCTTGTTCCCTCCTCCCTATGACTTCCCCTCACATATTTATATATGGCCATAATGTCTCCTCTCAGTCTTCTCTTCTGTAAGCTAAACATGCCCAGCTCTTTAAGCTGATCCTCATAGGGCTTGTTCTCCAGACCCTTTAGTCACCCTCCTCTGGACACATTCCAGTTTGTCGATATCTGCCTTAAATTGTGGTGCCCAGAATTGGACACAGTGTGATTCCAGGTGTGGTGTGAGCAAGGCAGAATAGAGGGATAGCATGACTTTTCTGGATCTAAACACTATACTCCTATTTATGCAGGCCAAAATCCCATAGGCTTTTTTTTTGCTGCTGCTGCTGCATGACATTGTTGGCTCATGTTTAACTTGTTGTCCACGAGGACTCCAAGACCTTTTTCACACCTACTGCTCTCGAGTCATGCGTCCCCCATTCTGTATCTTTGCATTTCATTTTTCCTGCCTAAGTGGAGTATCTTGCATTTGTCCCTGTTGAACTTCATTTTGTTGGTTTTGGCCCATCTCTCTAATCTGTTCAGATTGTTTTGAATTCTGCTCTGGAGCATCTCACTCTATCAATTTGTTATCTGCCTATTTTGATTCACTGTCCCTTCCAAGTGCGACACTATCTGCCTTGCCTCCTTTGTGTCTTACAACACATCCTTCCAGCGTGTTGTAATCACCTGTGTCACGTGGATAGGAGCAGGTTTGTGCCACATTTCCTATTTCAAGGTCTATATCAGCAACCTTTTTTGGTTAACTCCTGAGCTACTGTTTAAAAATAGAAGTAAAATATTTCTTTGACAGCAGACCAGTTCAGTGAAGCTGTTGACAGAAGACAAGCTTAGAATCTGCACTAAGGAAACCTCTTCAAGGGAGGCAACTGTCTCTTAAACTCATCCACTAAGGAATCAGAAATGCAGGATAATTTTTAAGGATAGTGTGGCCTTCCAGATGTTCTTGCACTACAACTTTCATCAACTCTAGCCACCACTGACAATGGTTAAGAACGTAATGTGACAAAACTCGGAGATCTGAAATTTCCTGAACACATACCCACAATCCAATTCTCTCTGATACCGGCATACATGCTAAGATTATTATGTGATAAGGCAGAGGTTCTCAACCTGTGGGTCCCCAGTTGTTTTGGCCTACAACTCCCAGAAATCCCAGCCAGTTTACTATCTGTTAGGATTTCTTGGAGTTGAAAGCCAACACATCTGGGATCCCACAGGTTGAGGACAACTGAGATAGGGCACCTGAGGTTTTTAAGCACTTAGGAAAAATAAGTATATTGTGGAGCCAAGTTATTAATTGCAAGCTCTTGCTATAAGTGTTACTTTTCATTCCTTGAACTTCTTTAGCTGGTTATGCTATATTGCCTGACTTACCTCTTGGCCGCTAGAATCTTCCTCATTCCTTTGGTCTATTTATTGATATGGATTGGATGGTGTGATTTAGCAGTTCTGAACATTGATAGTGATGTTTCATTTGGAAATTTGTCAGAACTTGGAAACGTTACTGGCCATGCCAGTTGGAGTATTCTCAAAGCAGTAGTTCCCAAAGCAGCTTTTCCAAGCTCTGATATTTGCTATATTAGCTAAATGTATATACTGTATTTCCTTTCTTGAGCTCAAAATTGTGTACATGGCTTTCTTCATCCACAAATTATTATCACAACAATCCAGTGAGGTAAGAGTCCCCTTCGAGGTGAGAAAGGCAGGATATAAATGCAGTAAATAAATAAATAAATAGGATGCAGAAACTAATTGCTCCAAGGGTACCCAGTGTTTTAAGGATTCCATGGCTCCACTGAGACTTGAATTTGTACCTCCCAAGTCCCAAGCATGACACAATAACCCTGCATCTGCAAATGACTCCCATTAAGTGAGCTATTAAATCTGCTCTGGCTTTTAGTCTGAAGTTTATGGGAGCTATCCAGGGTACTGAACTTGGTTTGGAAGATGCAGTTCAGGGTGGTAGATAACACATTTTAAATACAGGTGAACCCTGCTACTGATATGTAAGTTGCTGGCCATTACTGTTCTAGTGACTATAACTAAATATATGTGTAAAGAATATTCTAAGGCAACATACTAGGTTATTTCCAATTCTCGGATTCTCAATTCCCAGTGTGATACCTGGATACATAATCATTCAACCTACTAATAACTACTCATGGACACTTCCTCCAGCAGCCTGATTCAGTGTTTGGTATGGCAAGCCAAACTATTTTCTTAAGAAATTGGAATTTTTGTTGAAAAAATGTTGACTCAGACCCCATATTACTCCTGATGACAACATTTGTAATGCAATGACATTCAACTGCTTCCTTTAATCCATTAGACTCACAGTATTGCAGATAGCAATTTTTTAAAAGAGCAGGGAAGACCATCACTTCAGGAAAATATAGAAGAACATTACAAGCTGGACAGATTCATCTTGTAAACCAAGCCTTTACAGATTTTAGGAGTGTAACTACTAACAAGATGCTCCCTAGATTACATCCATTTATAACAAGAAACAAAAATTACAACTACTCAGATATGGCCCAGTTCTCAAACACTTTAAGCTAAAACAATTTTCAATACTGAGACAATTTTTTCAGAATCAGGACCCTGAGGCACAATTCAGTGCTTGGTTGAGCACATTTAGTTTCCACTGCAGGCAATTGTGCCAGGCTGCTTTGGTGCACTGGATGCCTCCATGATTTTTTAAAAATTGTTAAGTTCAAGCTTGATCTGCCAAGCCAGACTTGGTTGATGTAACAAACAGTATTTATCTAACTGTGGAGAGAACATTCTAGCAAGGACACTGAGAGAAAAATACCTAAGGAGCAGAAGGTCACATCACAAACATTTTAAAATATGCTGTGCTAGTGCAGAACTACTTAAATAGTGCAGAACCATTTGCAACCTGGTACTAGGGCAGATCCGTATCAGAAAATATTATATTCCAAAACCAGGATGTGGAGAGTTACTTTGAAAATGGAATTTGTTCAAGTTTTGAATCCTTGTCCATTAATATGATTACAGTTCTTTAAAAGTTACAGTATATAATCTTTGTTATTTTTTTTAGAATGCTACAATCTGCTGTTGTTCCAAACACTCTCCTGTCAACCTGACCATCACCTCAACGTTTGGAAGAGAGGAGGAGACAACCTAAAAAAACATAGCACTAGGCAGCATTCAAAAAACGGTGTGTTATTCCTTCACAGGATTCAGTTAGACCACTGAATTCCCTCCTCTTCCCCCTCCTCCCTCCCTCCCTCCCTTGGCATTCCATCACTTTGGCTTCTTTTTCATGCCAGGAGTGACTTGAGAAACTGCAAGTCACTTCTGATGTGAAAGAATTGGCTATCTGCAAATACATTGCCAAGGGGACGCCTGAGTGTTTGACGTTTTACAATTCTTGTGGGAGGCTTCTCTCATGTCCCCACATGGGGAGCTGGAGCTGATAGAGGGAGCTCAACCCACTCTCCCCAGATTTGAATTACTGAACTGTTGGCGAGCAGTCCAGCCAACACAAGAGTTTAACTCATTGAGCCACCAAGGGCTCCTGACATCATGGCATGTGATTTTATTTTTTTTCGTAATAATAATAATAATAATAATACTTTATTTATAACCCGCATCCATCTCCCCAAAGGGGACTCAGAGCGGTTTACATGGGGCCATGCCCGAACAACAAATCAGAAAATGAGTGATTGAGAAACTGCAAGTTACTTCTGGTGTGAGAGAATTGGCTGTCTGTAAGGACATTGCCCAGGGGACTCCCAGATGTTTTGATGTTTTACCATCCTTGTGGGAGGCTTCTCTCATGTCCCCACATGGGGAGCTGGAGCTGGCAGAGGGAGCTCATCCGCACTCTTCGAACCTCCAACCCGTCGGTCTTCAGTCCTGCTGGCACAAGGATTTAACCCATTGTGCCACCAGGGGCTCATATGACATGTGATGACTATATATTTATTCTAGTCATCACATGTCCTAGGAGCCCCTGGTGGCACAGTGGGTCTGTCTGTCATGTTTCTACCAGTTACTTTCTTGCTGCTCAGATGTACTAGTATAAAGACTTGTTGAATGCAGGCAAAGTTGATTTCAGTCATATTCCCCTCCCACTCCCTCCTTACTTCTACTACCTTGCAGAAAGAACATTGATCTTGTGGGTATCTTTATTTCCCAGGGCATGTTATTACCAACCCCTCTGTTAAATTATATTGCCGCTCGGCATTTTGAAGTGGAGATTTTAAAAAGACAACATAATCACAAGCTCCGAGACCAGATAGATGGGATCATTTTGGGCAGCATGTTGCCAAGCTGGTTTTCTGGCACCAGACAAGAGAAAGGAACCTCAAACAAATGAAGGTTGTTTGGAACGTGGCAAAAGCAGCAGGTCTGGGAACGCTCCAAATTGTATTCCTGTAGCTTGGTTAATTTCTAAATTGTATTATACAGTATTGTGTATTGCATTCCATAAGCATACTCTGCTTACTGTGGAAGGTCAGAATTAGTATATTTTGAAAGAACAAGTACTCCTTTGGAGAACAAAGATGCCATGGTTTTTCTTCCCCTTTATAGCTCCCACTAGAACAGAGTAAATGTCAGTGAGGTATATTTGCACACATCTTTCAGGCAGAAAAGAGAGCTGCTTTGAGTCAATTTGGCTACATCTGTAGCAATGTGTAAGTGTTTGTACTGCTGGTTAAATTTTTTGATTACTTCTCATTAGGGATCAGTGAGTAGCGTTTTGGTATTTCAAACACTCCCAAGTTCAGGCCAAAATCAGATTTATGTCAGTCTAATGTAGAATTTTTGATTCAATTTAACGCCATGACTACGACTCACAAAACTCAAGGAGTGTGATCAGATTGCATATTGGACACCAAATTGTGGAAATGATGCTAGCAGTACAATGTCAAAAAGGGAGGGGGACACAGTTGTGCTGCAGTTACCTGCTTCAGAGTTTGGCTGGCAAATTACAAAAGAAATGTACATGCACATTCAAAACTGAAGCAGCTAGATGAGATTATGTTGTGCCAATCTGGTACTTGGAATGTGCATTAGGAGTGTGCGTCTCTGAAGGCAAAGCGCAGCACATTGAAAGCTGTGGTCCTGTGCCACAATATTTGAAGAGTATGTGATATTTGTTTTTTGTAAATGTACACAGAATAGTGCTTCTTATTCATTGCTGTAGAAACTTCAATAAATAGTTATGACTACTGAGTGAAGTAAGCAGCCGCGTTTATCAAACTGTCCTTCTATGTGAAAGTGAAAAATCACAGTGTGTAGCAAATGCTGACTAACTGGCCTGGTGGAACCAAATCCCCTCATGAACCCCAGATCAGAAAAGTGCAGGGCAACTTGAGCACCTCTAAGAATGGAAAAGGCTGGCCCACCCATCCACCATGATTTTACCATCCTTGTGGGAAGTACCTTGGGAAGTCTGATCTGGCTACGATTGTCCACGCTCTGGTCACATCCAAAATAGATTACTGCAACACACTCTACGTGGGACTGGCTTTGAAGACAGTTCGGAAACTGCAAGTAGTCCAACGTGTGGCAGCCAGATTACTAACAGGAGCTACATACAGGGAGCATACCACCCCCTTTTTGTGTCAGCTTCACTGGCTGCCTGTCTATTTCCGAGCTCAATTCAAAGTGCTGGTTTTGACCTATAAAGCTCTATATGGTTCTGGCCCAGCTTACTTGTCTGAACACATCTGCCTCTACGTCCCACCTTGTGATTTAAGATCATCCGGGGAGGCCCTGTTCTTGCTCCCGTGATGCGAAAAGGAGTGGTAACTCTAGTAAGCTAAGTACCAATGGGGAGGAACTATAAAGACTATCCAGTCAACAAGTAATAAATTCAAAAGGTATATAATCAAGTGACATTTTCAATAATCAACAAATGTTTATAATGTGCCCGTTATCAGGTTTATATACGCGTCAGTATTTCAATGCAACAATACATTCACTTATATGCATTTCAATAACATAAATTCAACACGACCATCAAACGTCCCATAATCTGAGTCCCAAAGTCCATACCAAGATTCAAAATAATTCCAAGGCAATCTTGGGTATATAATAAACACAGTTCAAGGAGGACTCAGTGCGGTCGACGAGTGCATTAATACCTGCGCTGAAATCATTTCGCTGACAACAGCTTTTTCAAAGACTGGGGACAGATCCGTGTGGCTTGGCGTGAGGCGTCGAAATTCTGTAAGTAAGACAACATGTGAAAACCATACTAAGCATACACATGGAAGCTAGTTTCTCATAGAGTAACCACGGAGGAGAACATAAATGTAAGATATACATACCAAATGCTCCCACCAACGTCTCAAATGCGGCTGGTGGGGATGAGAGTCAGGGTCTTCTCGGCCGTGGCTCCCCACCTGTGGAATGCGCTTCCAAGCAAAATACGATCGACCCCATCCCTCCTGGCATTTAGAAAAAAAATAAAATCTTGGTTTTGGGACCAGGTTTTTGCACAATAGCATAATGCAGCATCTTTGACTGGAATTGGATTGGCAAATCGATAGATGAGGCTATGGCATACTGTTTACTAATCTGGGTTTGTGGATGGAATACTGTTTTAACTTAATTGACTGTTGATTATTTGTTTTAGTTTAACTGTTATTGTTTTAATTCTCTATGTTTTTATGGTTTTATATTGTATACTGTGGCATCTAATTGCTGCCTTTGTAAGCCGCTCTGAGTCGCGTCCCCCCGGGGGGTTGAGCAGGGCGGGGTAAAAATACTGTAAATAATAAATAATAATGAATGATTTGGCAAAATTGGACTTCTAAAACTTCTATATAGCTGGGCCTTTTCAGGAATTATCAATTGGAAGTGTACTAAAAGGTCCATAACTCAGAAATATGAAAACAGTTATTGTTGAGTACTACAAGGAAAAATAAAGGCTGCTTGCAATCTATGCTACACTGAATACACTACACTGAATACACGGAGGGAACCTCTAAGTATACCCATAGCTGACCAATCTGGTTATGAATGCTAATCTAACTGTATAATACTTTTTAAAAGTACGGTATGTCGTGCTAAAGTCAACAGGAGACATGAGATAGAACTAGGGAGAACTCAAGTTGTTTATGGTTTTGTTCAGCAAGTGATATTATGCCCCTAAATTGTACCTGAAATATTTCTGCCATATGTATATCTACCTACCAGAGAGTGCACTTTATAATTATGGTCTGTCTGTTCTGATGGGATCATGTTTCCCCTTAAATAGTAGAAAATTGGCGTAGGGCTGGCTGGAGACCAAGCCAAAGTGTTCTGCTGACTCCACAGTGAAAGAAAAGAGGAATAGAAATTAGAAACAAACTTTATATGCCTACAAAATACCTGGAAGTAACCAACTGCAGTAAGATGCATGGCACTGCTTTCTCTGTCTTGGCATTTAAGCTTGATTTCCACTCTTAATGTATGCTGATACTTGATTACACATTACATGATGTCTAGATCTGTAATATTTACATTTGACAATGAAAACTGTCTTAGTTGAAAGGGACTATAGCTACTCTATATACTCTTGTATATGTCTAGGAAATTTAGTTAAAAAAAAAACAACCCCAAAAACCTGGGTTAGCTTATCCATGGGTCAATGTGAACTCTCCTTTTGAAAAAAAAGAAGCATCGCTTTCTCTGAGTCAAGTGCCAAAAGACAAGACCTTCGTTCTTCCTGAGAACTGAAGGAAACATCAACTCTTTATTCTCGCTTTTTGAATGCCTGGGTAGGAAAAAGACAGTTGAAGCAGCCAGCAGCCATAAGTCCTTCCCTCGACTTGTCCACAGATCATAGTAAAATCCATAATTTTGGCCTCATAAACTGTCCTCAGTGTAAATACAAGGTTGACATACATGAGTATCTCTCTCAGCATTACTTTGCGAACGAAGATTCTTAGGAAGGACTCATCCCACGTTTTTTACAAGTGTGTTGATGACTAAAAAGGCCAATCTGAGATAGGCAAGTTCGGTTGCAGAAACCACAGCAGAAAGTCTCCTTGGGTGATGTTGTTTCCAAGTTGCGGTTCTGTCTGCATTGTCATTTCTCTTCGAGACCCATTTGGCGTGTCTTCTCGAAAGAGGCCGCAGCATTGTGGATGGTGCATCTCCATGCCTCCTGATGTGAGGTCAGGGCGGACCATTTTTGATGATCAATCTGGCCGAGCCTGAGATGTTGTTTCAGGGAGTCCTTATAGCTCTTTTTGGGGCGCCTCTCTTGCGCTGACCCGTGGTGAGTTCACCATAGAGTGGTATTTTTGGGAGGTGGCAGTCCTCCATCCTAGAGACGTGTCCTGCCCAGCACAGCTGTGTTCTCAATAGCATGGCCTCAATGCTGGTGATCCCTGCTTGCTCAAGGACAGCAACATTAGTCACATAGTCGGTCCAGTGTATATTTAGGATTGTGGGAAGACAGTACTGATGAAAGCGTTCGAGGAGTCGTAGGTGTTGGCGATAGGTGACCCATGTTTCAGACCCATAGAGGAGAATGGACAGTCTGATAGCTCTGTACATACTCTCCACATGAGTATATGTAAGCTTCGGCAAGGGGGGTCTAGTAAAGCAGACTCACTCCAGGTGTAGTTGAAGGAAAATGGTTTAATAGGTCCTTAATCCAAAGTAGGCAAAGATAGACTAAAGGGTTCGCGTGCGAAGTTCTCTTCAAAAAAGCCCTCCTGGCCCGCCCCTGCTGTGCCCCTCCTTCCTCAGGGATGACCATCCGGCTCTCCGCATATCAAAGTTCAGGAAAAGGGTCCTGGCACTTCAAAGGCGGTTCCAGTTCAAAGCCCGCCAGATGCTGTTGTTATCTGATGGCGCGCAAGACTTGGCCCGTTAGGACAACAACCGGGCCAAGCGGAGCTGACATAGCGCCCCCCTCCGAGAAGGAGCAACCTGCAAGGGAGAGACAAAGAGAGGGGGAGGGAGAAATCAGGGTCCAGGTTTGGCCGGGAAGGCGGCGTGAAACACCTTCAACAGTTTCGGGGCCCTCACGTGTTGGCCTAGTACCCATTCGGGGTGTAAGTCTTTGGCCGTCCACTTAACTAGGTAGCTAAGGCGGCCCTTGAGGCGCCGCGAGTCCAAGATTTCCTGATCTCAAAGTGGGTGTGGGGCCCCACCATGATGGGCACCGGAGCGTCTTCGGGCTTGGACCACTTCCGGTCGGACACAGCTTTTTTGAGTAAACTCACGTGGAAGACTGGGTGGACCTTGCGCCAGGTGTGCGGGAGGTCCAGCTTCATTGCCACAGGGTTAATAACCTCCACGACGCGGAGGGGCCCCACAAACTTATTTGCAAACTTGCGGGACTGCTGAGTGGACTTGAGGTGCTTAGTGGACAGGAACACGCAGTCTCCCACGGCGTAAACAGGTTGGGGACCCCGCTTCTTATCGGCATACAGCTTGTAAGAGTCTCGGGCGTGAAGCAGCGCTGTCTGTATCTGAGGCCAAGCGGCCGCCACCTTGGCCCCCCAGTCAGTCGGTGGCTCGGCTGGGTCCGCTGCCGGGGCCAGCGCCGGGAAGGGGGGAAAGTCGCGGCCGGAGACGACCCGGAATGGCGAGGCCCCGTTGAGGCGTGCTCGGAGTTATTGTAGCTGTATTCAGCCACGTCCAGCAGTTCGGCCCAGTTGTCCTGCTGGTAGGTGGAGTAGCAGTGGAGGTATTGCTGCAGGGTCCGCTGGACACGCTCCGTCGCGCCGTCCGTCTCCGGGTGAAAAGCCGTGCTCAGGGCGCGCTGCGACCCCAGCCCCGCCAGGAACGCCATCCAGAACCTGAACGTGAATTGAGGCCCCCTGTCGCTCACGACCCGTCTAGGACAGCCGTGTAGCCGGAAAACGTGGTGGGTGAACAGGCGAGCCAGCTCCGGAGCCGTGGGGAGTCTGCGCAGCGGGATGAAATGGGCCTGCTTAGAGAATAAGTCCACTACAGTCCAAATGGTGGTGTACCCACCACTAGGCGGCAGGTCGACGACGAAGTCCATGGCGATTTCGCTCCAGGGTTCCGCTGGGTCAGCTACCGGCTGAAGCAGACCCGTCGGGCAGCCCGTCTTTGGCTTGTTCCTTGCACACACCTCGCATTCTGCAACATAGTCCTTAGTGTCTTTCCGCATGGCTGGCCACCAGAACTGCCGGGCCAAAAGCTTTAGGGTTTTGGTGAGGCCGAAGTGGCCGGACAACGTGGAGTCGTGGGCTTGAGCCAGGATCGGGGCTCTCTGGTTTTGGGGAACATACAACTTGTCTTTGTAGTACCAGATTCCTCCCGCCTCGGTCAGGTCCTCTCGGTGCTCCGTGAGCCAGGGGTCCGACCCATAGGCCGCTGCCAAGTCCGCCAGTAGCTCGGGGGTCCCCGGGACGGCCGGCTGGGGGCTTTGTCTGCTGCTCTGGTGCGGGCCACCAGGCCCAGCTGGCGCCTGGTGAATACCGTTCCCATTTCTTCCGGCGCCGAGTAGTCAGCCTCAGGCATCCTGGAAAGCGTGTCGGCCAGCACGTTCTTCGGGCCGGGCAGGTACTTGAGCTCAAAGTTGAAGCGGCTGAAGAACTGTGCCCATCTTAGCTGCTTGGCGTTGAGCCTTTGCGGGGACTGCAGGGCCTGTAGGTTTTTATGGTCAATCCACACCTCAAAGGGCAAAGCGGTGCCCTCGAGGAAGTGTCTCCAGTGGCTCAATGCGGCTCGCACAGTGAAGGACTCCTTTTCCCATACGTGCCAACGCTTCTCCGTCTGCGTGACTTTCTTAGAAAGGTAGGCGCACGGTCGCAAGGTGCCTCCCTCATCCCGTTGTAGGAGCACCGCTCCGTAGGCTGCCTCGGAAGCATCGCACTGCACGGTAAACGGCCGGCCTGGCTGGGGGTGCATCAGCAGGGGCTGACTGGTGAAGCTCCGCTTGAGGTTGTCGAAAGCCTCCTGACACTGCGGGGTCCAGCTAAGCTTAGCTCCAGGGGACTTGGCTTTCTTTGTCTCCCCCAAGCCCTTGGTTTTTAACAGTTCAGTCAAAGGTAGCGCTATCTTGGCAAAGTTGCGGATGAATTGTCTATAGAAGTTAGCAAATCCCAGGAAGCCCTGCAGTTGCCGCCGGGTTCGGGGCGCCTCCCACGCGAGCACGTCGTTCACCTTACCAGGGTCCATGGCCAGGCCTCGCGTGGAGATTCGGTACCCCAGATAATCCAGTTCTTGCCGGTGGAATTCACATTTGGAAAGTTTGACGAAGAGCTGGTTTTCCCGCAATCTCCGTAGCACCTCCCTGGTCAGCTCAATGTGCTCCGCCTCCGACGCCGAGTAGATCAGCACGTCATCTAAGTAAACTAGAACTCCCTTGTACAGCAAGTCCCTGAAGATTTCGTTGATGAACTGCTGGAATATTTTGGGAGCGCCTTTAAGTCCGAACGGGTGACCGGGAACTGGTACTGGCCGAGATGGCAGTTGAACGCCGTCTTCCAGCAGTCTTCATCCCTCACCCTGATCCAGTAGAACGCCTCCCGGATGTCCAGCTTGGTGAAGAACCGCGCTCCCCCCAGCTGGGCCAATATCTCGGACATCAGGGGCAGCGGGTAGGGGCTCGATGTGCTGATGGCGTTGAGGCCTCGGTAGTCCACGCACAGCCGCAGGGAGCCATCTACCTTTGGACGAAACAGGACGGGGGCTGCCAGCGGGCTTGTAGATTTTTCAATAAACCCTCTCTCCATGTTTTTCTCGATGAAGTCTCTCAGTGCCTTTCTTTCCGGCTCGGACAGGGCGTACAGCTTCGGGCTGGGCAGTTTGGCGCCCTCTTCAATTTCAATTGCACAGTCGCACTTCTGGTGGGGGGGTAGCTGGTCACTTTCCCGCTCGCTAAAGACCTCCTCCAAGTCTCCATACTCTCGCGGGATCCCGCCAGGGTGGCTCTTTGCTGCCCCCACGCCGGCTCCCTCGTGAGCCGGGGCTCCCGTTTGTTCAAGGTCATCTATCCTTGTCCGGGCCTCCCCGTCTCGGAACTTTATGGCCCCCGTCCTCCAGTCGACTTGTGGGTTCTGGGCGCGCAGCCAGGGGGCCCCTAGGATGATGGGCTGGTGGGCCATTGCTGAAATTACGAACTTCAGGTCTTCCCGGTGGGACCCCATCTGGACTCTCATCTCCCCTGTTCTGTGGGTGGCTGGCTTCCCATTTGCCGGGGACCCATCGAGTTGGGAGAAGAGGATCTGTTCGATCAGCGCTTGGGGCTTTATCCCCAACTGCTTCGCTAGCTTGGGGGACATCAGGCATCGGGTGCACCCACTGTCTAGCATGGCGACTGTCTCTATAGGCTGTGCCACCCCGGGGCCCCACACTTTAACATCGAGCTTGTACGTGTCGCATCCCAGGGGATTAGACTCACCGCCCGGAGGGTTTTGGATCTGCCGCCGGGCATCTACAGCAGATCGTTGTCGTTTCCCGCCATCCATTCGGGGTCGCTCTCCTCCATCTCCGGCTCCTCGAGCTCACGGAGGGTCCGTGGCGCCCGCGCCATCTCCGCCACGGCTGTGGCCTTCCCCCGGGCAGGGGCCTTGGCCGGGGTGGCCGGCTTGGCCTCTGGCGCCTTCTCCGGCTTCGGGGAGGGGGCCTTCTTGCAGCAGTCGGCCGCCCGGTGACCCTCTCGGCCACACGAGAAGCAGGCTCCTTTCCTTCCCCTCTGGCCTTCCCGGCTGGCTGACCGGGCTCGCGGGGACGCCCTCCGGGCTGGGCCGGCTCTCCCAGGCGGCCCCGTCCCTGCTCCCCGGGCTCTCCCGCCATCTCGGTGGCGTCTGGGCATCTGCTCCATGTCGCACTCTACTCTCCCTGCTGAGACTATCCAGTCCTCCAGGGTTTCGGGGTTCCCCCGGTGCATCGCCCACTCCAGAATGTCCTGCCTTAGGCCTGCCTTGAAGCACTCCAGTATGGTGGTTTCTGACCAGCCTCGAATTTTCCCCGCTAGGGCTCGGAAACTCAAGGCGTACTCCGACACGGACCTCTGGCCTTGATAAATCTTCCTCAGCTGGGCCTTGGCCTTCTCTCCGGCTAAGGGGTCCCCGAAGCGGGTTTGTAGGGCCTCCAGCAAGGTGTCTAGCCGCCTCAGTTGCGGCGCTTGAGTGTCCGTCAGCTGTATCAGCCAGTCGGCTGCGGCCTCTTTCAAGTTGGCCCCCACAGCCCGCACCTTGGCCCCTTCCGAGGGGAACGAATCCCCATAGTCCAGCATATAATTTTGCACGTTGATGATAAAGTAGGAGAGTTGGCGGGGGTCCCCGTCGAACTTTACCTTCAGATCCCTCCGGCTCCCGACCGCCTCTTGGCTCTGGTCGGCCCGGCCCAGGTTAAAGGTGGAAGTCCCTCTGGACGGGACAAAGTCGTCTCCGCTGCTCCAGAAAGTCACTCTCCCTGACGGCCTGGTAGGCCGCTCCGTGGCCTGGCTCGACGGCCTGTCCCGGGGTCGCGCGTCCGGCATGGCCCACGGCAATTCCTCCGGTCTAGCCATTAGCAGTTCCATCTGGGACTGGAGCTTCTGCACTGCCTCCATCAGCTGGAATACCTGCACCTCCAGTCGCAATTCGGCTGTGCTGGGGAAGCCGCCTCCCCTGATTGGGTTCCGGCCTCCGGGGCGCGCCGGTACCTTACTCCGGGTCTCGTCCTTCACCGGGGAGGTGAGAAGCGGCGGCGCCTCCGCACCCATCTCCGCGCCTTCCGCCTGGGCTGCTGCTGCAGGGGCTCCGGCCTCGTCTCCATCTCCATCCTCCTCCACGCCCTCGGCCTCACCCAAGTCCTCGGGGAGCTGGTCATCGAGGGGGTCCATCTCCGCTTGAGACATCTTTGCGAAGGCGGCTACGGTCGGAAGGCTTTCACGGCCGTAGAAGTTGGTTAGTCTATCTTTATGTAAGCTTCGGCAAGGGGGGTCTAGTAAAGCAGACTCACTCCAGGTGTAGTTGAAGGAAAATGGTTTAATAGGTCCTTAATCCAAAGTAGGCAAAGATAGACTAAGGTTCTTCTCTTCAAAAGCCCTCCCTGGCCTGCCCCCCTGCTGTGCCCCTCCTTCCTCAGGGATGACCATCCGGCTCTCCGCATATCAAAGTTCAGGAAAAGGGTCCTGGCACTTCAAAGGCGGTTCCAGTTCAAAGCCCGCCAGATGCTGTTGTTATCTGATGGCGTGCAAGACTTGGCCCGTTAGGACAACAACCGGGCCAAGCGGAGCTGACAGTATATATGCTATATAATTATTATTTATGTTGTATTTGATAAGAAACTACTTTTATGGCATAAAAAACTTCTAAATTTGATTAGTTCATCTCAGTGAATCAATTTCTGAATGGTAAATCAATACACTGATGCACTGGTTCATTGGGTCCCCTCTAGTTTGGACTAACAATAGGTTTATAATAAATATGAATGTGCAGGATTGTTCATGGCTTGTTCACACACACACACACACACACACACATATATATACATACCATACCATTAGGGGACTGACACTTCCATTGAGGATTTGGATAATTGAATGAGTCATTGGCATCAGCACCAAAAGCAGCATTCTCAGGGAGTTGATTCACACATCCAACTGTCAGTCATCAAAAAGTCTTGGGTGGTGCTTGGTGTAACCATCTGGCAGAGAATCTACCCTACTAATGTATTCTTGGGTTTTTGTTGAGTTTTGGCTCATGTGCAGAAGAAAATATGGAAGGCTGGAACAAAGCATGTGAAAAAAATCCTTAGATGATTGTAGTACCAGTCCATACTTCAGGAAATAAAGCCTGACTGCTCATTTGAGGGAAGGATATTAGAGGTAAAGATGAAGTATTTTGGCCACATCATGAGAAGACAGGAAAGCTTAGAGAAGACAATTATGCTGGGGAAAATGGAAGGAAAAAGAAAGAGGGGCCAACCAAGGGCAAGATGGATGGGTGGTATCCTTGAAGTGACTGGCTTGACTCTGAAGGAGCTGGGGGAGGTGACAACCGACAAGGCGCTCTGGCGTGGGCTGGTCCATGAGGTCATGACGAATCGGAAGCAACTGAACGAATAAACAACATTGAGTACGCATGCCTCATAGATGATGACTTTCAAGTCAAATACAATGAACAAGACTCAATAAGATAAATGAATGGACCAAATGGAGATTAATGTTTCATGGTGGCTGGTTTCCCCTCACGTATCCCATATCAGGTATTGGGGATTTGGTGGGTGGGGGGTCATGTTTGGACATCATTGGTTATTTTAAATCCATGTGAACTATTTTTTCCAATAAGAAGACTTCAAAACACTTCCTGATGAATAAAAATGTATTATCAGAGCTTGAAAAGGAGTGGAGGGGCAAAAACATACCCAAATTATACTAAAAATTGCCAAAATCAAAATCCACCTCCCAAAACACCATGACCAGAGATTCTTCCTGTGCTCTGGGTGGATATGCCAGTCACTCAACCTTATTCCTTCCTCCCTCCCTCCCTTTCACATAGCCAAGGACTTTCACATAGCCAAGATGCCATTTTCAAGTGGGTAGTGTCAACCTTTCCAAAAGGATACATCCTAAACAATGTTTCTAGTGGAATTTAACTTGGGTTTTGTTTACTTCAGAAAAACACCTGTTTCACTTTGAGGAACCCCTGAACTATTCTATCTGTAGGAGGTTTGCTTCTACCTAAACTTTGACAGAATTCAGGGCACATCCCTAAAGGAAACTCATATTTCCTATGCCTAATCTATTTTCAAGTGGCCCTTTTATCCTGTACATTGCAGCCTCACCTTTAGGCTGCTTTCATGAATGTGTGCATTTGTGGGCATGTGCAAATAAACTTTGGGGATCAATTTTTGTTCATTTAAAGTGTAACGTCTCATTTGTCAACCAGCAAAAAGGGATGCACATGCACTATAGAATTAATGCAGTTTGACAATACTTTAAGCTCCATGGCTCAATGCTATGTAATCATGGAAGTTGTACTATTACAAGCTCTATAACGGGCCTGCCCAACAGGTGGCCTGCGGGCCGTACATGGCCCACCAGCCCCTTGGCTGCGGCCCCCTACCCTCCTGCCAGAAATCTGCTGTTTAAAATTTTTAAAAAATTAAATTTTTAAAATTTTTATTATTATTTATTATTATTATTATTTAATCGCGGCGGGGAGTGAGGGGTGGGGCAGGGCAGGGAGGAGGAGCAGGATCCCTTCCTTTTCCTCCTACTTCCCTCCCTCTCCTCCGCCGCCGCCTCCCGCGCAGGCCCAGCCGCAGCTGGCCATCCCCAGCGTCATAGCGGCCGCTGCGGCCTTACCTTTCGCGGAGCTCCCGCCGCTCAGCAAGGCCAGGCGCGGTGGTGGCGGCTGCTGAGGTGGCAGTTGGGGCTGCTGAGGCGGCTGTGGAGGAGGTGGTGGCGGCGGAGGCGGGAGCGGCAAAAAAGTAAGGCCGCAGCGGCGGCGCCATGAGGCTGGGGATGGCAGGCTGCGGCTGGGCCTGCGGGGGAGGCAGCAGCGGAGGAGGGAGGGAAGTAGAAGTAGGAGGTGGAAAAAGGGAAAAAAGCGGGGATGAGCTGGGTCGCCAGGAAAGTTGAAGCCGGGAATAATGTAAACACTGGGATTTAAAGGGAAGTAGCATGGGAGGGTGTAATCCTTTCACCTTGGATTACACCCTCCCATGCTACTTCCCTTTAAATCCCAGTGTTTACATTATTCCCGGCTTCAACTTTCCTGGCGACCCAGCTCATCCCCACCGCTTTTTTACTCTTCCGGGAGGCGCAGCGGGATCTATCTGCATTTGCCATCCGCTTGGGAGAACCAGCAACCTGGGCTTCTCTCCAGCTTCCTCCCGCTCCAGCTTCCTCCCACCCACCCATCCATCCATCCACCCTTTCGTCCTCCCTACCTCCCTCCCTTCTTCCCCCTTCTCTTTCTCCTTCCTTCCTTCCTTCCACCCACCCATCCATCAATCCATCCACCCTTTCGTCCTTCCTTTCAACTGTTCTCCCTCCCTCCTTGCCCCTCTCTCTTTCACCTTCCTTTCTTCCTTTCCTGCCACCCTTTTATCTTTTCTTCCTTCTCACTTTCCCTCCTCTCTTCCCTCCCTTTCTTCCCTCCATTCCCTTCCCTCCTTCTTCCCCTCCTTCCTTCCTTCTCCTGTTCATATTTGGGCATATTGAGTATTCATGCCAAGTTTGGTCCAGATCCATCATTGTTTGAGTCCACAGTGCTCTCTGGATGGAAGGTGAACTACAAATTCCAAACTCAAGGTCAGTTCCCAAGCAAACCCTTTCAGTACTTTCTGTTGGTAATGAGAATTCAATATGCCAAGTTTGGTTCAATTCCATTGTTGCAAGAGTTCAGGGTGCTCTTTGATTGTAGGTGAACTATAAATCCCAGAAACTGTAACTCCCAAATGTCAAGGCCTATTTCCCCCAAACTCCATCTGTGTTCATATTTTGGCATATTAAGGCCAGGCTTGGAAAAATAATATTAATAATAATAATGGGTTGCTGTGAGTTTTCCGTATGGCTGCCTGGCCCTGTTCAAGAAGCATTCTCTCCTGACGTTTCACCCACATCTATGGCTAAAAAGGCATCTTCAGAGGTCTGTTGGGGTTTGGCCAGTGGCGTTTATATCCCCACTGTGGGTGGGAGAAAGAAAGAAAGAAGGAATTCTTGTCTGCTTGAGTTGGGATTGAAGGTTGCCCTTGGACACTTTGATCAGCACTGGATGGCCTTGCAGCTTCTAAGCCTGGCTGAACATTTTACAGAAATACCCATGCTGCCCTAGAAACACCAGGAGAGAATAATGCTTCTGGGACATGGCCAGGCAGCCCAGGAAACTCACAGCCGCCCATTATTGTTATTATTATTATTAAACACACATAATAAGATATTATAATAATTATAATAGGGCAGGGGCAGAGCCGGGGGAGGGGGGGGGGGGGGGGGGGGGGGGCGGGGGGGGGGGGGGGGGCGGAGCTGGGGGCTTGGCCCCCCAGGTGACCAGTGACCGGAATTCTGGCCCTTGGGCCAGTAGAAGTTGGACAGCCCTGCTCTATAACATTCTCTGCCAAAGAGTGTTGGTGCCTCACTAAACGACAAATCCCAGGATTCCATAGCCCTGGTACAGTGATGCCAAACTGCATAAATTCTACAGTGTAGATGTACCCTTGGATAGTGGCCAGACTCCCTTTCAGGTTTTCTACTTACTCCATGCTGTATAGGTCCATCAATAATAGCAAATGCCTCTCAAGATTTTTGGTGTGGTTATAGCTCGAAAAAATAAAAAAATACGAAACAATAACTTTGGAATTATGAACAAGATGACCACATCCTGTGTCAACAAGTGACAAAGACTTAGTTATTCCAGTTCATCTGCCCACACTTTTTATCCCACCATATTTATGTCTAGTTTTTAATGTGAAGAAAGACTTTTTAATGAGAAGAGTACTGTTGTCTCAGCACCACCTGCAATTTAAAAGGATATAGTCCTATCACAAATGGACCACCTCAGTGGGATCAAGTCCACTGACATTAAGACTAAGAAACATATAAAACAATAATTATTTGAGGGAGAAAAAACACAGAGCTGGGAAATTTTAAAATAGTATTTATTCCACATTTAGAATGATGAATCTTCAGCTGGATCTACACTCCCAAGTTATGCAGTTT
Organism: Anolis apletophallus; assembly: GCA_030556195.1. Taxonomy (NCBI): domain Eukaryota; kingdom Metazoa; phylum Chordata; class Lepidosauria; order Squamata; family Anolidae; genus Anolis; species Anolis apletophallus. Next base: position 138,486,585 of record JARBWK010000002.1, on the reverse strand, counting down.
GAACTGCATTATATAATCGGCATAGACACATATAATGCAGTTTGTACTGCATTAAACTGCATTATATGGGTCTACATACTGACTATATAATGCATTTCAAACTGTGTTATTTGACAGTATAGATCCAGCCTTCTCCTGACCTAAGTTCAAATGCAATTGGATCTCTTTGTTAAAATATTATTAGGCATCTATATTTACTGCTGTTGGTTTAGACAGTGTCACAATAACATATCAAGGAAAGAAAGGGAGTGTGGCTGGTAAATCTAAAGAGTTTATTATTAATACAGGGAGAATTGACTTTGTTTTCTGGGACATGCTTTATTGGCTACAGTACAGTTCCATTTAGATGAAGAAGTGGAAAGATTATTGCTTTTAAAGTGCTGTAAATAAGCACAAATAGAGCTTACTCTTGGATTTATATCTCTGAGGTAGGCTGATCATTTCAATAAATACACAAACTCATGGACAAATATGTGGACTGGTAGCTTTCTGGCTAGCTGGACTGAATTCACTGCCTTTGACAAGACGGCATGCCAGTCCATGCAGCTCTCTGATCCTGTGTGGTGGAGGCATTGGCGCTCTGTCAGGTTACATTGGGCCATGTCTCATCTATGATGTGACATAACGTGACATAACTCAATGTGAAGGGATGCACAGAACAGTCAGGTGCCCACAGGAAGTGTGGATGCTCTGTGACTGCAAGCAAGGCGTTCGACCCAGCAGGTAAAGTGCTTGGAGCCTATTCGCACATCCATTGATGTAGATAATTAGAATACAAAGCAAGACTTGGACTGTGCGCTCATTCCAACTCAGCTGCTTTCCCCATAAAGCATACTCTTAAAATATTTTATAGTGGCTGCTAGCTGAGATTATTTCACATTTGGGTATTACGATACCATTAAGAAGAAGGAAATCATCTACGTCAATATACAAGACCCCTGTACTTCTTCAAATGCTTGTATTACAAGCAAGGTGTCTTCAAGAACATTTGGGGGGGAGGGGGTTGAGATCTATTATGGTTTTTAAAAACAAGGCATTTTATAAGCCTTTGCCATTCCCTGTAGGAAAAAAAAGCATTTTGTTAAACTGCTCAAGTGCTAAAGAGTGGTCCAGATTGCCAATGACTGCTGAAACAAATACACCACAGCAATGTGGCATTGCTATGATAAACACTTATGCCAGAATAAAGCATGGGATGGAGATTGTGGGAAGGTGAAGGCAGGAAAATTGGGAGGCTTTAAATTGTTTTCCACTTTATTTTTTAATTAATTTTTGGTTTTTACTAGAGGGGTAGTGTTCATGATCTGTTCTTGATGCTTTTAAAACTGCAAAATGATAGTAAGTCCCCAAGTTACGAACAAGATAGGTTATGTAGGTTTGTTCTTACACTGAATTTGTATGTAAGTCAGAACAGGCAGAGAGGGGGGGGGAGGGAGAGAGATGGAATTACACTGAAAACATGTATATATAACCTTTGGATAGCATAGAGAAAGGTTAACACCCCTGTGGTGTTTGTTTTGCTGTCTGTGCCCCTGTTCAAGATATTTCACCTCCCTTCAGTACTTGGGATAAGTAGATTTGGGGGGGATGGCTTGTTGTGGAAACAAGGATTGGTGATACAGATTCAGTTGAGACACATTGTCCCCATGATAACTCTTTCAGGAGTGAATTTCCCTTCCAATGGGTAGATTTCTCTCACTTCCTGTTGTCTCACCCCTGTTCTTAACTATGAGTCATTTGTAAGTTTGATGTTTGTAACTCAGGGACTGCCTATATTCTAGTGTCTTCTCCTGCTTGAATTGTTTTACTGTAGTGAGATGCCATTCCGGTTCCAGGGATAAAGCAATATTTATTTCTTAAATAAAGAACAAACAAATGAACAGTGAACAGGAAAAGGGGGGATCTTAAGAGTTCGCTTGGCCAAATATACTTTTTATCGTCTAGCCCTAGAACCACCCCAAATTGTCTGGGTATGTGTGTGGATGGTTGAGTGGACAGAGAGAACTTAGTGTATGATTCTCCATGTATAAAACAATAAAAGTATGAATTACAGCTATAAATGCATTATATAGTATTGAAGTGGGAGCTGTGTTTCCTTCTATATGTTAAACTACAATTCTAGAAAGTCCTATGCAATAATGAAAGATCATAGGAGCTGCAGTTCAACAACATCTGGAGGGCTACATGAGTCCTATTCATGATAGAGAAGTTGTGCTATAGGTAATAGGTTGCAATGAAGTTCTCAGATTAAAGATATTTAGCATTATCTTGCCTAGCCCTGAGGTTGCTGAAACTGTGTTTGGCCCCTGATAAAACTTTTTCATGCCTTAGAAGTTCTTTCAGAGTTCCTTGAGTCTTTCCTCGGGATGGAAGGAAAGAATACACAGTCACTGCTGCCCTCAACCCACACAGAGACACCTTCAGCCATTTACCTGACTTCACTCTTACACTCACCCCCAGAAGCTGCCCTCCCCCCTCCCATGTCATGTGCTCTTCAGTGGTCAATCCAAAAAGCCAAGGAATGTATTTAAGTTTGTGTTGGAAAGGGGAGGGAGGGTTGGCAGAGAATTAAGAGACTTCTGACACTACTGAGCACTCCGGCTGGAATGGGCACTGATCAGCTCCATGGTTGGCCAATGCTGCACAGAGCTAATTTGGGGTGATGCAGGGCAAGGCTACCTTAATTCAAAGATTTTCCCAATTTTGAGCCTTTCTGAACAGAACTGGCCACAACTGTTCTCACTGCCATCCCCAGGTTCAATCAGCATGGGGACAAGGGATGTCACTTATTGTTCCCTCTCTTTCTCCATGTCAAGGTGGTTTCTGGCTCATGCTTGTCTGCTATCACCTGCAGGTCACCCATTGGGATGATCAGATAAGCAAGGGAGGAAAGAAAGGAGTAAGCCCCCCCCCCCCATTACCCACATTGTGACAGCTGACAGGCAAGACCTATATTGTAGCCAGTAGGCATGGTTTAGAACCCAAAAATAGGAAATCGGAAATCTAATGGGGGGGGGGGTTCTTAGTAATAGAAAGACTTACAAAAAAATTTCCAAAAATTTCTAAAATGTAACTTAATTACTAACGAAATTTGTTAGTAGTTCGTATGCCAGCGCATGCGCATTCCAGATGGTTTTGGCCTACAACTCCCAGAAATCCTAACAGCTGGTAAATTGGCTGGGATTTCTGGAAGTTGTAGGCCAAAACTTGAATAAATCACACTGAATTCTAGATGGGACTCTCCAAATAGGAAGGAGGGAGCAAAGGAGGGAGGGAGCAAAGGAGGGAGAGAGGGAGGGAGGGGGGTATTCTATTCTTGGAAGCAGCAAAAAAAGGAGGAGGAGCCCCCCCCCTCACTCCTCACTGCCTCTCTCTCACCCCGATCCTGAGGGAGCGAGGGCCCAAGTTTGCCCAGGCTGAGAGGAAAAGGAAGAGGCCTGAGGCTGTGAGGAATGGTGGGAGTTGAAGTCCAAAACACCTGGAGGGCTGAAGTTGGCCCCTCATGAAGCCTCTTCAAGGCTTTAGATCCTGGCAGGCAGAAGGGGCAGGGAGGTCCACTCCTCCTGCCCTGCCAGGATCTAAAGCGCATCAAGGCTTGGCACCAACCTAATGTATTATAGAATGAATGCTAACTTATAGAGTAAGTGCCTAAATATTATAAGTAATCCAACTGGTCATATACCTACATTCCATGCACATGCAATAATACAGCAGTAATAACAATGGGTATAAGAAGAGGTAAAATTCAAACCGAAGTATTCTGACTGTGGTCCCTCCTCAAGCTGTGAAAACTGCAAAAGGCTCTTCTCTATGAGCCCGGGAAAAGCCAAAAGCCCGGGCACAGCGTTTGCTGCCTGGGTGCACACACATACATATTCTTTGGGGGATTTGCTGCAGAATCTTCTCTATGAGCCCGGGATTCTGCAGCAAATCCCCCCAAAAGAATATGTATGTGTGCACCCAGGCAGCAAACGCTATGCCCGGGCTTTTGGCTTTTCCCGTGCTCATAGAGAAGAGCCCGTTTTCACCCCATGAGGTGGGACCAGTCCGAATACTTCGGTTTGAATTTTAACTCTTCTTATACCCATTGTTATTACTGCTGTATTATTGCATGTGCATGGAATGTAGGTATATGACCAGTTGGATTACTTATAATATTAGGCACTTACAGTAGCATTCATTCTATTATACATTAGGTTGGTTTCTCACCCCAATACTCTTTGATGCTTTAGATCCTGGCAGGCAGGAGAGGCAGGGAAGCCTGGAAAAAATGTAAACAGAGAGGTTTACTCAGAAGTAAATCCACAAAGGAGGGCACTTCATTCAAAGTGCCCTCCTTTGCAGATTTACTTCTGATTAATCCTCTCTGTTTACATTTTTCCAGGCTTCCAGCCGAAAGAAGGAGCGAGTTTAGGGCTTGCCTTGCCATAATACTTATTGGCAAGGGAGGCGGGAGGGTGGTGAGAGAGAAGGAGGGTGCCCCCCCTTACGACCTAATAACGACACTTAAGAAAATCCTGGCCCCCGAAGTTCTATAAAGAAAGTCCACTTCCTGGTTGGCGTTCCAGATGCGGAAATACTTAAAAGTAGCATTTCTTACGAATTTCTTCCGAATCATTTCATTTTCATAACTGTTTTCTCATGCCTAGTAGCCAGAGACTGTAGGTGGTAGGGGGCAGTAAATGTAGCTGTTCAGTAGTTCAGCTGCATTTGGCACTACTGGGTGGTTGAGAATCCATCCCAACTCTTCGGTGGCTTGGAGAGTGCTTGTCTGACCCATCCCAGGGCCAATCATAGGCCATGCTGGGTTGGCACCTGTATATTGTTTATCTGTACTTGGAAATTGAGCACCTCTACTTCCACCCCCTTGTTCTTCTTAAAGCAGCTGAACCCACACTAGACAGATCACATCCGAGTCTGTTTCCAGGCTTCACCATTGTCATCAGATTTCTTGTGTTTTACCTTTCAACACCACCGGCATCCCCACCTGCCCCTCTCCTTCCCTTGGCAGTACTCCATACGTTTGCTCAGCTTCAGCTTCCTTCCCTCACTTGTGCTCAAGTCCTGTTTTCTCTTGCAGCAAGGCTAGACCAGCTTTAAACATATTTAGCATCGTTAATGCAATGTTGGATATATTATTATTACTTTCTTTGAAATTTTGCAATGGATGTGAAAACATTTGGCAATTAGATTACTGAGGAATACAAAACATATGCAACAATTTATGGCAAGCCAGGGCCTAGTGAATTAAAAACCCCTCTTCCTAAAATGTTCTCAGACTATGAGCCCTTCTACACAGACCTAAAATCTGAGAGGAATTGGAATTTTAAATCTCACAGCCCCAGGATTTTGCAGAGGTGGGCAGGGGCATTGCCAGCCTCCCTCTTCTTGCCCTCAATTTCCCTTTCAATTTACCAAAGTATGGCTCCATTTGAGTCTTCTTCTCTCCCCCGGAAGAGTCAAAAGAGGGCGTTGGGTAGGGCAATACGGATTCCTCCTCCAAGGCCCTCTGTTGACTGCCCAGGGGAGAAGTGAGAGGGAAAAAGGCTCCAAGCCTTCATCAGAGCCTTCCTCCAATACATTGAGAGGGAACTGTGGGCAATGAAGAAACTTTACAGGATGGAAGGGAGAAAAGCATGTGTTTTCCATGCCTGCAGTGATACACATGCATAGAAAGGTTCCAGCTCTTAATCTGATTCGTCCCACATTTTGGCTAAACATTGTTTAGCCTCCGCCATCCCCCTTAATCTGATTTAACCTGGTTTATAATAGTGCGAAAGGCCCCTGAGATGTCCTTAATTCCCTCCTATTGGTATCAGAATTGTATGAAAGAACTTGAATTGCACTCTGACCATTCATGCCCTTTTTTCTAAAGGTTTACTTAAAAACTCTGGAATATTTTACTCTCTTTAAACAATGTGGCTTATCAAAACAAATTAAATATAGTTAATCAGTTCATCTTCAGTTTTGAGTGTTTCTTCCTATATTCCCTTAGGGACATGAAACTATGATTGCTGTCACATATTGTTATAATCTTCTATTTTTCAAGCTTTGGAGTGGGGGAGGGAGAACAAGAGGACAACTGATAAAAGAGGGGAGGGGGAGGTCCCGTAAGGGATTTGTAAGTGTTTCCCTGTTGTGTTGGCATCTTGCAAAGTTATTTAGCACATGTCTTTGGGGGGGGATAATTTACTGGGAAACCTAGATTTTCAGTGACCCTCAAATGAATATGAAATGAACTACAGTCAAGGCATTAGTCAGTTTAACTAATAGCAAGGAATAGTGGAGAGCATAAGATATGCTTCATGGTTGCTATTTTTCTTTTGTTGTGTTTGTTCCCAGGTCTCTGTGGGTGTACTTTACACTTGTGAATTTGTAGAATGGAGAGGAGAGAAAAAATTGAGGACTTCTTTCACACAATCTTGGTTCTTTATAGGTGAATCTGCACTACATACATCTAAATGGAGCTCTATAGTAGAGAATTCTAAGCATCTCGCAAAATCCCAAAATGTACCCATGCCAGCTGAAATGCTATCAAACTGGTTGAACTGTATATGCAAACATAACTTATATATGCATTTAAAATGGTCATGTGAAACCTGCTCGTGATTCCATTCCATCATTTCCATCTTTTTCCCCACTCTAATTTTCCATTATCACTCACCTAAGGCCCAAGGTGGTGTTTTTCCTAAAGATTAAAAAAAATATTTCTGCAAAGTTTGGGGCCTATCAAACCTGCTAATATCTTTCTCTTTGTGTTGTGCTATTTTGCCTAAATAAGAAATGGTATTCAGGTTTGAACGTCCAAAATGAGTTTAGGTGGAAAGAATAGCCAGCTTGGCCCCAAGATTCTTTGATTATTTATATGAGGAATAGAAACAGTGGTTTTGAAGCTGCTAAAGTTGTACATAAAAAGGGAGATAACAGCAAGTGTGATTGTGCAAAAGAAGAATAGGCACTGGAGGGAGGTTAATAGCTTGAGTTCATAAAGCAGTCATGACAAGGTGCCCTTGTTTCATATTTAGGTATCTCTTGCCTATAGACATTCATATTTTCCACTTAGGTATTTCTTGCCTATAGGTTTATAACCGTGTGTGTGCTGAGTGAACAGTTATTTTTTTTTCCTGAAGGGGAGACTTTGCAGCAGGCCAAAGGGGCATTAATGATGTAAGCTGTCATGACAAGTCTGGTGAACATTACTTCCCCACAAGAGATAGAAAGAGAGGGATGGAAGAAGAGGTATGTAAAAGGCTCCAAGTCTTGGGAAGGGTGAAGAAGAAGCAAACCCAGTCTAAGAGTCAGCTTGGAGATGTTAGGAACAGCTTTTCATCAAGTATTTGTCGCAACCAAAAGAGCTTAGATGCCAACCTATGTAATGACTTGTTGCCACCCTGGAGTCAGAAATGGATTCTGATGTATGTGGTGCTTCCACTGGTTCACAGGACCCAGTCTGCATATGATGAGGGCTGTGGGAATGCATTCTTACTGGCTAAGGTGAAGAGATGGCTTCCACATGTATAAAATTGTCTGGATTGACAGAATAAACTTTAGCCTTGGCCGCAGGATAGTTTATTTCATCATGTTTGTGGGTGCGGGAGCATGGTGCACAGCATGCACAGCTTGGTCCTCCACAATTTGCACCTGCCTAATCCTAGGGGCAACCCTGCATACACTTTGTAGTAAAATGGTACATGTGGTTCAGATATGCCCTTCCAATTTTTCAGACATTGTTTCGATACACTCAGTTGCCTAAAAAATGCCATGAAAGCTGCACCAAATAAAAACTTAGCAATTACAGTTTTCAGAAATCCTGCATGGTGTAATGGGCTACGGCACTGAAACCCAAGGCTCAAATCCACTGGCTGACCCTGGGCAAGTTGCACACTCTAGGGTAGTGGTTTTCAACCTGTGGGTCCCCAGGTGTTTTGGCCTACAACTCCCAGATATCCCAGCCAATTTACCAGCTGTTAGGATTTCTGGGAGTTGAAAGCCAAAACATCTGGGGACCCACAGGTTGAGAACCACTGCTCTATGTTCATAAAAACCCATCATAGTGTTCTGCTCCATAGTCACACAAGGTATGGGATTCTTTTAGATAGTGCCATTTTGCCAGGTTGTCTTTGGATCTGCCCACTCCACTTCTTATTTATTTATTTATTTATTTATTTATTTATTTATTTGGCTTCTATGCCGCCACTCCCGGGAGGCTCAGGGCGGCTCACAAGTGCCGAATAAACAGCATAAAAAACAGCATTATAACGTTAAAAACATAGCATGGTAACACAATAAAATACAACAAGGATTAAAAACCTGGAGTGTAACACAGCACAGCAGGTAACAGATTACATACAAGGCGGGCTGCGCAAGGTAAGACCTACAGGCCGAAGGCTTGTTGAAATAAATAGGTCTTGCAAGCCCGCCTAAAAAGGAGGAGGTCCTGGATGGCGCGCGTTTCCACAGGAAGGGCATTCCATATCGTGGGTGCAATCACCGAGAATGCCCTTCGCCAGGTTGCTGTCAGCTTAGCGGACCCCTCCTCCAGAAGATTGGTACCTTCCGATCGTAGTGGTCTCATAGGGCAATATGGGGAGAGACGGTCCCTCAGATACGCTGGCCCCAGGCTGTGCAAGGCCTTAAAGGTGAGAACCAACACCTTGAAGGTGATCTGGTGCTCAATTGGGAGCCAGTGCAGATCCTGCAAAGTCGGTGTTATGTGACTACCAGCTGGCGTACCAGACAGGAGTCAGGCGGCAGTGTTCTGCACCAGCTTGAGCTTCCGGGTCACCGACAAAGGAAGGCCAACGTAAAGTGCGTTACAGTAATCCAGTCTCGAGATGACAGTGGCTTGGATCACCGTAGCCAGGTCGTTCCGGGATAGATAGGGGGCCAGCCGCCTTGCCTGTCTGAGGTGGAAAAAAGCAGACTTACTGACCGCGGAGACCTGGGTCTGCATGGTCAGCTGGGAGTCCAAATGGACTCCCAGGCTCTTTACAGAAGGCGATGGGCATAACGCCACACTGTCCAGGGTCGGAAGCTGGACATCCCCATCACCCGGGCGACCCAGCCACAAGATCTCCGTCTTCGCCGGATTCACCCTCAACCTACTGGCTCGCAGCCATCCAGTAACGGCCTCAAGGCAGTGCTGGAAATTATCAGGGACAGATCCAGACCTGTCCTCCATCCTCAAAACCCAAAACTCCGTACCAGCCGTGCAAGCGGCTGCATGTAGATGTTAAATAACAGAGGGGAGAGAATGGCCCCCTGCGGGACTCCACAAATTAATGGGGAGCCCTCGGAGACCACCTCACCCCTCCTCACTCGCTGAGACCGCTTGTGGAGGAAGGAGGCCAGCCATTTCAAAGCTTCTGAGTCCATTCAGGGACTTTCAAGTTGCCCACTCTTGGTTTGCCCCTGGAGGAAGACCCTCATGGGTGTCCATCCAGTTGGGATTTCCTGGTTTAGCTGCCCAGAGGGATAACCTTGCTGTTGTTAGGGGGGATGCCAAGAGGAGTGGTAGTTCCCATAAAGCTTTTCCTTGATTTGAGTCTGGTAACCGTGTAGTGGATTGCTTTCACAGTGTTCAACCTTATTTGTCTTTCACTTAGCAGCAACTTCCCATCGCACATGGGGGGGGGGGGGGAATGCCAGCTAGCTTGTAGAGTTTAGCAACAGATGTAGATGATTTAAGACATCCTGTTATTTGTCCTGCATGTTTTGTTCAATGCTATGTTCACCTGTTATGTGTGGGCATGAATCATCATTTTACTAGAATAACTGATAAACATCAAGTGGAGGAAGACCTAATCCACAGTCAGATACAGACCGAGAACACCTGCCAGATTTACTGGAGTCTCCATTGATGATTGCATCTATTTCTACTTCTCTCCCAACAACCACTGTATTGCCAATCAGAGGCAATATCAAGAAAACAATGAGTCCTGAAGGTAGAAAGGAAGAAGAGAATACAAACTTCTCTCCTGACCCCCACCAAGCAAAAAGGACATGTACAGGTGTGAGCATATGCTTTCTTATATCTCTAATAGGATGTTGACTAAAGTCCTGTAGTATGCAATATGGTCTTTCAAGGCAAAGCCATTGTTATCATCCCTGATACAGCAGATGCCAGGAGAAAGAAGACTTGCCTAACAAAACTGAATTTATTTACCTCAACAAAGACATGCGAAACTATGTTTTGAAACTAAAAGTCGTCAAATCTCCCAGCTAATATGACTGTGGCTGGGATATTTGGGGCTTTGTGTCTACCAATCCTCGCCACATCTAGTTCTGGATTTGATCCACGAAGCCTCCTGATTCATAGCAAAACATAGTAGTGGCTATGTGATATTTTAATTCTCTATAAACTTTGGAGAATAATTTGAATTTTTCTGACTTTTTGAAACTTATACTTTACATGTGGAGTTGAACTTTTGACCTATTTGTGCACTGGACCCAGCCCTTCTACTCACAGACTTATTGTAGAGTTAAGGAGGACAGCAAATGAATTTGAATACATTTATGAAAAGAGAACAATCATTTCCACTCCTTACTTCTCAACCTGTACCACCCGACTTTAAAGGAGATCTAGTGCTCCCTCTTCATGATAATAAAAAACAGATTAAAAACATTTCTCTCTGCAATTTTTTCTGATAATTCCGTTGAGCATTTTAGGAACATTTTGGTATTTGATGGTATGAAATACCACGGGAAAGTATATTCCATTTAGAGAAGCCACCTGCTCCCAGCAGCTTTTCCGAGATTCTTTTTTTAAAACGTGTAATACAATACAAACATGTGTGTTGCATTAAGTCAGGTTATACCAGGTCATGCCATATGACACAATATATCCCAGTATAATCTGATGCAATGCAAATCACTCACTACAGCATAAATTTGAAGAAAAGCTTTTCCCCCCAACTCAAACAGACAACAGCTGCTGTAGATAAAGTGTCTGTACGATCCCACATGGACAGGTATTCATGGCTTGATATTATCGGAATTAGCGATAGATGGTTCTGCTCAGCTATATTAACTCCCTACTGTAAATCCATTCAGAGCACTGTGATTGCTAAATCTTTTCTTTTCCAGGAAAAATGTTGCATTAATTTAAAGAGACATTTCATATCATGCCTGTGGAGTCACAGTTTAATCTGAAGCACAGTTTACCAACACAATGTGTGGCATAGTGCTTAGAGCAACCTTCCCCAGACAGAAGATTACCAGATTGGTTTTTTTAACCTGTTCTCCTGGATCATCTGCTATGATGTTGAGAGAGTTGTGGTTCAGGGAGGGCTGGTTTAAAGTGTCAATATAGCATTGAGAAAAATCCCTTTTCTCTACAATACTCACTATCCAAGAAATCTTGATTAGTGTTGTGAAAACAATTCTATATCTTTCATTGTAAAAATAAGGCACAAAACACAGTTGTTATAGTCCATAAAATACAATAAACTCCAATAATAAAGCAGCAATAAAACAGTGAAATGTCTTGCTAAAATTATTTTAAAAAATTATGTGATTAGTGATCAGGAAAATGCCCAGGTGAAAAATCATGTCACTATGGTATCTATTTCCTTGGACATAGATAATGGGATATCCTACCTGCTACAGAAGAAAATAGTCAAACAATATGAGAATACAATGAAGAAGAAGAAGAAAAATACTTTTATTTTTCTACCCCGCCTCCATCTCCCCGAGGGGACTCAGGGCAGCTTACATGGGGCCAAGCCCAAAACAACATACAATCAGCAACAGAACAATAAAATATTAAAACAGCATAAGCAATAAAAGCAAACATCATAAGCAACAACAGAACTCATTTGGGGGAGGGAAGGGGGCCTATATGTAAGAATAGTTAAAGAGTAAGGTGGCCAATAAGGTGGATACTACCGAATAGTAGCATAGGAATGGTAACATAGGAATAGAGCAATTTAACAGGATTAAGTCAATTTAGCTTAAGAATGTAGTAATAAATATAGGAATTTGAATTCAGGTCATGATTCAAGTCACAATTTGAATCATCTGTCACAGGAGTCGTCAATCGAATGCACAACGAAACATCCACGTCTCTAAAATATACATTTCCCACCTCATTTCCACAAGGGATACATTCCAAGATATCTGAAACTGTGGACAATAGTGAACCTTATATTTTGATTATCCTTGGTCTAGAAGCACAACATAAAATTGCACTGGAGAATTTAAACAGGCACACAAACACTTTTGGGGAGGGGGAACTAAGGGTCCTTCCACACAGTCATATAACCGAGAATATCAAGGCAAAAAAACCCACATTATCTGTGTTGAATTTGGTTATTTGGCTCCACACTGCCATATATTCCACTTCAAAGCAGATGTGGGATTTTAGTCAGCTGTGTGGGAAGGGCCTATGACTATCAAATCCATAAATAAGGGGTTCAATACTATATTAGTTTTAGTGATCATTTTGTTCTGAATGTCGGAAGTTGTCTAATACACAGTCAAGCCATTGGTCCACCTAGCTCTGTACTGCCCACATAGGGCCCTTCCACACAGCCATATAACCCAGAATATCAAGGCAAATGATCCGCAATATCTGCTTTGAGTTGGGTTATCTGAGTCCACACTGCCATATAATCCAGTTCAATGTGGATTTTATACAGCTGTGTGGAAGGGACCATCCCACAATATCTACTTTGAACAGGGTTATCTGAGTCCACACTCAAATTATGTAGGATTTTCTGCCTTGATATTCTGGGATATAGGGCTGTGTGGAAGGGCCCAGTGTGTTCCCAAATATGGTCTTTTTCAACCCTGTATGAGTCCTTCATTGGAGAAATGTGTGTCCTTTGCTTAATTAGGCCTCCATACTCCCCCTAAACTTGGCTCAACCTTCTCCATTCAGTACAAATTATTCTTAGAGCTTAAAGTAGCTTGTGATAAATAAGTTATTGTAACACCAGGATTGTAATGATCCAGATGATAGTCAATCAGTGTTGTGCTTGCTCATCTACTGGTGCAAACGTGCAGATATATTTTTCTCCATGCTTGTCTATTTCCCATGCCCTTACTCCTGATCATAACATGGTGGGATGTACTTCCAGAGTGAAACAGCTATACATTTGCTCCACTTCATGCACACTCCCTAGAAAAGCTTTTCCAGAGTATGTTCACCACATGCCTTCTATAGTTTCAATCCACTTTCTCCAGAGATATTAATTTTCCTTTTGTGAAATTGCATATCTATAGATTGAGCTGTTTTATTTTTGTAAAATGATATGTCAGAATAATGGCTACAGAACTGGAAGAGACAGATCTGAAAATGTAAATTTTGTGGGGAAAGCCCCACGTCTGAGTTATAATGATACAGATCTTCCCGAACTGAAGACAGTGGTCATCTATGTAGTTCCACATTTTCTGAAGTGATCTATTGTATATTGGAAAGACAGCCCTCAGCTGAATTTAATTTATTTGCCTGCAGCTCTGTGGTTGATGGTAATTGAAGGATTTTTTTTCCTGTAGTAGCAACGGATAGTATTCTGAAGGATCAAGTAGAATAACGCACCCAGTGGTGAAATGGATGATAATTTATTATCCCCAACAGCCAAAATGGAACCACCCATTTCTGCTCTAGATTTATTCACTGCTGTTCACTTTCAAGTCTGATTCACATGAATGCTGACACTTTAACTACAGCTTGAATACTTAATCATCTGATGATTGAGCAGAATAAAATGGACTCTTCCAACAGTGATGAACCAAGGTATGGCATTTATGCTGTCTTCTGGAATGGTTTGTAAGCAAAATTGTGCAACCCACATTAGAAGGAATTTCAATCCCCATTAGATATTTTTTTAAATATTCATAGCACTTGATTCGTTTTCCATCGATACATTTCTGATGCTGGATGTGTATTATCTAGGAACAGGTCCTCTTGTGCTCATTGAACTGAAACAGTAAAAATTATCATACTTAAGATGCAGCTAGAAAAGGTAAAGGTTTTCCCTTGACATTAAGCCCAGTTGTGTCCGACTCTGGGGGTTGGTTCTCCTCTCCATTTCTAATCCGAAGAGCCAACGTTGTCCATAGATACCTCCAAGGTCATGTGGCTGGAATGACCGTATGAAGTGCCTTTACCTTCCTGCCAAAGCAATCCCTATTGATCTACTCACATTTGCATGTTTTCAAACTGCTAGGTTGACAGAAGCTGGGGCTGATAGCAGGAGCTCACCCCGTTCCCCAGATTCAAACCTGCAACTTTTCGGTATGCTGTAGAATTAATACAGTTTGAAACCACTTGAACAGCTATGGCTCAGTGCTATAGATAGAAACACAAAAGTTGTTGTAGTAGATCTTTAGCTTTCTTTGCCAAAAACTGCTGATGCCTCACCAAATGACAAATCCCATGGCAGTTAAAGTGGCGTCAAACTTCATTAACTCTACAGTGTAGATGTGCCTTTTTTCGACTCCATTCCCATTCCTTTATTTCCTGCAGAGAAAGCCAGGGGGTCTGTTATTTTCTGAACATGGGGATATTGAAGCGAAGGAAGTTCAAGGCATTTTCAATGCAATAGAAAGGGGGATGCAATTATTTGAGGCAAGGCCTCAAGCACACCCAAAGTTGGAAATATGTCACAAAGACGCCGTGCTTGGCCACGGATCATGTAAACATTGCCACAAATGGTCTTTCATCATTTGCGAGGGTGCTTCTTCTGACCTATATTGTCTCCTTTTAAAATGTCAGCCCTGTAACTTTGATGCTCGCGCGCTCCTTCTGTGAGCATCTGCTCAGGCAGACAGTTTACTAATTTGAGGCTCAGCAAACCTTTCGCTGCACGGAACACCTTGAGGTTAGCACATCTCTAATCATTATTTGATAACAGAAATCTGTAAGCATCGCATCCCTAGTAACGAGAACATTGTCTCTTAGCAACCAGCCTTGATAGTCAAACAATTTCATTAAAGCGTAGCACCTCTTAGCAGGTGGGTGAGTGCGGGTGTTGATAAACATTTATAACATGATCAGCCATTGTGTTTGCCAACACTATAATCAGCATGACAAATTTATGAATTTGTTTACAAGCTCCTCAATCGCCAACCAAAGTTGGTAAACTCCCTTTTCAGCCTGGGTTGCCACTGTTCCAGAGGCAGTTGGAGACAGGAGGTTTCTCTCTAGGATATAGATAGGATGGAAGGGAAGCAAAGAATTCTTTTTTTTTAAAGTCATCATTCAAATTAAACCATAACAGAGTGAAGTCAAGGACTGAATTTTAAATTCCTCCCTTCCTCCTTCTCCAAGAGACCATGGAAATTTTGAGCTGAAACCATAGCCATTCATTTATCGTTGTCATCCTAGTATTACACGTTTATAGGAAGGGGAAGCCTGTGTACAGCATTCACCAGAATGGTTGGGAACTGTGGTGGTGCAATGGGTTAAACCCTTGTGCTGGCTGAACTGCTGACCTGAAAGTTGGCGGTTCGATTCCGCAAGACAAGGTGAGCTCCCATCTGTCAGGCTCAGCTTCCCATGTGGAGACATGAGAGAAGCCTCCCACAGGATGGTAACACATCCGGGCATCGCCTGGGCAATGTCCTTGCAGATGGTCAATTTTCTCACACCAGAAGCAACTTGCAGCATATTCTCATTTTGCTTCTGACACAATAAAAAAACAAAATGGTTCACACATTCCTGATAGTTAGCCATCAAATGTTTGCATGGGATTCCCTGCAAATTATTATACTTGAGATGCAGCTGGTAAAGGTAAAGGTTTTCCCTTGACATTAAGGGATTCCCTAGTGGTCCAGGTCTGCCTTCTCATCTGGATTAAAGGGCCCACACATGTGGACACAGCCCAAGTGAGCTTTTGAGATTTTCAAAGAAGGAAATCAATCCAAACATTCAGTTGTTTGGATTTTCGGGCTATATGGCAATGTTCTAGAAGCAAAACTGCCAGGCCATCAAATGTTAATTAAGGTGGCCAATTGAAACATTCACTGCTAGCTCTTTTTCCCCACCTTCGACATTCACAGATACATAAACCCAAATTTCCTAGTTTCCAACAGATCTCACAACCTCTGAGGATGTCTGCCATAGATGCAGATGAAACATCAGGAGAGAATGCTTCTAGAGCAGGCGTGGGCAATTGCCGGCCCTCCAAGTGTTTTGGATTTCAAATCCCAGAAATCCTAACAGCTGGTAAACTGGCTAGGAATTCTGGGAGTTGAAGTCCAAAAGCCCTGGAGGGCCGGCAATCGCCCACGCCTGCTCTAGAGCATGGCCATATAGCCCGAAAAACCTACAACAACCCAGTGATTCTAGCCATGAAAGCCTTCGACAATAAATCCAAATATTGCACGAGAAATCCTGCTTGCTTGTACTTGCGTTACTATTTTGTGTTCACACATTCATGCTCGTCCCCTGAAAACTGCAGTACCAAATCGTTGTTTGCACACTTGTTAGATCCTCCAACAAGCCTTAGAGTAAGTTCTGACAGATAGATATGATAGAATTGTTGGAAGGACCTAGACATTTTTTGTCAGAAATGGATCGGTACAACCGTGGGCACCAGTCCAATGGAGACAAGAATTGTACTGCACTTCTTTTGGCTTCTATGCAAAAAAACTTGCCTTCTGTCTTCATCAGTTTAACTGCTCTCTATGGTCATCATTGAGACTCCTGGGCACACAGAAGACTGGGTGACCTGGAAGGTGCTGAACAGACTGTGCTCTGGGACCATGAGATGCAGAGCTAACCTTAAGAAATGGGGCTACAAAGTGGAGTCCACGACATGCAAGTGAGGAGAAGAGCAAACCACTGACCACCTACTACAGTCCAACCTGAGCCCTGACACATGCACAATGGAAGACCTTCTCACAGCGACACCAGAGGCACTCCAAGTGGCCAGCTTCTGGTCAAAGGACATTTAGCATAATGGCAAGTGTCAGGGCCGTAGCCAGGATTTTGATTCGGGGGGGGGGGGCTGAGACTGGGTGGAAGAGGGTCTACCCTAGCAAACCTTTTGTATTGTTATCCCAATAACCCCATTAATGTGGAATATAATGAGCATGGTGATCAGATCATGATATGAATAAACATAACAGTTTAAATAATGTACCAGTAAGGCCTTTTCGCGGACCACCCTGAGAATTTCGGGGGCTGAGCCCCCTTAGCCCCCCTGGCTACATGCCTGGCAAGTGTTGTTTAAAAAAACCTTTGTGCTTTTAAATACATTATCACTATATCCTCAATTTGCTTCTGACACAATAGATAAATAAATATTGAAACTTAACTTGCCACCCCACCACCAGGTCCACATAATTTACATTTTTATTACAATTCACATGCCCCACTTTACCCCCAGGCTTTGGTAATTTCTCTACAGTCTGCACCCCATGCATCTGAGATAGTCTCTTACAATTTACTAAAAGTTCTATCATATATTTATTACACAATATATGTGTTTCCTTTTCATGCTCTTTTATAAATCAGAAGTAGTATTCATAACTAAGTTTTCTCTCTTTTAAAAATATATCTTGCATTTATTGGTTTACAATGTACAGTAAGTATTCAGAGAATGACAGCAATCGAAAATCTGAACAGTGGAATGATGCATCACATGGACACATCATACTGCTTGTATTCTAGGGTTAACATTCCGTTTAACTAGAAATATTATTCATTACATTCCTCCTTCAAACTAGCATAATTCTCACTTCTTTCATTACTTTTGAAATTACTGCCTCCTTCCACCATCACCTTGTTAAAACCCCATTGCAAGAAAAATAAGAAGCTATAGCTAAGTAACTAATTTGATTAAGTTGATTTAGCATGGATTAATCTTCAAATCATCTCAACAAATGAGTTGCTGTGGTTTTTCTGGGCTGTATGGCCATGTTCCAGAAGCATTCTGGAAGAACTCTTGCCTGCTAAAGGCAAGTGCAAATGTTGCAATTGGCCACCTTGATTAGCATTGAATGATCTTGCAGCTTCAAAGCCCGGCTAGTTGCTGCCTGGTGTAATCCTTTGTTGGGAGGTGTTAGTTAGCCCTGATTGATTCTTGTCTGGAATTCCCCTGCTTTTTGAGGGCCAGCTAATACCTCCCAACAAATGAGTTCCCCAGGCAGTAACCAGTCAGGCTTTGAAGCTGCAAGGCCATTAGATGCTAATCAAGGTGGCCAAGCATACAAGAGTTCTTCTCCCACCCTGGACATTCCACAGATATATAAACCTCACTTGCCTAGTTTCCAACAGAACCCTCAACCTCTGAGGATGCCTGCCATAGATATGGGCAAAACGTCAGAAGAGAATGCTTCAGTAACAAGGCCATACAGCCTGGAAAATTCACAGTAGCCCAGTGATTCCAGCCATAGAAGCCTTCAACAACATATCCCAACAAAGATGTATACAGATGAATAAGTATGTGTCTAAGTAGGTATTCTTTGTTGATGGTGCCATTTCATAACTAGTAGCCACAGCAACCAAACCTCATTTTAACAGTTTCTATGCAGAAAGATACAAAAACAAATGTGGAAATTATTTTTCTTTCGAAATTGTTTCACTTCTCCAGTTTGGTTTTACTTGGTAGGATCTGCAACTCGCTTGGTCAGCATGTTTGTTACTCCCCCATCCTTTTTTTGACAGTTTTTTCCTCATACAAGAGCCAGGTTCATGAGAAATGTTAAGAAATAAAGAGCACCTATTAAAATGACCCTGCAGCATGACTTCGCAAGCCATTGCAAAAAAAATAATTAAAGAACACTTTGGAAACCGTGTTCAAAAAGGAAAGTTTTGATTTTGTTTGTTTTTAGCCATAAAATCCAAAGAAGCTTGGTCGGCAAAGCAATTTTGCTTACCTTTTTGTGCTTCTAGCACTGCTTTCACGCAGTTTAATAATCATATTGAGCTGACAAAGGGTAGCATACAGTGTATAGAAAATAGTTGTTTCTTGAGATAATTTCCTTTTTTTAAAAAAATCACTTTTTAAAGAAGGTTATATTGTTGGACTGGTATAATTCGTTGATTTACAATAGACTAGCAAAATCTTGTGACCCCCCTCCCTTTTCCCCCTCCTCTAATTATGCTGTTGAAATGGTACATCACGCCACAGAAACTAGCAAAGTTCCAACCAAAGATGCAAGATAAATTCTGGAAATGTGGAGAGCAAGTAGGAACTTTCCATCATAAGTGGTGGAACTGTAAATATGCTTAAAAAATACTGGAGGGAAATATGAGAAAAAACACACACACAAAATATTGGACATAAAGCTGGAACTAAAACCTGAATACTTTCTCCTGGAAATGATATATGTACAGATAGACAAGAACAGTTAAAATTTTGTATGTGGGGGGGAAAAGAACAAAAGAAATCCTGACTACAGAAGAAGGGGTGATTAAATTAATAGATAATATGACCATGGACAAACTAACCCAACTACTATCTAAGAACTCCAAGGGCTAAGGAAGGAAAAATATGGACTGGTCACTAGTATGTAAATATATGAGACAAGAGAACAAGGAGTTGACTATAAAACCAAAATAAGAAACAGGAGAGCATATACACTGTGACTAAAAGAAGAAAAGGGGCAGAAGAGAGAGGAAAACGAAATGAAAGAATAAAGCCACAATGGAGAAGACTGGAAGTCCAAATTTCTACTTGTACCCTACCCTAAAACTCCAAATTCCCTTTGCTAATTCAGGCCATGTATAAATGTATATATGTAATGGGTTTGTGTGGGTTCTCTTTTTTGTTGTTGTTTTTGTTGTTGTTTTCTTAACTATGTTTTCCCCTTGCCTTTCTTGTTTCTAATTTGTAGTTAGGCCCTCCCCTCCCCAATCCCTGAATCCCCATTCTTTTTATCTTTATGTACATATAAGTTTCAATAAAAATTAATTAGAAAAAGAAATGGCTAAATGCATGTCAGGAATTAAGTGAATGTATGTTTACCGACAGTAACTATGGTATGTTCAATCCTCATACTCGTAACAAATGCCCAGGCTGAGAATACTCTAATTTCACGTGTCTTCGGCACCACACCCCAGATTTCAAGGTTCTTTAAAAAAACACACTCATGACCTGAAGCCAGTCAGAAGACAAAGGGCTGCATTTGCTCAAGTAATTTTGCTAAATTCATTATGGTAGTTTACATTTTAGCAACAGTGCTAGCTAGTATGGAAAGACAAGAGAGCAAAAATGAAGAAGCTTGTAAGGTGTGTACCTTGTACCCATGGTATCCAAGGTTAACATCCCTGCATGGTTGACTTTGCACTGTATGGTGAGCCATTAATCTACCTGAAATACCTAGGGTGAAACGAGGCATTCTACAATAGGTAACAGAGGCTCTCACCTTTGAAACTCAAACCATCCACTACGAGAGAGAAAAACACACATTTATTGCTGACCCGTATTTCCTTCAGTGTATGTTTAGTTTGCCAGCCATCACCAAGGACTTGACAGGTAATAAAGTCAGCAATGTGCAATGAAGCTGGGAGAGATAACTCACCTGACAATTAAGAGCAGTGTTTTCACATGGGCTCCCAAGGCTTGTAAAACTAGTGGGGGTTCAGCAAATGTCAGAGAAGATATTCAAGGAAGACTAAACCAGGGCCCAGGAATGAGCCTGAGGAAATTATTCCATTACTCCTTGAGCTACTCCCCATATATACATGCACATAAATAGCAGGGAGAGAAGTAGCTTTCTCATATCTAAGATGTTGCAGACCTGCAGCTCACATCAGCCTTGGCCAACACTAGCAATGGGAAGGGCTGCTGAATATTGCAATCCAGCAATATCTGGAGAGCCTAACACTTTTTCATTTTTGGAGGTATATCCTAAATGACAAAATGGGACAAGGGCCACCTGAGGCCTCAAGAGGCCTTTAAGAGATATTTCTAAAATAAAAACCCTCTCAGCTTCGGTGTTTTGTAAATGGCCCTGGTCTAACTTTGTGCCAGCATTGTGGCTGTGTTCCTGTACTGTAGCAGGTTTGGATTAGGTTTGATTGGTTCCTCCCTTGACCCTTGACTGCCCACTTTGGCTCTCAGAGCAGTTGTGTGAGTAGATTGCTCTGTCAGTAGTTTTCTGAGAGTAGCTAGCAGAAGAACATTGTATCAGTAGAAGGAAATTTAGGCTGGCACAAAAGATCTAAGCCTAGCCCTCTACATCTTTTAGTTAGAATTGTTTTTTGTTTGGCTACATGCTGCAAGTCACTTCTGGTGTGAGAAAATCAGCCATCTACAAAAACATTGCCCAGGGGACACCTGGATATGTTATGAACCTGCAGAGAGGCTTCTCTCATGTCCCACTGGAGCATTGCAGCACACCAAAAGACCTGGGAGTTACTCTGGACCATGCTGTGACATATATCAAGCAAAAACTGGGTGCTAGAAATAATATCGTATGAAAGCTGACTGGCACAACCTGGGGATCACAACCAGACCCAGTGAAGAATCTGCCCTTGAGCTTTGCTACTCTGCTGTTGAGTACATATGCCTAGTGTGGAATACATCTCACCATGTTAAAACAGTGGATGTGGCTCTTAATGAGACAAGCTGCATTATCACAGGATGTCTACGCCAACACCACTGGAGGAAGTATACTGTTTAGCTGGTATTGTACCACCTGACATCCATCAGGAAGTGACAGCCTGTAATGAAAGGACCAAGGCATTGACATCTCTGGCCCATCCTCTGTTTGGATATCAGTCAGCAAGCCTTAAATCAAGAAACGGCTTCCTAAGATCTTCAGAGATACTCACAGGAACACCACAGCAAAGGAGAGTACAAAGGTGGCAAGTGAAAACCTGGAACCTCAATCAATGGCTGATACCAGATGAGAGAAATAGTTTTTAAAACCTCCAGAGATATTTGCAGGAACACCTCAGCAAGCAAGAGTCCAAAGGTAGTGGGCTAAAACCCGGAACCTTAATCCATGGCTGATACCAAGAGACTCCCTCCTGGGCACACAGAAGACTGGGCGACTTGGAAGGTGCTGAACAAACTGAACTCTGGTATCATGAGATGCAGAGCTAACCTTAAGAAATGGGGCTACAAAGTGGAGTCCACGACGTGCGAGTGTGGAAAAGAGAAAACCACAGACCACCTATTACAATGCAACCTGACCCCTTCCACATGCACAATGGAAGGCCTTCTCACAGTGACACCAGAGGCACTCCAAGTGGCCAACTTCTGGTCAAAAGACATTTAGCATAATGCCAAGTTTTTAACTTTTTCGGTGTTTTAAAATACATTATAAGTGTACCCAATTTGCTTCTGACTAGATAAATAAATAGTTAGGATTGTCAAACAGTGATGTCCATAGATGAATACTGGGACTTCTCCCTTTGTTTGAAAGAATATTGAGTCTTCCTGTTTTTCTGAGCTTCTCAATGCTCACATGCTCAGTTTCCAGACACACAATGTTGGGTTGGGATTATTTGGTTTAGTAAACACTACAGCACATTGCTATGGCTGGAGTCATTTTCCTCCTGCCCACTACACATAACTTTCTCACCCCTTTTGCCTACCAGATTCATCCAGGGACATGTCTGTTCAACATCCGACTCACAATCAAAGACAGCCAAGATGGAGAGACTTCTGAAGAGCATGACAGTGACAAAATTTTCTATATTTCTACTGACTGTAAGGAATGTAGATGTTTCATCATGTTAGGCCAAATGTGTCCTGCTGTGGTCTTGAACTATCTCTACTTTAACTTTTAGTGTTTACACTAAATGGCAAGAATTGTGTGCTGCACTCCATGACAGAGAAGGAAGGGGAGATGCAAGTTGCCCTGGTAGTTGTTGCTCACCTGAGACAAATTACAAATTTCCCCTTTGACTTATATAACATAATTGGAAACAGGAGGCAATTCATCGTGCCTTGAAGCCTTTCAGATTGCCCACAGGGAGAGACGATAGCAGGGGAAGTCTGAACTATACAATCTAAATATGCATTGCACTCCTCTCTACCCCTCCCTCCTCACACTACACCTCAGGAAACACAAAGATTATAAGGCATTGTGCAGCACCTCCTTGGATATAAGGCCCTGAGAACTGGCCAAAACTAATAAAATGAACTTTAGTGGGGATAAATGTTAGGTTCTGCATTTAGGCAGAAAAAAGCAGATGAACAAATATAGCATGGGTAACAGCTATCTTGACATCTTATCTTATTTTGGGGCCTTAATAGACAACAGACTAATTGTAGACTACAAGTCAACATGTGGTGGCAAACAAGTTAATGCAGTTTTAGGCTAAATTTACTGAAGTATGATGTTCAGGTCAAGGGAAGTAATGGAACTACTCTATTCTGCTTTGATCTGACCACATATGGAATACTGTATCCATTTGTAGACACATGTCCAGAGGAGCTTAACCAAGATGATAAAAGCTCGAAAATATCAATGAGGAACTGCTAAGATGTTGAGTTGTTAATAGAAAAAAAACCCAGAGATGATATGACAGATATATTAAAATATCTAAAGAACTGACCCTCCAAATATTGGAAGATCCTTTTTTGCTGTTCTGAAAGGTAGGCAGCAGGCCACAGTTCAAAGTCTTTGATTTGCAGGAAATAGGTTATTACTCAGCATTAGGAGGAACTGTCTGACAGAAAGAACTACTAAACAGTGGAATGGGCTATGTCAGAAGCTGGTGAACACTCTTTCATTGGAGGTTTTTAAGCAGTGGTTGGATGGCCTTCTATGAACAAGACTTAAACTGTGGATTTCTGTAATTATGATCTATTAGACTAAATTAGCCTGAGGGTTTCTTTCTAGCTCTAGGGTTTTGGATTCTGAAGTTGAGAAGCTGAAGTACATAGATTTAAGTGCCACTGATGAGAGACTACTCCCATGATCTGCCTTTAAAACACAGTCACCCACAAAATGGTCTCTCTCCTCAACAAAGAAGGCTTTTTATTCCTCACCATGCCCTTACTTTTTTTTTGGACATGTTCCTGTTGTTTAACAAACATTTCTGCCTAAGGTTCTGAATTGGAAGAGACCACAAGGATCTTCCAGTCCAAGCCCCTGCCACTTAGCCTCTAACCCAAAAGATATGGGGCTGAACTCAATAGCCCTGTAGATCCCTTTCAATTCCATGATTCTATTGTATGACTAGCCGTCCTCTGCCACCTGTTGCTGTGGCCCAGTCTGTGTATATATGTTTTATGCATGTATATGTGTGTGTATGAGTGTGTGTGTATTTTTGTATATGTGCATATATGTGGTTTTGCGCATACATTGTAATGTATTTTAGGGGTTTTTAAGTCCCTTCCACTGTGTTTTCCAGTGTTTTTATGTGTGATGGTCACTCGTTGGCCTGATAGGTGTATTGTGTCCAAATTTTGTGTTAATTTGTCCAGTGGTTTTTGAGTTATGTTAATCCCACAAATGAACATTACATTTTTATTTATATAGATTCTTTACACTCCCCAGTTATAGTACTATGATTCCATTTTAACTGCAATACTTTTAGCCTACGCAATCTTGGGGTTGGTAGTTAGGCTAAGCACTAGAATTCTGTGGCTTAGAATTCTCAGTTCCCCTTTTAAAACTGCAAGTCCTATAGTACATATAATGTCATAGCCATGGGAGCTTCCTGACAGCACTAAATCACAGGTTTTAAACAGGGGCAAAAATCCCAGGACTTCAGAAGATGTTCACATACAGACCTGTTAGTCCCAAGATTTCTGCCTCCGTTGTCCAGACTTGGTGCTTTGTTGTGAAATTTAGAGGCTCCCAAGATGGCTGCCATGGGACTTCCGCCGGAAACCTCAAGATGCAGATATAAGGAGAATCACTGCAGCGAATCACTGCAAAAGTTCTGTTCTTTATCCAGGCCAAAGAAACTGTGCCCTCCCAGACATTTCATGACGTATCTGGCACACAAACAAAGTTTATGGGGTAGGACCACTTCTGCCCAAGTCAGGACTGCACAGTCAAACAGGAACACAAACTTTCAAGCCAGGAACAGAACTTTGCCATTATTGCCACTTTTTAGAGCCTAGCTCTCTGACCATCTGTCCAGACAGATTTGGTTGTGTACTTGTGGCATCAAACAACAGGGTGCTGTTCCTGGGATATACATGGCTATTCCTGATTGCTCTTCTTGTGAAAAAATGTACAACATTGACTAGGGAGTCACAACTTTGCCCTGGCCAGAGAAAATGTGCCCTTCACATATTTCACGAAGTTTCTGGCACACAAACAGTTTTTGCTTTCTACTCAAATATCACCTTTTTAGGAACCGACCAATCAGGAACAAACATCTTAAATCCGGGAACAAACCCAGGGTGCTTCCAGACAGCACTAAATTATGGGTTTTAAACAGGGGGGGAAATCCTGGGACTTCAGAAGAGGTCCACTGTTGGTCCCAGAATTTCTGCCTCCATTGTCCAGACTTGATGGTTCATTGTGAGATTTAGAGGCTCCCAAAATGGCCGCTGCAGGACTTCTGCTGGAAACCTCAAGATGCGGATATACAGATATGAGAAGAATCACTGCAGCAAATCACTTTAAAATTTCAGATATTTGTTCTGAACAGAAAAAAATGTGCCCTCCACACATTTCATGAAGTTTTTGATAAAGAATGGTAGGTTACATACCTGTGACCATCTTTCTTCGAGTGAAGCTCTGTGAATCCACACTTATGAAGTTTGCGCGCCAGCGCGGGCTTCCAACAGAAACTTTCCCAGTTTGAAAAGTTTTGGCGGTAGCTCCGCCCAGCCGGCCCGGAGGGCATAAAAGGCGCCTCCATGCGCGCCCACCCCATTCCTACGCCACGCATGCAACTAGGAAGGGATGGTTTGAGATAGAGGGGACGGCCGGGCGGGTCGTGTGGATTCACAGAGCTTCACTCGAAGAAAGATGGTCACAGGTATGTAACCTACCATTCTTCTTCGAGAGCTCTGTGAATGCACACTTATGAAGACTTACCGAGCTAAGGTAAGGGAAGGTGGGAACAAACCAGCCAATTTTGGAAAAAAACGAACAGGTTTATTGCAACCAGCAATATGAATAAATAACATATCAACAATATAATAAATAAGAGTGGAAGGCATGCTCCCACTTGTAAACATAGTGCAACAAGCACCATTCATGCCAGGCACACAGGCCTCACAGTATAAGTGCAACAAGCACCATTCATGCCAGGCACGCAGGCCTCATAGCAGTAAGTGCAACGAGCACCATTTGTGGTAGGCACACCGGCCTCACATCAGTTAGTGCAAACAAGCACCATTCATGTCAGGCACGCAGACCTCACAGTATAAGTGCACAACAGGTGCAACAGAGAACCTAGGGATTCTAGGTAAGCGCGCTTAACCGGTAGACTGTGACCCCGGGAGCCGGGGCACGGTGAACACTTAAACGGTTACAGTGGCAGCACGGTTCGGCCGACCTTAAACTGTCGACCGAACCGTATGGAGAGGGGAGAGACAGGGTTACCCTGGGGTTCTAGCCCTGAAGGTCCTTTGGAGTGAGGACCGCTCGACCAAAAGCTGCCTCCCTTCTAAACAGGGTGTCTACCCGGTAATGGGATGTGAAAGTGGAGGGATTGGCCCAGATGGCCGCCCTACAAATCTGGTCCAAGGGACTCCTTGGAGAAAAGCAGTCGATGTGGCCACAGCTCTGGTGGAGCGGCCTTTGACTTTAGGGGGGCACGGTTGATGCGCTACCTGATAGCACAGTTCAACCAGGGAAGCCACCCAGTTCGACAGTCTTTGGGACGACACCGGCAAGCCCAGCTTGTCGGTGGCGTAGGAGACGAAAAGTTTGGTCGACCGACGATAGTCCGCCGACCTGTTCTTGTACACCCAGAGGGCCCGTCGGACGTCGAGGGCTCTGAGTGTCGACTCAGTATCTCCTGAGTTGGAGGACGTCAAGTCCGGAAGAACAATGTCCGTGTTCAGGTGGAACGGGGATACCACCTTAGGCAGGAAGGTGATGTCCGTTCGTAGAATGGCCCTGTCCGGCAGGAATAGTAGATAGGGCTCGTCCACACGGAGCGCCGCCAGCTTGGAGGGTCGACGCGCTGAGGCAATGGCGACCAGGAACGCCACCTTCCAGGAAAGGAGGCGTAGGTCGATGGATGACAACGGCTCGAACGGTGGAGCCGCTAGGCAGGCCAGGACCAGGTCAAGGCTCCAGCCCGGCGTCGGTGGAAGCACCGGGGGAAGGGTGTTGTTTACCCCTCTCAGGAACCTCTTGACCATCGGCAGCTGGAACAGCGAAGGGGCGCCCCTTTGCTGGTTCTGCCAGGTGAGGGCCGCTAGGTGAGTCTTCACCGAGGACATGGACAGCCCTCTGTCGACCAAACCAGCCAAGAAGACAAGGACCGCCGGAATGGAGAGCGGGAAGACGACACTGGAACGGTCAGCCTGGAACTTGGTGAATCGGGCGATGCAAGCCGAGTACGCCTTCGCCGTCGCCGGTTTGTGGGCTGCTGCCAGGATCGCTGCTACTGCTGGTGAGACGCCCGGTGTCGGAAGATCCTCCATGCAGTCAAGTGGAGGAACGACAGGTCCGGGTGCAGGAGCAATCCGTTCTCCCGAGTCAACAGATCCGGTCGACGAGGGAGGGTCATGTAGTTGCCGTCGGCCAGGTGGAGAAGGGTCGGGAACCAGACCTGCCTCGGCCAGTAAGGGGCTATGAGGATGCAGTCGGTCCTCGATAGCTGGATCCTCTCGACGATCCGGAGGAGAAGCGGGAACGGCGGGAAGAGGTAGAGGAACCCCGTCGACCAGTCGAGCAGGAGTGCGTCCCCGAGGCACCCTCGGTGAGCATCCGGGGCAAGCCGGGCACCGAAAACCGGTAGTTGGTTGTTTACCGGCGATGCGAAGAGATCTGCGTCCGGGAAGCCCCAACGTTGGAAGACGCGGTGGAGTTCTTCCGGATGCAGCATCCATTCGTGGGACAACCAGCTGGTTCTGCTGAGAGAGTCCGCCTCCTGGTTCTCGACTCCCGGAAGATGGACAGCTCTGGGGGTCACTTGGTGACGCACACACCACTCCCAAAGGCTCTGGGCCAAGGCCAGAAGCTTCCTGGAGCCTGTTCCGCCCTGCTTGTTGACGTAATACATGGCCACTATGTTGTCTGTCCTGACCAGTACTACGTGTCCTCTGACTAGGGGGGCGAAGGCCCCCTCCCAGGCCAGCATCGAAGCGTCGGTCGTCAGCGTGATGGACGGGGTCAACGTGTGGAAAGGCACCCCTTTGCAGACGTTGGCTTCGGACGTCCACCACCGGAGGGAGTCCTTGACCGCCCTCGGGAGAGAGAGTCTCTTCGAGTGGTGTTCTCTGACCGGATCGAAGTGGTCGAGAAACCAACGCTGTAGGGGCCTGAAGCGGAGCCTTGCCAGCGGAGTGACTGCCACCGTGGACGCCATGTGGCCCAGCGTGACCTGGATCTGCTTTGCCGTGATGCAGGGCCCAGTGCAGGTGCCCACCTCTCGTCGAAGCGCCTGGAATCTGACCTCTGGCAGATAGGCGAGCTGATCGACGGAGTCGAAAATCGTCCCGATGAACTTTATTGACTGGGACGGGGCGAGCTGGGATTTTTCCTCGTTGAGCCGTAGGCCTAACGACGAGAGTAATTGCAGTGCCGTCGAGACCTGTTGGTGCAGCAGGTCTGGAGACTGGGCCGCCAGCAGCCAGTCGTCCAGGTACGGGAAAATCCGGATTTTCTCCCTTCTCAAGTGCGCAGCCACGACCGACATGCACTTGGAGAATGTTCGGGGAGCCGTCCCGAGGCCGAAGGGAAGGACGTTGAATTGGTACGCCCTCCCTGCCACCTTGAAGCTGAGGAAGCGTCGATGGGCAGGCCTGATCGAGATGTGGAAGTATGCATCTCGAAGGTCTATCGAGGCGAAGTGGTCGCCTCTCCGGAGAAGCGGGAGAATGGACGACACCGACACCATCCTGAATTTCCTCGGCGAAACGTACGCGTTTAAGTCTCTGAGGTCCAGGATGGGTCGCAGGGAACCGTCTGGCTTCGGCACGGTGAAGTACCGTGAGAAGAATGCCCCTCTTTCCTTGCTGTGCGGGAGCCGTGAAATCGCTCCCTTTTGAAGCAGGCTGTCGACCTCTTCCAGAATCACCGAGGATGGCTCCGTCTCGACGATGAACCCCGTTGGCGGGAGTTCGTCGAATTCCAAGGCATAGCCGTCTTCGACAATCCGGAGAACCCATGCATCTGAGGTGATGCGTCGCCAGGCAGTGATGTAACGAGCCAGGCGGTCTCCGAACGGCGGGTGAGCTGGTGGAGGTCGAGGGCTGGGAGGAGGCATGGTGGTGGCAGCGGTACCTGGCGATGAGGCGGTGTCGTCCATCGCCCCGTCAAACACGGCGATTGGATTGTCCATTGCCGTTGTTTTGGCGTGGCCTCGACTTATTTCCCTGGCGAGGTCGGTTGGACTGCTGCCTCTGCTGCTGCCTCGGCTGCTGCTGTTGGGTCTGCTGTGGAGCCGAGTATGGTCTCGGGGATTGGCGGTACTGCTGTCTGGGCTGAAACTTCGCCCGCTGATAGTACCTGGGCCTGGGCTGCGCCGGTGGTCGGTCCAACTTGGCCGTCAGGACTCTGAAGTCGTGAGTGGCCTTCAACTTGTCGTCCGTGCCCGCAAAGAAAAGTCCCTGGGCATCGAACGGCAAGTCCTCGATGGTTTTCTTGGAGTTGGAGGACAACCCCGACGACTTCAACCACGCGTGTCTGCGGATGGCGACACCATGGGCCAGCAGCTTCCCCGACGTATCCCCGGTATGGCGGGCCATCAGGATCTGGTGGTGTGCCAGCGCCTGGGCCTCTTGTGAGATGGAGGCCAGTGCAGTCTGTTGTTCTTGGGAGAGATCCTGGAAAAAGGGTTGAGCCCTTTCCCACAGGATCTGGTGGTACGCTCCCATGCACGCCCCGTAGTTCGCCGTTTTGGTGAGCAAGAGTCCGGCTCGGTAGATCTTTCTGCCGACCGTGTCGAACCTCTTTCCTTCCTGGTCAGAGGGGTCGTGGACTCTCGGCCCGATGACTGGGAGGAGGTGACGATCATCGAGTTGGGTGTCGGATGATCGTGCAGCCATTCCTTCTCCCTCTCGTCAATCTTGTACCACGCCTCGATCCGACCCGACGTGGGTGGGATGGTCGACGGGGTCTTCCAGGACGCCTTCACCACCTCTTCCAGTGGTTCCAGCATGGGAAGGTGTGGTTGAGCCGCGTCCTCGACCTGCACCCTGCTGAAGACGGGGCAGGCGCTGGACCTTCTGGGGACATACGCCTGCATGCCCAGAGACCTTGCCATCCGGCCGACCTGCTCGCCGAGTCTGTCGGTGAGGAAGACGGCTCTATCTCACAGCCTCTGTGGGAAGGCGTTCTGTCCATGTTGAGGGACAAGATGGACCCCGATCTCACCGATCGAGGGGCCTCGCCTTCCTCGATCTCATCCCCCGACCATGGACGAACCACTTCCGGTTCAACCGGAAGCTGGGACGATGGCGGCGCCCTCGATGTAGAAGGGCCCGCGGTCACCACCGTCGATGGAGGGAGCGTTCGGGCCGCCGGGGCCATGGCGAGCCTCGTGGTCTGTCTGCCTTTCTCGGGCGACGTCACGAAGAGTTGTCGGACCGAGGGCTGAGCCAGGGGAATCCGGACGACCGTCTGGACCGATTCCTCCGGCGAGATGGTCTGGTGCTCTGCCCCTGTCTCCACAGCGAGAACCGGGGCAGGCGGTGATGGACACGACGCCGATGACGATGACGTCAGAGACGGTGGTCTCGAGGCTGCGGCCTCCAGAGACTTGCCCGGAGTCACAGGAACCAGGCCTCTGGTCTGGGCTCTACGGGCTTCCTCGCTCGACCTCCGGAACGCTATTTCCATAGCTCTGTTGGAGGGAGTCTTTGAGATGGCCGACCTCTGGGAGAGGCCTGACGCCATCGAGCTCGTCGATGAGCGGCGAGGTGGAGGCAGCTGGACCGTCTCGGTGGTCACGGTGCAGGGCCTCTTCGACACCGAAGTCTTCGATGAGACAGACTTCGTGTCCTTCTCCTTCCGTGGGCGCTTCTGCCCGGTCGGGTGGGCGGGCGACACGGTGGGGGCGGAGCAGCCGCCCCGGACCCCAAGGAGGTAGATGGGACAGCCGTCGCCATCTCTGGAGGGCAGAGAGCACGCTCCGTCAGGTAGGCCTGAAGCCTCTGGGCTCTCGCTCTTCTGGTGTGTGACGAGAAGGCCTGGCAGTGTCGGCAGGTCGGAACGACGTGTCCCTCCCCGAGACACCGAAGGCACTTCGAGTGACCGTCGCAATCCGGGATCTTGCTACCGCAGGATGAACACTTCTTGAAACTGGTTGTGGACATACTATGCTCACACAACCAGCCGTATTTCCGATGTTGCCCAAGTGGCAGAAAACAAAGGAATGGGGTGGGCGCGCATGGAGGCGCCTTTTATGCCCTCCGGGCCGGCTGGGCGGAGCTACCGCCAAAACTTTTCAAACTGGGAAAGTTTCCGTTGGAAGCCCGCTCTGGCGCGCAAACTTCATAAGTGTGCATTCACAGAGCTCTCGAAGAAGAAACAAAGTTTTTGTCTTCTACTCAAGTGTCACCTTCTTTTTAGGAACTGACCAATCAGGAACAAACCTCTAAAACTCAGAAACAAACCCAGTTTTAAAAAATCCTGTGATTTCTGATTGCTGGGACATACAGACATGCAAAGATACGCACGTGCAGCTCAAAACCACAACATTCCCACACCTGGAAATCTTGCGTTTTCTGCCTTTTGTAGCAATTGCTTCCACATTTACAGGGAACAGCATCTAGCCGCCACCCCCACCCTACCCCGTTTGCTGCGGAAGCTCCTGGAATAAAAATACTGTCTGTACAGGCCCCATGAAAGATTAATCATAATACTACAAAGTGTAGTGTGAAAAGGCCTCTGCAGCCCTAAATCCCAGATAAAGTGTACATACTTGAAGGGTAGGTCTCCTTATTTCAATGGAAATTTTATCCAGGCCCATATGCTTAGGATCAACAGGATTTCCCTCGTAGCCAAAGGCTACAGAGGGAGAGGATTTTGCCCCCCTCCCACGGAGAAAGAGGAGGTTCTTGGAACCTCTTGGAGGCAGGGGGCGTGGCCTTCCTTTAGGAAGGCCAGCCTCCTGAGAGCTCAGTCGGAGCTCAACACTCGGAGGAGACAGTCGCAGGTCTCCTCCTCCGCTCCGGGGGGGAGGGGGCCTTATCCCTCCCCCGTTTGTGGGCTAAGCCCTTCGCCTGGGCCTGGGTCCCCGCTTTGCGAGGTCTGGGCCCGGTGCTGCGGGCCCGGCCCGGAGTGGCGCGAGGGGGGGGCCAGGGGCCAGCCCGCCCCCGCGGCCCGCTCTTGCCTCCCGTGGCCTGGGCCTGGGTCCCCGCTTGCCTCCCTGCGTGGCCTGGTCGGGGGGGGAGGGCAGCCTCCTTCAGGGGCCTGGGTGGCTGGGCCTCCACCGTTTCCCCGCTCACCTCCTTGGCTGGGTTGCGGGTTGGGGGGCCCAGCGCCGCCGGTCCTGAAGATACCGCGGCTTGGCTCCTGGGGGCTCGCCGCGAGTCCCTGGCGGGCGACGGGGCTTCGGTCTTTTCGCCCCTGTTGGGAGGCGAGGCGGCGCGGTCGGGGCTGGTCCCCTTCCCGTGCCTCGCCATCTGGGGCTGCCGCTCGCGGGTGGGGCAAGCCGCGCCGTGCCCGGGCAGGACACGGACGCTGCTTCCCCACAGGGCAGCCGTCCTCATGGCTGGGGCCTGCTGGCCGGGCAGCTCCTGGGCCCGGCCCCTCCCCCCCTTTAATTCTTCCCGGGCAATGTGGGGCCTGGCTTGGGGAGGCGCCATGTTGGCCACATGGCTGCTTCTCTCTCCCCCCCCCTCCCTTCGTTTGCAAGCCGGGAGGGATATTTGTGCACCAGGAACGTGGTGCAGCTAGCTGGGAATCAGCTGCATAAGATTTCTACTGACCAGAAGGTCATGAGTTCGAGGCCTGCCCGGGTTGGGGTGAGCTCTCAACCAATTGTGTAGCTCTTTGTCTGTTTATATATGTTGTATGCTTATGGCATTGAATGTTTGCCTGTATATGTGCATTGTGATCCGCCCTGGGCATGTAAATATCTTGTTCTATTCGATGCTCTCAGCAGACAAAGATTTAGGTAGACTCCTTTAAGGCCGCCCCCTTTTTTGCATTAGATTTCTACTGACCAGAAGGTCATGAGTTCGAGGCCTGCCCAAGTCGAAGTGGCCTCTCGACCTATTGTGTAGCTTGTTGTCGACCTTTGCAACCCGAAAGACAGTTGCATTTGTCAAGCAAGACATTAAGGTGCTACTTAGGGGGAGGCCAAATTTACCCAAGGCTAGGCTCTGCCTGGCAATTTGATTCGTTTGGCTTGGTTTATAAATGATAATAATAATGATTAAAATAAGAATGAAAAAAATAATAAAATAAAATAAAATAAATAAATAAATAAAAAGGCTTAATGGTTGTCCTATGTTTGACAACATTAGCAATGGAGATTTTGATTCAAGCATATGCATTTATCATTTCACCCGGGTTATTTTAAATTTGACTTGAGGGGGGAGCTCCTGACCCTGGGTACAGCGCACGATCGACCCATGGTTGGCATTAGCAATTGAGTTGCTAACTTTAAGCAGTATATTTATCATTTCACCTGGGTCATTTTTAATTTTAACTTGATGAGTGAGCTCCCGGCCTTGGGTGCGGGTTTATGGTTGACTTATGACTGTCAGCATTAACAATTTTGTTATTAAGTTAAGCATACATTTATCAGTTTACCCGGTTCCTTTTAATTTTCATTTTGATAAGCTCCTGACCCTGGGTATTGCTTACTGGTGGCCTATGTCTGGCAACATTAGCAAACGGGTGACTGGCTGCAAGCAATGCAATTTTTATTTCACCTGGGTCATTTTAATTTGATTGGAAGAGTGAGCTTCCGATCCTTGATATGGCATACTGTTGACCCTTGCCCAACAACATTAGCAATTAAATTGCTAATTTCAAGCAGTGTGGTTATTATTTCGCCGGGGTTATTTGCAAGGTTAAATGTGAGTAAGCTCACAACCCCTTGTTATGGCTTGCTGTTGACCTAATTTTGTCAACATTAGCAATTGAGTATAATTTCAAGCAATGTATTTATTCTTTTATCGGGTCTTTTATAAAAATAAAATGAAAATAAAAACAGATAAATGGATAACAATCACAATAATTTTAAAAAGTAAGTTAATTAATTTGAGTGAAACCCCGACCATTGCTATAGCTTTGTTGACCTATGCCCGTCAACACTAGCAATCGAGTTACTTTTCACCTGGGTCATTTTAAATTTCAATTTGAGGAAGTGACCTCCCGACCCTTGGCATGGCTTACCGTTTACCTATCTGGTCAACAGTTGCACTTGAGTTAGAATTGCGAGCAATATATTTATTCTTTCACCGGGTCATGTTTAAATTTCAACGGGAGTAAGATCCCGACCCTTGGTATAGCTTTGTTGACCTATGCCCGTCAACACTAGCAATTGAGTTATTTTTTCACCTAGGTCATTTTAAATTCCAACTGGGCAAGGGAGCTCCTGACCCTTGGTATGGCTTACTGTTGACTTATATTGTCAACATTGGCAATTGAGTTACAATTTCAAGTGATGTATTTAATTCCCTGGGTTAGTTTTAAATTTCAGCTTGAGTGAGCTCCCGACCCTTGGCATAACCTACGGTTGGCCTATGTCCGTTGACACTAGATTTGAGTTACAGTCTCACCTGGGGTATTTTAAATTTCGAACTTGAGGAGTGACCTTCTGACCACTGGTACGGCTCACTATCTATCGTTAGTTAACGTTAGCAATATAGTTACTGATTTTAAACCATGTAATTGTTCCTTTACAATTAATTTGAGGGAGCCCTGACCATTGGTGTAGATTACCATTGACCTGCACGGGTCTGGTAGCATTGGTAATTGGGTTATTGATTTTAAGCAATATATTTGTCCTTTTACCTGGGTCTTTTGAAGTGTAACTTGAATTTCGAATTTCAACTTTATGTACGAGCTCTTGACCCTTGGTATGGCTTAATGTTGACCTATGTTGTCAACCTTACTAGTGAGTTAACAATTTTAACCAAGGTATTGGTCATTTACCTGGGTCATTTTCATTTTGACATAAAAGAGAGCTCATGATTTTGGTATAGCTTACTGCGGACCTATGCTTGGCTGCATTGGCTATTGGTTATTAGTTTCAACCAACGTATTTCTTAATTAACGGAGCTAAAATACAGTGGTCTCCAAGGGAGACAGGCTCTCTCAGCCTTATTTATGGCGGGAGAGTTAAACGCTTAACCTTTTCTTAAGAAGACCTTACCGCCAGGCCTACGTGGGCACACTTTCTCGACCTTATAAACAACGGGAGGATATAAAAGCGTGTTTCCTTTTATGCAAAAAGGACCAGTTATTGAAGTCACTCCCTCTCAGCCTTATGAACGGCTGCCGGGTTCGAAAGCGCTTTTTCTTTTAAACCAAAAAGATTGGTTATGAAAGTGACACCCGGTCAGCATTATAAATGCCTAGAGAGTTTGAAAGCGGTTTTTTCCTTACAAGACAAAAAGAATAATGGTCATTTGAGTCACATCCTCTCAGCCTTAGAAACGGCTGAAGGTTTCGAAAGGGGCTTTTCTTAAAATGCAGGAAGATTAGTGTATCAGTTTCATCCTCTTGGCCTTATTAAAGGTTGGGGAGTTTTATAAAGTGTGTTTTCATTGAAACATAAGAAGATTGGTTGTTTGAGTTCAGTCCCTCAGCTTTATACAGGCCTTGGGAGTTTGAAAGCGCATTCTCTTTTAAAACAGAAGAAGATTAGTTGTTTGAGTCACACCCTTTCAATATTGTAAACGGCTGGGGAGCGTAAAAGCGTGTTTTTCTGTAAGGCTTACAAGATTAGTCATTTGAGGTACACCCTCTCAGCCTATAATGGGCTTGGGAGTTTGAGAAGCGCTTTCTAAAATTATAAGACGATTAGTTGTTGATTTACACCCTCTCAGCCTTCTAAAAGGCTCAGGAGTTTGGGAAGCCCGTTTTTTCTTTAAACATAACAAGATTAGTTGTTAGGTCACACCCTCTCAGCCGTATAAAGGGCTGGAGAGTTAGAAAAGCGCATTTTCTTAAAATATAAGAAGATTAGTTAGTGGAGTTTCACCTTCTCAGCCTCATAACGGCTAGGGAATTTATAAAACGCGTTTTCTTTAAAAAATATAAGGCGATTGATAGTTTGAGTTACACCCTCTCAGCCTAAAAACGGCTGCGGAGTTTAAAAGAGCCTCCCCCCCTTTTTCCCTTAAAACATAAAAGATTAATTGTTAGAGTCATACCCCCCTTAGCCCTTAAAGATGGCGGGGGAGGTTATATATAAATAAATAAATAAATAACAATAAAATAATAAAGATATATATAAAAGGGGGGTTCTTAAAGACAGACAATGATTAATCATTGGAGTCACACCTTCTCAGCCCTTTAAATGGCGGGAGAATTTGAGAAGCGCATTCCTATTATAAAAAAAACAAAAAAAACAAGGGATTAGTCGTTTGAGCATAACATCTCAGCCTTAACAAGGGTTGGAGATTTTGCAAGTGGGTTTTCTGTGAAACAGTAGAAGATTAGTCGTTTGAGTACACCCTCTCAGCCTTACCCGGCGGGAGAGTTCAAATGGCGCGTTTTTCGTGAAAAACAGATGAAGGTTGGCTGTTGGGTTGCATCCACTCAGCCTTATAAATGGCTGGAGGGTTTGATGCACCTTTCTTTCATTATAAGTTTAGTCAGTGAGTTACATCCTCTCAGCCGTTAAATGGCTGGAGAGTTGGAGAAGCGCGTTTTCTTTACAACATAAAAGATTTGTTTTAAGTGACACCCTCTCAGCCTTACATAAGACTGGAGAGTTTGAAAACCGTGTTTCCCTTAAAGTTAAAGAAGTTTAATAATTTGAGTTACACCCTTTCAGCGTTACTGGGCTGGAGAGTTTGAAAGCGCGGTTTTTTCTAGAAGAAGGTTAGCAGTTTGAGCTACACCCTCGCAGATTTATAAACGGCTGGGGGGTTTGAAAGCGCTTTTTCTTTTAAACAGAAGAAGATGAGGCGTTAGAGTTACACCCTCTCAGCCTTGGAAATGGCTGTGGAGTTCGAAAGTGAGTTTAAGAGGAATATTATTTTGAACATTCCATTTCAGCCTTATAATAGGCTGGAAGTTTGAAAAAATTTATTTCAGCCGTTGGCAGATGCGTCCAATACATACAATGGATGCTCATACAGTTAGTTACTAGATATTGGGGGGTTAGTCCTATGTGGCTGACACTCAGGTACCACCTTCGCTGTTTTACGTAATGTCCACTTGGTGGAAATGGGAGCTCAAGGGAGTCCCGATTGCCAGTGCTGACTCTGGCCCCTATTGGGGCTACCCAGTTTCAGAAATGGGCAGGCAGTGCCTGAGGTCACAATCCGTGGTCGGCCATCAACCCACAGCCCAGTCGAAGGGAAAGCGTGAGGATGGCTTAAAAAGGGCCATGTGGGTGAGTCGGGCCTGTCTGATGGTAGTGACCAGCCGTGAAGGGGTCCTACATTTCATTTTGGCCAACATTTGGGCCTGGACTCCATTGCCTTTTGGAATGGAGTGGTAGACGTAGTCTACAGCAAACTTGCATGCACGGTCCTTACCCCCTGTTGGTTTGAGACTCTTAGCTGAGACTGGCGGAGTTCCACATCAGGGGGAACGGCTTTGGCTTGCGGACGGGCAAAGCGTCTTACAGGCCCGAGCAAACTCGTACTGGGTGGCTGGCATGGCCCTGCATACACATCGTCCGGTCCACCAATATGCCATCTTGTTGGTGGTTCGGTGTGTGGAGATGTGAGAGTCCTCATAAAGTGGGGAACAAGGAAGGGGCCATGCGCTCAACAGTACGGGGGGTAGCACACTACCTCCTTTATCCAGGGCTCGCGACAATGCTTTGTTTGCTGAGCGGTTGGATTGTAATATCGGAATTGGGCAACGTTCCGTTCGTCTAACATAAGATAGGGGGTGTTAGGACTCTCGGTGGGGGATGGGGACTAGGTGGACACCTGTCCCCATCGGTGGCGGAAAATAGCTAGGGAAAGCCCATTGTCGGTGTGCACCTAAGGCACCTCCTTCAGGGGTGAGGGCCATTAAGTTAACATTCACCTCAAAGTTCAAGTTGAGGGGTTAACAAAGTGTAATGGCCCTGGAATGAAAGAGGCTGATCTCAAGATCTCGAGGACAGACCTCTCATTCATTTCCCTAAATGGGGTTGCCCTGGTTGGATAATCAGGGAATCCAGGTGTTTCGCCCGAATTTGATATCGTTAGCCGAGGGGGCATGATACCCCGGCTAGAATACACCTTGATTCCTGACACCTTCTGAGTTAGACTTAAGGAAATTTAAATAGGTAACTTTAAATAAAAGTTGCTCAATTTGAACCCAATACTTTGTGTGTCGTCTCTTTTATTCAGGGGGTTGGAGGGCAACAGGATTTCCCTCGTAGCCAAAGGCTACAGAGGGAGAGGATTTTGCCCCCCTCCCACGGA
Source organism: Anolis apletophallus (assembly GCA_030556195.1). NCBI lineage: Eukaryota > Metazoa > Chordata > Lepidosauria > Squamata > Anolidae > Anolis > Anolis apletophallus. The sequence continues at coordinate 138,448,036 of JARBWK010000002.1, read as the reverse complement.
GAAAGAGGAGGTTCTTGGAACCTCTTGGAGGCAGGGGGCGTGGCCTTCCTTTAGGAAGGCCAGCCTCCTGAGAGCTCAGTCGGAGCTCAACACTCGGAGGAGACAGTCGACCCACCACTCCCGCCCTTTAGCAGTAAAGATTTTTGATCGCTCTTTAACTAAGAGGATCGGGTGAGGAATTTTCTCCCCTGCCACCTTAACTGTGGAGGGGAGTTTTTTGCCTACCCCTTTGCGGTGTAGGGGCTAGTAAGGGGAGCGGTATGTATTAAATAGGCTTAGCGGAAAATAGCTAGGGAAAGACCATTGTCGGTGTGCACCTAAGGCACCTCCTTCAGGGGTGAGGGCCATTAAGTTAACATTCACCTCAAAGTTCAAGTTGAGGGGTTAACAAAGTGTAATGGCCCTGGAATGAAAGAGGCTGATCTCAAGATCTTGAGGACAGACCTCTCATTCATTTCCCTAAAAGGGGTTGCCCTGGTTGGATAATCAGGGAATCCAGGTGTTTCGCCCGAATTTGATATCATTAGCCGAGGGGGCATGATACCCCGGCTAGAATACACCTTGATTCCTGACACCTTCTGAGTTAGACTTAAAGAAATTTAAATAGGTAACTTTAAATAAAAGTTGCTCAATTTGAACCCAATACTTTGTGTGTCATCTCTTTTATTCAGGGGGTTGGAGGGCAAATAGGCTTGCAACTGTGTTTAACAAGACACAGGAGTTTGGTTTTGCCTCCACAATTAACACTGTATTTCAGCTTTCGGTTCCAACACAATAAAATATATTGGGGAGAATGTTTCATTTTTCCTCTCTTCTGCCATTGCCAAAACCAGAGAAAGTCTCCCCCCTCAGAATTTCATATTGCTCGAGGAAGGTGGTTTGGAAGCTGAAGTTTCATCATCATCAATATTGTCATGAACAACAAGATGCACATAGTTTGGCAAGATACACCAAGCAGAAGACCAAGAAAAGAAAGAACAGGACTTTACAGTTTTAAAAGTGCTGAAGAAACAAAGATTAGATAGGACAAAGAAATCCAGAAAGGAGGAGTGTAATTGAGTATTTTCTAAACTTCGTTTGTGCAATTCTGTTAGGATGCCTCATCTATACTTTTTGCAGAAGTGGTTATTTTTAAGTGTGGTGGTTATGGTGTTGGTGATATTGCTGCTGCAGTGATGCTTTGCTTGGGATGAAGTGTGATTGTCACATGCATGCTATAAAATTGCTACCATGCTAATAGGGCGTAGTTGGCAGGCAGTCTGGAATGTCTCTTAATAGTCCATAGCACAATAGAGAAATTGTTCAAATGTAAAAGTCCAAGTGAACTTTGTCTTTTCTAGCCTCCGGAGAATGCGTGAGCCATTTATGGCTATAAATCAGATTTTTTTTAAAAGTGATTTTTAAAAATAGTTTACGGGGGGGGGGGGGGATGGCTGCCATCATGCCATCTTCAAAAAGACGAATGGGAACAAATGAACAGTTTGTGTATTCTGGATTATTTCCTCATATTTAAGGAGGGCTTTGATAACAACATATGCAAATCTCACTGGGATGAATAAGAGTTTGCTTCAGTATTTAGTGTACTTTCTCCCATGAGCTATCTGAACCATTGATTCTTGTAGGAGTCTGCAGTCACATATAATATATTGTTGAAGGCTTTCATGGCTGGAATCACTGGGTTGTTGTAGGTTTTTCGGGGTATATGGCCATGTTTTAGGAACATTCTCTCTTGACGTTTCGCCTGCATCTATGGCAAGCACCCTCAGAGGTTTTGAGACCTCACAACCTCTGAGGATGCTTGCCATAGATGCAGGCAAAACATCAGGAGAGAATGCTTCTAGAACATGGCCATAGAACCCAAAAAACCTACAACCCTGTCACATACAATAGTTTCCATGCTCAGTGATGTCCCCTTTACATTTATGGTCAACTCAGCTGGGCATACACAAAAGTATGCCGAGATAATCTGAAACTAATAAGAATGCTCCCTTGCACAGGACAATCCCCATATCCATAGTTTCATTTCTCCACATTCAACAATTTACAAAGTCTTCGAGTATAACTCTATGGTATTCTTGGGCCAGAAGTCTTTCATTTCAATAGGATTCACTACTCTCCATGGTGAGTATGGATCTGTAGATATAAAGGTCATACTGCATTTTTTTGTTTATTTATAATATTAAATCCTTCCTCCAAGAAGGTCTAAACAGTGTATACTTTGGGTTGCTATGGGTTTTCCAGGCTGTATGGCCATGTTCCAGAAGCATTCTCTCTTGAGGTTTCAACCACATCTATGGCAGGCATCCTCACAGGTTATGAGCTTTGTTGGAAGCAAGGCAAGTGGGGTTTATATATCTGTGGAATGTCCAAGGTGGAAGAAAGAGCTCTTGTCTGTTTGAGGCCAATCTGATCACCTTGATTAGCATTAAATAGCCTTGCAGCTTCAAGGTTTGGCAGCTTCTTGTCAGCGGGAATCCTTTGTTGGAAGGTGATTAGCTGGATTTTATACTTTTCTCCTTCTTCACCATTAGGCCATCACAATAACCTTGTCGAAGAGATTAAGCTGAGAAATGCTGAAATCATGCCTTGCCTCATGCACTGAGTGTATTAGTAAGTGTAGATTAGTTTTTGATTAAGACAAATAACTTAAACAATATGAATTTAGAGCCTATGTGTGATATAATCTGATTAACAATTCAATTCAAAGTTGTTAACTGGCTGCCATATTACCATAGATCATAGCTGGACAACTTCTAGTCCTCCACGGTTTTGTTTCTTATTTTTATGGACTACAACTCACTATTGGCTACTCACATTTGTGTTAATGGGATTTGTAAGCAAAAACTATCTGGGTGACAGTAATTTCCCATCCTTGTTCTAGATCAGTGGTTCTCAACCTGTAGGCCCCCGGATGTTTTCGCCTTCAACTCCCAAAAATCCTAACAGTGTGTAAACTGGTTGGGATTTCTGGGAGTTGTAGGCCAAAACACCTGAGGATCCACAGGTTGTGAACCACTTTTCTAGATCCTTTTCCTTATTGAATATAGTGCCCACACTCCTAAACACACCTACTTTGGCACTTTTAAATCCACTGCAATCTTGGCCTCAAAGGCAGTCTTTGTAAAACCTGGCAGGTATCTATAGTTCTGTTTCCATGATCCAGTAAAGTACAGCACTTGTATTAAGAACTAGCACACATTATGTCACTTTCCCCCTAATTTGCAGTCTTAAATTAGAAATATTTCAATGTTCATTCATTTCTCCCAGTTATTTTTATCAGATGCCAGCTATGCAGAACAACAACAAAACCATAGTGCTGTTTTCCTAAAATCTATTTGTTATTGTTTATAAACACTCTATCTGTTGCTCTAAAACATCCCAGAGACATATGCAGGCAGATAAAACACCAAATGTTGAATAGTCTCATGTGAACCTCAGTCTCTCCAACAGTATGCTTCCATCTTCTTTTGCAAACCAGCCCTGAATCCTCATTTGACTCATCTGATTTATCTCATCTGGTCACATTAGATCTCGAGTGCTATCTATAACTTATTGCTAATATCTTTACACCACAGAAGCTTTGGTATTCACAGCAGATTCCCTTGAAACCATACCTAAGGGATCCTCAAAGAAAGCAAAGGGTCACTTTCCTATATATTTACCAACTGGAGCATGTATTCAAATGAGCCTGGTTTCAAGGCATCAGAGCTTGGTTAATCAGCCATGAAGTTTTTCCCAAACTATCATTCCAATTGATATTTCTGAAAAGTCACCCACACATAGTCAGAGTTTCTCTCTGCCCCATAGAGCAATAATTTACCTGCATTAAAAATTAAATGAGTAAAGAGAGAAAAAGAAAGAAAAAAATCGGTAGTATCATGGGGAGAATTTGTGCCTTGTCTCTTTTTTCTTTTCTTTTTATTTCGGGAGATGCATCTAAAAGAATGAAAATTTATTGAATCAAATTTAATGACATAATAAATTCTCCCCCTACAGACAACGCAGAGGCTTAATTCACTCCCGCACTCTAAGCCGTTGCCTTTAGCATCGGATGGGTCATTAGTCTGTAATCCAGCAGCTAGCCTGTTTGGAATCTAAACTAAATCAGCAAGTACCATATCAGTAGTTTCTGAAATATGACTGACAGGTCAAGTGTCCTCAAAAAGACTGCCTGGGGGCAGTTGAGACTCATAGCTGGGCTAGGACTAGAACAGAAGCTGCAATGAAATTGCGAGCATAGACTCACAAAAGACTTCACTCATTCTAACTCACTAAACAGCAGTTTCTTTAAGTGATTTGACTTCTATTTTTGCTGTTTTTAGCCAGTAGGTCATGCAATAAAATTGCCCTGCATGTGCCAATAGACTTAATGTACAGATCACTGGTTTGTGGGGTTTGACTGAATGCTGGGGCATGTGTGTGTATGTGTGTGTGTGCATAGGCAAATACGTGATGTAATGCTTCACTTGTTTTGTTCCTGAAAGTAATTTTAGCATTTTGTTTCCACTTCAAGAAAATCTTTGAGAACACTGTAGTTTTTTAGGGAGTTTTTGAAGTTTTTGAGTGCATTTTGTACAAAATTCACATTGTTTCTATGCATAAAACAGCATTCTCATCCAGGAAACTATGATCAGACTCCTGTTAGGGATTTACATCTTCATAAGCTGATTTACATGAACAGAAATTAAAACTGGGCCATTCCATAATATCCGCATCTAGTAAGGAGCTGCTGTTACATTACTACATACAGGAACCACACTAAAGAGATTGATTCAGATTGGAACACCAACAAGGAATTCAAATAAACATAACACACATCAGGACACTCTTGTCAATATCAGTTATGCATCTTCTGAATTTGCTCATAGATTTTACTACATATTTAAATATGCATAAAATTATGAAATGTAGACTGTTCTAGAAGATTGTGTACAACATTTTCTGTATGGAAATATTAGTCATGCCTGACTGTGCGGCAGGGAAGGTGCTCATCTCCATTTATAAGCCAAAGAGCTGGCGTCGTCCATAGACTCCTCCTAGGTTATGTGGTCAGCATGACTGCATGGAGCGCCATTACCTTCCCGCTGAAGTGGTATCTATTGATCTATGCACATTTGCATGTTTTCAAACTGCTAGGTTGGCAGAAGCTGGGGCTAACAGCAGGAGCTCTTCTCGCTCCCTGGATTCAAACCTCGGACCTTTCAGTCAGCAAGTTTAGTGGCTCAGTGGTTTTTATCTCCCATAAAATCACTATCCATCAGTGTATACTAAGTCACAGGGTTGTTTTTGTGAAACTGTCAATAGCAGCACCATCATCATCTCACCTGCCTCCAATCTGAAGGTGGAATACAACACTGTTAAAAAAACTTAAATAAAAACATAAAACTATTAAAACATATATATTAATATGCAGAGACATAAGAATAAAACACATAAAATCTTGCAAATCAGTACAATGCCAATTTAAATTCATAATTTAACATTGATTGGGTAGGCCTGTTGGAAGAAATAGATCTTTTATTGTGTCTTAAATTCTGACAGCTCATTTAGCTCTCAGATCATATCTGGCAGCTCATTCCATAGTCTAGGGTCAGCCAGTGAAAAGGTCCTCTGGGTGATGATTGCCAGTCGAGTTCTGACTGGTGGAAGCAAGCGTCCCTCAGAAGATCTAAGTGTCCTAAGGGGGCAGATGATGTAGGGGAAGGTGATACTGTAGGTAGCATGGACCCAAACTATGTAGGATTTGAAACATAATAACCTTTAATCCAATCAGGAGCAAGGGCCTCACCAACACTGTCCAAACACAGTACTGCAAGTGGAAGGAATTATGGTATGAGGACACTGAACCATTTATATTAATTTCTCTTCTGCTGGTTTGTGCTCTTTTTCTAGATTTAGTCAGTAGCACTACATGGTCACCTGAATTATTCTGATTGAGAGTTATCTCCAAGTTTTGTGTGGACACACTGAATAGCTTGTCAGGCTGCACTGTTGGCTTTCTTTCATTAGACAGTGGGAGAAACAGGTACACTTCAGTTCTCACCTGGAGTTATGAAAAAGATGCCACTTTATTGCAAGAATATCAACACATTATCAGATAGCACATAAAACCATATAAGGGTTAGAAGGCATGATCCTCAAGTTTGCAGATGACACCAAAATGGGAGGGATGGCCAATACTCCAGAAGACAGGAGCAGAATTCAAAACGATCTTAACAGATTAGAGAGATAATGGGCCAAAACTGACAAAAAGAAGTTCAACAGAGACAAATGAAAGATACTTCACTTAGGTAGAAAAAAATGAAATGCAAAGATACAGAATAGGGGATGCCTGGCTCAACAGCACTATGTGTGAAAAAAATCTTGGAGTCCTCGTGGACAAGAAGTTAAACATGAGCCAACAATGTCACGCAGCAGCTTAAAAAGCTAATGGGATTTTGGCCTGCATAAATAGGAGTATAGTGTCTAGATCAGGAGTGCTCATTAGGTTGCTCGGGAGCTACTAGTAGATCTTCGGCCCTCTTCCAGGTGATCTTCGGGCCTCACCAGCCGCACACCCTGCACGCACGCACACTCCTGCTGCTGGCTTCTGCTCTCGCGGTGCTTCTTTCGCCTGTGGGGCATTGCAGGAAGAAGGAAGCACGAGGCGGGGCCTCTGGAGGGAGCGCCCTGCCTCTCTCTCATCCAGAAGCAGCTGTGCAGCCTCCTTTGCCGGCGAGACAGGCAGGGCGGGACTCTCCCTCTGGATGCCCCGCCTTGTGCTTTCTCCTTCCTGCAATGCCCCGCAGGTGGAAGAAGCAGCAGGAGCACGCACTGTGGCAAGAGCGTGCGGCGGTGGGAGCGCGCAGGAGCACACAGCGGCGGAGGCAAGTAGATCTTTTGGACTTGGTTGCTTTAAGAGTAGCTCGCATGCTGAAAAAGTGTGAGCACCCCTGGTCTAGATCCAGGGACGTCATGCTACCCCTCTATTCTGCCTTGGTCAGACCACACATGGAATACTGTGTCCTATTCTGGGCACCACAATTGAAGGGAGATGTTGCCAAGCTGGAATGTGTCCAGAGAAGGGTGAATAAAATGATCAAGGGTCTGGAGAACAAGCCCTATGAGGAGTGGCTTAAAGAGCTGTGCACATTTAGCCTGCAGAAGAGAAGGCTGAGAGAAGACATGATGGCCATGTATAAATATGTGAGAAGAAGTAATGGGGAGGAGGGAGCAGGCTTGTTTTCTGCTACTCTGGAGACTAGGACGCAAAGCAATGGCTTCAAACAACAGGAAAAGAGATTTCATCTGAACATTAGGAAGAACTTCCTAACTGTGAGAGCTGTTCAGGAGGGGAACTCTCTGCCCCAGAGTGTGGTGGAGGCTCTCTCTTTGGAGGCTTTTAAACAGAGGCTGGATGGCCATCAGTCAGGAGTGTTTTGAATGAGGTTTTCCTGCTTCTAGGCAAGGGGTTGGACAGAAAGGCCCGCGAGGAATTTTCCAACTCTATGATTCTATGATTCTACAAATGAACAATTGAGAAAACAACAAGAAGTGGAAGTTGATCTGTTGAGTCCAAATGTTTCTGTATTTTCTCATGACCCTTATGAGACTTTACGTGGCATTTGAAGACATTTTGTATGCTTGATTTTATTTATTTATTGGAATCTGTGCCATCTATTTGCAGTTACATGATTTTTTAAAACAGAGTTTTGTTATTGAAAAAACCCAAGAGGGTTGTTTTCTCAATCCCAACAAATAAGAAATCTCTTTGTGGCCACAATGTAGCACCACAACACACATTTTCCCTCAGCTTTACTTAATAAATCTAGAAGATATTTCAAGAGGCTGAGCTTTAAAAATATATTTGCTTGCCTTAACCAAGCACCATTTCAGGTGTTTGCTTTCAAAACATATTGTTATGGTTTCCCTTCTGAAAAGGAAGAGGACATAAGATAGATTTGAACAGCCATCAGGATTGCTAGGCTTCTATATCAATGGATCCACATTCTCTCCAATAAAGACACATGTGTACACATAGAGAGAAGGGGGTAGGTAGTAGGCATGAGAAAAAAGTTATGAAAATTGAAAGAAATCGGAAGGGATTCGTATGTATGGGACTTTCAAGTTTATACGCATCGCAGTGGCAATCCCGGAAGTGGACTTTCTTTTTCGCACTTCCTGGGCCCAAATTTTCGTTAGATTTGTAAATATTTCGGAAGACCCCCTATTATCCCCTCCAAAATAGCTTCCCAGACATTACTCACAGTCAGATGGGGCCTTTCCATGCTCGGAGCCTACTTTAACTGAAAGGCCTTTCCTCCAGGAAGTGAAAAAGGAGCCGGATCATAGAGAGATCCAGAGCGGGAGTCCTAGAGCAGCTGGAGGACTCAGGAAAAAAGCAGTTTAAACTGCAGGGAAAGAAGCCTAAATAGGAGGACAGGCGAGAAGGACATGAGGAAGGCTGAAACAATGGGAGAAGGGGTTGAAAACAGCCCGGAGAGGAGCAGGAAAAGTGCAGAATCAAGGAAAAGCCATGGAGTTCAAACCTCCTAGAGAGCTATGGAAAACTGAATGGGGTGAAAGCAGCTGTGAGAAGAGCTCTGGAGAAGGTAGGCAACTATTTTATAATTAATAATAAATATAATAATATTTACTCCTTCTAATTTCCTGGAATGAGGGCCCTGGCCATTTAATAATAATAATAATAATAATATTTACTCCTTCTAATTTCCTGGAATGAGGGCCCTGGCCATTTAATTCTAATAATAATAATAATAATAATAAATATAATAATATTTACTCCTTCTAATTTCCTGGAATGAGGGCCCTGGTCATTTAATTCTAATAATAATAATAAATATAATAATATTTACTCCTTCTAATTTCCTGGAATGAGGGCCCTGGCCATTTAATTCTAATAATAATAATAATAAATATAATAATATTTACTCCTTCTAATTTCCTGGAATGAGGGCCCTGGCCATTTAATTATAATAATAATAATAATAAATATAATAATATTTACTCCTTCTAATTTCCTGGAATGAGGGCCCTGGTCATTTAATTCTAATAATAATAATAATAAATATAATAATATTTACTCCTTCTAATTTCCTGGAATGAGGGCCCTGGCCATTTAATTCTAATAAATGCTCTGGAGAAGCAAGCCTTGACCAGAGGTGGGCAACTATTTTATTTAATAGTAATAATAATAATAATAATATATTTATGCATTATATCTCCCTGCAAGGAAACCAAGGGAAATGTTGCCCCTTGATTTGCCTGTGCTTAAAACAGTGTCAGTCCTGTTTCCCTGCTTTGCCTACTTTAGAACTAATTAAGAATTTCGTTAGTAATTACGTTACATTTTAGAACTTTTTGGAATTTTTTTGTAAGTCTTTCTATTACTAATTTAAAAAATCCCCCCCATTAGATTTTAGATTCCCTATTTTTGGGTTCTAAACCATGCCTAGTAGGTAGGTAGCATTTAGAAAAATGAAACAATTTTCAAGTTATTTTAAAATGTTTATTGAACTATCAAAGACACACTGTCCATTGGGATCTTCCCTCCTGTACCATCTTGGTGTGTTTAGACTATGATTATGATGAGATTTGCATCATAAATAGTGCATACAAAGAGATTTTTGGAAAAAAAATATTTTGATTGATCTCACATATCAAAGCATATCTTTTGTATCTCTCTTTCCTGCTACTTCAGTGAAAGTACTGAAGTGAATTAAAAGGATTAACTTGAAAGTGTAAAGAAATTCATTACACACACACACAGTTTATTTCATTTAAACTTTTCTTTCTATGACCTCGCGCTTTCTATGAACTACATTTACCTCATAGTATGCTCTACAGGATTAATCCCAACCAGGTGAAAACTAAATTCTTCGCTGTTAAATCCCATAATGGCTTCAGTAGCTTCAGCTATAACTTCAATAGATCCAGTAGTCACAACTGAGTTTTTTAAACTTTTCAATCACAGTATTAGGGTACATCTATCCAGCGGCTCCCAACCTGTGGTCCATGGACTACTAGTGGTCCACAAGAACTAAAATATGGTCTGCGGCCTCACCATTACTACACTGTTGCAATGAGAGTGACTGGTCTTGCAAAACCATTTTACAGGGCCAAGGCTTATTAAATATGGTTTTCTGTAGGTGAGCAGATGACAACTACTGGATGGCATATGTTCTGTATCTGAAACTAGAGTTGATGTGGCCTATCCAATGCAATTTTCTGAAACAGTACCCCAAATAACCAAAGCAATATGATCAATTAATTACACAACAGAATGCAAGAGAAGTGAAAAATTGCTAAAGATAACTTCTGTACACCAAGTTGTAGAACCTTGCACATTGCTGTCTTTCTCTTCTGGCCATTTCTCAGAGCTTAGAAAAATGAAATGTTGGACTACATTTCCCAGAATCAGAATAGCAATTGCAAATGAACACTTATCCAAAAGAAGTTCACATTTATTTAGGCCAATAAATGCATACTATCGCATGCAAAGCACACTTCTGCGCTCAAAAATCAGTATCCTGTAAGTAGCAATAGATCAAACAAGAAAAGGCTCTCAGTGATTGCACCCTGAGTCCTGTAATAATTTTGGCAATATGGAAATAGTTCTGCAGTGGGGAATTTAAGCCACAATGGGCAATTACTTCCTCACAGACTAAAGTTCTTTTCACACACATTATACCTCTCTGTCTAAGAGTACACAGAGGCTTCTCAACTGCAGCTTTCATTAGCTGTTCAGAATTTCATCAAATGTGTTGTTAGTATTTGGATCAAGATGAAGTTCACCCCATCCTGCAGTTGAGAAAGCTGTTTAGTAAGGAGCAGGGGTCCCCTAAAACCATTGGTTCCCAACAGGGTTTTTTGCCTGAGCATTTCTAAAATCCTGAGGCCCCACCCTTTGGCATATAATTCATATGATTCAAAAAGCGAACTCCTATAAAGCCTAAAAGACCATTAACTTGGTCTAAACAAGCTTCTAAAGAACATGGCACCCATGAAAAACATTGTTATATATTTTCTACCTCTTGTAATGTTAAAATAACACTGAGGAGTAGGGTACAGTGTTCCCTCACTTATTGCTGGGGTTACATTCCAGGACCTCCCACAATAAGTGAAAAACTGTGGTGTAGGGACACTATTTATTTTACTATTTATACATTATTTTATTAGTTATACACTATTTTAAGTCTATATAAACTTAAAATAAAGTGAAGGAAAGAAGGAAAGGCCCTTCAAGGCTGGAGGGAGGGAGGACTGAGGAGGGAAAGTGCCGTGGAGAGCGGCAGCAGTAAAACCCCGCAAAATAGCAAAAATACCTTTTTTTAAAAATCCGTGAAACAGCGAGTCCGCAATAAGCGAACCGCGAAGTACAAGCAAGGGAAGACTGTATTTGTAATGAAAGGTGCCTCCCTTTTCTATGTTCATGCACTCCGTAGTTCACTCTATGCTCTCTCTATTCTTTTCTATTAGTGGTCTTTTTCTCTCTCCATTGTCACAGTGTACATTCTGATTTTATTTTTTAATATGTATGAACACACACACACACACACATATATATATACACACACACACACACACACTGTATAAGAGGCCCGTGTAACCATAAGAAATGCAAAACATTCACTGTTATTAACACATTCTCGAATTGTCCCCCTTAAAAATCAAATAGCTCCCTTGTGGGGCATGTGCCCCATGTAGGGAACCAGAGCTATAGAAGGTGGGTTCTAATGCTAGCCCCAGGCAGGAGGCCGATGGTCCAGAATGTAGGGAGCTAAAATCTAACAAAAACCACAAATTCCAAGTCCCTGCCATAATACATGCGATCAAACTATTTTTGATAGCAGTGTGGATCATGGCCTGATTTCACAGATCTAATCACCAAAACACATCAGATCCTAACCCCAAAAAAGTGGATTCAATATATAGAAGTTTCATTAATTCAGCTCGATGATAGGAATAGAGGATTTGCTTTGCTGTGCTTGGCTTTTGAAATCAAAAAGTAATACCTGTTCTTCAATACTCTGCTCTCTCTTTTCTTTTCTTTTTTACTTCTGCCCTATTCCAAGATAATTTATAGTTGAAGAATTTTAGTTTATGTGGGTTATTCCAAAGAAGAGCACCCAAAGCTTATCAAATCCCAACTGGGTCAGGCTGATCCCAGTGATAAAGTTTTTTATTGCTCATTTCTAACACTGTCCGAAATAATCCCGGATTTCATTTAATCTCCCTTCTCGTGCTAAAAATAAACAGTAGCAATAAAATCTTAGTTGGTGCATATTGCAAAACAAATGTTTAGCCGTGTTGATTAAAAAAAGTTCCCATCTCAGCCTCAGAGCTTGATTTTCCTCCCTTTAAATATGGGGTCTCATTTATGCTTTGAACATGATGCATTTGAACTTGTACCATAGAGAATTCTATTTAACCTTTGTTTATATAGTTCTGATGCTACTTGGCTTACAAAACAGTGTATCAGAGTTGATATTAGCAGATAGATCCTTTTATTAAGATGCCTCTGTCGATGGCTACCTGTTTCGGAAGTTTTGAAATTGATATAATCATCTAGTCATGCAGGAAGGAGGCTAGTTGCCTTGCCATGTTGTCTGTTATTTTCGATTGTTCGATTTCTTAGTCTGAGGAAGAAGCTGCGGCTCAATGAAAAAGTGTGTTTTTATGTCTCTGTGCTTTGTTTTTCCCATGCATGAATTCCCAGGTAATATTGTATATAACTCTTTTCTCAATCTTGGTGTGCCACTACCACTTACTGGTAGACAGTCCTGAACCAGAGAGACCAACAATCTGGCCCAGTGTTAAACAATTTCCTTTCGGGGGCAGTGCTACCATTTGACCTGATGCTGAGAGAGAGCAATAGCAAACTAACATTCCTTCTGAGTCCATTGGCTGTTTCCCTCATGGGCTATTTTGCACTCCTTAGCCTGGCCTGCTATCTTCAGTTGCAGTAGAAGACATTGTCATGTCAACAAAACAGAAGTGAATGCAACTGGTCCTTTGGCTCCTGCAGCAAAATGTTGTGGGCTATCCCGCTCTCTGCCTTGCTACCCACAATGCTAGAAGAGGGATAAATATCAACCTTTACAATATGTTCAGCTTCACCACCATAAGAATACAATGAGCACCTCGTATTTTGAGGAACGTCCACAGGAAAGAAATGTCACTGCTGTGCAAAACTCCTTGCTTTTGAAATTTTGAACTAGCACTACCAATAAGAAAGAGAGCAGTAAAACTGCTCAGTGGCAAACATGGTTTTCCAGAAACTGGTGATAAAATGGCAATCACCTCTCAGCACCAAAGAAGAAACAGAGAAAGAAATAGTCTATTCCATAAAATGCTTACTTTTTATATTTGGGTGTTGTTGCTTTTCTGAGAAGGTCTTGTGGTATCCGACCTCTTGTTTACAGCATGCCAGCCACACCCTTCAATGTTTCTTCCTCCTTCCCTCCCCCCCCCCTGTTTTTTTGGTGTTATTGCTTATACTCTTGCATAATTTAGGATTTTGATATAAACAGTAGTAGAAGAAAACCTTCCTCCGCCCTTATGAACATGTTAGCCATATTTTCATTCAGATTAATACCAGCTTGACTCCTTGCAGGGAGAGAATTCTGCAATTTCTTGCACCTTTCCTCCCCTCTTTCTTTCCTTCTACTATTAGTTTAATCATATTTTCTCACCATTTTAAGTATTCTGCACTTAATCTCTTGTCCTCAAAGGGCATTTCATAATCTCCTGTTGCCTCCCATCATTTGTGTGTGTGTGCCTCTAATATCTCACGTTACCTTGTGGAAAACATAACTTTTGAAACCATGAGAGCATTGTCTCAAAAACGCAGTTCAGAGTGACTTCTTTTTCCCTTTGACCACTTCTTGCTTCAGTCACTTTATAAAGCAAATATAAAACATACAATTGAAATAATGCATATTTGCAGAAACAGTGCCTCTCTGCTGCTTTCCTACTCATACAGTTCATATAAACATTGGTATCTAAAATCTGCATTAACTCTTGCAAATAAATAGAAATTGAGGTCTATAGCATCTGGTTTCTCCCAGTTCAGAGTGAACAAATCTGCTGGGAGCAGGAGCCATTTCCCACATGTTCCCCACCTCCTTTCCCTGGAAGCCATAGCTTTTTTCTGAGTGCCAGCAGAGATTTAACATTACTTTCCAACAATGTGTTGTAGTTTGGCGGTGTGTTGTTTTGTTCAGGGTTTATGAGTTGTTTTGAGCATGATGGTAAATTGATTTGCAGCCTTTTGGAGGGGCAATGTGAAGGGGTTATCCAAAAATTTAATGAGGAGGGATCTGGAGACTTGGGGGTTTCAAGGACAGCTAAACATCAAATGGCCAATGGGTCACACTTTGTCTGCTTCAGGGACCAGAGGACATATCACATCTCTTGTCAAGTCGGATATAGTGCACTTTGACCATGGAGGAAGAGATGTAACTTTGGATTACTGTCTCCAGACACAATGTAAAATACACTTACTTCCCTGATATTAGATCTTAGAGAGAAGGTGGAACTAGGAAAGATGGAACTAGGTTGGATTGGTGGTGTGGCCTTGGCCAAAATCTTGACTCTATGGGAAAGAATTTGCTCTATCTAACTTAAGGAGATAGGGTTCCTCAAGGTTCCTCATTTTCTAAACATTTTATGATGCCATACAAGGGCAGGATTCTGCATAGATTTTGTGAATGCATAAGTACCATAAGTATGGTGCTTCAAAGAGAATCTTGGCCAAATCCATCCCCAACTCCTATTCACCAAGAAGCAGCAACAGAGATTGGACAGGAATCACTTCCTCTATCATTTAGGAAGCAATTGGCTGCCAACCTTTTCCCCTCCCCATTACCAGTGATAGACAGAATGTGGGTCTTACTGACTGTATTTTACTTAATGCCATATTTTAAAACTGTGCATTCAATTGATTTGTAGCTTTAATTTAATTCTATTTTAATCTATGGTTCTGTTTTCTATCTTAAATATGCTTTTTATTAAATATTCCTGCGAGGTCCTTTGACTGCCATTCTTGGGAGTAAAGTGGGATATAAATCCAAAAAATCAATGAATAAATTTATATAAATAATCCCAAGTTTACTTCACATTTAATACAAGATGGTATCTTCCACCATGCCCAAGAAACAAAATTAGGGAGTGCAACATAGACCATATAGACAATTTTGTCTTTCAAGAGAGAATAGAAAATAGAGTGATCTAGCCACTTAGGAAACACAGCGAGATGTTTGCTGCCTGAGATAGTTGGCTCATATTCTCTATTCATAGGACAATTTTGTCTGATTCCTACCTTTCCAACATCAATGCCATCCAAGTATATAACTGTTTCATGCCCAGAAGTGCAACTTGTTGGTGTCATAGCTCACTACCAGATCCAGCTGGCCATTTATTAGCCATAGACATGAAGGGTACTGAACTAGCCATGACCCTGTGTCAAATTCCATTAAGCAATATCATGAGGTCTGCTTTCTCCCAGTCTTTATTTAGTAGAGCTTACATCTCCTGGCTCTGCTACAATGACTGAATGGCATCCATATTAGGGATTTGGTGAATCTGTTATGAATTGTATTCCAGATTTCGACTGAAATATTCAAGGTGCTGAAACTTATCCTCCAAAATAGTTTCAATATTTTGGACTGCTCTTTTAATTCAGACTAAAGTTCAGAACAGATTCAATGGAGAAGCATAATTTGAAAGGCGACTATGGGGTCCTCAAGTTAAATGACTCTTGAGGTAATGTTTGATTTCTTCCATAAGCAATGTCTACATCACAGTCCTGCCTTTTTATTTTAAAAAAACGTATGTACATTAGTCCCAAAAACCGATATGGACCTGCAGGGCCGTAGCCATGTTTTTGATTCGGGGGCTGAGTTTGGTTCAGGGGCCGAGACTGGGTGGAAGAGGGTCTACCCTAGCAAACCTTTTGTATTGTTATCCCAATAACCCCATGAATGTGGGATTATAATGAGCAGATCATGATATGAATAAACATAACAGTTTAAATAATGTACCAGTAAGGCCTTCGTGCGGACCACCCTGAGAATTTGGGGGGGAGCGGGCTGAAGCCCCTCAAGCCCCCCCGGCTACATGCTTGTGGACCTGTGAAGCACTGTTGCCTCATAATTGATTTGATTGAACTAGCTGAAAATTTCCAAAGAATCACATTGCTCACAGGGAAACATGGTATTTCTTTCCCTTTGAACATACATTCCTCCAGTTCCATGTTTCACATAACTTTTTTTGTAAAATAAACATTGTGACAAAATACTTCCTCCTCTTTGAATAGCCTTAGTAAGTAAGAGGCTGACAACACCATGGCAGTGCATTAGTGCCAGGGCCCAGCATACTTCCTTTGTGTTCCTACCTTGGTTCAAGAGCCCTACAACCTACAGGTATCTCTGATGGGGTAAAGTTTTATCTCTAGTATTTGCCACTTCCTGTACAAGAAGTTAAACAGGATAGAACCAGACCTCACAGGACCTGGAGAGCTACTGCCTCAGTTCATTCCATCCTCAATGATTATAAATTTTGGTTTCCAGGCTAAATCCAAGGTACTAGAGGAGAGCAGCAGAGAAAAAGAACAAGCCCTGCCCTAGTGTTAGGTAGAGTGAGATGGCGTCCTTAGACATCACGTGTTGAATAGTAAGAAAGGACATCAAACTGTTACTTATTTATTTTGTTAATGTTTCATTTATATTGCCAAGGAGAAGAAGTCCTTCTGGAAGTTTTGCCTTATATGCCAAAATACCTTGACTGGCTTTAGGTTGCATGAACCTTCTTTACTTGTGGGCAGGTTGGAGGTGTCACCATGTGCTGCCCAGCTCAGTCAGAAATAGATGTTTTGTCTCAACCCTTGGAAATTTACTTCTGCGATCCTGAAATTGGCAACATGGAGACTGAGACTGCATATGTCTAACTGTCCACTGCATGAAATAGACTGCAGGAGTAAATGGTCTCAGGGCTCTCCCTGAGTTCTTACACACTAATCAATAGGCCTGGCTGATCCATGGTTCTAAATGCTTCAAAAGTACTTACAAAACAAAAGTTCTGGTAGTGAACATTTCAGAACTCTAACTAAACTTTCAAAATTTCGTTATAAATGGCAGCTTCTAATTGGTTCTGTCTTAAAAATCGCCAATAATGAAATAATAATGAAATTTTGAAAGAGTTCTGAAATGTTCACCACCAGAACTTTTGTTTTGTAAGTACTTTTGAAGCATTTAGAACCATGAATCAACCAGGCCTACTAATCAACTCACAAATCTGATTGAAAATGCAGCAGCTCATAAGGAAAACTCACTGAAATATTGTTGTTTGTTTGTTTCTTCTTTTCTTCATTTGATCTAATTTAGTTTCTGTGTGTGTGTGGTAACATTCAACAGAGAGTGATCACCACATTTATCATCTGCTTATCCCATAGCCTGAGCAAGTTGTATGGAAAATGTGCATGCCAGCACTAAAAATGGTTAGGAATGCTCAAAACAGGAGAAGACCTGCGGCACCCAGTTCTGCAGTTGAGCAGATCTTAATGTGAAATATCTCAGTACATTAAGCAGCATTGTTATTCCCACACTGCAATGTGGGGTGCAGAAAAGACTGAGGGTGCTTCCAGATGGAGGGCTGCAAGCACCACTAGTCAAAAAGCATCCTGCTGCTACTTCATTTTTCCCCTTTTAACAAGACAAGCAAAGTGGCAGGGTTACAAATTTGGGCCCGCCTTAAAATGCCATGGTTGAAGCACAGCAGTTGTGTAATAAAAGCCATGGGTACAGCTCAGTATTAAAAGAAAATGTGCAATGACCAAAACAAATTATAAAATGCCCTTCACTAGAAAATTTTGGTCATAAATTAAGAAATGAAAGGCACTGATTTTTCAAGGTAAAATTAATAAAACTATAAGAGTAGGAAGAACATCTCAGTTCTTTTTTTTAAAAAATCTAAAGAATAGTTTGAAAATAATGTTATAATTGTTTAGAGTTGCCACATCCCAGAACAGGTTAGCCACAAGGAGAACTCTCTAGTTTCCTGGCACCGCTTAAAATTTTCATAGCAGGGACAGATTTCAAACCAGAGACTTCCTGGCTCACAGACCACACACTTGCACATTACACAATACATGTTTAATCCAGTATTCTTGTCACTAACTTTTTTGTTAACATCTACTAAAAAAAACTTATTCCCAGTCAGGATGTCCACTGAAGACATGGCTTCCTGCTAAACACTATCAATTCCCTACAAGAAATGCATGTGTTTTGGATCCTGGCTTCTCTCTCCCCCATATCTTTTCAGCTTGGCTCCTCTGCCTACACTTGAGTGCTCTGATTTTGCACTTCCGCCCCAACACATCTCCAAGTGTTAACTCTTTTCACCATTGCAAGCAGTGAATGGTTTTCAAAATATATTTGGCAGTTACATCGTGTGGTTTGCCATTACTCCTACATCAGTGACTGTGACTTCTGTTTTCCTTCTGCCAACAAAGCCACCACCTATCTTTCAGTGTACCTTGCAGTCAAGCCCTCAAAACCACCATTTTTTTAGTGTGGTCAAGTTTGTGTCTTCCTTGACAATGAGGTTTTATTTCATTTGTATCCTCACACCAAGCCAATGCTTTTTTTCACCCTGTCAAAGTATGGCATAAAAGAGCTGACTGCAAAATGATAACACTATATTTTGGAAACATTTTCAAAACACGAGCCCAGAATACCTGTAACACAATTCTTAATATACTGTGATATATTGTAATATACATTATCTCTATAGCAGAGTGGCACACATTTCTTGGCTTGTTGTTTGAGGACATCTAGACCATCTTGTTTATATAAAGTAAACTAAGGAAGCTTAGAAATAAGATTCCATACTGGCTGGGTTTTTGAAAATTACTCACTCTGATGTTGGCTTGAATCCTGTGCGGGAGATATGTGTGTGTGTGTGTGTGTGCATGAGTAGTGCACCATAGCTATGGCACCCAATTCCCACTTGGCAGAAAGCAACCCCTGGGATTGATGGAAGTCTGTTCCCTTGTTGCTTAGAAAAGAGCTGATTGCATTTCCCAGCAGCTCCCATGAGTTATCTCTGTTTTAACAGGCAGAAGCCACCCTTTCCTTACACTTGAAAGCTTCATAAGAAAGTGCAGGGATATCAGCTAGTTGCTTCCTATTCAACAGGGAAACAGATTCTGAACACCTGAATCTGGACATTGATCTGAACATCTGAATAAGGAAATTGGGAAGCATTCATGGTCCCTACATAGTCCCTAAACTAGGAGCTACATAGGGATACGTAACAGTCACAAGTGTGGAATACTAGTTTAAGCATTCATAACTGTCATAACAGGATTCCAGGTCCTATGTCACTCACAACTTGAAAATTGTTACCTTCCTAAAGTGTTTAATACAAGCTTGAAAAACACCTTTTACCATTACAAAAAAATACTGGTATAATACCATCCCATACCTGCAGGACCTAAGCCTGGCGTTTCACCTACTCACATTCAACAAAATATGTTCTCTAGGAATACTCTAGGTCATCCACGTGAGTCTGTGATATGCTTCCTCTGGAAGATGGAGAACTTAGTAAATTCCTAGAGTGAATACCCCCAGTAGAAGACTTTGTTTCAATAGGATTCACTATTATCCACCAGTTTCTAGAATTCTGATCCTGTCCTTTGGGGTACTAGTAGCTACTCTTCCTCATTCAGCATCCAATTGTTGCAAAGTGTTTCTGGTAAAATTGTTGCCCATTTGTACATGCACATAGGGAAATTACAAGACAGACTACAGCTATCTTTGAACAGAACAGGGAAGCCGTAGGAAGAAGCACGGAAGATAATGTCACCTCCCTGCAATTGAGAATGTCCTGTACCTTGCTTCAGTGAACTCTGGCTCAATGACTACACCTGACTTTAAGAGAAACAGGGAAAACCTCTCCCCATGTTGACCAATAGCACATGCTCAGAGATTCTTGGATATATCTGCTTGGTTAATCATTTCTCATCTTTCATTCTTGCTCCTTTATTCTTCTTGGATCATACTAGGTTTATTAATTCCCCTGCCCTACCTATATACCTTTGCCACCCAACCATTGAAATAAAGAGACAACACAACAGGTATGGGTTAAACTGTGGGCAACTTTCATTAATGTTATCTAATGAAACTTGTAACTTGCATCCAATTGTAACTTGCAGATAATTCTAAAGTGTGGCATGAACTTGGTGTGGATAAAACCGAGCCAATGGCCATCTCAGATGTACCCCTCATCTAATTTGAGCAAAACAGATGGGTCACCAGCTGAAATAACCCTGGGCAACCAATAAGGGAAATGTGACAGAGAATTCTACTCCAAGAATTTATTGAGGCCAGACTCTCCGATTCCTAAGCCATTTCTGTTCGTCCTCACCTTGGTTATTTGAACCACAGGTGAGGGTTTCCGTTCCTGAACTGCTCACAAAAGGAGTGCCTTGGGTGTATTTATTTATTTATGGCATTTCTATGCCACCTTTCTCAGCCCAGAGGCAACTCAAGGCAGCTTACAACTGGCACAATTCAATACCACAATAGTTATAAAACACAATTTAATATATTTAGCGCACATTATAAAAACCATGTAAAAATCATTAAAAACACCAGTGACTTCCTTCAAATGTTTAAAAGCAAAGCTTTTGGATTGCTTTTGGCACTACCTAAAAGAATCCCATACCTTGTGTGACTGTGGAGCAGAACAGACAACTCTGCATCTGTATGATTGTCTACTGTGCCCTGCCTCATGTACAGAGGAAGAATTGTTGGAGGCTACAGACAATGCCCTTTGCGTTTGCTCATTTTTGGTCAAAAGATATTCAGCTGTTTGCGTGCCTTTTATTTTTATCAGTTTTATACTAATTTATGCAATGCTTTTGATACAAAGTTTTTAAAAAAGAAAAGTGACTTCTTACACCAAAATTAAATCCGGCAAGGCCTATTTAAAAATGCAGCTTCCCAGCTTGCCCTCTTTGAACACTATAGCATAGGTAAAAAAAAACCCTAGACCATAGGTGAGGGATTCCTACCCAGCCCCAAAGGTAACCAATTCAATTATACTGTTAATGGGCGGTAGGGTGGGTCAGCATCCAGAACACAATGAAGACAAGGGGCAGAATGCTAACCCATGTAGCTTCATTTCCAGAAAGTAGCTCCATCCAGAGCTACTTTCTTTAAGCCTCTTCCCCAGTAGAGAAGGCAAAGTACTTCACACACCCCAGCTGTACAGGGAGATAAGTTAATTTTCTTTCTCCAATAGCTATGTTACAACTGTTTCCTAGCCTAAGTTTGGTAACTGTACACATTCTGTCTTTCTCTTCTCCTGTTTCTTTCTCCCTCATATACAAACACAAAAATACCCAAAAAAGATAGCCTGAACTTAAGATAATGGATTGGGATTGACCATTTCCTATGTTTTCCTTTTTTTTTTAACTACAGTAATTTATTTAGAGCATCAGAAAGTGATTGACATGCTTAAAAAATGAGCCCATCAACTAGGTTTGCCACTTTTTGATATAAGAATAAGGGACAGGTGCCTAAAAAATAGGGAATTTTTCATAAAAATAAGGGACACTTCATTTTTAAAAACTTGAAAATCATCTATTGATTTTCAAGTTTTTATGAAGTGTCCCTTATTTTGTGAAAAAATCCCTATTTTAGGTACCTGTCCCTTATTCTTATATCAAAAAGTGGCAACCCTACCATCAACCATTTTATTTATTTCCTTGCTAAAGTTCAACATTTAATTTCTAACACAGGTTACTTGCAGCAATAAAATGTACAACATTTAAAATGACAAGTTGAAAGATACAATTTTAGAGCCATGAATTAGTAGCCATATATGTCAGGGACTTTGAAAGTGCCAACTCTTTTCATATTTATAGATATATTATTGAAATGTTAAAAAATGAACTGAAGAAAAAGAAGGGAACTAAGAACATATAATGAATCAAACATACTTAACAAGACATGTTCAGACACCTTAGTGTACATCTCTTTTATTGCATTGCATTAATCAAGTTCAGGAAGACATCCATCTGAAAAAACTGTCATTGGGACATGCTAGAAAAACATTTTTCTGGAGGGAAAAAGAATGCCCTATCAGCTATATTGTCTCAAGTGATTGTCAGCACCACATTACTGAGAAATTAAGAGGAAGTACATTAAGCGCCTCGCGAAACTACCCTGAAGTCAGCAATCTGTGAAATGCATAATTTTATTGGACCAGGAATACATATTCTAAGAAGGGCCCAATGATTTTGCACCCAGGGAAAGCATCCGTTGGCCAGGACCTTGAGAGCTACCCTGTAAATTATACATAAATAAGGTTGGATCTGCACTTACTTAAATACTCTTGAGAACTGTACTACAGACCTGCCCTGGTGTAGCACAGGAGCTTTCCCAAAACCTTTTTCTGGTGTCCAAATGGCCAGACATACTGGGGGCCACCAGAACCACTGCTGTGTTACCAACTAGAAGCAACTCCCTCATGCATGTTTGCTTGTGACTTTGCTTTTGGTGAAGTCTCAACACAGTGGTCAGCCATGTGATCATCGGACACAAAGTCACCAGCAAGCCTTTGTAAGGGAGCTTCCTGTGACCAGCAACACAGAAGTGGATCCATTTGATATTGGATTGGACTAGATCCAGCCTGATCAAGATTACTGAGGGAATGCAGGAAAGGGGAAAATCAGGACAAGCTCATCCTGTGACCTCACCTGTGTGCCAGCATGCTGGCATATAGCTAGGGATCATTGTAATAAGCATGTTGCAGCACTGTGGTATGATCAGGGCTATTGATGGGTTTCTTATGAGAAGGTGGCAGACCAGCAATGGGATGCACATGGTGTCATACTTCTGTGTGGGTTCGCTGCAACTGTGCGATAAAGTCCAATTTTTAAGTGACCTTGAAAATCCTGTTGCTATTTTTTAAACACTATGGAAGAACAGCTATAAATACTGCTATATCATTTCAGAGGTGACAAATCTTACATTGATTTCTAAATAGGTACAATCAATTTTATCAAATTTATTTTATTTATCGTGTCAGGAGCATACCAAACAGTTGTATTGCATTGAAAACAAACAAACAAAAAACACACAAAGTTTGCAGACTTAGTATTCTATTAAATGTCCTTTGACCAGTAGCTGGCCACTTGGAGTCCCTCTGGTGTTGCCATAAGAAGGTCCTCCATTGTGCATGTGGCAGGGCTCAGGTTGCATTGTAGTAGGTGGTCTGTGATTTGCTCTTCTCCACACTCGCATGTCGTAGATTCCACATTG
Source organism: Anolis apletophallus (assembly GCA_030556195.1). Classification (NCBI taxonomy): domain Eukaryota; kingdom Metazoa; phylum Chordata; class Lepidosauria; order Squamata; family Anolidae; genus Anolis; species Anolis apletophallus. The sequence goes on along the minus strand of JARBWK010000002.1, from coordinate 138,424,706 downwards.
AAGCCCCATTCCTTAAGGTTGGCTCTGCATCTTGTGGTGCCAGAGCACAGTCTGTTCAGCTCCTTTCAAGTCACCTAGTTTTCTGTGTGCCCAGGAGGGAGTCTCTGGCTTTTAGCCTGCCACTTTTGGACTCTCACTTGCTGAGGTGTTCCAGTGAGTGTCTCTGTAGATCTTAGAAAACTATTTCTTATTTAAATCATTGGTGTGCTGGCTGATACCCAAACAGGGGATGAGCCGGAGATTTCACTGCCTTGGTTCTTTCACTATTGGTTGCTACTCACTGGCAGATGTCAGGTGGTGCAATGCCAGCTAAACAGTGTAATTTCTCCATTGGTGTAGGGCGCAGACACCTGGTGATAATGCGGCATGTCTCATTAAGAGCCACATCCACTGTTTTAGCGTGGTGAGATGTGTTCCACACTGGGCATGCATAATCAGCAGCAGAGTAGCAAAGTGCAAGGGCAGATGTCTTCACTACATCTGGTAATGATCCCCAGGTTATGCCAGTCAGCGTTCATATTTTATCAAATGACTGGCCACCATAGCCTTTCTGTGCAAATTATTATTCATGATTGTCACTTCATGGACTGAGCAGGGAGGCACCTCCTCGAACATCAAATTACACAGTGCAGTGTGAATGTAGTTTTCTCACATGCTCAGTGAATACTCTGATTCCATGCCTTTTTACATAGTGCTATGATTCCATTATAACTGCCATGGGTTTCTTGGATTTTGGGATTGGGGATGGACATTTACGATTCACAGCCAGCAATTTCTAATGCCACATCAAACTAGACATCCTATGCATCCATAGGATGTTGCCTTGGCAGTTAAAGTGGTATTGTAGCACTATGACTGTACAGCATGAGAGGGCTCTATAATGACCAAGGGCCCTTCCAGACAGCACTAAATTAAGAGCTTTAAACAAGGGCAAAAAATCCCGGGACTTTCGAAGAGGTCAACATGCAGGCCTGTTCCCAGGATTTCTGCCTCTGTTGTCCAGACTTGATGCTTCGTTGCAAGATTTAGAAGTTCCCAAGATGGCCACTGCAGGACTTCTTCCAGTTTTTTGAAAAAACCCTCAAGATGTGAATATGCGGAGAATCACACAAACAAAGTTTACACTGTATGACCGCTTCTGCCCAAGTCGGCACTGTACAATAAAACAGAAACACAAACTTTCAAGCCAGGTACAGAACTTTGTCATTATTGACACTTTTTAGAACCTGTCTGCTCGGCCATCTGTCCAGACAGATTTACTTGTGTACTTGTGGCATCAAACAACAGGGTGCTGTTCCTGGGTTACACATGGCTGTTCCTGATTGCTCTTTTTGTGAAAAGATGTACAACATTGACTAGGGAGCCACAACTTTGTCCTGGCCAGAGAAAATGTGCCCTCCACACGTTTCATAAAGTTTCTTGCACACAAACAAAGTTTTCACATTCTACTAGTCACCTTCTTTTTAGAAACCTAGCATTCAGGAACAAACATCTCAAACCTGGGAACAAACCTTGATAAAAAAAAATCCCATGATTTCCAATTGCAGGGACATATAGACATTCAAAGATGCAGATATTCGGCTCCAAACCACAATATTTCTGCACCTGGAAATCTTGCAATTTTTGCCTTTTGTAGCGATTGCTTCCACATTTACAGGGAACAGCATCTGGCCACCCTCCTGTCTGCTGTGGAAGCTCCTGGGATAAAGGTACTGTCTGGACAGGCCCCAAGCTAAAAAAAATGCTACTGTGGTGTGCATAATAGCACTGCCTTCAGCAACCTTGAAAACATCTGGAAAAGTGTTAGAGCAAGGTAATTGGCTAAAGGAGTACGTACAAAACCCATAAGGTAGGAAATGAATGTTAAACATGCTAATAACAGTTTTGTCAGCTCAAGTCTCATAAATGGCATAGAATTTTTACCAAAAAAATCAAACTTTTTAAAATAAAGGAACTTTCCAAATCACTGTTATCTTAAAGCATAAAATACAATTGAGAAAAAGAAGGGAATTCTGCTAGAAGCCGATGTTCTGGGAAAATTCTGTACTCAAAGAACCCATAGTACATCCTTTGACAGAATTCATAGACCCATTATTTTGTTATACGAATGGAGCTATATGTGTCTCTAATTAAATGAATTTACCTTAAATGGTTTGATTTCCAGTGGTTCTTAATGAAACCTGACTTTTCTCTGTCCTAATCTGCCTCATGAGACTCAAAATGGCAGCCTTCTGTCAAATTATTACAATTTTAAAATCATATTTAGTGAATTCCCTCTGTAATTGGATGCAGCGGTTAGAACAGCTTTCATAATTATACCACAGTTTTCCTTTAAGACACACATATGAAAATTCTCTCTCTCTCCAAGCCCTTGGCACACTCAGAGTTACTGTTCCCACTCACAGCTGTCACTACCGTGCAAACTTAATAAATTCCATCTATGCATGACTTACTTAGCTAACCTCCATCCACCAGAGATATTCACATCCTGCTAAAGGGGAGGGGGGAGAAAACAGGAAAAAAAGAAAAGACAATAACATTCAGCCTTCTAAACAATGGCTCTCGCATTACAGTTTCACACAATAGGGTCAACGCTTTGCTCCTCATCCCAACAGGCATCTGCCAACTAGAGAAGAATGTTCTTCAGCATACCTGTTGAAGTCTGTAGGTCATTAAGTTCAGATAAATTATAAAATCCAAAGAGTTGTTGTTTGTCTCTGCAGGTTTTCAGAGAAAGAAAGGCAATTTTAGTTCTGAGAGAAACCTTGATGACTAACTTATCAAATAACAAAGCAAGTTCCCATGAGTGAGTGGGACTCCTATGCCGAGCTCTTTGGGCTCAGAAATTTCCAAGGGAAAAGCTCATGTTTAGGTTTAGCCATGAAGACATCACAAGGCCTTAATCCAGTCACTCTTTCTCAGCCTCACTCTCTCCACTGACAATATGGGTAGTAATTATGTTAATGAATCTGAAGAGATTTCATCTAAAAATACATGCAAAGTGCTTGGAACACGTGAAAGTACTATGCCAAATATTCCAGATTTCATAATCATCACTAGCAGTGGTGTTATTAGCATCATCATCTTAGTTTCACAGTTCACCAGATGTTCCTAACTGGAGTTCTAGACTATCAGAGATTCAGATTCTTTCTAAGAAACACATTTTTTTCTCAGTCTAGAGTACATAGCATTCTTGATTTGGGCTCTCATGTCTCAGGGCCCTTTCAACCAGTGCCAATGGGAATTGCAGTCATCCAAGAATGTTCTGTGAAGTGGTTCTCAAGCAGTGGTTACCCAGATGTTTTGGCCTTCAACTCCCAGAAATCCTAACAGCTAGTAAACTGGCTGAGATTTCTGGGAGTTGTAGGCTAAAACACCTGGGGACCCACAGGTTAGGAACCACTGGTTTAGAGGCCCATCATTGATGCAAAAAAATAGAAACATTAGAGGTAAAGTTAAGGCAACAATGGGCATGATCTAAAACAAAGATGGCAGGAACCTAACAGAATCTGAAGAGATCAAGAGAAGGTGGCAAGACAATACATAATATCTGTATAGGAAGGATAATAATATTGAGCATAGCTTTGATTGTGAGATGAATGAATTAAAACCAGACATCCTGAAGAGAGAGGTTGAATGAGCCTTAAGAAGCATTGCTAATAACAAAACAGGATCTCAGCTGAACTGTTTAAAATCTTGAAAGATGATCCTATCAAGGTGTTGCATGCCATATACCAGCAAATATGGAAAAACACAAGAATGGCCATCAGATTGGGAAAAATCAACATATATCCCCATACCAAAAAGGGAAGTGCTAAAGAATGTTCATACTTTCATACAGTGGCACTTATTTCACATGCTCAGGATCCTGCAAGGAAGACTCCAGCAATACATGGAGAGAGAGTAGCCAGATGTACACACTGGGTTTAGAAAAGGCAGAGGAACGAGAGACCAAATTGCCAATATCCGCAGGGTGTTTGGGAAAAAACATCTATTTCTGCTTTACTGACCATTCTAAAGCCTTTGACTGTGTGAATCATAATAAATTGTGGCAAGTTCTTGGTGGTATGGGCATACCAAATCACCTTGTCTGTCTCCTGAGGCATCTGTATAACAACCAAGTAGCAACAGTAAGAACTGACTATGGAACAACAGACTGGTTCAAGATTCGGAAAGGCGTACAACAGGGTTGTATACTCTCACCTAACCTATTCAACTTGTATGCAGAACACATCATGCGATGTGCAGGGCTTGACAAATCCAAGGCTGGAATTAAAATTGCTGGAAGAAACATTTACAACCTTAGATATGCAGATGACACCACTTTGATGGCTGAAAGTGAGGAGGAGCTGAGGAGCCTTCTAACCATGGGGAAAGTAGAAAGTACAAAAGCTAGGTTGCCATTAAACATTTAAAAAACACAATATTATGGCAACCAGAATGATTGATAACTGGCAAATAGAACGAGAAAAAGTGGAGGCAGTGACAGACTTTGTATTTCTTGGTGCAAAGATTACTGCAGATGCAGACTGCAGCCAGGTAATCAGAAGACATTTACTTCTTGGGAGGAAAGCAATGACCAATCTCGATTTAAAAAAAGTGAAAAGTAGAGACATCACTCTGGCAATGAAAATCCACATGGTTAAAGCAATGGTATTCCCTGTAGCAACCTATGGATGTGAGACCTGGACCATTAAAAGGCTGAGCAAAGGAAGATAGACGCTATTGAACTGTGGTGCTGGAGGAAAATTCCGAGAGTGCCTTGGACCAAAAGAAGATCCAACTACAGGCAATAAAGCCCAACTGCTCACCGGAGGGAAATATATTAGAGGCAAAGATGAAGTACTTTGGCCACATAATGTGAAGACAAGAAAGCTTGGAGAAGACAATGGTGCTGGGAGAAATTGACAGAAAAAGGAACAGAGGCAGACTAAGGGCAAGATGGATGGATGGTATCCTTGAAGTGACTGGCTTGACTTTGAAGGATCTGTGGGTGGCCATGGCCGACAGGGATCTCTGGCATGTGCTGAACCATGAGGTCATGAAGAATCGGAAGTGACTGAATAAATAAACAACAACAAACACTGATGCACAGCTTAGTGGCCTAGTTGCTACTTCCATATTTCCATGGATCATATAGGACAGACAGGATGTCCGTTGGTGTCCCTTCCAACTTTATGATTCTATTATCAATTATGTAAGTTACTTTTCATGCCACTCCTTGGGAGTCAGCATTGCAAATGTATAAAGAGGCAACTCTTTCACGTTTTCCTTCAGTATGACCCGGTAAAACTAGGGAGAAGCAACAAATATACTACGAATATCATATTCATATTTTATGTGGGATACAAACTACACAACACCAATGATTCCAAAAAAACCGTTCAGTTATGAAACCCATGAGAAGACTTTTTTTCTCTAACTCTAAACTCTGATTTTCTTTTGGAATACTAACTCTGTCCTAAGCATTGTGAACCCACAAACCTATTTCATCAATTTCTACTGCCTGAATGTTTTGTATAATGTACTAGGTTAATAAAAAGAAACAACTTTAAATAAAAACAAAAAACCTTTATTTTGGAACAGGGAAGTGATAAATGATTTTATTTTTATTTTTTGAACTTAAAATACTTTTTGTAACTAAGCTTAATCTCTAATGGCTGATTACATAAATCTGAGGTGATATCCAACTTACTCCTCAATTTGGTTTTTGGTATAAGCACAGGTTGAAATGTGTTATTTGCATCAATAGGTGGACATGAAGGGGACAAGAGCTTGGATAGCCTTTCTGGCTACTGATAGGTATACTATCAGTCCTACTTCAAAGTCATTCAGTAGCATAGATTCAAATTTTGTTTTACAAGCAGAGATACACTGAATCTCAATAAGACCTGCATACTCTGGCACAAATATTTCTTTGGGGGTTTTTTTTATTTAAAAAAAGACTTTTCTGTGGCATTCCTGCAAGGCTTTTGTGGAACCCTAAAATTTTACAAAACACAGTTTGGTAACTGCTGCTCTATACCATTTCAAGCCTGCCCAAGGTATTTTCATGCCTAGGGTAAAAGTAGCTGCTATCACCTTTTTGGCATCTGAGTTTTTTCTATTCCCCACAAACTGCTGCCTTGTGTAGTTGCCACACTCTGACTGATGGTAGAGCCAGTTCTGCCAAAACAAGAAGTAACTACCTCATTCTGTTCAAGAGTAGGGCCAAACTGGCACCATCATTATATGTAGCTGGGCCTCTCTGAAGTCTAATTGTTATCTAGGCAACTCTCTTCTGAATATAAAAAGGCTACAAATACAGTAGGGTTTGAGGGTGGTTTTTATGTTTTGTTTTTTCCCCATTTTCTCATAGCAGTTGACATAATGCTCTGAGGTCCCTTCTGCCATGTGTTGAAAGCCCTTCCATTCCTAATGGTTTCTGTGAGAGCAGAGGGCATTCATTAGCATGCTGAGCATTAGCATTTCAGCATCTTGCAGCATTCAAAATCATGTCCAGCATTAAACAAACACCCCTGACTGCCAGGTAAAATGCACATCAGTCGGCCTCAGCCATCCTTGCTAGGTATCTGGAGGCAGAAAAACAAAGTAGACTTCACTTTGCATTAGAAAGGGGATGCACTGAAGCCTGCAAGCCAGAAGTGCTAGTAAAACACAGGCTGCGGCTCTTTCCTTGAGAGAGGTTCATGACGCAAATTCATGTCCCTGCGCAGAGTTTGGTGTGTTCTGTACTTCCTTGTTTTTCACCACCCAGGAGGACAGAGAAATTGGACTACAGAATACAGGAAATGGGGAATTGCTTCCAGGGGAGTCTCTTGCAAACTGTATGCCTCTCTTAGGGTTTCCGAGATGACTTGAGAAGGTGAAGAGGGCTTCGGAGAGATTTATCTGGGAGGGTCAGGAGGTCTCCCATGCTCCATTTGACCTCCTGAGCTGGATCCTCAGCTGACAACGCTGGAGCTGCATTGATTTACACCACCTAAAGATCCAGGGCCCATTATGTTTTAATGCCTTGTCATTGCCTGCAGCCTTTCCTTGGTTCCTTTTTTTAAAAAATCTCTTTTGTGTAGAAGAGAAAAAAAACAAGACGATAATGGAAGAAAGCCAGCTCAGATTTTTTTACCTCACAAAAGACACAATTTTAAAAAATATATCATGGAAGAGTATATTGTACTGCAACTGACTTTAGTAAAGGACCTAGGATTGCAGTGGGTCTCTGTACCTTTAATAGCTGTGCATAAGAAATAATTTTAGTAGGAGTTGTTTTTCACCTGTTTACATGACAGCCAACACTACTGAAATCCCCTCTTCTAAACTATTGCTTCTTAAACTGTGGGTTCTGACACCAAATGAGGTCCCCTTAGATTGACATTGGGTTGTGAAAAATTTGGCAACAGTGAATCTGTTATCAACAATGTGCAGTGTTTACAGTGGATTCTGCAGAAAATGCTTCATCTGTACTTCATAAAAAGGGGGAATCAGCCTGTTTAGTAAGCCTTGCAAATGCTAATTTGTGATCATTAAATGTTTGATTTTTATATCTATTTTATATACTTGTATATCCAGGGTTGCATAAACTTATAGTGGCAAACTGGGCTCCTAAAAGAGACATTTACAGTTGTAGTCATTGTCTTAATAGTGCTAAATAGGAGGCCCACCACCATTTTAGGCTAGGATAGCAAGAATTAATAACAGGGTGTTTTCGGTAGCAACAACCCTATTATATTTCGCTCCCAAACAAGAGTTAGGCTGGCTTTACCCCTTCACAGCTGCCAGTGGGAAGCTATCACTAAATTACTTCGATTAACCTTCAGTCATCATAAGAACATAAGAACATAAGAAGAGCCATGCTGAATCGGACCTCAGCCCATCTAGTCCAGCATTCTGTATCACACAGTGGCCCACCAGTTGTACACGGGGATCTCGAGCAGAAGGGAGGGCAAAACCCTGACCTGCTCCCGACCCCCCACAACCAGTACCCAGGGAAATCGTGCCTACCTCAACCAACTCCGAGGTGGTACTTAAATGTCCTTTTCAGTAATTACCGATACACTTGGTATCCATGAATCTGTCTAATCCTGCCTTGAAGTTGTTCAGGCTGACAGCTGTCACAACCTCTTCTGGAAGTAAATTCCATAACCCAATGACCCTCTGGGTGAAGAAATATTTCCCTTTATTAGTCCTAATTTTCCTACCTTGGAGCTTCAGGGAGTGCCCTCTAGTCCTAGTGTTTTGTGACAAAGAAAATAATTTTTCTTTATTCACCTTTTCTATCCCATGCATTATTTTATACACTTCGATCAAGTCACCTCTTAAACACCGTCTTTCAAGGCTGAAAAGACCAAGGCGTTGCAACCTGATTTCATAAGGTAGCCACTCCATCCCTTGGATCATTCTTGTTGCCCTTTTCTGTACCTTTTCCAGTTCCTTTATATCCTTCTTAAGGTGTGGAGACCAGAATTGTACACAGTACTCCAAATGTGGCCTTACCATAGATTTGTAGAGAGGTAATACAACATTTGCTGACCTATTTTCGATTCCCTTTCTGATCATGCCTAGCATAGAATTTGCTTTTTTCACTGCTGCTGCGCACTGGGTTGACATCTTCATTGAGCTGTCCACCAAGACCCCAAGATCCCTTTCCTGGTTTGTCTCGGAAAGCTTTGACCCCATCAATTGGTAGGTGTAGTTGGGGTTCTTTGCCCCGATGTGCATGACTTTACACTTGTTTAGGTTAAAATGCATTTGCCACTTTGTTGCCCATTCACTCAATTTCAAGAGATCTTTCTGGAGCTCTTTACAATCAGTTTCATTTTTAACTACCCTGAACAATTTAGTGTTGTCTGCAAACTTTGCTACCTCAGAATTCACTCCTACATCCAGATCATTAATGAATAAATTAAAAAGTAACGGACCCAAAACTGAACCTTGGGGTACGCCACTTCTCACCTCTTTCCACCCAGAGAAATGTCCATTTATTACCACCCTTTGATTCCTACAGTTTAGCCAGGTTCCAATCCAGGACAAGACCTGTCCTCTGACTCCATGGCTGAAGAGCTTATTTAGGAGCCTTTGGTGAGGGACTTTGTCAAAAGCCTTTTGAAAGTCAAGGTAAACAATATCAATTGGGTCCCCTTTATCTATGTGTTTATTTACACCCTCAAAGAATTCTAACAAGTTAGCAAGACATGATTTGCCTTTGCAGAAACCTTGTTGATTTTCCTTCAGCAATGCCTGTTCTTCTATGTGCTTAGTAATTTTTTCTTTAATAATGGTTTCCATCACTTTGCCTGGAACTGAGGTTAAACTGACTGGTCTATAATTTCCTGGATCATCTCTGGATCCTTTCTTGAAGATCGGTGTTACATTTGCCTCCCTCCAGTCCTCGGGTAGAGTGCCTGATCTTAGAGAAAGGTTATATATCTTAGCTAGAAGTTCAGCAATTTCACACTTGAGTTCCTTAAGAACTCTGGGGTGGATGCCGTCTGGACCTGGTGATTTGTTGACATTTAGTTTAGTAAGGCATGTGAGAACATCCTCCTTGTTTATCTCTATCTGTTTTAGTTCTTTTAATTCCCTCCCTGAAAAAACTGACTCAGCTGCAGGCATATGTTGTCTGTCCTCCTGTGTGAAAACGGAGGCAAAGAAGTCATTTAGTCGCTCAGCAATCTCCTTGTCTTCACTGATTTTCCCTTTCTGACCATTGTCGTCGAGTGGCCCAACTGCTTTTCTTGTTGGGTTCCTGCTTCTGATGTACTTAAAGAAGTGGTTTTTTTAAATATTCTTTGCTATGTGTGCCTCAAAATCTCTCTTGGCTTTCCTGACTGTTGCTTTGCATTTAGTTTGCCAGAGCTTGTGTTCCTTTCTGTTCTCCTCGGTAGGAAGAGCCTTCCATTTCTTAAATGAGTTTTTCTTCTTTCCAATCACATCTTTTACTTCATTTGTAAGCCATACTGGTGTCCTTTTGGACTTTCCATGCCTCTTTCTTTTTATTGGAATGCATTTTAATTCGGCCTGTTTTAAGGTATTTTTAAACAGTTTCCAAGCATTTTGGAGGGATTTGATTTTTTTTACTGCTCCTTTTAGTTTGTTCTTTACAATTTTTCTCATTTTGGTGAAATTCCCTTTGTGAAAGTTTAATGTCTCCGTGTTAGTTTTCACTGACAGTTTGCTATCCAAACTTACGTTGAAGGTTATTGTGTTATGGTCACTGGTACCTATGGGCTCAGTTACAAGGACATCTTGAACGAGATCTTGTTCATTAGTTAGCACCAAGTCCAGGATCCCCTTTCCCCTGGTTGGTTCCATGACCATCTGCTCAAGGGAATAATCAGCTAGCATGTCGAGGAACCTTGTCTCTCTTTCATGCGTAGAACAAGAATTTGGCCAATCTATTTGGGGATAGTTAAAGTCCCCCATTATGACTAATGTATTTCTTTTTGAGGCCTGTTTAACTTCATTTTCCAGATAGCAGTCTGCCTCTGGAGTTTGGTTGGGAGGGCGATAGCAGATCCCTAGTGCTAGATTAGTTTTTTGTCCTGGGACTTTTATCCACAATGTTTCTGTAGGTGAGTTTGAAATTTCTTGAAGTTCTAATTCATGAGATTCTAGCTCTTCGTTTATGTACAAGGCCACGCCACCACCATTTTTCCCTCTCCTGTCTTTCCTGTACAGTTTATAACCTGGAATCTTTGTGTCCCATTTGTTTTCCTCTGTCCACCAGGTTTCTGTTATGCCAATAATATCGATATTTTTTTCTTTTGCCAAATATTCCAACTCCCCTATTTTTGTTCGAAGGCTTCTAGCGTTTGCGTACAGATATTTATATTTATTTCTCTGGTGCACTTTCAACTTTGGCTGTGAGAATTTGTAGAAGGCCTACCATGTCCTACCTCTCGACTACTACTATCTATCTTTTCTGTTGACTCAGCCATTTGTGTGTGGATTTCGTCCTCCATACTTGGCATTTCACCCTCTCGAACCGGAAGCTGCCCAGCTCCTGTCGACTTTCCCCTAGGAATCAGTTTAAAAGCTGCTCTGAAATCTTTTTAATATTAATCGCCAGCAGTCTGGTTCCATTTTCGTTCAAGTGTAATCCGTCAACATAAAGAGTGGCTATTCTGGATGTTTTAAATAGTTTAATTATATCTTCTTTTAGAACTATTTTTATAGAGGATTTTTTCCATTTGTTTAAAAAAATTCTCATGTGTCATGGTGGACTTTTTCATGTTAGAAGTTATTTGAGAAACTGCAAGCCACTTCTGGTGTGAGAGAATTGGCCGTCTGCAGAGATCCAGAGGATTCCCGGATGATTGATTTTTCCCATCCTGTGGGAGGCTTCTCTCATGTCCCCGCATGAGAACCTAGTGCTTGACAGATGTTTGCTTACCCAACTCCTCAGATTTGAACCACCAACCTTTCGGTCAACCAGTCCTGATAGCACAAAGGTTTAACCCATTGCGCCACTGGTGGGCTGATAAATTCCTTGATTAAGTAAGTAGTACACATTAAACACCCCTTATCTAAAATGCTTGAGATCCAAAGTGTTTTGGAGTTTGATTTTTTTCCAGATTTTGGAAAACCTTTATTTGCAAATGCATGCATATATACAGAGATATCTTAGAGATGGGGCCCAGATCTAAACACAAAATTTGTTTCTGTTTCATATGCACCACATTGCCTGAAGGTAATTTAATATAACATTTTAATAATTTTGTGTTTGAAATGAGATCTATGTATGCTGAATCAACAGAAAGCAAAAGTGACATTAACTGAGCCCCTCATGTCAACAGTTTTGGATTTTAAGGTACAGTTTTCAGTAACAGAAATAGTTTGGGGGTGTGGGTTGCTAATTTTTCACTGATTTTTTTTTACTCATTTCACCTGGTTGCCCCTCTTCTAAGCTGTATTATTCTTCTGCAATCATAGTTCCGCTGAGTTTGCTGATACCTACTTCTTACACATAATAGCAACTTTTTTCATTTGGCAGCTGATAATGATTAATTTTCTTGTTACTACTACTGTCCCAACTTTGTACAATATTTATCTACTTATCTGCTTATAGACTGATTAACAGATTTCTTTTTTTAAAAAAACCAGCAACCTATAAACTTGCCTTCCTCCACAGAGAAACCCAAGGAAGTGTACACACTTATAAAAATCTTATTATATTATTATAATGATAATATGGAGCTCCTGGTGGTGCAATGGGTTAAACCCTTGTACCGGCAGGACTGAAGACTGACAGGTCTCAGGTTTGAATCCGGGGAGAGCATGGATGAGCTCCCTCGGTCAGCTCCAGCTCCCCATGCAGAATCATGAGACAAGCCTCCCACAAGGATGATAAAACATCAAAACATCCAGGCATCCCCTGGGCAACGTCCTTACAGATGGCCAATTCTGTCACACCAATAGCTACTTGAGTCCCAAGTCACTCCTGACATGAAAAAAATATATATATAAAAGAAACATGTTGTGGTGAGGGGCTTATAGACAGCAAAACTACATTACGCAGAAACACCAAATTAGGCCACTACACCACCACCACCCCGTAACAAGGTATGTTTAGCACTGGGAACATTCCAAAAAAACCCCCACAAACAATGGTAAAAACCACAAAAAACAATGGGACTACATTTCCCATGATCCCCCATGCTACAGCATCACTGCGCATGCGCAGAAAGACTTCGCGCATGCACAAACGCCTTCCTCCCCCCCCTGCCACCACAGAGGTCAGAGGAAAACGTCCCACCATCTTCCTTGAGGCCCAGAGCTCCACTGCGGCCTATGGCCCGCCTCCCTCTCTCCTGCGCCGGACCCAAATGCAAGCCAGCAGGGTGAAATGCGTCTTTCGGTGGGGTGGCACCACCCCTGGCTGTGAAAGACAGAAAAGGGAGAGGGAGGCCTGCCGTCTTCGTCAAAGTCGGGGCCTCGATTGGTGCCGCGGAGGCCTCCGGAGCCTGCCCCGTGCCACCAATCGGCCCTCCCTCCTCCTTTTCTGTCTTTCGCAGCCAGCCATGGCGCCACTCCACAGAAAGACGCATTTCCACCACTGGCCAACTTTTGGGTCTGGTGCAGGAGGGAGGCCAGGCCGAGGCAGCAATTTAACTCCAGGGCCTCAGGGAAGACGGCGGCCCTTCCAACGGCTCGCCACCTCCTCCTTTGCCCCCTCCTCCCCTGTGGCAGGACGGAAGGAAGGAAGGAAGGAAGGATGGAAGGATGGAAGGATGGAAGGAAGGGAGGAGAGAGGAACCCAAGGAAGGAAGAAGAAAACATAGAAAGGAAAGAGGAAAGAGGTAAAGAAGGAAGTAAACAGAACAGACAGGAAGGAAGGAGAGAAGAAAGGAGGGATGGACAAAGGGAGGGAATGAAAGGGAAAGGGGGGAGGAAGGAAAGACAGAAGGAGGGATGGAAAACGGCTCGTCACCTCCTCCTCCTCTGGGCAACAGGAAAGGGAGGAAGGTAAGGGAGGGAGGAGTGAGAAAGGAAAGGAAGGGAAGAAAGAGGGAAAAGGAGACAAGAGGGAAAGGAAACATCAGAAGGATGAGGGAGAGAGGGAAGAGGGAGGAATGACAGCCAAGAAGGGATGATGCGGAGCGCCTGCGCACCCCTCCGCCGCCCCCCTGCTGAGCACCACAATGAGGGAAGGAATGAAGACACGAAGGGGTGAGCGGAGTTCACTTCTTCCCCTCCCTTCCCTCCTTCCTCCCCTCCCACACTGCCTAGGAGGAAGCCTTCCAGGCCTAGGTGAGGAGGAGAGGGAGGAGAAGGAAGACCTTCTACATTACGCCTGGGCCAACTTCGGCCCTCCTTCCCTCCAGGAGTTTGAGACTCCAACTCCTCTGAACTCCCCCAACAATGGACTTGAACCAAACTTAGCACACAGAACTCCCTAGACCCATAGAAAATACTGGAAGTGTTTGGTGGGCATTGACCTTGACTTCGGGAGTTGTAGTTCACCCACATCCAGAGAGCACTATGCAGTCAAACAATGAAAGATTGGAACCAACATTGGCATCAATACTCCATATGCCCACATGTGAACACTGGTGGAGTCATGGTAAAATATACCTTGACATCTGGGAGTTGAAGTTATTCGGATTTAAAGTTCATATACAAACAAAGAGCATTCTCCGCCACGCCAAGGATACAATTGGGCCAAACTTCCTACACAGAACCACCATGATCAACAAAGCATACTGTGTTTTCTGGTGCTGTTTCGCAACACTTCTGACACCCCCTCATGAACCCCAGGTTGAGAAATGCTGCAAGCTCACCAGACTACACCACAGCCACATGTCTATATCAACACTCACCAATGATTCACAAGAAATACTGTTTATCCACAACCATTATGAAATCACGCTTATTACATACCACTACTTTCTCAGTACTTCACTTTTGAAACCACCACAGTCAGCCACAGCAACGTGTCGCCAGGTACAGCTAGTAAATGTATACATAGCATAAGTGAAACTGTGGAGCTTGTTTCCAAAGGCTCCCAATTCCATCTGAACAAACCAAATGTGCTGAGGATATCAATTGTTTTGCTATAAAATTCCATTTTCCATGCCCTATACAGAGGTGATTGGATACATTTTGAGAGTTTTGGTCTGTACAAAATATTCTACTCCAGGCCAACAATGTGCTGGCACCTATGACGCATTTTTCTTTGGAAGGGGTGTTATCTTTTAGAAACAAATTCCACAATTGGACAGATGTTGAATAACAATTTTGATGCCTCTTTCATAACTGGTTGAAATGTTATTCACTCTCTCAAAGAAGGGGTTACAAGGAAGCTCTTGATGCCAACCTAGTTTCCCCAACACTAATTGGGAAGTGAGTGCATACAAAAAATTATAAGCTCAACATGTGATCCACCCCAGTGGTACAAGTATTTTGAATGCATAGGTACATATAGTGCCTACAAGGACCTAATCTATAGGTATTGACTAAAATATTGAGTCCTTCAAAGTTCTTTCAAAAACGTATTCTGTCTTTTGATAACTAAAAAGAAAAGAAGTGAAATGAAAGGCACGGCAAGGAGAGAGTGCATTTCATATAGCAAAAGTATATTTTGTAACGGATCTTTCCTTAAGTTGCCATTTATTATTGCGTATTAATAACATTAAACCCCATTATATTCTCAATTTTCATTCAGAAAATGGATGTCATAAGAGCATCTATAAATTATTCACATCCTTACTAAATGAAAGGGCATCAAAAATTGTCACAAGCAATCTATACTGTATGACTGGTGCCACGATTGACAATGTAAGTAATATTTTTAATACTCACTGGCTACTTCTTAATTAGGAAAACTCAAAATATTTCACAGCACTTGTTCAAATTAAAAATATAACTTGATGCGTAACTTTGGCCCAGCCTTGTAGTTGCTTCTGAACTGGCACAAAATAGTTCACTGTGTCTATGAGGTCCAAGAACTTTCCTGTTTGCAAATTTCCATCTTAAATCTCCAGTAATCATGTGCCATAGTTGGGATATTTTCCAAAAATTCCATAAGTGGAAGGGAACTGAGTGGTTGACTGTAATCTATTTGGAGCTCTCCAGAGATTACTTGAAGCAGGTGGGCAAGGGTTCAAAGGGAAGTTTTCTCTTGCCCCAGTGCAGGATGCTGAAACAAAGACTAGGAGAAAACACTACAATGAGGAAAATTCTCATAAGACTTGCAAGTTCAGTTTTACTAATGAAAACAAAATCTTGAGCTGATCATGAGGCAAGAAACCCTTGGAGGTGTCTATCCATGTTACCTAGCCATAAGCTTATGCAGTGATTCTTCATGATATCTAAGAAGAAAATGAGTTAGATTCCATAAGCCAGAAAATAAAACTCTCTCCATAAGCTGAATATTCTATTATACTTTTATCCTACTAATATTATGAGGGTTGAATGAAAAGTAATGCCTCCACCTTCGTAAGTCCTCAACAGATGGCTGTACTGGTATGTGACAGGTACTGGCTTGTTCAGTAGACTCTCCTCTACAGTTCCATTTTGGCAGGAAGCCTTAGCATTGAATGGTTGTGTTGTTAAAGTGTGAAGTATGGAACTCTGCACAGACGGTCGGTCAATGCGACTTAAGCAATGTGCATTCATTGAATTCTTGACAGCAGAAGGTGTCACCCCAAAGGAGATTCATCCCAGAATGCAAGCTGTTTATGGTGATTGTGTTGATGTGAGTACTGTGCATTGTTGGGCAAGTAAGTTTAAAGATGTTGAGGTGAGAACATCTGACTTGCGTGACAAAGAGTTGGATGTCCTGTGACAGCAACTACCAAGTTTCACAAGCAAAGGGTTGACTGATTGATTCAGGATGATAGTTGTATCACTCAGAGAGAAATTTCAAGCATAATCAGCATTTCACAAGAACGTGTGGGTCAAATTATTGCTTTGCTTGGCTATCTGAAGATCTGTGCACGATGGGCACACAGGATGCTGACACCTGAAATGAAAGCGCACAGACTTCTTCCATGACAGCTTCAGAAAACTTGTTATTATTATTATTATTATTATTAACTTCAAACTTCCTATACCGCCACTCCCCGAAGGCTCGGAGCGGTTTACAGTTTGAACATAAAATACAAAGTGCACAAACAAAACAATACAACACAAGAGGTAGGTACTACAACTAAGACAGGGGAGGAAGACCAGGGCTCATGACCACCATGGGTCAATGAGCTCTCCAAGGTCTAGCCAGCAGTGGCTCGACCATCGAACGAGGGGAGCCTAGGAAGGTCCCACAGGTCCAGCAGTGTCCTTAGAGACCCTAAATCTGTTGGGAGGTGGTCCCCACAAGCCTGTGGGTCCGATCTCCCCCTCACCAGGATACCAGAGTTCCTGGGTTGAGGGTTCACCAGCGGGGGGGCTCTGCGTCTAAAGTTGGCATTCCAGAAGGTCCTGGCAGGGAACCTCCTGGATGCATCAGTACCAGTCCTTGTGGGCCTCTCCCTCCTGGTTCCAAGGGCTCTGGGAGTCCCCCTCTGTGGAGAGCTCTGGAGAGTCTTGGATTGAGGGGACTTCTAAGGCCCAGCCACCTCCGATAGGGGTCGTCTCTTCATCAGCGGAGCGGTAGGAGGCTCAGCTCTGGGGGCTCGACCTTCACAAGAGGGAGCCACTCGCACTTCGAGCACAGTCCTGCTCTTCTGCCTCCGGCGACGTCGTCTCCTCTTCCGGGGAGCTTGTTGCTTCCGGGGCGGGTCCACACTGGAAGCCAGGTCCTCCAAGGGCGGGACTTCTGGTGGGTGGCAGCAATCGGGTCCTGTTCCTCTTCCGGGTCCAGGCACATGGTCCTCATTGGAGACAGGGTCCTCCAAGGGTGGGACTTCCGGTAGGTGACTGGTTCTGGGTCCTGCTCCTTCTCCAGGCCCAGGCACATGGCATAGGAGGGCGTCCTCAAGGCCAGCTGCCATGCTGGGCCGCTCCAGCTCCAGTTGGCTCCCCCAACTTCTCGCGGCGTGGCGCCGGCGGGTTCGAGGGTTCCGAGAGAGGGCCAGGACGGCCGAGATGTCTAGGTCAGCCACCGATGTATCAGTCAAAGTCAGTGAACCCTCCAAACTCGTCCGCTTGTTCATCGTTGACAGAAATGTATCCAATTGTCTGGTGATTATGTGGAAAAGTGAATAGTGGTAGTTAAAGAGCACCTTATAAGGATTATTTCTGCATTTGATTTATTAAAATATTTCCATTCACACCCAAGTAATGAAGGTGGAGGCATTTCTTTTCGTTCAGCCCTTGTAATATCCAGTGGTTATTAATTCACTTTCATTTTTTCCTCAAAAACCTCATCGTGCATTTTCAGTCTTTCAAAAATTCAAATCGGGATAGACAATTTGTCAATTTCTATTAACATGCACACTTTTAGCAGCTTTCCCCACTGCCCACTCCCTTCTCCAAGCCTTCATCGTGGATCATGAAACCCAGTAGAATGAAGGAGGACACCCCTCTCCCCCCCAAATAAGGTAGGTGGCCATCTTGCTGTTGTAGCCAATAGTGACACAGGGGAAGGGGGTCGCAGGTTGAGCCCCTTTTTTGGCATGGTTGTTGCCAAGAGAGCTCAGGGAGTCCCTATTGGGCCCACTTTACGGGTCAGTGTAAAAGAGCCCTTACATAAGTCCTTTAATTCCACACCTTGCTGCTTTTCTTTCTTTTTCTTTCTTTGTTAAGAGTAAGTAAGGGGGGAAGTGAAGAATCAGCCATAAACACCATTTTCAGTCCCGATTTAAGTATTTCTAAAGCTGTTCTCTTGTGAAACAGCAAAACCTAACTTTGCAGTCATGTAAGGAGGGGCATGATGGTGGTGGCAAAGATAATGAAAAGGTACAATATATGTGCAGGTTTCGAATCAACCAATTGGGTAGGCCTCTTTTCTAGTTCAATCTATATAGCCTACTGAGATCAGAAAAACTTTATTTCCATACAGAACCTTCATAAGTTCGCCATCTATATAGGATGTACACCCACTTCAGGTTTTAACTCTTTAAAAGGCATCCCCTCTCCATAGGAAATAATGGGAATTGTCAATCTGTGAAATGCATGGGGTTGCTAAAAGCATTTTCCACTCCTCATTTAACTACAGTTCCCAGAATTCTTGGTAGGGAAAGCTATGGGGTTTAAATTGTGATTGCAGGAAAAATATGTCAGCTATCCAACATCATATATTTGCATTTAGGCTAACCCTGAACTTTTCTGCAATGAGGGGCAAAATCTTTGAGGATTTCTTCTTTATTGCCCCCCGTCCCCCCTTCCTTCCCCTTCTAAAAGTTGGGATTAATTTGACATTTCTTCAACTGAACTAGGGCCATTTTAACCATTGGAACACAACAGACAGCAATTCACAGAAGTCTCCTTTCCTCTCCCTTTTAATTCAGCTGCTCCTGCGCACCCCAGTTGAAGCACTTCTCAGACTGCAAATATAGCAATTATCCCGAGTAACGCTTTGACACTGTTACCACTGGCAAGTGGCCGGGGTGCATCAGCAGTCAAAATATCTAAGCAAGTTAACAAGCTCCTTTTACTCTCCACAGAGCAGGAGAAGAAAGGGAATCTAACCCCTGAGAAAAAGAAAATGTTAAAATAAAAGCGCAAGAAAGGCTGCTGGTGTTTGTTAAAGAAAATGGTGCCACCGTCTCGGCCTGATCAAGGTATAACATCTGAATCCCTGACAGATGTCCATGGATGCATTTGACAGGAAAGGGTTTTTCCCCCCTATGAGATGCTGTTGTTTCTTTTCTTTTCCCAGTTCAGATCTGCTTTCTGTTCTCTACTAATGAATGAATGCAGTCCACAAGCAAGGATATGTGTTCAAACTACACCTAGCGTGGATGGCTTGGTTATATCAGTACAGTGGCTAGAAAGAGGGAAGGAGAAATGGGGGGTTGCTTTTTGTTTCATTTTGAACCCCTCCTTGCCTTGCCCCATTCCCCATCCTCATCTCTCTCTTCCAAAATACCCCCAACATGTACTGCACAAAAGACATCTAAACTCATTAAGTAAATTCCCAAAGAACTATTAACAAATCATTTTGTGGCGGCCTGAGATATCAGATTTAATTAGGTGATCAGTGTTGATGGGGTGCAAAAACAAAAGCCATCTCCTGTCTGAAAATGTCCAGGTCTGATATATAGACCCCATTCTCCCTTGTATGGCATAGACAATAATTGAGCTTTATTAAAAGAGAGGGAAAGAGAAGAGGAGGCAGGATTTCAGACAAAAGCATTCAACCAAGATTTGTTTTCCTTTCTCACCAGGTAACTTTAAAGGGTAGGGGAGGCAATGGCGTGTACAAGCCGGTTATAAAGGAAGAAAGCGCTAACCTGCGTTGAGAACTGAATACAAAGCAGTTCTAACAAGCATAATTTTTGCAAGCGATTAATCAAAATGTATTTAGCAAGTCATTTCCAATGATAATCAACAGACCCGCTTAAAACAATAACCATTTGGCAATGACAACACTGTTTGCTCATTCTGATGTAAGCGGGCTTTGATGCCTGAAATAAAACACAGAGCTTCCAATGACTAAAGTTTTTTAACATGATAAATTACCTGACCAAGAAAATGCCATTATGTGGCATTAAGGATTCAATATATGCATCTTAAGCCTTCTGTGTCACAATGTATGCCGCCATCACAGTGCAGTGTGGAGGTCTTCCTTGCCTTCCTTTTTCCTTTTCACCTTATCACAGATTTTTTCTTCTTCAAGACAAATATCTCTGTATTAGAAACCATTAGCTTGCTACCAGTAGGTTATTAATATTTGGTTGAGTCCTTTTTTATTTTTCTTTCTTTCTTTTCCCCCTCCCCCAAGTTACTACTATACAACTGAATAACTGCTGTATTTATTGAGTTGAAGTGATTACACCTCTACATTAAAAAACTTATATGGAATGACTATGGCACAGTTTGGACTAAGACTATGAATGGCATGATTTTAATATGAAATGTAATGTTTTTAAAAGTTTAATGTGTTTTTAATCTTAATCTAATTTAATTTTAATTTTTTGGAATTGCATGTGTTTTAAGACATTGAGTTGTTGCCTCTATGTAAGCCGCCTTGAGTCCCCTTCAGGGAAGAGAAAGGCAGGGTATAAATAGAGGAAAGAAAGAAAGAAAGAAAGAAAGAAAGAAACAAACTTGGGGAAACATTCCTGTTCCTAAGTCTTTTACAAGTCTTGTGTGAAATTAGCATTCACATGGAATAAAGACAAGAGAGCGAGATAGAGAGAAATCAAGGTTGCAGTCCCCTGCACGTTTGCTGAAGAGAAATGCCCAACGTATCAATAGTTATTTCGAGTGAAATGTCTGGCAATGATTTCTAGGTCCACTCATTCCATTCTTTTTGAAGGAGTTGTAACTATTTTTTTTTGGATATACACTAAGCTCTTTTTTTAAAAAAAACCACCACATGATTTCCCAAATTTGGTTTGAAGGACAACTTTTCACCTCTCTCCTTTTAAAATATTTTTAAAGTTGGGGTGGTAAAGTGTAATTTCAGTGATGCACAGATGCACTTTAACTTTAAAAAATAACAAAAGAGAAAAGTGCAAAAACTTATATTTGGTTGAATTAGAAAGAAACCCACTTGAAAGTGATGGGATATACAAACTGCAAATAAATAGAAATAAATATTCCCAATTGTCATTTGTGATGCAGGATCCTTCAAACACTTTGTTATGAGAATGTCACTTTGCAAAATGGGGTGCTCCAAGAGTAAGCAGAAGGTTCAATTGCTGTGGGAAAGAGTAATTCTGGTCTTGCTTCATCATGGAATTTGCAAACCTCTATTTTTGAAATACCTCCAATCATGATTGTTAAAATACTGTTCACACACAGTCCTCATTTAGAAATGTGAAATAATAGAATTTCTCTGACAATATGGTTCATATAAAGGAGCTACACCCTGCAGTGTATTGTCACAGTGAGACTCACCCAATAATAATAATAATAATAATAATAATAATAATGGTTTTGAAGAGCAAATTAATTGGTGGAAATACTATCAAGGCTATCAACACCTGAGCCATCTCCTCATCAGATACACTGCTGGAATTGTGAACTGGACAGAAGCAGAGCTGGATGATCTGGACATTAAAACAAGAAAACTGATGACAATCCACTACTCATTACACCCGCGTAGTGATGTTGACAGATTTTACCTGCCCAGAAATCAGGAGGCAGAGGGCTTCTGCAAGTGAAACAAATGGTAGAAGAAGAGAAGCATGCACAGGCAGATTATGTGAAAGGCAGTGAAGAACCAACATTGAGGGAAGTCAATAGAAGTAAACTGCTTAAAGTGCAAAAGACAAAGAGTGAATACTGGAAATACACAATCCAGAGCAGAAGAGAACACTGGCGAAAGAAGGCCATCATTTCTAGAATATGTTTTGTTCTCCCGGCAAGTGTACAGCTGACAAGTGTATGCTCCTTTGGATGCACCACTCCCAGATTTTCATCGTTAGAGTGTTCAGGGAGGTCGAATGGGTTCCTCCCTGCTTGTTCACATAGTACATTACCCTAGTATTGTCTGTTGCCAGCTGCACTATGTGATCTCTGAGTACTATCTCAAATGCCCTGAGTGCCTTTTCCACTGCCATCATTTCTAGAATATTTATGTGGTATGATTCCTCTAAATTTGACCACTTCTCTTGTACTGTTAAATGGTCTACATGGGGCCCCCAACCCTTGAGGGATGAATCCGTAGTCAACACTCTCGTCGGAGTGGGAGGATGAAAGGGCACACCTGTACAAACATTGCTGTGTTTCATCCACCAGTGTAGTGAGTCGCATACTCCCTCTGGCAGATCCAGATGGGTTGAAGGACATTGGTGCAAGGGATTGTAAACAGACAGGAACCATGATTGTAAGGGTCTGAGCCTGAGTCTCGCATACTGGGTGACTGCCATTGTAGACGCCATGTGGCCCAGCAGCACCTGAATGTCCCTTGCTTTTACAGTCCTTGCACCTATTATTGCTAAAATAATGTTCTGAAGATTCTGGAATCTGTCGGGTGGTAACGTTGCCTTCTGCTCCACGGAATCCAGCTGTGCACCAATGAACTGAGTCTTCTGTGTTGGGATGAGGCTGGATTTTTCCCAGTTCACTATGAGACCTAGGGACTGGAGAAAAGAAAGAGTATTCCTGGTGTGTTCTAATAACTCATTTCTATTTCCACTCACTATCAACCAGTCATCAATATATGGGTATACCATGATGCCTTTCATGTGTAAATGGGCTGCTACTACTGCCATACACTTTGTGAACACCCTTGGTGCTGTTGAAAGTCCGAATGGCAGAACATTGAAATGATACACCTGTGGTCCCACACTAAATGCTAGAAATTTCTGATGACTTGGGTGAATTGATATATGAAAATAAGCATCTTTAAGATCCACTGTTACGAACCAATCATTTTTATTTAGCAGTAGTAGAATTGTTTTTAGGGAGACCATTCTGAATTTCTTAGGAGTTATGAAATTATTTACTCCCCTCAAATTTAGTATTGGCCGTAGGCCACCTCCCTTTTTTGTAACCAAAAAATATTTAGAAAAGAAACATTGACTGAAACTTTCAGGATATACTGGGGATATAGCTCCCTTACACAACAATTTATCTATTTCCTCTAGTAATGGGGGTGAAGGGGATGTAACTTTCACTTGTCCAACAGGTGGTAAGTCATTGAACTCTATTCTATATCCCTCTTTAACTATACTCAACACCCATGAATCTGTTGTTATCGAGGACCAGACCTCATGGAAGGAGCTTAAACGATCAAGAAAAGGCTGTTGCTGTGGGTCTGACATAGAGCAAATGCTCTCTTGTATACAACAGGAAGGAATCAACAAATTATGAAATTGAACTTGGGCTACAGGCCCTAGGGCAACTTGCCCTTTAACAGGCAATGTCTCAATGTCAAAGACGCTGCTTATTTCCTCCTCCTCGGCCTGGTTTGTTTGGGTAAGGTTGGAACCGACCCTTGAAGCCATACTGTTGTGGTTTCCTCTGCTGAAACTGTCTGTTGTTCTGGGGAAACCTTTGGCGTTGCTGGCCATAATAGTTACCTGTATTCCTTCGGTAGTAAGGCAACGATGACTGCCATCTGGCTCTTTGTTGATTTCCTCCTTGTCTCTGGTTTCCGATGACTTGCATGGACTTCTTCATGTCCTGTGTATGGTTAATCTTGTCCTCCGTTTCCGGGTTGAAGATACCGTCTTCATGCATCGGAAGTTCCTCAGCTATCGCCCTATGTTCCTCGGATAGGGAGGATGCGCGAAGCCATGCATGGCGGCGTACAGATGTTGCTATAGCGAATATTTTACCAGCTGACTCCGCCATATGTTTTGCAAACTCCTTTTGGTATTTAGCTAATAGGTGTGCCTCTGTTTGGAAAGATAATGGTGTATGCTTATCCTCTTCCGATACTTGATCGATGAAGGGAGACATCATTTCCCACAAGAATGTCTGATATGCACTCATGTAGGTTGCAAAGTGCGCCATCCTTACAATGAGTCCTGCCGCCATATGGGTTTTCTTCCCAATGATGTCTAATTTCCTACCTTCCTTTTCGGCAGGTGTCATGTTTGTCTTCTTTGGGCGTTTGCCCTGGCACACTTCCGCTATCACAGTGTTTGGCTGTTGTGGTCGGTATGCCCAGACTGCAGAAGACAAATCAATTCTATAAAAGTTATCCACTTTCTTAGGAAGTGCTGGGGTTAGTAGTGTTGCAACACCTTGTACCTTGGCTAATTTCAGTAAGAATGATAATGCCGGCAGTAATGTATTGTTTGGGATGTTTTGTTGTTCTGCCGGGAACATAAAATACTCTATTGCTTCTGGTGGCTTAGGAATTGGTAAATCCAATGCTCGTATCATTCTTTGCACTATCTCTGAAAGTTTATCCATGTCATCTTCGACTACAGACCCTTTCTCTTGGTCTTTAACATTCTCTGTAATGGTAATCAATTCTTCCTCAGAAGCTTCAGAGTCTTCCCCACATACATATTGATGTTGGGAGTCATCCTCATCCATTGTGTTTTGGTCATGAGAGTGTTGAATTGGCGTAGCAAGGGGCTGATTCACTGTTAAGTAACCTGAAGAAGTTGCCTGAGTCTTTTCTCTATTATTGCCTATTGGCAATGTCTGCACTATAAGCCTGGCTTGTTCTTTGTTACTTTGTTTCTTTTTCTGACTAATGATAGGAATAGCATTAGGCATCAAACTTTTATTTATAGTGATAGCGGCAGCCTTGCCTTGTTGGAATTGCTGCCACATGCAGCCTTGCATTGCTAGTGCTTGCCAAAAGGCTGGAGGAAATCCTTGCCATTGTTGACCACCCATGGGCATGTGTTGTTGTGGTTGCCCTTCTGTGCTTCGACCCTTATTCCTCCTTTTCTTATGTTTTTTCCTAGATCTCCTTTCTGGAGAACTAGAGGAGGAAGATGAGGTGGAGGTTGAACTGGATGACGTCATCGATGTCGAGGGGCTCCGATGCCGACGCTTGCGACCCTTTCGAGATGGGGCGCTTCCTCGGGTTCGATCCGTAGCGTTCGGGCTGCCTCGGGGTCGAGCTTTGGCATTCGGGCTTTCTCGGGCTCGGAAGGTAGGAGACGAGCCCGTTCCAAATGGCCCGGATGGAATTGGAGGAGCTGAGCTCGAAGCATTTACCTTGCCTAGGCCGCTACATGAGGGTCTATTAGGAGGCGTGTCATATGACGTATCGTCCTGGGCTGTCTCAAAGGGAGCCAGAGAGGTCGCCCCCTCGCCCTTATGCAGATTAACTGCTTCAGCCTCTGTCGTCGACGCCCTAATGGGCGGAACTTGATTCGGCTCCCTATCTGCCCTCGCGGGCGGGTTTTGAGCCGGTTTTCCAGGCTTGGATTTCTTTATTTTTGCTTTTTTTGAATCCAGGGGCAGCTTGATCTTCAGCTTGTTTTCAGGTAAGGCAATTTTAGAGTCTTTTTAAAAGGGAATTTCTTCCTGCTGCCCCGCAGGGAGCAGAGCGGCTTTTTCATAAAGAGCCGCTTTTACCCGTAGCTCCCTGTTCCTCCTTGTTTGAGGAGTAAAGGCTTGGCAAATATCACAATTCTGGGAGAGATGGATCTCTCCCAGGCAAGCCAAACATTCTTCGTGTGCGTCGTTATCTGGAATTTTACTTGGGCACGATGCACACCTTTTAAAGGAAGACGTAGTCATGTTTTATCTTCTTAGTAATATCAATTTTATAAATAAACTGTCTCAAATTTATGTCTCTTCGTCTCCGTGATGCCTCTATGCGGCGGAAGAAGAGAACTGGCCGTTGGCCCCTCGCTTGGGCTATTTATAGTGGCGGGGAGAGTGCGCGGGGCCAACTGTAGATTTTTAACTGTCGAAGTCTCGAGATCTCCGGTTGCCTGCGCGAGCGCAGGAGGTATTACCATAAGTGCTATTCACAGCTGACCACGATGGGAAAACAATAGATCACATCCTCAGCTGCTGCAAGAAGATCGTGCAGACAGACTACAAGCAGAGGCATAACACCGTTGCTCAGATGATTCATTGAACCTTGTTCCGCAAATACCATCTGCCTGCAACAAAGAACTGGTGGGATCACAAGCCTGAAAAGGTTACAAAAAAATGAACACTTCAAACTACTCTGGGACTTCTGAATTTAGACTGACAGAGTTTTGGAGCACAATACTCCTGACCTCACGATTGGGTAAAAAAACAAAGCATGGATCATCGATGTTGCAATCCCAGGTGACAGCAGGATTGAAGAGAAACAACTGGAAAAGCTGACACGATATGAGGATTTAAAGATCGAACTGCAAAGATTCTAGCATAAGCCAGTCAAGGTGGTCCCAGTGGTGATCAGTACACTGGGTGCAGTACCTAAAGGAAAAAACAGTAATCTATAGTGCAAATGCACAGAGAGAAGGACAAGAAAACATACGTCAGAACTATTATGAATAGCAAAAAATATAACACTTCAGGACTCTTTACTACCTTACTTCGGATTCCTTCACCATACAACACATCTGGCCATGGACACTTTTTTGCTGCTGAAGGTTTATGGAGAGATAACATTTTCCAACTACAGAGACTATCATAATATATGAGCGTTCTACAAGCGACTCCATTCATTGTTGATTACTTATAGTCTATGTGAATTGTTCTATGTTACTTTACATTGATGGCTATTCACCGTCTCTGAGGAAATTATCTCCTCCATACCTCGTAGGTAGTGTCTGATGATTGCACAGTGTATCACATATCCATTTAATATAGTGTTATATTTTTTGCTATTCATAATTGTTCTGACATATGTTTTCTTGTCTTTCTCTTTATGCATTTGCACTATAGATTACCGTTTTTTCTGTGTGTTTTTTGTTCCCCATAGCTTACCTCCAGTTAGCACTGCAGTGCCTAAAGACCTTGTCCTGCACTTAAACACAATCAGCGCTGACAAAATTACCATCTGCCATCTGCAGAAGGCCACCTTACTGGGATCTGCACACATTATTTGCAGATACATCACACAGTCCTAGACACTTGGGAAGTGTCCGACATGTGATCCAATACAACAGCCAGCAGAGTGATCCTGTCTGCTGTGGACTCATCTTGTTGTGTTTCAAAGAACAACAACAGCAACAACAACCTGCCTGTCCCCAAGGCTCTGGGCAGTTTTCAACATAGAATTAAAATACAACACATAAGTAAAAATGACCAAGTACCAAGAGTAAGAACTGACCATGGAACAACAGACTGGTTCAAGATTGGGAAAGGCATACAACAGGGTTGTATACTCTCACCCAACCTATTCAACTTGTATGCAGAACACATCATGCGATGTGCAGAGCTTGATGAATGCAAGGCTGGGGTTTAAATTGCTGGAAGAAACATTAACAACCTTAGATATGCAGATGATGCCACTTTTATGGCTGAAAGTGAGGAGGAGCTGACAAGCCTTCTAATCAAGGTGAAAGAAGAAAGTGCAAAAGCTGTGTTGCAGTTAAAAATATTAAAAAACCAAAATTATGGCAACAAGAATGATTGATAACTGGCAAATAGAAAGAGAAAATGTGGAGGCAGTGGCAGATTTTGTATTTCTAGGTGCAAAGATTACTGCAGACACAAACTACAGCCAGGAAATCAGAAGACACTTACTTCTTGGGAGGAGAGCAATGTCCAATCTTGATAAAATAGTGGAGAGTAGAGACATCACACTGGCAACAAAGATCCGCATAGTCAAAGCAATGGTATTCCCCCTAGTAACCTACGGATGTGAGAGCTGGACCATAAGGAAGGCTGAGCGAAGGAAGATAGATGCTTTTTAACTGTGGTGCTGGTGGAAAGTTCAGAGAGTGCCTTGGACCGTGAGCAGATCCAATCAGTCCAAACTTCAGGAAATAAACCCTGACTGCTAATTGGAGGGAAGAATATTAGAGGCAAAGATTAAGTACCTTGGCCACATCATGAGAAGAAAGTAAAGCTTAGAGAAGACAATTATGCTGGGAAAAATGGAAGGAAAAAGGAAGGGGGCTGACAAGGGCAAAATGGATGGATGGCATCCTTGAAGTGGCTGGCTTGACTCTGAAGGAGCTGGGGGAAAGGACGGCTGACAGGGAGCTCTTATGTGGGATGGTCCATGAGGTCACGAAGAGTCGGAAGTGACTGAACAAATGAACAACAACAAAGTAAAAATATATAGTACGCCTTCCACCCATTATGACCTTGCTAGATATGCCAATAAATATGTCAGTCTTAAAACTAAATGTTTAAATGGCAGATGTATTATGCTCACTATCTTTAAAAGTTTCCTTTCTAGAACTCAAAAAGTCAAGAAAAATAATTTGGAAGTACTTTCAACTTTCTTTATCTAACTCCCTGACAGTTAATTTGGTGTGAAAAACTGCAACAGTAGAAAACAGATGTTAAGAGGCCAACATATAGTTAAGGTCAAAGCAAACATAAAACATGACTTTTCCCCCCTTTTGGATGGTGCGGGAGAGCGATTTGTCCAGCAACAGGTTTTCTCCGAAACCTGCCTTTTTATTGTTCTGCTCCTGCTATCGGCAGACTATACAATGGAATACTGTCTGCCATCGTGCAATACCTCTCAGCACTAGTAATTTAAGACTTTCTTCTCTGTAATACACTAAACCATCATAACCTGTCTCTTCCTATTTAGTTTAACCTACAACCACCACATACTGATTTGGCTGTGTGTGGCTTTCTCTATTGCCATTTATTACTCTGCTCGACTCCTGAAATTCTGTTTGCAATTTAAGGCCACAAATTAGAAGCGTAAGTCATCTGTTTCCTATAATCCTCCTGTCAGGGCTGGAATCACATTTGGAGCTCAGCACCATGGCTAGTCCTGGGCCCTTAAAGCTACTCTGATTGGTTAAGCAGGCCAAGAGCTGTACTCTGAATAAATAAAATACATTGAAGTGCAGGGCTTAAGAGGGAGAGGGAGGGAGAGGAAAGGGAAAAGGAAAGGACGGGAAAGGAAAGGACATCTCTCTGGGGCATCTATTATTTTTATCATATGTAGAACCAGTGGCAAAATAAATAATCAGAATAATTGTATGCATTACAATCTATCACATGATATTTATAAGGCAATTATAGGATTTGGGGTTTCTTTGCTTAAAGTGATCTGTTTGTATTCAAAGATAGAAATGTTGTCATTCATTCTGCCTTCCATACAGAGCATATTCTGTTAATGTGTCTGTTCTTGCTAATCTAATTAACTCTTCCCCCTCATAAGGTCCCTATGGACATTTGTACATCTTGGAAAAAACACTTCCTACCCCCCTTCTGTCATACATTTACTTTAATGAATCTCTTTTTTTATCTGTAAGATACTATTTTAAAGCATTTGTTACCTGCCGTCCCAATGTATACTCACCCTCTAAAGAAGTGTGATACTATGCATGAATATTCTGAAGTGAGTCTCGCTGCGTCTCCGCTGCAGCCTTAATTAAATAAATAGAGCCTTCATGCAAACAGCTGAGACTATCATGGCCACGTGATTGCTATTTACCTGGGTGCTTGAAATTGTATTTACGGCAATCAGCAACACACTCTGCTTTTAGGTCTCTCCACAGCACAGGGCTAAAAAAATCATAAATTATTATACCTTGCCTTGAATTGTATGTTTTGTAAGATCTTACTGTGCATTGCAAAAAGGACAAGGTTAAACAGAGCTATGCAAAAAGAATAACCATGTGGATGGGAAAATGTATCAAGAACAGCCAGCCTGATATAACAATTTGAGTATTATACTGCAAAGCTGAGTTTGAATCCCTGCTCAACCATGAAAACCCACTGGGTAATCTTCAGCAAGTCACACTCGCTCAGGGCCCTACCATGCTACACTGGTATAGCACTATTATTCCACTTTAACTGAAATGGCAACATTCGGAAGGCGGATTGGAAAATTGGGATTCAGCCTGGGGTGGAGGGGTTACATCCTCTCTGAAGACATAAGTTTTCAGTTTGGGGGTCCTCCTGGACTCAGCACTGAACCTGCAAGTCCAGGGTTTCTGTGGTAGACAGGAGTACCTTTCCACCTTATCGTAAAGGTCAGGTAAAGCGTCCCACTTTGCCTAGCTTCTGGTGAGGAAAGAGGGAGCAGTGGGGTGAATCTGTTGCCCCAAGTGCATCTCCCTCTTACAACGCTTTCTCCATTAGATCCAGCAAAACACAGGAAGCTTCCCATGTTACCTGGAAAGTACCTGGTGTGACAATTCTACCCTAGTTAGGGGCAGAGTTACAGGAGATGTCATCTGATGGCTGCCTTGGGGCTCTGCCTCTAAAGCTGACTCTAATCATCCTAAGACACTTATTTTGAGCTATGTGATGAGGTCATATGGTAGAGTCAAACGGTATAAATGTACTAAAAATTCTGTGGAATCCTATGATTTACAGTTTAGGGAGAAGCATTTTGAATTTTCAGCCAGAGAGGTCTTGGGCCTCACTAGACTACAAACACCGGAATTCCACGGAATACAGCCAGAACAGTTAAAGTAAAATGATAGTGCTATAATAATATAGTGTGATGGGATATTCAACCTTAGAGGAAGGAAATAATAAGCCCCCTATGAACAAATCTTGGCACAAAACCTTGTGATATATTCACCTTAACATTTCCATAAGTCAACAACAACCCGAATGCACACAACAATGAAACAACATTCAAGAATTGCTAACCACAAGCCATTAAGACCACATTGTAGTAGTCTCTCAGGAAGCACCCTCGAAGCCATAAGATGAATTCCAGGAGACTAGGCTTGAAATCCCTGCTCAGAAACAGAAACCTAGCAGGTGATCATAGGCAAGTCAGACTTCCTTGGCATCAGAGGAAGGCAATTGCAAACCCCATCTGAACAAATCTTGCCAAGAAGGTCCCATTTTAGGGCTGCCAAGAAAACCCCACTTGAAGGTACTGTATGCAACAACAATAATTACCAAGTGTGTCATATTGCTACTGGGTCCAAACCATTATCTTAAAATACATTTGATTACTTATTTTAAAAAAGTAGGTATGATTTGTATCTCTGCAAAGACAGCAATAACTGTGACCATATAAAATAATCCAGGAAACACATGAAGCAGGTTAAATCCAAGACAGTACATTTTTCAATTCTTTGAAGAAAAACTATAAAAACTGTTAGTACTTAAAAGTTACAAGGATTTTTTTTAAAAAAAGAGCATTCAATTGCTCTTTGTGTTTCTGTATCTTCAAACTTGGCTATGCTTTTAAATCAAAGCTGGCAGGCTATTACTTTTAAGTATGTACAAAGTTATTTAGAAGTTGGAGAGGGGAATAAGAATTGGCTAAGACATGATATTCTGGAAGCATCTGTTACGTATGGTCTGCAGTTTGGTTTTTTTTTGGGGGGGGGGGAACCTGGTGCATTCAGCATTACACAAATAAATGTGCATTATGAGCCCCTAATACACAAATGCAAAGTTGTGTCAAGATTCATTTACAGCACGCACCATGATGACTCTTGAGCAAAAGACCCTGTCTTGATAATGAATGCCCATTATTATAAATAACTGCACAACAGAAAATCATTCACCAGAGACAAAAGCACACCAAAAGCATTCTGTTTACTCCTGAGCTGAGATGCCAGTATGGATGCTATTAAAAGAGCTGGGTGCTGGTAATGCAGCTGGAGCGTTGCCATGTAAATTAGGCACATGGGGAAGATTGCCTCTCTTGCTGTGTTGCAAAGTGCTAGTAGGGTTTCCCGGCCTGCACAGAGAATAGCATATATTTCTGATTATGGATGAACCCGACCATCTTGAGATCGAAACATAATCTGCTAAGCAACTGAGCTGTAGTCTAGCAGTTTCCATTCATGATTTTTCCATTTGAATTAAACATCAGGGCCTGAGACATTTTCCTACCAGAGCAAAGTATATAATGGCACATGCACACTTCCAAATCTAGTTTGTGTCTAAGTTACAATTACACCAATGTGGAGAATGGTGAGTGAAACAGTTTTCTTCAACCCATCTAAAGACAACGATGTGTTTTAAGACATGTAGGCTAGACTACTGGAATCCATATGCAAGTCCTCCAGAACTTCACCGATGAAAATTTTGATGACATCCATTGATACTGCTACCTCCTGCAAAAGGTGGTAACTCTTCACCAACTTTCTTCTCAAATGAAGGACTGAATAATTTCAGCAATTCTTGAAACACCACACGGTTTCTAGAGCCTATTCTAAACTTGGGATTTATTGCATGCAAAATTTGCAAATGTTATTCTGCACAGAAAATAGAATTTTCTATGAAGGAGTCTTTTTCATTCAGAAACTATTATTTCATGGCAGAAATATTTTCTGTGCAAAAAATGTGTTTTATTTGCAAATCAAAAATTTACAAATCTTGCAAAGTGTTAAGTTAATTAAACTTAACAATTAAAGCATTTTCCAAAAGGAAATTAAAACCCCTAGAGTCCTAGTCCAGAATTCAGACCACTGCACCATGTGACTCTCAAACACGTCACTTGCTTACAATTTATAGGACACAATATTTAATTCTGCATTTCCCCACAAAAGTATTGCAAATTAAATACAAGAGATCAGGCTGCCCAACCAGTAAATCCTTTCAGCACCATGTTTATTTGGCCACAGATTTAGCTCTATCACTAAGGACTTCATCCTGTGAACTTCAGGCTCTGTTTCAATGCACTTGAGAAATTGAGTCCCATGGGAGTCTCCCAGAGGCCATCAGATGACATAAAGACCCTTTTAGTAAGACTCCATGGGACTCCCAGGCACATGAAAACAGACCAAAGACCTCTGTCAAAAGTTGGATGTCAACTGATTCCTGATAGAGAAATGTGGAGTAAAGCGCAGAAAAACAGAGCAAGAAATAATAAGTTGGGATTGCTGGACCTCCCTGAAGATGGGGAAAGTGTCAGGCCCCAGGCCCTTGTCTCCATAGAACCAGACCACCGCCATGTTAGCATTCAGATGCCAGCCAGGCCTGGCTGCCTTTCTCCTGCAAACCAACTGTAAGGCAAGCAGGGTGAAGCATTCAAGGCTGCTACTGTTGTTCAAGCCGGTGCTGATAAGTAAAGGCGCTGGGAAGCTCGGAGATGGGGTGACTCCTGCTTGCCCATATGTCCATTGTTAATTGGGCTTACATACCTTACTGCTGAGGGGATCTAAACAGCAGCTGGGATCCATCCTGTGTGAACTGACACTCGACGTAAAGTACGTTGAGAGCTTCAAAGCCTTAAAGAACTATAAAAACCCTGGGCCTTACATCCATCCCCATCTCGAGCCAACTTTGCATCTTCAAGACCATGGAATCCTGAACAGGCCACTGGGCCTTCCTGCTAAGAACTTTGCCTGCCAAGCTTGCTTATTGCCTCTTTGGATCTGGCCCGTTTGGGCATAAATCAAAAGTAAAATTCAAAGGGTTAGCTGCAACACAAAGGATGTCTTTTTCTTTTGTATATATTTCTTTATTGGTAGTATCTTTTCAAAATCACTTGGCGTGGAACATATATATTTCTTCCCAAATGGGGATGTGGAATTGTTGAATTATCCAAAAAACAATAATCACAGAACTCTCAAAACCGATAAATCCAAAAATAATAATGTATATCCATACTTCATAGACTTGTTATATATATAATCCGGATTGAGGGGCTCTTGAGGGTCGATGGACTGTGTATCTAAAGGCCTCTCCGTTTCGCCAGAAAACTGGCTTCATCGGGACCCAAAAATTTATGCTCCGTCTGGGCATAAAGACTTTGTTTTGCTTTGAATCCTGATTGCTACGGGACTATAATCAATTGATGCATTTATTGAACACTGCTGCTATTTTGCTGGTGCCACTTTAAGGCATTTAGACTGACTTCTAGCCTCTTCTCTTTAACCAGTTATTCTAAATAAACGTTTTGTACCTCAGCTGGACTCTGTGGTTTATCAAGGGAGGTTCCAAGGGAACTGTGTGAGACAATTCACTCTGCTTCCCCCTGCTTCCCCCATGCCTGTCTGGTGAGGTCCTAAGAGTAACTAACTACCATATACACTGACCTAAAATCAAATATGTTTGAAGTGTTTTGTTTTATTTTGTTTAGAGGATTTTTTTTAGGAGGTGGGATTTTTTTTAAAGTTCAGTTACAATTTTGAGACCAGGTTCATACATGCAGGTCCTTCATAACTGCTGTTCCAAATTTTAGTCTTCTTTTATTTTTTTTTACTAAACTGTTTGCTTTAATTTTTGACTGAGCTAAGTGTCTTCAACATCCACTCAAAAATCATGTAAATAATCTGTGGCCATTATTTGCGTTTTCTTCATGTTCAACTGTAACTCTGCTTTATTTCTCAACTTTCCTCAATAATTATTGAAAGTATTTGCTATTTTCTACTAGTAGTATGGAATGAGAGGTCTAAGCATCCTAGGGTACCAGATTTTATTTGTTTGTTTTATTTATTTACTTTATTTATACTCCACCTGCCTTTCTGAGGGGACTCAAGGTGACTAACAGTCATAACACTCTGATCAATTTAAAACAAAGCAATTTTTTTTAAAAAAATTAAACAGTATTACGCTTAAGTTAAAAATACAGTTAAATACCATTAAAATGCATTTTTAAAAAATTCTCATCCCCCCCCCCCAAATCCCACCTAAAACCTCCCCAGCAACATGTCTCTTATCCTTCTCCAAACACCTGCCTACAGAAAAAAGTCTTGACCTGATTATAGAAGACCAACAGGGATGGACTTTCTTGGGAGGGAGTTATACTATCTGGGGGTCCTTCCACACAGAATATCAAGGCAGAATATCCCACATTTTCTGTTTTGAACTGGATTATCTGAGTCCACACTGCCATATATTCCAGTTCAAAGTTGAAAATGTGGGATTTTATTCAGCTGTGTGGAATGGCCCTGGGAGATGCCACTAAAAAGGCCCTCTCCCATATTCCCACTTGTAAGCCAATCAGGGTCAGCTGTGGTTAGTACTTGGATGGAATACTGCCCCAGCATGCCAGATCTGTAAGACTATATTTCAAAGGAAGGAACTGGTGAAACCACATCTGAGGATACATTCACTAAGAAAACCTAAAGGAAATTCATAGGGTTGCCATAAGTCAACAGCTGACATGAAAGCACGTGCACACGCAATATGGAGTCATTTGCATTTCTTTAAATTGTTGCTGTTCTCTTTGCGATTTTCGTACCTCCTTCCTTTTCATCTAGTTCATATTTCTATATAGGTTTCTCGAGAATGTTTCATAATAATGCATGCTATAAAGTATTTGGCAATTCAAGGAAATATAATAATACATACATTTGGAATTTCAATTAATCTAAAAATGTGATGTTTCTCTGCTTTCTCTTATGTCCCATCACTCTACACTAGCTATGTGCCTGGCTCATGGCAAACTCTTCTAAACAGCATCAGTATCTGAGCTTCTGATTATTCCAATGGCCCTCCAGGCTATTTGGATAAATGATGTGGCACTGTAATCATTGCAGTGTCTCAGTGATCTAGGAATGTAGTCATTCTCAGCATTTTAAAGGATGGAAGAACTGAGTCACAGATTCTGGTTCCATCCATGTGGATGGCAATCTGCATTCAATGAAACCAGAATGGTATGAAACAAGGTTTACTTTATCTCAAGGCATTACTAAGTTCAACAACCAATTGTTCCAATTGTTCCATGGCCTATGGCAATACACCAGGTTCTGTAAGGCTAATTAAAGTAAGAAATGTAGAATTATATCCCAGAAAGGAAAATGGAAGATAGCATACTGAGAACGATCACACTGAAATTTGAAGAGTTGCATTCTACTGATTTTCCCTCCTGCTTTTTCTGTTTTGATTAAATCAAGGCACATACAAATCTACAAAACTAGTAATGGGTGAGCATTCCTTGGCTCACTTGGGAACTGGGCTTGGCCAAACTAGGCTATTTTTTAAGTGAAGCAACTACATCATTTTGATCAAGGGGAAAGGAACATTGCCACTCTAACATGTGTTCACTGCCAGAATCTTGTCAATGATCTGTTGAAAAGTCTGATGTCAGGCCTCTGTTATACTCTTAAGCTCCCCAAAATATACCTTTAGCTGCAATTTTAGTGTGGCTTATTCAGGACAAAATATACCAATTATGTGTTCTT
The DNA here is from genome assembly GCA_030556195.1 of Anolis apletophallus. Classification (NCBI taxonomy): domain Eukaryota; kingdom Metazoa; phylum Chordata; class Lepidosauria; order Squamata; family Anolidae; genus Anolis; species Anolis apletophallus. Next base: position 138,388,554 of record JARBWK010000002.1, on the reverse strand, counting down.
CAAAATAAAAACATACAACAAAAAGTCAACACAAATGTTTACTGAAGTATGAAAAAATGCTACAGAATCTAGAACTGGATACAACACTATAAATCCTATTGTTATATTATCTATTTAAAGTCAAGATAAAGTTATAAACATGAGTTAAGACTGTGTTTCTCAACCTGGGGGTTGGAACCACTGAGGGGGAGGTCACAAGAGGATGTCAGCGGGATCGCCAAAGATCATCAGAAAATACAGTATTTTCTGTTGGCCAGGGGGGTTCTATGTGGGAAGTTTGGCCCAATTCTATGGTTGGTGAAGTTCATAATACTCTTTGATTGTTGGTGAACTATAAATCCCAGCAGCTACAACTCCCAAATGTCAATGTTTATTTTCCCCAAACTCCACCAGTGTTCGCACTTGGGCATATTGAGTATTCATGCCAAGTTTGGTCCTGCTCCGTCATTGTTTGAGTCCACAATGCTCTCTGGGTAGGTGAACTACAACTCCAAAACACAAGGTCAGTGCCCACCAAACACTTCTGATATTTTCTGTTGGTCATGGGAGTTCTATGGGCCAAATTTGGTTCAATTCCTTCATTGGTGGAATTCAGAATGCTCTTTGATTGTAAGTTAACTATAAATCCCAGCAACTACAACTTCCAAACAACAAAATCAATGCCCCCCCCAACCCCACCAATATTCAAATTTGAGCATATCAGGTTTTTGTGCAATTTCGGTTCAGTGGATGGAAATACATCTTGCATATCAGATATTCATATTATGATTCATAACAGTAGCAAAATTACAGTTACGAAGTATCAATGAAAATAATTCTATGGTTGGGGGTCACCACAACATAAGGAACTGTATTTAGGGGTTGCGACATTTGGAAGGTTGGAAAACAATAGGTTAGGAGGAGAGAGGGTTGTAGCTTGATTGTGTCTGAATTGATATTTTTATATGTGCATATGTTTTAAAGTTATTTTTATTTATTTATTAAGAACCCATGACTCTCCAGATATTGATGCACTGGGCTAAGAGATTTTTCTATTAGCCAAAAGACATGAACTGAAAACTAATTGTAAAAAAAAGCTAAGACACATCATGCAGGTATACCAGCTAGTACATTTATATCTAAAAATACTTTAAAGAGTCAAGCAAGTAGATGCTGCAGAGCCTTTAAAATATAGTGTAAAATGATGTTCATAACCCAAGAAACTAGTCACAAATGTTTAGCAAATTTACCAGAAAAAGAAAAACCTCTGACTTCCCTAGATGCTAGAAGCTAAGTCAGCATTTCCAAACATTACCAACTTAGAATCAAAGGCTCAGCATATTTCTGGATCAACCTCTTCTCTGCTGGTAATAGTTCTTTGTATGAGTTATCCTTTATGTTGACTCAATGTTTATTATACATTTCGGGGGGTGGAAGTGTACAAAAAACATAAACAATTAGCTGTGCAAAATAAAAACCATCATAACTCAAGTTAGCCACACAAAAGTTTTGTTATAGTGCTGAAAATGCTGCTGTGCCGGAGCCAACCATATCTCTATGGAGCACATGTCATAGTTCTCAAATTTCCTAGGGATGAGACATTCCTGTTTAAAAACAACACATCTCAAGATGATGTATACAATCATGGAGGACTACAGAAAATCAAGCCAAAATGGCTGAATCAGCCTTCATTGTCCTTCTCAAAGATTTCAGTGCTTTTATATACAAAATGAACTTCAAACATACGGTACACGTATTTCTGTTTGTTTTATTTGAGCTGAAAGAAGCACATATTTTATGATACTAACATGAATAACTTGTAGAAAGATCACAGGTCTTTGTTCTGAATAGGATTCCATCTATAACAGATATTTTGGACTACAACTACCAGAAGCCCCAGCTAGTAGGGGTGGATATCTCCTTTCGTAATACTTTGATTTCCATTAATATTTCGTATTTGAAATTATTTTGACCCTATATCGACCCTCGTTGTCCAACCCAGAAGTGACCATTCTAAATCGAAACCGGGTCAGCCATTTACGTAAAGGGTGCGTTATTAGGTCGTTTCCACCCTTTCTTATCTTTAACCCGCCTTTGGTTGTCAGCTGGTGAGAGGGGAGTTGAAGGCAGCATTTCCTCTCGCCAGATGACACCCAAACACGGGTTAAAGATAACCCCCGTTTGGGTCTCGGCTGGCGAGAGGACGGTGCCAGGCTTCCCTCTCCACTCTCCTATCGCCATCTGACACGCGGGTCAAAGGGAACGCTTGTTGGTTTCTGGGCTGGCAGAGGGGAAGGGAGGCGCCTCCCTTCACCCCTGCCAGCTCAGAATCCAACCTGCATTCCCTTTAACCCAGGTTGGTTACTGGGCTGGCAGAGGGGAAGGCTGGCATAGCCCCCCTTTGCCCCTGCGAGCTCAGAATCCAACCCGGGAGGAGTGGGGTGCTTGCTCTCCCTTCTTCCCTCCCTGCCCCCCCCCCCAGCTGAGAGGCACCGCACATTAAATATAATGCGCGATGCTTCTGAGCTCGGGGGGGAGGGAGGAGTGGAGTGCTTGCTCTCCCTTCTTCCCTCCCTGCCCCCACCCCCCGCTAAGAGGCATCGCACATTAAATATAATGTGTGATGCTTCTGAGCTCGAGGGGAGGGAGGGAGGAGTGCAGTGCTTGCTCTCCCTTCTTCCCTCCCTGCTCCCCCTAGCTGAGAGTCATCACGCATTAAATATAATGCGAGATGCTTCTGAGCTCGGGGGGGGGGGCGAAGGAGGGAAGAGAGGAGAGGAATCTTCGGCGTCGAGTATTTATGTCACAGCGGATAGGCAACAAAAATATAGAAGTTTAATTCTCCATCAACCCAAAAACTCCAGTCTCTGTTCGTGTGAAGAATGAAACTCTCATTCAATTCAAAAGGTAAATATATAACTTTGTATTGAATTGTATTTAACAATAACTGGCTAAACATCGAAAAACAACAGCCATCACAGCTACCTTTCTAAACATCCTTTCCTCACAGATATTAAATCCCAACTGACAAATCCCAACTGTCACTTTGTAACTGACATTCCTCAAGGTTCCATTTAGCAGTCTCGAGACAGCGCCATCTGGTGTCAAACATGTCACACTGCAGGTCATCTCAAACTGCGAAAATATATCTTGTGCTGACTCATGAATTGCTATTCAAAATGCAATAATATGACACTCCTCCTTCATGAGCAACACAAGTACACACATTACTTATAATAACAATATCTTCTTACAAAATACATTTAATTTACAATTAGTCAATGCTTTTGTAAACATATCAGCCATATTCTCATCTGACTGGACATACACAGGATTAATAAAACCATCCTGTACTAACTTTCTAACATTTTGGTACCTTACCCCAATATATTTTGTTCTCTGCTTTAATCCTTCAGCATTTGATATTGCTATACAAGATTGAGAATCAGTAAATAAAGATATCTTATCTTCAAAACTTTGGAACTCGTTTACTAGAGCCTTTATCCACTCTAGTTCTGTACAACAGTCAGACAAAGCAGAAAATTCGGCTTCTGCCGTGGATAAACAAACGTGTGACTGTTTACGAGATTTCCATGTCACTTGTATCCCATTAAAACTAATTAGATACCCGGAACATGACAAGTTTTGTTCGTTGTCACCAAAATTTGCGTCTGCAAACCCCTTCATACCGCTTTCTTTTGGACAATTTTTTAGCTTTTTGTCACATGTTCCTTTCAAATATCTTAATACTCGTTTTACAGCTTGCCAATCAGTCAACGTTGGTTCATTCACTCTCCTGCTTAGTACATTAGTGGCATAGGCGATGTCAGGCCTAGTCCAATTTGCCAAATACAAGAGGCTCCCAACCACTGATCTATACAATGTTTGATTGTCAAACATTTCACCTCTATCAAGCTTTAAAAAATCTGGTACCATTGAGTTGCTACTGTTTTACACAGAGTCAATCTTGTTCTCTCAAGTAACTCAAAAATTTTGTCTTTTTGATCTAGACAAATATCTTTTTCAGTTCTAGTTACATTTACGCCTAAGTATTTCCGGACTTCTCCAAGATCTTTTACAGTCATACTTGAGTTTAGTCCCTTAAAAACTTGTTCCACATCCCTTTCGGATGGTGCTAGTACTAAGAGATCATCGACAAACACCAAAACAAATGTTTGCTTTTAGACTCTTTTCCTTTCTTATATAGACATGTATCTACACTGCTTCTTTCGAAGCCAAGACCCTTTAACTTTTCGTCTATACACTGGTTCCAGCATCTCGCTGCTTGCTTTAGCCCGTATAATGCTTTCCGTAGTCGATATACACCAGTTGGAGTATCTTTTTCAAAACCAGGTATTGCTCTCATATATACATTGTCAGTCAGCTCTGCGTTTAAATAAGCTGTGGCAATGTCAAAGTGCCTTATAACATACTTTCTTTGCACACCGATGCCTAAAGCAGTCCTAATTGTTTCAGGTCTAATCGTTGGAGCATATACCTCATCATAATTTTGATTGTAAATTTGACCAAAACCTTGTGCAACCAATCTTGCTTTGTACAATAATGAACCATCAACTTGTGTTTTCCTTTTAAATACCCACTTGCAACCAATTACCTTTACATCTTTGGTTACATCTGCTTGTTCTAAAACATTTAAGGAATGAAGTGAATCAAATTCCTTCTTCATTGCTTTTACCCAACAATCACGTTCATTTTTCGGTCTACGCAATGCTTCAGCGTAAGAATTAGGATCTTTCCACTCTATACTTCCTATTTGCGTGACTTGGTACTTGGCTGGTGGAATACCTTTAGTGATACGTGTGGATCTCCTAGGAATCTCATCCTTAGTCTCCTCCACATCCCTAATCTCCTCTTGACAATGTCCAGCAACCTCTGTTACAGATTTGGACACTAAGTCAGAGTTTGTGGCGCAAAAATCATGAAAATTACTTTCTTCAGATTGTTATTTACTCCAATGTAACTGTTTGTTACAATATGTGGGATTTTCTTCAAGGACCCTAAAAGAACGTTTGATTGAACACAAAAGTAAAATTCGCCAGAAGTCAAATGAATCAGCCCTGTATCAACACTGCACTGAACATGGGCATGACCCTGACGAAATCAAGGCCCTTGTATTAGAAATAGTACAACAATTACCTCACTCTGACTACATTAAGAGATTAAAACAGAGAGAAACAGCCTGGATCTTAAAAATGGGCACTGAGATTTATGGTGGACTGAATGACCATCTTTCTTTAAACGCTATACTTGGAAAGTAACACAGCTGACATCAATATGTCATGTTCCTTTAAATGAGTTGCATCTCTCACACCCATTCACCATTCCCCCACTGGATGGCATCAGCGGATCTCCCCAAGATTGAAATTCTACTATTGATGGTAACTATATGGCAACCATTGATTCCTAAACCGTATGAGTACGCGTCACTTTACTTTGAATTATAGAATGCTTTTTATCTTTTCAATTTTAAGACAAACCCCCAGTGGGTTCAGAGGAATATTCCTACCAGCGAGCCCTGAAGAAGAAAGTGTTCGAAACGACCCGGAACGCCAGGCACCGGCACAGCGCTATTGTCGTCGGCTTTGGGCGGCTACCGCCCCCTCTTCCCCGCTTGGGAGGCTCTTCGCGACCCTTTGCGGCTCTGGCTCTTCATTTTCGGCTACTCGCGACCAGCGCTACTCTCCTTCACAGACTAACGCTGAGTACCATTGCAAGTCCCATTTGACTGTATTCTTTTGGACTATTTAGGCAATTCGCCAGCAATTTATGTTGTTTTGCCACTGTGCCTCAGTACTTGCATGGACTACTTCTCCCAAACAGGGAACATAGATAAGCCATTAGGCTGTTATTCACTGTGATGTACTTCTGCCTATATAAATCCATTGCAAGTCCCATTTGACTATATTCTTTTGGACTATTTAGGCGATTCGCCAGCAATTTATGTTGTTCTGCCACTGTGCCTCAGTACTTGCATGGACTACTTCTCCCAAACAGGGAACATAGATATGCCATTAGGCTGTTATTTACTGTGATGTACTTCTGCTTACTTATGAGTATATAAATAGTGTATTAAGACACAAAATATATGATATATGATTTGTTTTCACCAAACTTTATTGTCAGCTTGCTAAACGCTAATATGCTAAATGCTAACATGAGTTATTAATTGAATGATATGCAACGTGTATTTTGTTGTTTCTTCCTGAGATTGTAATACGGTTTACCCAGTGTTTTTGACTTTCTTCCACATTTGCCTCATCTAATACCTCTACAACTTCAGATTCATTCTTTACTCTAGAAATACTTGGGGTTATGAACACTTCAGTGTTCGCATGAATTCTATCCCAATGAGTATTATTTTCGAACTTTACAGATCTGGAGACTGTGATCTTCTTCCCTGGAGAAGAGCCATTCCAGAATCTATAGCCTTTCGTTCCACCTTCATATCCAATAAATTGCATCTTTACCCAATGCTGATCTCTTTTGTCTCTTTGCTGTATAGGAATTAAGACATTTGCATGCGCACCAAATACTTGAAAATGATCCACCTTTGGATGTCTTCCATAAAACAAATAGAATGGGATTTCATTTACACTTGAGGTCCATAACCTATTCAGCACGTAATTGGCAGTGTTAGCTGCTTCTGCCCAAAAACCTTTGGACATTTGTGCATCCTCAAGCATTGATTTTACCATGATTTGAATTACACCTAAGCGACGCTCCGCAATTCCATTTTCTTTTGATACACACGGATTTGTTTTCCTATGCCAAATTCCTTTATCCTTAAAAAAATTCTTGTCTTTCATTCACAAATTCACCTCCTCTATCAGATTGAACTTGTTTAACAGTCAAATCAGGAAATTAGTTCTTCACAAAATTGTACCATTCAATAAATTTTTCATACACCTTAAATTTACCTTTCAGAGGGTAAACGAAGCCAAATCGAGACCTATCATCTACTATTACTAGTAGAAATACATTCCCTCCAATACTCTTTGGAAAAGGTCCAGCTAGATCCATGTGCACTAACTGTAACTTAGTTGTTACTCTATCACTCCTTTTGGCAACAGGATAAGCCTTTAATTTTGTTTTGTTACAGACAGCACACTCTAAATAATTTCTGCATTCTGGTATTTGAATGCCTACTAGCTGTGCAGTCTTTCTAATCATATTATAGTTCATGTGGCCAAACTTCCTGTGTAGCATGTGCAGACATCTGTCACCATGCAGAGGTTTCCCTTCCAAACTCTGAATACTATTTGTAGACATTTTATTACTAGCATTCATTCTATAGAAACCATTTTGAAATTTTACTTCCTTATACATACCTGTATTTTTATTACTCATTTTACATAACTCCCCTTCAAACACAATGGATAAACCATGGTCTGCAAGTTGTTTCACCCCTAGAACATTGTGTTCTAGCTCAGGAACTAAATAAACATTGTCTAACTTTAGACTAAGTTGACCAATTTCAACTTCTCCCTTTGTTAAAACCTTGCACCTTTGACCATTGGCTAGACTCACACAACTTTGCATAGAACCAGATAAAGGTTCCTTCTCTGCTAACAATTTACTATCCTTAACAAAACTCTTTGCACTCCCAGAGTCAATAATCCAGGGTACCTGAGGAATAAAATCATTGTTACATTGTAAACTCATCAACAGACAGCCTGAATCAGAGTCTTTTCTTGAATTGTTGATCTGTTCTTTCTTGCTCTGTGCTGATTCACTCTTCTTAAACTTGTTCTGATGACATTGTCTAGCTTTGTGTCCTCTTTTATTACAAATGTAACAGATGATGTCACACTGGATTGTCTCTTTCCTCTTCATATTGAAGCCTTTGTTGACCGTCTTCTCCGTTGAAAGTTGCTGGGCATTTCTTCTGTAACAAGCCCAGTTCTCCAATCTAGTGGAAACTAAGTCGAAGTTTATGTCCTCTTCTTTCACAGATTGCATGGAGTCAATGAATGAGTTGTAGCTCTGCCCCAAACTGCTTAGTAGAATTAAGCCTCTCTGATCTTCTGTAAAATTGGTGCCCCTTGCTGCTAAATCATTAAATAGGCTCAGCATTTTACTCAAATGAGTCTCTCTGGCACAATCTTCCATTGACAGAAGCTTCAGTGAAAACAGTTCTCTGCTCAATAAAACTTTTGAGCCTCCAGTAGCCTGCTGATACAGCTTTTCAAGCCTTTTCCAACAGTCAGCGGCTGTTTCTTCCAGAGCTAAATATGTGAGGTGCCTATCGTCAACTGACAGGATGATGGTAGCCCTTGCCTTGCCATCTTTCAACCTTTCTGCATCAGAAATAGGTCGATGTGTTAAGCAGGATAACAGCTCCTCCTTTGCCAAAACTGCTCGCACTTTGGTAGCCCATATTAAATAATTTGAGCTGCCTCTGAGTTTTTCTAAATGATGCTGTGCTCCAAATAATGCCATCTTTCTTCACACTACAGATGCTCCTGGCAAAAATTCACTTCAGCTTTTTTCTCTAACACTGAGGTAAACAGCGACTTCTGCTGCAATTTGCAGTGTTATTCAAAAACTTTTTCTATGAATTATGGGTTATGTAGTATCTCTGTGCCTCTGCAATTCTGGATTCTGTGTTCTGGGTTCTGGGATCTGGGCCCATAACCTCTTCGGCGTTGAGTATTTATGTCACAGCGGATAGGCAACAGAAATATAGAAGTTTAATTCCCCATTGGCCCAAAAACTCCAGTCTCTGTTCGTGTGAAGAATGAAACTTTCATTCAATTCAAAAGGTAAATATATAACTTTGTATTGAATTGTATTTAACAATAACTGGCTAAACATCGAAAAACAACAGCCATCACAGCTACCTTTCTAAACATCCTTTCCTCACAGATATTAAATCCCAACTGACAAATCCCAACTGTCACTTTGTAACTGACATTCCTCAAGGTTCCATTTAGAAGTCTTGAGACAGCGCCATCTGGTGTCAAACATGTCACACTGCAGGTCATCTCAAACTGCGAAAATATATCTTGTGCTGACTCATGAATTGCTATTCAAAATGCAATAATCTGACAAGGAAGCCCTCCATTTTCGTCATTAATTGCATTTCAATTACTAAATTTATTTAACATTTTTCAGAATAATTTCTATAACAACCCAGCAATGGAAATCCCCCCCCCCCCCCCCGAGTTTAGAATCAAATTTTTTATGGATCAAACACCCCTACCAGCTAGCTTGGCCAATTGTCAGGAATTCTGGGAACTGAAATCTAAAACATCTGAAGGAGCAATGTTTGGGAACTCCTGTTCAATCAGAATGCTAAGACTTTTTCTTCATGGTAGGTATTGAGGTATGAGGCATCTTTCACCCCTTATTTACTAATTTAGCAGGTTTTAACTTATGTTTTCACTCACTGTTATCTCTGCTTGCTAGCTTTTCAATGGTCTAGAATCTTTAACTTCCTTGACTTTCTTTTTATTTTTCAAATCATTCAAAATTCCATGCATACTTCTATCACTTGGCAAGTTCATTTATTACTTTTTAAATTATTTTTTTCCTTGTCCTCAGCAAACATGAATGGATGAAATCTTGAACTGTTAACATCATTCTATGCTGCCCTGGTATGCATTGTCCCTCAAGACCACCCGCCCACATACAAATAACTTTTATCCCTTCCCATATTACACACATTTGCACTGAGCATAATTATTCACTTGGACTTATATTTACTGTGCAGCTGTGCACTAAGCATCTCAGGAATTCAATGTGGTTACTCTATGAAGCCCAACTTCTCCAGAAACGTGAAGGTCAATCTCTAGGTTGTTGTGATTTCACTCATTGTTGCATGTGCCAGTGTTTGATTCTTATTGGGACTTTCAGTAACAAATGAAAGAAATGATCTCTTTATGAAATTATGTGAATATGCACATTTTCAAGGAGAGAAATCAATGATGGCCAGGGGCTTTCAGATCAAGGCTTCAGTGAATCCCCTATGTGATCTAACATACATTTTAAAGATACTATCCAATGTTCTAAGCCCTATTGTCCCTCATCAAAATATATTTATCACCTTGAATAAGTCTTTTAAAGTCTAGAACCCAGAGTGCATTCACCATTCACCTGACATGGAAGCCAGCAGCCAAAATTCACTTTTAATGCACTGGGTAATAAGTACATTGACTTTTTTTTCATGTCAGGAGCAACTTGAGAAACTGCAAGTCACTTCTGGTGTGAGAGAATTGGCCATCTGCAAGGACATTGCCCAGGGGACACCCAAATATTTGATGTTTTACTATCCTTGCGGGAGGCTTCTCTCATGTCCCTGCATGAGAAGCTGGAGCTGATAGAGGGAGCTCAACCCACTCTCCCTGGATTCGAACCACTGACCTGTCAGTCATCAGTACTGCCAGCACAAGTGTTTAACCCATTGTGACATAAGTACATTGACTAAGCTGCTGTCATGTCACAGCATAGTACTGTATATCATGCTTAGCATGTCTAGATTCTCTCTGGTTTTTCTCATTCTGTCATATACTGATGCTGATCCTACAGAAGCAGTAAGGCATGAAAAGGGGTACTGTGAATGGGAGGTAAGGGAAGAGTACCCTAGAACAGGGGGAATCAGAGACCTTTAGGCAGCATGCCATGATATGTTTAGTTGGGGGGAAAGAGGTGGTCCAGAAGAAGAAGAAGACAACACTAGAGTAAGAAGAAATGAGCAGAAGACAGTAATGTAAATGGAATAAGGCCATACTTCACACATATGCATTTGAACTAACCAGATATCTGCTAGGCTTCAAATCTCTCATATGGCATGTAACTCAGTAGCACAGTACAGCTCCCAGATTCAGGCTCAAGTTCTGAGAATTCAAAGTGTTGCGGTCTAGAAATAACCCTACTAAATATCATAGGTAGTCACTGGGGTTCAGAAGAATAATACTTGGCTCTTGGGAACAGTACTCTGATTCAGCATATGACAGTTTCATGTTTTATATTTACTCTAGTTTTTGCCAGATGAACCTGGAAGAAGAGCATGTGACCATTTTGAGCTTCTTGTTTGTTTACAACTTGAATAGAAAACAAAGGGACTAAGATTTGCTCGTGATTATTTAAAATAACTTCCTGCCCCATAATGGATGCAATTCAGAGAAAGTTAAGCACACAAGACCCATTAAAATCAATTGAACATAAGCACTCATTAAGAATTTAACTCTCACTAATTTAAGTGGCACTTCTATATGCATAACTATTTCTAGATCCTCCTGTTTCTCTTAGGATCAATACATAAGGTATTGATTTATACTTTGACTTTCGATCGTATGATTTTATGTTATGCACATTGAAGCATCCCTTCTTGTGCTACATTATGAGTATTTATATGTATGCATGCATACATATAAATACATACATACGTATGTATGCATACATACATATAAAGGAGCCCCTGGTGGCACAGTGGGTTAACGCGCTGAGCTGCTGAACTTGCTGACCAAAAGGCCGCAGGTTCAAATCTGGGGAGCAGTGTGAGCTCCCGCTATTAGCCCCAGTTTCTGCCAACCTAGCAGTTCAAAAACATGTAAATGTGAGTATATCAATAGGTACCACTCCGGCGAGAAGGTAACAGCGCTCCATGAAGTCATGCTGGCCACATGACCTTGGAGGTATCTACGGACAACACTGGCTCTTCGGCTTAGAAATGGAGATGAGCACCAACCCCCAGAGTCAGACACAACTGGACTTAATGTCAGGGGAAAACCTTTACCTATGCATATTATTAGACCATAAATATCAGGGAAATGGACCATAGTTCCCCAGTAGTTCCCTGACTCCTACTGCTCCCAGAATGCCTCTGGGAGCATATCCAAGGCACGCCGTCAGCCAGTGCTGCTAGGAGTCAGCGTCCAGAGGCCCAAGGAAGCATATCCAGATGACTCCTGGCAGCGCTGGGTGATGGCGTGCCTTGGATGTGCTCCCAGAGGCATGCTGGGAGCAGTAGTCCCCTGATTCCTACTGCATCTGGAGGCCCAAGGAAGCATCTCCAGATGACTCCTAGCAGCGCTGGGTGATGGCGTGCCTTGGATGTGCTCCCAGAGGCATGCTGGGAGCAGTAGTCCCCTGACTCCTACTGCATCTGGAGGCCCAAGGAAGCATCTCCAGATGACTCCTAGCAGCGCTGGGTGATGGCGTGCCTTGGATGTGCTCCCAGATGCATGCTGGAAGCAGTAGTCCCCTGACTCCTACTGCTCCCAGCATGCCTCTGGGAGCACATGTAAGGCACGCTGCCGCCAGGCGCTGCTAGGAGTCAGCATCCAGAGGCACTTCCTTGGGCCTAGGCAAGCCTTCGGATGAGGTAAGCGGCGATGGCGGAGGAGGTCCTTGAATGGAGAGCGGTGGGGGGTGCAGGGACAGCCCAGCGGACCATCGCCCCCCGTCGGTCTCCATGGCAATGCAGCCTGCTACTCCTCCCCCCCCATGCCCTCCCTCCCTCCACCCTCCTCCTCCCTCCTCAAGCCACACCACTAAGGGCAATTTTATTTTTTTCTTTAATTTATTAATTTTATTTATACCCGACGTACTAGATGACCCCCAACTTAAAAAAAAAATATTGATAGATGACCCCCAACTTTTAATAAGATTTTCCAGGTATAAAAAGTAGACTAGTACGCCGGAATATATGGTAATCATAGTTGTACACTTACTTGTGTTTTGACACAACAGCCAGTCTGTTTATCCCACCGTGATAAACAGACTCTAGAAAGTGTTTCCCTTGCAGCTCCTTGCAACATCTTTTGTCATGGTTACTACAAAAATGAAGCATATCTTTCAAAACTTTTGTGAAATTTACATTGGATTAATTTTTCCCCATAGCCAGCAAATTGAAGATGAGGAGATACATAAGAAGTGGGGATGGGGAGCAGGAGAAGAAAGATGTTCAATTTAAGTAGCTTAAGACATATTTTACTTGTAAAATAAATGTCCCTCAAAAGTGGCTCTGTAAACAATCCACTGAAGGGCTTGCGGCTAGCAGGATCACAAAGGTTTCCCAATAGCCACAACAGTTTTCACGACAGCCGGCTAAATGCCTTCAGCATTTTAATGCTGTTGAGTGATTCTGTTAAATAGGATGATGGGTGACTGACCATTCTTTACAAAGTCACTCAGCTACAGCTACGCCCTCAGCAGGAAAATATAACAAATTTATGCAAACCACAGACAGACACAGTAGAACTATATGGGCGGGGAGAGGGGGGAGAGAGAGGTTGAAATTGGCAGAGAAATCAGGACAGAATGCAATGGTGAAATCTATCTGAACTGTTCATAGGTTAGATCGTGTTCCTGTTGGCCAACACAGGTAAAAACTGAGATAGACTCTCTTTCCTCAAAACATTTTCCATTAGCCAGATCATGCTTCTAGTTCATTTAGAATCTAGACATTTTAGTGGTCCTTCATATTTAACCTGTGGGGAGAAGAAAGAGAGATGAAGAAATGAGGAGTAGAGAGAGAAATTTGAGAGAGTCCGTGACTGGAGATTTACATAATGTTTTATTTTTGCAACATCAACAAAATGAAAGACTGAATATTTTGGAGAAGTATAGTCAAATCTTTTTTGTCTAATCAGGCTTTGGGGACTCAGGATTACATAAAAAAGGAAGAAATTCTGAACAGTGGTGGGCAAACTTTCCCTAAGTCATGTCAAAATTATCTCAGCTTTTCGGATCTCAGGGGCTTTCCAAGAAAGCAGGGAAACATCAAATCCGAAAAGGTGCTCAACTCTCTTTCCTTTCCTTAGCTTTATCACTGTAATGGCCAAAAAGGTTCCCATGTGGGTTTTTAAAAATGACAAAGTGGTTATTTTATACATGATGTCCACTTCCACCGAGGAGATAAACATAGTGTCCAATATCTCCCAGTTCAATAGATTGAGTTGGGCTAAATTTGAGAAGAAGGCAGAGTCTGGTGGAAGTTATGTCTGTCTGCTGCTGAAGAAAGCTGCTGCCAAAGTGCTTTCGCCTCAAATTTAGTCTGGCTCAATCCATTGAGCTGAGAGGCATTGGCACTGGATACGCTACATGGCAGTGGACATCCTGTATGAAATGTTGCCACTTTCCTTGTTCAAAACCTTCACAGGTGCCTATTATGAAGTGAAAATGAAATGTAAGAAGACCTGGACTCAGAACATGACTGAAGAAGCAGAGGAAGACATACTAGGGAATAGTTGATTTTTCACATGTACGTTTACTTTCTGCTCCAGCAAAGGATCGCAAAGAAAGATAGAAGCTTTTGAACTGTGGTGCTGCAAGTAAACTCTGGGAGTGCCTTGGACCGCAAGAAGGTCACACTAGTCCATACTTCAGGAAATAAAGTTCAACTGCTCATTGGAGGGTAGGATATTAGAGGCAAAGATGAAGTACTTTGGCCACATCATGAGAAGACAGGAAAGCTTGGAGAAGACAATGATGCTGGGGAAAATGGAAGGGAAAAGGAAGGGGGGCCAACCAAGGGCAAGATGGATGGATGGTATCCTTGAAGTGACGGCTTGACTCTGAAGGAGCTGGGGGTGGTGACGGCCGACAGGAAGCTCTGGAATGGGCTGGTCCAGGAGGTTATGAAGAGTCGGAAGCGACTGAACGAATAAACAACAACAACAAATATACCGGTTGATATAAAAATATGATTCTACTAACATTATATGTAAAAACACATTTTAATGGCTACTGCCATATCATAAATTTGACCTTACATCTGCATAGTGGACCTGGATCCCACTTCCCCCATTTCTCCTGTTTCTCAAACTTCCCCTATTTCTCACAAAATATTTTTAAATTTAAAAAAATTACAACATCCTCCCAGGCTTTGGACACTTAGCTGAGAATTTTGAAAGGAACAGTCTGTATTCTGTTACAAAAAGAACATGTTTCTGAGGGATTTTTAAAACAAAAAATGAAGTATAATCTAGCAATGATAACAATGTGCCCAAATGTTGGGGTCATAATAATGATCTATTAAACATCATCATATTTTGTACTGATACGGTTTGGTTTGGTGATTTTTTTTTGTTTACTTGCTTTGCTTTTTTTGTACTCACCTTTCAAATTGGTTAGGCTATATGTCTAAATGAATTTCTTCTTCAGTCCCAGGGTCCCTAACCTGAGGTTGACAGGCTTTCAGTATTGATATGACACTGAAAAAGGACATTGACAATCTTTCAGTACTGATCTGGCACCAACAAAATAATTTTCTGTTTGCCCACGCATCTGTTCTCATGTGTGGCTCAGCTGTAAAAATCACATCTCACACTGCTGACTATTTCACTGACAGGTAACACTCAATGCTTGAAAAATAACAACACAGAGTTAGACAACACAGTTTGTCTATTGAGCAGTTTCACTTGGATAAACAGTATAAAATGCAACTAAGGTCACTTGTTTTGACTTGGTAAATTAGAATGTAGTCATGTCAGATTATGCCTGTTCCAGACAGGCGTTACCTTATTAAGGAGTGAGTAATGTATGAGCAAATTAATGTCTCATCTTCAAGTTCCCATGGAAATTTAGGGCATTTGCTATCAACCTTTTGCTTGCTTCTTATCCCCACATATAAAGCATAGGAGATTATTAAAGCCCAAGACAGCAGGATATGAGGATATAAGCAATCATTCATTCACATTCCTGCATGTGGGGACATGCTCCACTTTCTATCAGACACTCATGTGGAAATCTTAGAGAGCAGAAGATAATAGTTGGATTTTTGTTACCAGTGTCCTTCACTCTACCCCTGGTGGTTATGACCTACCAACATCAGACATTCCCTCTTTTCACTCTTTATATTATATGGATTACCAATTACAACAGAAATCCCAAAGATGATTACAGGAAATTGGGTTGTTGTTGCTGTTGTTATTGCCTTCAAGTCATTTCTGACATATGGTGATCCTATCATTGGGTTTTCTGTGGCTGAGATTATATGATGTGCCCAAGATCATCCAGTCAGTTTTCATGGCCTAGTGGGAATTTGAATCTGTTCTCCAAAGTTATAGTCCAACACTACATCATGTGGGTTACCAGGAAATTGGGTAGAATGCAGGAAGCTGGAGTAAATTCATCAGCATATTATTGCTATTAGTTCAGAACTATTCTTGAATTTCTAGAGATATTTGCAGAGAAGAAATAACAGTTTAAAAACACTGAAGTTTAAAATCCACAAAAATTCCCCAGTGCCATGCTGTATACAGGGGAACAAGCCCTTTTCACACATTATACAATGATAGAACTATAAATCCATGTCAACTGCCATGGTCCCGTCCCATGTAAACTGAAATTTCCAGTTTACATGGGAGAGCCATTTAGAAATCTCAGCCAGAGAGCTGCATTGCTTCCTGTATTGCTAGGATTTCATGACAGTCAAAGATAGTGCTATAATTCTGCAGTATGAAAGGGTGCAAGATTTCTGCATTCAGTGGCTTTAATTTCCTCATCTAAGCAATGCTAATTTGTGGCACTCTTCCATCCTTCCCTCAGTGTTGGGGAAGGGATTTTTTTCTGGGTCGCTCCGCTAGTGATGGCAACTGCACTTCCCTCACAGAAAAGGCTCAGCACTTTCCACCTGCCCAGTCATATAAATCAGCTCTGTGTGAGGCCCTAGACAGGTGAATTTGTCAAGCCTTAACATAAGTCTTGCTACAAGTGAGCTGCTATTTATGGTGAATGTTTTCTCCTTGGGTTACAAACTAGGCTTTCTCTCCCTGCCTAGCCCTCCCCACGTGCCCTGTTTTGTTTACCCAGCACATTTGGAAGTTCTTGCCAGTGGATCCTGTCTTTTTTCCACATCCGGCTTCAATGTAGAGGTAGTTCATCTGTGACAGGTGAAGCTCTTAACCTGTTTAGTTTCATCTCCGCTCCCCAGAGAACCTGTCTGTCTCTATCTTCCAGGTTCATGGTCTTGCTTCTCAGCCGCATCGACATGTTCCTGGGACATTAACCTGCAGGCCTAAAAAACTTCAAAAATCATTCCAACCAAAGAAGCGCTTATACAAAATGTATTTGATAGCTTTGCTTACCTTTCCTGCAGGCTTGCTGTATGCCAGGCCTGCATACGCTGCACTCTCTCAATTTCTGTCACTCATGTCATCTGCTCAGTGAAATCTAAAAGATCGCTGAACAATGTGTTGAACCATTTCCCTTTTCTTCTTGTTATTATTGCCATGACCAGCTCTTAAGAGAAGCACACAGCAAAGCCTGTTATTACCCAGGATGATACACTGAGAATAGAGAATGCATTCAGGAAAAACACGTGCTGAAAACTTTCAGAGAAAAATATGAAAATATTGAAGAGACGTGAGTTTTATGTCTTTCTCTGTAAGATGGAAGTCCTACCAATAATTCAAAGAGCTGGATGTAAACACTGAATGTGGAATGTCCAGGCAAATTATTTTCAAATTCCACCCTCAGTAGCAGACTTTTTAACCAGAATTTATTAGGGAAGGGGAAGTAGGCTGCGAAACTGACTCCACAACCCATAAAGCTGTAGGTATATTTTGCTAGGAAAATAAATTACTCTTAGGTAATTTAACATATCTCTCTTATGTAATTACTCAGACCAATACCTTTCTGAACATTTGACCTGACAAGCCTCATTATTCATTTAAAAAGAGATTTACTAACTACTATTGCCAGAGTAAAGCACTGCATATAGAAATATAGATGCTTACTTACTTAGGCGATCCCTCGTTGTCTGAGTAGGATTGTCCTCCAAGATCGGTGTACTGGCGGTGGGTCTGTAGGTGACTGTGCAGCCCTATTCTTGATCTGCATCTTCTCCTGCACTGAGCGCATTGGTTTCCAGGTGGAAGGCGGTCAGGGTTGGCTTGACGCGCCTTCCTCTTGACACATTTTCCTCTTTTGCCCTCCATTTGTGCCTCTTCAAATTCTACAGCACTATTGGTCACAGCTGACCTCCAGCTGGAGCGCTCAAGGGCCAGGGCTTCCCAGTTCTCAATGTCTATGCCAGAGTTTTTAAGGTTGGCTTTGAGCCCATATTTAAATCTTTTTTCCTGCCCATCAACATTCCGTTTTCTGTTCTTGAGCTCAGAGTAGAGCAACCGCTTGGGAGACGATGGCCGGGCATCTGGACAACATGGCCAGTCCAGCGGAGTTGATGGCGGAGGACCATCACTTCAATGATAGTGGTCTTTGCTTCTTCCAGCATGCTGACATTTGACTTTCCAAGAGATTTGCAGGATTTTTCGGAGGCAGCACTGATGGAATTGTTCCAGGAGTTGCATGTGGCATCTGTAGACAGTCTACGTCTTGCATGCGTATAGCATGGTTGGGAGGACAATAGCTCTATAAACCAGCACCTTGGTATCCCTACAGATGTCCTGGTCCTCAAACACTCTCTGCTTCATTCAAAAAAATGCTGCACTCACAGAGCTCAAGCAGTGTTGTATTTCAGTGTCAATGTTGACTTTTGTGGAGAGGTGGCTGCCAGGGTAGCGGAAATGATCAACATTTTCTAAAGTGACGCCATTAAGCTGTATTTCTGGCATTAGAGAGGGATTGGCTAGTGGCTACTAAAAGAACACTTTTGTTTTCTGGATGTTCAATGACAGGCCGAACTTCATGTATGCTTCTGCGAAGGTGTTTAGAGTGGCTTGTAGGTCTTTTGAATGCGCACAGATTACATTGTCATCAGCATATTGGAGTTCTATAACAGATGTTGTTGTGACCTTGGTTTTGGCTTTCACTCTGCTGAGGTTAAATAGCTTGCCATCTGTCCAATAGATGATTTCCACTCCAGTGGGAAGCTTCCCATTAACAAGATGAAGTATCATAGCAATGAAGATGGAAAATAAGGTTGGGGCAATAACACATTCCTGTTTGACACCTGATTCCACCTTAAATGGGTCACTTTGGGAGCCATTTCTGTCCAAGACTGTTGCCATGATGTCATCATGGAGGAGCTGCAGGATGTTCACAAATTTGTTAGGACACATGATTTTTTGGAGGATGGCCCAGAGAGTACTGTAATTCACTGTGTAAAATACCTTTGCAAGGTCAATGAATACCATGTACAGTGGTTGATTTTGTTCCCTGCATTTTTCTTTGAGCTGCCGTGCAGTGAAGATCATGTCCACTGTCCCTCTGGAGGGGAAGAAGCTGTTCTGGGATTCTGGGAGGGTGTCTTCTGAGAGGGGTAGAAGGCAGACCTGAGCTGACACAGAAACTCCGCCAACTCATTGAAAAAGTGTGGGTGACTGAGAAAATCCCAGCAGATTTAAGGATGCCACCATAATCACCCTCTTCAAAAAGGGGGGGGGGGAGAACAGACTGCGGAAACTATCAAGGTATCTCCCTTCTAACCTCCACTGGGAAAATCCTCGCAAGAATATGGATACAGGTGGTATGGCTGGAACTAATGTAAAAGAACATCTTCTGATGTTTTTTTGGCCTAGGCCAGTGCTGTCCAACTTCTACGGGGTCCAGGGCCGGATAAAAGGTCACTGATGACCTAGGGGGCCGCTCGGCCCCGCCCCAGGCCCCGGCCCCAACCCCAGGCCCCGCCCCCTAAAACGGCCGAAAAAGGACAGAAGGCGGCGCCAAGAGCAGCACGTCACAGGCCTGGTGTGACGCGCTGCCCCTTGGCACCGCCTACTCCTCCTTTTCGGCGCCTCCCTTCCTAGGGCGGAGGGGGCGCAGAAAAGGAGGGAGTAGGCGGCGCCAAGAGCAGCGCGTCACGCCAGGCCTGTGACGCCTGCTCTTGGCGCCGCCTACCTCCTTTTTACCCCCTCCGCCCTAGGAAGGGAGGGGGGCGCCAAAAAAGGGCAGAAGGCTGCGCCAAGGGGCAGCGCATCACGCCAGGCCTGTGACGCTCTGCTCTTGGCCCCGCCTACTCCTCCTTTTTGGCGCCCCCGCCCTAGGTAGGTGGGGCGCCGAAAGGAGGAGTAGGCGGTGCCAAGGGGCAGCGCGTAACGCCAGGCCTGTGACGCGCTGCTCTTGGCGCCGCTTACTCCTTTTGGCGCCCCCTCCTACCTAGGGCGGGGGAGCCGCGGGCAGAAGGCGGCGCCAAGGGGCAGCGCGTCACGCCAAGCCTGTGACGCGCTGCTGTTGGCGCCGCCTTCTGCCCTTTTCGCGGCTCCCTGCCCTAGGTAGGGAGGGGGGGCGCCATAAAGGAGGAGGAGCTAGCTCTCTTCCTCCTCCCTGCCCCGCCTCCCCCACCCCCCCGGCCCCCCGCCGCCATTTTTAAAAAAAAAAAATTTTTTTTTTTCAAATTTAAAAATGGCGGCTGAGGGCATAGGTGGGGCCGTGTTCAACAGGCTACGGGGCCGGATCCGGCCCCGGGGCCGCCAGTTGGACAGCCCTGGCCTAGGCAACCAAAAAGGAGAAATGGGGCGGGGGGGGGGGGGAATCTTTCCCTGAATAAAAACTACAGTTCAAGATAATTTCCCTTTCCCCAAAATCCCGCTGCTACGTTGGATATTTTGGAGTTAAAGTCCAATACTAAACTCTGCAAAGCTCTGTGCTGCTCACTATCAGTTTAATCATAGACATGGCTACTCAGAAGTACCAATTAGTCCAGCTGAATTTAATACAGCTAACTCCCTGGTCATCCAAAAACGTAGCCTAAATCAAGTCCTAAGTAAGCAATGAAGAGGCTTACTGTGTTAGAAAATACTGTGTTAAAATATCCTACCGCATTCTGTACAACATTCTATTGTTTGGGGACCACAAGCGAGAAGATCTCATTTCTCTGTGGCTGTTGTTGATTCTCAAACAAAAGCAAATCAGATTAGGGTTTCTTTTGCATGGAACTAGAACAGGGTTTTTCAACTAGGGTTTTCTCAAACCCTAAGACTCTGCAAGAGGTTACATGTGGTTCTGTGAAAGATCTGGGGTGGGGGGAACATGAGCTGTAGATATACCATAATAACTTTTTATGCAGGATTTTCCTGAGGCTGATTTAGAAAGGGTCATCTAGAAGAAAGGGGTTATTAGTGTGTGCACATAGATAATATATATAATGAAATTGCAGGTGGCCACTTTAAAGTTTTATTTGGTTCTTTAGAACATTCTTCATCTGCAACCATCCAAAGAACAAAGAAAATGGAGAATGAAAGTCTGTGTACTAAAATCAACATAAAATATCACCTCCCAAGACATGGGTTGATTTTTCTTTTGAAATGAACAGAAATGGTAGGTCCAAGGGAAAGGGCAAATTAACCTACAAGGAAACGGACAGCTTTATAACCCTGAGCCTCTGATTGAAATGTTGGGAAGTCTCCTGGCAATTCTCCCAGACATGCAGGTAGAACAGCGAGTTCACTTATTATGTTAACTAAAACAATCTGGCTTCCACAAACGCACCTCAGGCCTAGCCAAGTGTGAAGGTGTATCAATGTGCCAAAGCAAGAGAAAGACCTTATTTACCTGAAATGGGTCACTGGACTTTAAGAGAAAAAGGGAGAAAGGAAGGAAGGAAGGAATCATAGAAACATAGAGTTGGAAGAGACATCATGGGCCATCCAGTCCAACCCCCTGCCAAGATGCAGGAAAAGCACATTCAAAGCACCCCTGACAGATGGTCATCTATCCTCTGCTTAAAAGCCTCCAAAGTAGGAGCCTCCACCACACTCTGGGATGGAAGGAAGGACTTCCATCACTTTATCCTGGTTGTATCTGTAGCAGACAGATATTAAACCTCAGAAACAGGAATAGACCTTTTCCCTTCTCTATATAGTATCTAACCAAGACATTCTAAACAATGTTCCTATTTTCCCCCAAAAAATGGCATTAGTAGTGACATAAACAATCTTTTTGAGAAAATAGAGGAAACTACAAGAAACAGCACATATTCAAATTTCTATATCTGGGCATTGTCACTACCTCTAGTATGTGGTATTGCTTTAAGAAAGAAAACTTTCAGTTCCTCCAGACAAGTCAGTATAGGGTACCCCAGATGAAAATGATAAAGATGCAAATATATTAAAACACTTTCTTCTTCTCCAGGGTAAAACTCTTTTATTTCAACTACAGTTGGCAAGTTTTACCTAAACATCATCTAAACATTTTCTCAGATACCATCGTCCCGCGCCTGTCACTTGTCCAGTACAAGACAGAGAGCTTTCTCTGCGGCGGCTCCAGTACTCTGGAATTCGCTCCCTGACCATGTCCGAATGGTCTCGGAACTCCTCCCTTTCCGAAGAGAATGTAAGACGGCCCTCTTCAAGCTTGCATTTGGGTAAATTCAACTCAAACTCAACTGGCTCGTCCCGTCTGAATTAAGGAATCTTAGCCTTGTAACATCTGGGCTATGTATTGTGTTTTACTGTTTTTATGGTATGTTTTATTGTATGTTTTTACTGCTTGTAATCCGCCCCGAGCCTGCTGGGAGGAGCGGAATATAAAACCGAATAATAAATAAATAAATAAATAAATATAACAATGCATCTGTAAAATGCAATGTCCTTTCCATAAGATAGGAGCAGTTGGCTTCACACAGGACAGGGCCAGTCTGGATCTCAAGAGAAGTCTGTTGTTAACACAGCTGAAATTTGATTACCCATCTCTCCCCCCCCCCCCCCATCCCTACATGGTCATATGTATTGAGATCCCTCAATATCATCTTAAAAGACAATAATAGAAGACAAATTGTAGACCTGTAACTCTAAAATCATCCCTTCTTTCTCCTGTATGGTTTTTAATGTTTTTGCCTAATGAAGTAGTCAGTGAAACTTCAAAAGCCTGCATGATATATTTTGTACATGTCAGTTGCTTTAATAAAGTTATCACTAGGTTGTTGTAGGTTTTTCGGGCTGTACGGCCATGTTCTAGAAGTATTCTCTCCTGACCTCACAATCTCTGAGGATGTCTGCAATAGATGAAAGCTAAATGTCAGGAGAGAATACTTCTAGAACATGGCCATACAACCCAAAAAACCTACAACAACCCAGTGACTCCAGCCATGAAAGCCTTCGACAATACAAAGTTATCACTGTTTTATGGATTTGGGATTTTGTTCTATTTTGCTGCATAGCAAAAACAGCTACTCTGAATATAAATTTCTTTGATGTTAGTCAGGCTCTAAAATCATAGGCTTGTGTTACAAATAGAAAATTCTGTGCATAGTGCATGTAATCAACAAGTTCAAATCAGATAATTAGCAGAGGTGGTGAAAATTCAGCCCCAATATCTGTTAGTAAATGTGGGAAATGGAAGCTGAGTTCACTGAGTTTCCTCTTCACTTACCGTCCCGGTTTTAAAAGTTATCGTTAAATGCACTACGTGTAACCCAGAACCATTAAAATGAATAAAAGGTTTGCCACTGACTTGTAATTAGGCCTTGATTGTGAACATGGTCTGGATTGTGCCCAAAGCCAACTGCTCCAAATGAACTTCAGGCATATAAAATTCAAAATTAAATATTAAATATTAAAAACAAAAATTTCCTTGAGCCTGAATGATGGTTACCATATATTTGAACTCTGAGGCAGCCATTTTTATTTGAATCAAGAGCTACAAGTGATTTTATGCAACACATCAAAATTGTCATCTATGTGTGTCTGCAAAACAATGCGTATGATTCAAGTTCACTCTATGTACATTTTCCATTCTATTATGTGCCTTTTAGAAAACATCATTAGGTTAGGTTATAAAATGGCTACAGCAAGTTAAAAATATGAAGTACCTTAAGTAATGCTTCTTCCCAAGAGACACCCTTTGCCTAGTAGTCAGTAATGCAATCAGATAGCTAGAGTTATTGCAATTGCCTGCCAAAACATCACTCATGTCTGTTACAGCATCCTGCAAAACACCATTATATCAGTTCCAGCTAAGGTGTAATTCCTTTTCTTTCTGGAATGTTATCAGCTATGACTCATTCTACTGCACTGGGATTTTATTGGGAAAATGGCCTTAGGAAAGGCTGGGTAGGAGTATCTTGTTGTCACTCTGTACATTAAATAATATTTTTACATCCTGGCAAACATCCTTCATCTGGGCTGCACATACCATTTGTCTTCCAACCCCCCGAAATAACGAGATAGACACAAATATATATGGTTTCAAATTTGGGCAACTTTTATTAAATAGTTACCTATTTAACTTGTAACTCAACTAACTTTTTGGTGTCAGTTCAACTTGGTGTGTGTAAGCTGAAGTAGCGTCTCCTAAAGTCTACCCCTCAGCTATTCAGGCGTACTACCTGGGTCCCCTGTAGACTTCAACCCGGGCAACCCGTAAGGGAAACATCAGGAGAAATCTCTCTAAACTTTTGAGACTAGACTCTCCCCGCTCCTGGGACATTCACCATCACCTCACCCCTAAAATTAACCGTCTAGGTGAGTGTTTGCATAATGCCCCAAACCCTTAAGGGGTGCCTTAAGTCTATACAAACCTTTGAATAACTCAACTATTTACGCTTAGCTAGTTTACTAGCCGACCATTCCATCTAAGCCCCTAATAGACAGTATAGGATAGGCAAAACCCTAGCGGGCGAATTCCTATCCGACCCCCAAATGTTAAACCATTTGAGTGATCATTATTATACTATCCATGGGCGGGAGTGGTGGGCGATATCCTGATGCAGAATGAGGGAGAAGGGGCTGGCACCACACTATGCCAGCCCCTCCTCCCTTCCAGCAAATTCTGCAAAATTAACCAATCGCTTCTCCGAGGGGAGGAGACAAAATTGCTCCACCATCCAACAAGTTGGAGGGTGAAGTGTAAAATCTATGAATGTGGAATTATGCATTGATTGGGCCAAACTGTCCTTGGGTGGAATAGCAAAGTTGCACAACTGAATGCACAAGCAAATGAATAATGCACAACAGCACCACATGGGCAAGTCTGCTCCTCTCAGGCTCAGAGGAAGGCAGTGCCAATCTTGCCAAGAAAACCCTAAGATCAGTTTGTCCTAGGATCATCAGAAGTCAAAAATGGCTTGAAGACAAATAACTAGGCAAGAACAAGATTATTCTGAAGCTGGTCAGGAGTTCCCAATAGCTTGACCATCACAACTGAACTGCCTCTGCAAGAAGGGACCTCACAAACAGTAGCAGCTGGTAGTTTCCCTGCAAAGGAATGGTGAATTCATTCTGAAGTTTAGCATGAACCACTAATTCCCAACCGGTAGTCCTCCAGGTGTTTTGAGCTTCAACTCCCTGAAGGCTTAGCTGCCTTAGCCAATAATTGGGGATACTGGGAGCTGAAGTCCAAAATACTTGGAAGACCAGAGTTTGGAAAATGCTGGTTTGAACTTTCAAAAAGCTGCCCAAGGAGCTGGACCTGGGTATAAGTTCCAATGAAATGCAGAGTAAAATCATCACCCCATTGACACAGAAGCCACCAGCTGGCACTGCTCAGAGTAAAGTTGGCAGTGCTGGTTTGAGGCCAGATGGTATCCTGCAACAGCTGACTATGAACACAAGAATACTCTCCCCCTGAATACTCGAAGGTGGCCAAGGGTTCTCTAGTGAAAAGAAAAAGATCCCTGGCAGATGGGTTGTTGTGGAGTGTTTTGAACATTCAGACAGTTTGGAAATCACTATGATACCTATCTTAACTTTGCATGGTCTTCTCAGCACTGCCAAACTGTACACATCCTAATCAGTGGTCAAATCTGGTCTGAAATGAGATGCTCTGATCAACTATAACTTCAGGAACAGCAGGTGAGAATATCTGAAAAGAAAATACAGTCAGCTGTCCACATTAAAAGGGTTACAGGCCTAGGATCTCTGCAAAAATGGGGGGTTTAAAAGAGTAATTTTTATACCCAAGAGGAGACATGTCTAAAAAATCTCTGGGTCCTCCAGCATAACTCTATGGTCACCTTCTGGTCTAAACTGACCATAAAGTCATTCTAGCTTTGGCCTACAACTCCCAGAAATCAGTCAGTTTACCAGTTGTTAGGATTTCTGGGAGTTGGAGGCCAAAACATCTGGGGACCCACAGGTTGAGAACCACTGCTCTAGGGCACCTATAGATTTCTAGAGAGAACATTTTATCAAATCAGTGAAAATTTGTTTAATCACTTGTCCTGATATCTGTCAGTCCACCATGACCAAGTGTTTGGGATGGTCCTGAAGGAGTGTGTGTGTCTGTGTGTGTGTGTGTGATATTATTCTCCTGGCCCTGATAGCCTTTATAACACTGTGATTTTCGGTTTTCTTCATCTCTTCAATGTGGCTGAGCACAAATTACAATGAAAGTGCTATAGTACCCAGGTACAAGTACAGCAAAACCACATAATACGATTCTTCTTGGATCCTATTTGGATAGGGAGGCAAGGGAAACTAGCTATGTTTTAAAATACATTCTCTAAGTTTAGCAAACTAGCACATCAAGGCAAAAAGTTGGAGGCTTTTCTTTCTTTGATTTCAGTGGCAAAACAGGACATTGATTTTGGGCAGTAATGCTGAAAAACATGATCACACCATAAAGGATTTGTGTGATTTTTATTGATGTATAGATCAACACTATCTACACTATAGGCAAGCAAAGAAGTGTATGCACAAACTAAGTAGAGATGATGTCACCTGGCAGACATATTGCTAAATGTATTGTATCAACAAAATGCATATTATACAAATACAATATTAATTAAACTTGCTCTGGGACCATTCTCAGTGGATGACCCAATTTCCATTTTTTCGAGAAAAAAATGGGAAGAATAGCAGAATTGAAGTCTGCTTGGCCTATATCTTGCCACTATAACCAGTGACCCTTGATGTTCATCTCTGTATATTATGATTTCATATGCAAAGTTTTACAGAGAACATTTTTCCTTACTGCAAACAATGTAAGGGACTGTGGCGCTCCTGGCTGGTAGTCAGCTGCATAAGATCTCTACTGACCAGAAGGTCATGAGTTCGAGGGCTGCCCAGGTCAGAGTGAGCTCTCGACCAAATTGTGTAGCTCATTGTCAACCTTTTCAACCCAAAAGACAGTTGCATCTGTCAAGTAGGAAATTTAGGTACCACTTTGTGGGGAGGCTAATTTAACTGATTTGTGAGGCCATAAAATCTCCAGGAAGTATGAAAAAGAATGAAGGAATGTGACAGCTCCCCCTGGTGGCCAGAAGCTGTAATGTTACATTGCTTCTGAGTGTCTGTCTATATATGTTGTATGTCTATGGCATTGAATGTTTGCCTGTATATGTGCATTGTGATCCGCTCTGAGTCCCCTGCGGGGTGAGAAGGGTGGAATATAAATGATGTAAATAATAAATAAATAAATAAATGTGACTTGATTCAGCAAGCTCTACTTCCAGTTTAACACCTTTACCAATTCACATGTGGTTCCAACATAATACCATAGGTCAAACAATTTCTCCAGGTAGCTTCAGTTGATAGCAACTCTGGAGAAAGTGTTAATTTAACCAAGTCAGAGGTGTTTAACCTGATGAAGTAACCTACAGACTTGAGAAGTATCCGTTCATTTTAACAACTGTGTGAAAAAAATGCTACCCACTTTCCTGAGGAATTACACTGAAAGAGCAACTATGCCCTGTATAAGTTGCTCTATGAATACCTGACATAAACAGAAAGCTGAATTTAGAGTTTCAAGTCCTGAGAGAAAAGGAAGTATGGTGTTTTCATCTTCATTTATGACACATGCAAAGGCCAGTCCACCAGGCCAGATTTTTGGACTTCCTTTTTTATTCCTTTCTTCCCGTTTCCCCTAATTTTTCTATCATGATGTATAATTAAAGGGAACACAACACCCATTACATTTGTGGTGACTTAGGGCAAACTTGGGTGTGTCACCTTCTCACAGCCTCAAAAGAAGGCAAAATGTGCCAAGAAAACCCCATGGTAAGTCAGAAATGAATTGAAGGCACACAACAGATGATCTAATACATTTCTCAGCTCTGAATTGACATTAAGATTGAATTCTACAACACATGTCAGCTTGGGAACTTGTTACCAGTGAATTGTTTTAACAATAGTGAGAAAGAAGTCCCAAAAGCCTGGGAAGAGAGGTGTACATGAAGCACAACACTTTGCAGAAAATTCATCTAGATGGAATCTGCTACCTTGGCCAACCCCATAAGGACCCTAGAATGCCATGGAAACAAGCAATTATTGTTGTATCCTTTATGGGTACCTGCAACATTCCTATGCACAACAAAAATATCAGCCACAACTGAGTTCTTAGATTAGAACCACAGGGATTTCACGTTGGCCTTGAAGACACTGTGAACCATTCACCTTTCTAGTGCCTGAATTTCATACTTCACATCAGTATCAAAACAGTCATTTTGTACTGTGCATAACTTCTTACTGAATATTTCACATTTCATGCAGCAGAGATTCATTTTTAGTTGAACACGTATTGAACTTATTAAAGTTAAAGTGAACAGGCAGTTCGCTCATACTACTATCCTACACATGGGACAGCTTAATGGCATTGCGATTAATATATGCATAAGTACAACCTGCATTATCAAGAGTAAAAAGCAAGTTAACGACTTGATCGCATATAATTACACAGTATTAAAAGGTCCAGCATCCAGCCCTGAAGTCAGAAAAAAGTCTACCTTAGCGCCAGTGCCTTGGTGTAACTTCCTAGCACTTCATTCTAAATGTTTTCCTGATCAGCTGGGTGCCCACTTGAGCTTTCGGGCATTAAAAGAATTTTGGCGTGTTTTTAAACAAATAAAGGACATTTTAAATGGCAACTCAGAGGGTAATATTATCTCTGCTAGTGAATGGGAACCCAATGGTAACTTCATTGATTTCCATGAGAAAGATTCTCTCCCATTATGTCTCTCCTCAAGTGGGGAGAAGGAGACATGCTATCTCATCTGAGCAGGAAACACAGGCGGAGACGCTAGAAAGCGGATTTTAAAAGCTAGCGTTGTATGCAAATCTATGGTAATAGATGTCCCTACATTAAACAAACCCCCCCCCCCCCCAAGAGTTGAATAGTTGGTGCTTTTTCCAGACCCGCATCAAAGCCTTAGTGCAATTTCTAACTCTGCAATTTAATAGAAATGTTTTAACGTGTAAACTTGATGAAATGCAAGAGAGGAAAAAAACAAATAAATAAAAGCAAGATATGAAGCCAGCCAATACAGAGGTATTTTAAGCTGCTCAGAAGGCAGGATATCATGAACTTGCTAGTGACAATTAGTTTAAATGAATTCAAATAACAAATACACATTTCATAGATGATGAAGTTTTGCACTGATTTTTTTCTTTTTTATCTTTAAAAGAAAACAATGCTAATGGCTTCCTTTTTCCTACCCTCTGTAACTATTTGCTTTCTTGATGTGGACTTTCAAAATACGAAGACATCTTGGCAAGTTTTCAAAGTCTTTTTCAAAGTAAACTCTTAAGTCTGTTTTTTAAAAATAAAACCCATAGAAACATGAAGAGTATGCCTCAATAAGTAGAATTTATAACATACAATTTTCATTACACACACACACACACACATATATATATATATATATGCATGTGTGTGTATGTGTGTGTGTATATATATATATATATACTGTGTGTGTGTGTGTATGTGTGTGTGTGTGTGTATATATATATATATATATGCGCAGCCAGTCCAAAAACTGTCCATAGATCCATTTGTCAGGGCCTCTTCTGTTGCCCTGGTGTATGAAATTGATTTTGTGAGAAGGAACTAATCAAAGAATAAGCAATTACAAAAAAACCCCTTTCTACCCACTCCCACCCCCCCAAAAGGGAAACATTTCCATTGTAAAAGCAAACTTCAGAGAATAAAGTTACTGGTTTCACAAGTTTTAATTGAATGTGTCCTGTTTTCCAGAGTGCGTACAGATACACAGAGATTCATATGTTCTCTTCTCCATGAATGCTTATGTTACAAGGAATGACACCAACACACTTGGTGAGTGATTTAATTTTAAAAAAAAATATTCATTGACATTATACACTATCTACGCATCTTGCTTTTATTTCTTTTGCCACCACGTTCCTTTGCAATGTGCTGTGTACATCGCTCAGATATAACAAATCATGCACATTGGTAAAAACAAAAAAAGTATAATGTCACACATTGTCATTTTTGTCCTCTACAAATGTTTTTTTTTTCTTCAAAACTCTAGAATTGATTATGGTATATCATGTAGACCACATTTATATCTGGGTCTATTTACACTACACAGTTATAGACCTACTATTTTAATTTAACTACTATGGGTTCCTCCTGGGATTGGCAATTTAGGGAAGGGCCTTTATGATTCCCAGGCAGACGTATTGTGCCACTCCAAAAAATAAATTCCAGGATTTAAGTGAGTGGAACCATGGCAGTTAAAATAGAATGATAGCACTATAATTGTACAGTATAGATGGGCAACAGTTCAGCAGCCTCCCACTTTGTATAGTTGGGCTTCTCATTGCAGATACAGAAACATAGCTCATAAATCCACATAGTATTCTCCTGTATAATAAGAAGCAGCTCTGGTCTACCTTCAGTTTTAAATCCAAAAACAGCTAGTAAAGCAGAATCCCTGAAAAAAATGGAAAAACAAAATCACTATTTTAACACTTTCCTAGGAATTTCTAGGTCCTCCAGCACAAATATGTGCTCAATGTTTGCTAGAAGATGACCATGGAATCATGCTGGAGGATCTACAAAAGTGTTCTGTCTAACCACCTCATTAGAAAGCCGTGGCAAAGCATCTCACTTCAGTGGACTTCCAGAGGACAGCAGGAGCTGCTAGGTAAATCTATCACCCAACACGGCACTCCCTCTCCTTAACACTTTCCCTATCAAAAGGGGAAAGTGTTGCCCTCATGGGGAGGCCCCATGCAGGCTCCAACAGGATGCCGCCCATGTTGGGGTGAAAGTTCCCAGTGACATTTTCACCCCAGTTAGGGGTGTAGTCTATGCCAGAAGTTACACAATGCTGTGTGGTGTCTGGTGTTGGTTTCCGTCCCCCCAGAAAGGGTGAAAGCATCCTAGGATGCTTATTTCACCCCACCTGATGAGGTCATAAGAATCGCTAAGTCTTCCAACTCAACTCCATAGTGTATATCACACTGGAGATTGTTAGAAAGAACATATTTATCAAATCCATAAATAATCAAGTCAGCAAAAGCGAAACCCACAAATGTGGAGGGCTGAATAATAATAACAATTATTATTATTATTTGATAAAGGAAATTGATTTATTCCCTTCAATCCATGCTACATAGCAAAAGCATGTACACATAATCTCCTGCTAACTTTTTCTAGTGCCCTGTTCTAACAAGGCAGCCAATATTCCCTGAAACTTTATCAGTCAAGGCTGGATACCTCCCGCTGCTGTTCAAACAGGGCTATGGCATTGGACACTGTTGTAATGTGGATTTGGAAAGGAATGTTAGAAAAGCTGCATTTTCCCCAAACTTGGCCTTTGCCTTCTTAGCTAACATGAAAGGATATTGTTTATGAAAGGCTTAGTTATAAGTCTAAGGCTACAGGAAGCCATTTTTGTCCCAGCTCTAAAATTTTGAGATAAACTAATGTGTTTGTCTGCCGAATGTGTCAGAGATAATTCCAAAATTATTTCCCTTCCCACATGCCTTACATGGTAATTGAAAAACAAAAACTTTTGATTAAAAAAAATCTGGGTATTAATCGTGATGTGTATCTTTTTGTGTTTAGAATTCCAAGTATAGTACAAATGCCTGATCGACAGATTAGATATCCATGGTTTCACTTTCCCCACTCCACATCCAGAATGTGGGTCTTTCTAGTTCTCTAGTGCTCTAAATAAAGCAGAGAACTTTGGAGAATGTACAGAGTAAGTTTTCCCTGCATGAGGAAGAACCAATGCCAGTTCTCTTTCTTTCAGAGCAGGCATCTGGAAATGGAAGACACAGAGTTAATGGAGAAAAGAGAAGGAATGAGAACCAGAGCAATTCAAAACAACAATTATCATCATGACACAGGTCAAGCACCCAGGAGTCAGGTCTGTTTCACAGAACAGAACAGAAAAGTTGTTTCCTTTTTCCACCCTGCAAATCACTCCATGGGAAAAGATGTTCACTGTTCCTAGCAAGAGTCTGTTTCTTCTGATGTTGATGCAAGAAGGGGAGAAGCTGCCCTGGGTGAAATGTCTCGACTATTCAACTCTTAAAAGCATAGGAGCTTTTCCAATATCAGGATGTGACAAACTTTGTGCAGAGTTGGGGCTCTTTGACTCTTTCAGCTCATTATTTTGGTTGCTTCTTCTGACTGTATTTGCTCTGAAGGATTTAGCTTTCTAATTTTTTTTATTTATGCATGTTTTTTGTCTAATGGGAAGCACATATATACAAACAATTTTCTTTGTTTCTGTCTTTCTCTTTCCCTAACACATGCAAACACTATTTATTAAACTACCAAATTGTAATTCTAATCTATAGAAATAGCCTGGGAGGTGGAAGGAAAGCAAATAGTTATGTTCAGTGATCCCTCCTTGAGAAAATGTTCGAATCGTCATTTTGAAAAGTTGCTCTCACTCCTGCCAGAGACAGCTGTTCTTCATACATGCTGCAAATGTTTCCTTTAAATTCCTGAGGACACACAAGTTTTGATACCAAGCCAGGATCTCAGGAACTGGCAAAAACTAAACACACCCAGGGCTGCTGCTTTTACTGTCCCAACAAACTTTCTCCCACAACTATAACAGTAAACCTTTTACTCCCATGACATCCCACATTGTGCGATTAGTCAAATAACCAACGTCCTTGTCCAAACAAAATACATTTTGTCATTTCTTGAAAAAACGTTACCTTTCGCAGAAGTATAGGGTTTCTGACCAGCAGGGAGCATATGTCAACATTATCTATTATTTCACAATGTCAGAACCAGAAAGGGAAGGTGGGTGGCGATGTTAAGAACAACTTGAGCAATTTTCTAAAACAGGCATTTGAGAAGTACAAAGCCAGAATGTTTTGTCTGATTTTCGCTGTGTCAGCAACCTGAACTCGCTCCCTCCACCTCCTCCTCGCAACAGCTTCAACCACCAGAACAAACCTAAAGTAGCAACCAGTGACCCACTGCCTAGTTTAGTTGCTAGCAGGAGCCAAGAGTTTGCGGCACTCTGGAAAGTTTGAAAAGAACTGTCTGTGCAAAAGAAAAGAAGGAGGGGAAATCTAAGATAAGCCTTGAAATGTGACAGGATTCATATTCTGCCCTTGACTCATTATTTTCACTGTACAAGATCTATAAAGGCATGGGAGATAGAAGGTACAATCAAATCGGATTTCACCAAATCTGATTGCCTATATCATGTCATGAAGCTAGTATGTGGTGATTGACAAGGGCCCCATCTACAATGTCATATAATGACACAGAACTGCATTAATTGAGTCAAACTGCATTATATGGCAGTGTAGATGGCACCTGGATTGCTCATGGAAAGAGAAAAGAGAACGGACAGCACCAGAGCAGCAACAGGGGAAATAATACCTCTTTTTAATAATGGCACAATGCCACGAACAAATTATAAAGGACTCAGTTCACCCCCTTAATGCAGTACTTTCAACCTGGAAAATAAAATGGATACCCATCTGTCCAATTCTTTGTAATTCTTTACAGGTAGACTAGCTTTTCTTCCCCCAAAGCACATCCCCCTGGATTTTTTTTCCATCACATGATATGTAGATTATTCATTTTTGCAGCAAATATTAGTTTTGCATATAGCTCCATGCCTAAATCAAAAAGAGCAAGATACTACCATATATCTGAATAATGAAAACACTGTGGTGTACTTTCTCGTGTTTAACGTAACACTGGGGAATACATTTTATAGCTGCCGAGTAAATGCTATAAACTGATGTTTTCAACCCTCATGACTCAGAATCAACTTCTAAGAGAGATAGCTAAACTAACAGCCTTTCTTCAACAAAAGTAAATAACCCGCTTTAAAGTGATAATGGGTTTTTATCGTGTGTTGAACAAATTATATTTTATGAGAGCAGAGTCAAGGTAAACCACAGACAAGGTACTAGTCAAAGTACTCTAAAATATTTACTGTCACTGTTGCAAGGTTGAATCCAAGCGAAGTCATGCCAAGCAGAAACACTGAAATGAATGCTCTGCAATTTTGTCATGACTAATGCTAAAGCCCAATAAATTCTAACATCCACCCTTTTCTAACTTCAGGCACTACCCACCAGCTGAGATGACACTAGACCAGCTGAATATGTGCTAAATCTAGGCTCCTTTCAGTTGAGTGGCATTACCTTGGCCTAACATTGTGCCAGCCCTACTTATTTTCCTGGATTGGTGGAAGTTGGGATCAAAAAAGCAACTTAACTGTTTTATTCCCTGCCCCATTTCTTGGTTCTTAGCCACTTTGAGTCCCCTTTGGAGATACAAAGTGGGGTATAAATATAATAGTAATAATAATAATAATTCTTAGCAAGTTCTGCTAACAAAATACTCTGTAAGCAGAACTCTGAAATAGCTTCTGCTATCAGAAAAAAGCTTGTGCCCAATCCTAATTTTCTGTAGCCAACACAACTTTGAGTTAGGACTATACTATCCATTTGGATCCAATCCACAATCTAAGAATCTAATTCACATGAAGAAATCCCTAAACAACAAAACAAATTGCAGAAATATGTCTAGAGGAATCTGAGGCATACATCAAATGTATTTATGTATTTTGAGTCAAAAGCATTGAAGAAATAAAACAAGTCTAAAATTGATAAAAAATAAAGGTAGCACAAGCAGCTGAATGATATTAGATCAAAAATGGGCAACAGCAACCGCATTGTCTGTCGCTTTAAACAATTCATCCTCTGTGCATGAAATCAAATGAGAATTGGCAACTTGTTGGTAAATTATGTAGTTTTATACCAGCATAATTTAGGTTTTTGTGTCTTGCAGAATTCTGTTGCAACCATGCAACAACCAGTCCTGCTCAATAGATGTAATCGAGGCCTGATGAAGGATATTGACACAGTCGCTTCCAAACATCCTCTCCTTTTATATACAGAAGATCTCAGAAAGCTGAAACTATAAGGATAATGACTGGAGCATAGATGGAGGACATGATATAGACATGATATAGAAAACATCTTTGTTTCTATTGAAATATGAGCAGTGAAGAAAGTGCCTTCAAATTCACATCCAGTCGAACTATTCTAAGTGATGAGGGGTCTAACTCAGACACTTTTCCAGTTTTAGACATTTCTGCAGTTTACTATGATGCTTTTAATGATCATTTCATAGATAAAAATCTCTCAAATAAGAGCCAACTTAGATATTGTTCATTATTGTCAGAGAAGCTAACAAGACGGTGTTGGGAAAATCCATAAGTAATATTACATCAAATCAATTTGAGTTGGTGAGCACTGCAGATGTGGGCCAATGGCTAGAATGAATAAAGTGGACTACCTGTCCTCTCAATTCCTGTCCTTCTTGGCTGGTTGTCCAGGAAAGATATGCAGTTAGATCTCAGCTGCAACATATCACTGATCTATCTCTCAGAGAGGGAAATCTTCCATTGCATTCAAAAGAAGAAATGGTATAGCTGCTTCTAGAGGGAAAAGTCCTCTCTAGACTCCCTGAACTATAGACCAATATCGAATTTTCCACTTTGGGCAGAGTGACTGAGAGGAGTTGCCTCCCAACTCTGCAAAATTATCATTGATTAGAGCAGGGTTTCCCAACCAGTGTGCCGGGGCACACTAGTGTGGCATGAGAGATCATCAGGTGTGTCATGGGAAATTGGAACCTCCAGGAGGGGGGGGGGGTCTAGTGTGTTGAAGTATAAAAACCCTAAGAAACCTACCTCGATAAAGGCACAAAATTACAAACAACCCCCCCCCCCCCGGTTGTCTACTTGGTCTCTCCCTCTCCATGCATTGGGAAGGCCCCCTCCCCTTCCCCAAGTAGAGACCTCCTCTTGCTTCCTGGGGGTTCTGTGTAGGAAGTTTGGCCCAGTTCTATCATTGGTGGGGTTCAGAATGCTCTTTGATTGTAGGGGACCTATAAATCCAAGCAACTACAACTCCCAATTGTCAAGGTCTATTTCCCCTGAACTGCATCTGCATTCATATTTTGGGCCTATTGAGTATTCATGCCAAGTTTGGTCCTGATCCAACATTGTTTCAGCCCACAGTGCTCCCTGGATATAGGTGAACTACAACTCCAAAACCCAAGGCCAATACCCACCAAACTCTTATAGCATTTTCTCTTGGTTATGGGAGTTCTGTGTGGGAAGTGTGTGTCTTTCTGCCATTCCCGCCAGGATATCTATGTTGTGTTCATCGAAACAGGCCCAGGTTTCACACTGAGTGTATAAATACATTTTAAAACATATTAACTATATGTATTACTGTGTTAGAGTGTCATTTTGTGCCATTTTGGTTGGTGGTGTGCCCCAGGATTTAGTACATGTAAAAAGTGTGTCGCAGCTCAAAAAAGGTTGGGAAACACTGGATTAGAGATTTGCATACAAACAAAATATGAATCCAGTTGTTCTCAAACAGGGTTTTTTTGTGTGTGTCAGGAGTGACTTGAGGAACGGCAAGTCTGCAAGGATGTTGCCCAGGAGACACCTGGATGTTTGATGTTTTACCATGCTTGTGGGAGGTTTCTCTCATGCCCCAGCATGGGGAGCTGGAGCTGACAGAGGGAGCTCAACCCACTCTCCCTGGATTCGAACCACTTTCCTATAGGTCAGTAGTCCTGCCAGTACAGGGGTTTTAATCACTGTGCAACTGGGGGAACAAATAGGTGCATTATTTCTTCACTTTTAGATGAAGCATTTGATTTTTCCCTTGAAGATACTGTTTCAGGCAATTTCTGTTATCTGAAAGACAATTGAGTCTTTGAGAAAATATTTTATGGATTTCTGAGTACCTATATTTAAACAATAGTTTATAGCTCTTTTGTCTGATTAGCCTGGTTTCCTACTGAAAAGATTTGCTTACACCGCCTAAAAGCTAGCGTCGAAACCTCTTGTAGATTTAAACTGATCCCTGACCACTTCGTGGAGACACAGCCTAAAGTGTGCGTCCCACTGTGAGAGGATCTATTTCCAATTACGCTGCCACCATACTAATTCTCTGGCTACCGATGTGAGGGTTTATCTTGATGCTTCTATGTTGAAATGATATGACTGAAGAGAGTTTCATGAAGGAACATCAAACAGTTTATTTTCACAAACGGGTTCAATGCTTAGTTGGTTTCAGACTACAAAGAGGTACAGACTTGAAGGTTTCAAACAATATAACACTGGGGTATAACTTCCCCTAACACTGGGGTATAACTTCCCCTGACACAGCCACATGGGCACCAGCAGTTCTACTACTTAACTGCTTACTACCGGGTTACTCTCAACCCTAACTAGGACTAAACTTGTCCCACACTTGGGTTTCCCTAAACCCCACACAGAGCTCTGCTCTGCACACTTGCAGCTCTAACTGACAGCTGGCAACCCACCAACCGCCAAAACCAACCGAACAAATTCAAACCTCTTCAGCATTCCAAGCTAGCCTTCTGGCTGGCTCCGCCCAATGGAGGGAAATGCCTCCATTATCACAGTTAACCCTTTAGGGTCTGTCTAACACTTACCCCCATATTCCAACAATAAAACAACACACACATTTTGACTTCATTACACCTACCATTCATCTTGGGGGAAATTATTTTATATTTATTTCATGTCAAAAGCATTGCATAAATAAATAAGTTTAAAACTGATTAAAATAAATGGATCACAAGCTGATAAACAATTTTAGACCAAAAATGGGCAACAGTGACTACATTGTCTGTAGCTTTAAACAGTTTTTCCTCTGTGCATGAAGCAGGGCATTGTGGGTAAACATACAGCTGCTGGGTTGTTTGTTCTGTTTGTTGCACAAGGTGGAGGATTCTTCTAGGTAGTGCCATTTTGCCAGGTTGTCTTTTGATCTGCCAATTACATTTCTGAGTCTGTTCAGGAACTTCCAAGTTGCCCATTCTTGGTTTGCCCCTGGAGGAAGACCCTCATGGTGGCCCATCCAGTTGGAATTACCTGATTTTGCTGCCCACAGGGATATTCTTGCTGTTGCTGGGGGGACATTTAGAGGAGTGGTGGTTCTCATGAAACTTTTCCTTGATTTAACTCTACTGGGAGGAGGCTGATAGCCATACAGTGAGTGGCTTTCACAGTGTTCAAACTTATTTATCTCACAATTGTCAGCAACTTCCCATTGCACATCAGGAGGGTGGGCAATGCCAGCTAGCTTATAGAATCTATCAACAGGTGTAGGATTAAGACATCCTGTGATTATTCTACATGTCTCATTCACTGCTAGATTCACCTGCTTCCTGTGGGCAGATTTATGCCAGATGGAGCACACGTACTCAGCAGTTGAATAAGACAAGGCCAGGGCTGATGTTTTTATTAATTTTGGGTCTGCACCCCCATGCACTATTAGTAAGTTTCCGCAGGATGTTACTACGTGCAGCTACTTTGTGCTTGGTGTTCACACAGTGTTCAATCTAAATGTTAGTGTTTGATCTAAGGTAACATTAAGGTATTTAGAGTGGAAACAGTGTTCAAGCTCATGGCCTTCCCAGGTAACCTTCAATTTCCTGTTGGCTTCATGATTATGTAGATGGAAAGCACACACTTCTGTCTTGGCAGAGTTAGGCTTCAGGTGGTTATCTTTGTAGTAGCTGGAGAGATCTTTCAGGGCACTAGTAATAATCTTGGAGCCCCTGGTGGTGCTGTGGGCTAAAACCCTGTTCCGGCAATACTGAAGACCAACAGGTCACAGGTTTGAATTCGGGGAGAGTGCGGATGAGCTCCCTCTATCAGCTCCAGCTCCTTTTGCAGGCACATGAGAGAATCCTCCCACAAGGATGGTAAAACATCAAAAACATCCAGGCATCCCCTGGGCAACATCCTTCCTTGCAGACGGCCAATTCTCTCACACCAGAAGTGCCGTTTCTCAAGTCGCTCCTCACATGACTAAAAAAAAGTAATCATCTTGGGGGGATGACCTCAGATTTAAGTATTACAAGAGACAGAAGAAAAGTTCTCCTTATCCATCTTCTTTGTGAAATACATACTATTATATATCTCTATCATGTTCTTCTTTTAGTTGACCTTTTCTTCTCACACAAAAAGCATCAAACTTTTTTGCACTTTAACCCAGAATTACTATATCTGTTGATATGGTAACTATGGCCATCTTGGTAATCTTCCACCATAATGAAATCTGATATTCCTGAGTATAATTTTTTGATTTCTGCACAAAACAGTTAAGGGCTAGAGATTTGTATGTGAACCTTACTCTTGGGACTAAGAGTAGGATTATCCTTTGGACTCTGTATGTAGGAAAAGAGATGCTAAAAGAGATAAAAAGATAAAGCCAAAGGATACTGATACATTATTTGAGAATTAGGAAGTGAAATATGAACAGCTCTATGAATACGGTTTTTTATTTTTAAATTATCCAAAATGTTTTTTTTAATCTCTGAGGGTTTATCATATCTTTTGGAAATAGAAATTACATGAGAAAATTACCCAGCAGCCCACTGGACGCTGGTGACAACATAAATATACATTTATCCAGAAGCATTAGAGTTTCATGCAAAACCAAGTAAAACTCAAGCAGGATTTAAAGCTTGTGGTCGGATCAAGAAACCACAACTAAAACAGTTTGTTTATCTAGCCAAGTATTACACTGAGGCATGCGTTTCTAGACTTTTTTTTGGTCAGATGTATTTATTTGTCTCAGAATTATTTAAAACTTACAGCCAGCGGATTAAAAGCAAAGCAACGAATGTCTATGCATGTTTGGGAATGTTTTCACACATACAGAGTTTCCTGTGTTGTAGCTTTTTTATTGCTTATTTTGAAGGGCTCCATAAAGGCTCTATGATAAGAGGGCCATTGGGTGGAATTTCTACATATTTTGCCTCTTGGTTCAGGGCAGCTGGTTTCTTTCCTCTTAAAGGAGAAAGTATATTTATCACTCCAGCAGTGACTCAAAACAAACAGGAAGTCTTCATCAGCAGACTCCTGGGCAAAGCAGATATTAAGGTACTGGCAGAAAGGAAACAGGTCTCAGACTGTGGGAGAGAGATGTACAAAGCGTGAATTGCAAAGTGCTAGATTACACAGATCTGGACAATTATTTTAAACCAGCAAATATATTTTTATATATTTCTTGACCAAGACAAGACATTTCCCAAGAGACCTGTAAGGAGTTTTGAGCGTGTTTGCTTATTATTTTCTCTCCCATGTTTGAGTTTTCCTGAGGAATGTGACCTGGATACCAAGGGGCCAATACTTTTGGCGAACCTATGTGGCCAAAGAGGAAACGTGAGGCAAAGTGTTCTAATGGTTTCTCTCCTTTCCTCGCCCCCTCCTCAACCCCCTTTTTTGATGCAGCTGCTGTGAGGAAAACCACTTCTTCCACCCACGAGAGTTCCCTGACCGATTACTTCATGTAAATACAAAATTAGGCCAATAACGTCTATCGCCTTGTAGGTTTAAGGCAGGAAAAATAGCAGTTATTAAAATAAATATTACTCCGAGACGATTATTTTTAAAACATCATGTTGGAAGGCAGCAGTCATTATTGTTCTCTGAAACATAATCTCCAAGGGTGACTGGAATGTGTCTGAAGAATGGAAGTACATTGGCTGCTAAAACACACATAAATAAATGTTAACAACCCATAGGCCAACACTGACTTTATAGATCCTTATCTTCTATTGAACACCATTGCATCACCCCATATTCCACAGCAAATGGTGCTTTCTTATTTTAATTTTCCTGTGTCCCAATAAAGTTTCAGTACACTGTGGAAAATAGGGAGGGATTGTTTAAATAATCCCTTGCCTTGATTAAGTTATGTAAGAATTTACTTTCACTTGCTCTGGGATCAATTTAGTATACATTCTCAGGATTGACTAGAATACTCATATCTACAGAATAAACCTACAAAACAATCCTATGGATATTTACTCAGGAGTAAGCCCCAAAGTAGGAGCCAGCATAGTACACACTCTTGTGACCTCATCATACAGGGCTAGATTTGAGGGCAAATGTCAGTTTAGCCCAGAACCTACAGGGAGCCAGCCAGCTCCCATCAAATGATATTGTGCTGGCTTTGTGGGTACAGAAGGATAGAAATGGCATGCCACTGCCACCCTGGGAACATAGAAGGCTTCCCATTTTGGCCAATCTATGGGGGGAAGTAGCACGCCCCATGCTTCCCCATGTGATCACCCTCCTGGCAAGGTGGTTGAAGCAAGATGTGGATCGCCGGATTCCCCACGCCTTTCAGCAAAGTGGACTATTGCCTCCTGCTGCTGGTCATCTGATGAGGTGGTTAGCCTCAGAAAACTCTGTGATAGGGTCAACATAAGTCAGAAACAACTGGAAAGCACACAACAACAATCTCGCACTGTTCAAGACTACTTGTTCCCAAGGGAGTCTGTTTGGTCTTAAACTAGATTTAAACTAGATAAGAACCCTGAAAGCACTTACAACTCTTTGGTATTCTAAGCTAACACCATTTGTTTTGCAGGATCCTGGTAGGAAAAACACGTTAATTATGGCTAAAGAGTAGTCTATGGGATGCCTCCTTCTCAAAAGCAAGGGACACATAGGGCATCAGTTCCCTTTTTTTCATGTCAGGAGTGACTTGAGAAACTGCAAGTTGCTTCTGGTTTGAGATAATTGACCTTCTGCATGGCTGTCTACAAGGACGTTGCTCAGGGGACGCATGGATGTTTTACCATCCTAGTGGGCAACTTCTCTCATGTCCCTGCTTTGGGAGCTGGAGCTGATAGACGGAGTTCAACCGTGCTCTCTCCGAGTTTGAACCTGCAACCTGTTGGTCTTCAGTCCTGCCAGCATAAGGGTTTAACCCATTGTGCCACCAAGGGCTCCAATTTCCACTGATAGCATGGAGCTTGAAGGGAAATCCAATATTCTCTTGTACAGACCTATGCTTCATGGAAGTCCCTGTTCTCTCTTTCTCAGGAAAATACAGCAGTTTCTCGCCACTAAAGAACTGTGCTTGCCAAAATTATTCCAACATTTCTGAAGAGAATGTTTATTGAAAACTTCCTGCATACCACATGTACAACCATCATACTACTTCTATTTCATTGAAATGTATTGGATCTCTGAAATTGACTGATAGCTGAAAGGCACATATTACTGCTACTACTTTCTCCCACACCCACACACATCCCAATTGCACCACTCTTCCAA
The DNA here is from genome assembly GCA_030556195.1 of Anolis apletophallus. Lineage (NCBI taxonomy): Eukaryota > Metazoa > Chordata > Lepidosauria > Squamata > Anolidae > Anolis > Anolis apletophallus. The sequence goes on along the minus strand of JARBWK010000002.1, from coordinate 138,346,400 downwards.
AGACTTGCATGAGACAAACTTTGACGACATGCAAAGTAAGCATTAACAGGACACAACAACATTGCTTGCCACTACAGCACAGAACAATTCCAGCCCATGGGTCCTATGACAGCCCATGAGAGCCCCCATCTCGCTGCCAGCTTTTCTGCTGTTCTTATCTCCAATCAGTGACTGGAGATAAGTCAGCCGCTTTCCTTCCTCCCACACTGCAAGGAGCCTTTGATAACAATTCTGTTGGTACCAATGAGTGCTTTCTAAAGCTCCCCTTCAGGGTCAGATGGCATTACAGAAGGCTGATGCTGGGAAGCATAGGATTACCTGTGCCCAATGTGCTTCAACCCACCACTGAAAATAATTCTTTCCCTGATGCAATGTAGCTTTCAAAAACTGAGTTTGTTGTGAGTGTTCAGGTGTGAGTATATATTACTTAAGAAGCTCTGAACAATCATGTTGGGAGTGGCATGCCAGAAGTTCCCCTCACTTCTTTCATTCTGCCTTGGTGTGCTTATCTGGAAGCAAGCCATACAGGGGTTCAAAAAAATCCCCACCTTGAAACTATTTTATTTATATTTATTTAATTGATTTAAATTAGATCCTGCCTTTCTAACAAAAATAATTCTCTACCCCACAACTGCTCTGCAATTTCACCTGGCATAGTGTGCAAACCACACTTCTCTTATGGTTCCTGCCAATGGGACAACCTGCTGGAAGACCACCAAACACAAATGGTTGTTGCTGATGCTGTGTGATTCCTGATCATTTCTGATTTGTTGCAACCCTAAGGTGATCCCATCGCAGACTTGGCAGGCTTTCTTCAAAATGGGCTTGCTATTATCTTTCTCTGAGACTGAGAGAATGTGAATTGTCCAAAGTCAACCAATTGGATTCCATGGCTGGTCAGGAATTTGAACCCTGATCTCCCAGATTCCAGGTCATTTTGTGTAGTCCACAAGGCTTTCAATGTCAGGACAACATAGTTACATTTATACAGTCTTATAATTACAAATGGTTCTTTGAAGGCAACCATAAGGCTGGTGTAGCTCTCAGTGAAAATGAGTTTGACACATCTGCTGTAGAGGTAAACAGCATGCTTTTTAAAGGCATATTTCAATTAGAAGGATATACGTGTGAGAAGACAATTACAATGCCCATACTATTCTCCCAAGAAAATAAATGTGGCATTAGTCTATTTAAAAGCATTATCTTTTCAGATCCATTTTGACAAATCCGAGCACGCAGATTCATAAAGAACCTGCACTTCACCACCAATACTGCCTTGTCTCCCACCTCTGCTACTCCCTCCTTCACTTCACCTCATGCCCTTGCAGTGAACCTTTCCCTTGCTTCTTCCAGTCCACTGCTCACGTGTATTTTGCCACTTTCACAACTTGCTCTCCCAACTATCCAATTCCCAGCCTTGCTTCACCTTGTTCCTCCACACTATACCTCTCACTTGCTTCTTTCCCTTCACCTACACTGCTCAGTATGCATTCCTTCATGTATGAAATTCCTAGGTGAACTAGTTCTTTGTAGAACCATTTCACTACAGAATATTTCCACATTTTGCTCCATATCCTGGCTTCTACAAGCTCTATAATCTTCATTTAAAAAAATACTTGGAATCTAGACTGGATGATATTTCATTTCCGCACCAGGTGTCATGATTCAAATGTATATAAAACAATCCAGCTAAATTGAATACATGGCAACCCTATGCTTATAAATCCATACAGGTGAATTGTTAATATCAGTAACTATTTAAATATATAGGGATAGAGGTTTATTTATTTATTTATTTAAAAACTTGTGTACCCCGACCTTCTCACCTCCAAAGGAGGGACTCAGACCAGCTTACAGCAAAATTCAATGCCATACAAATTTAAAACATCTTAAAACAGCATATTAAAATACATAAAAACCACATTGCCATTAAAACCACATTCAACCCGGTCTATAAAAGTGGTCACCCATTTCAGATTGAAATCAGTCTCAGCTTATTCTGGGAAGGCCTTGTTCCACATCCAAGTTTTCACCCGCCTCCTGAAGGACAACGGAGGTGGCAGATCTAACATCACTTGGGAGGGAGTTCCACAGCTGAGGGGCCACAACAGAGAAGGCCCTGTCTCTCGTCCCCACCAGACGCGTTTGCGAAGCTGGCGGGACCAAGAGCAGGGCATCTCCAGAGGATCTTATTGTCCTTGATGGTTCATAGGGGAGAATTCGTTCGGACAAGTAAACTGGGCCGGAACCGTATAGGGTTTTGTAGGTTAAAACCAACACTTTGAATTGCGCTCGGAAACTAATTGGCAGCCAGTGGAGCTTGTGCAACAAGGGAGTTGTATGCTCCCTGTACCCCGCTCCTGTTAGTAACCTGGCTGCCGAGCATTGGACTAATTGCAGTTTCCGAACAGTCTTCAGAGGCAACCCCATGTAGAGAGTGTTGCAGTAGTCTATTGGAGATGTAACCAGAGCATGGACTACTGTGGCCAAGTCAGACTTCCCAAGGTACGGGCGCAGCTGGCGCACAAGCTTTAACTGTGCAAAAGGTCTCTCAGCCACCGCCGAGACCTGGGGCTCCAGGCTTAGCAATGAGTCCAGGATCACTCCCAAACTGTGAGCCTGCACCTTCAGGGGGAGTGTAACCCCGTCAAGCACACGCTGTAACCCTATGCCCTGCTCGGCCTTGCGACTGACCAGGAGTACCTCTGTCTTGTCTGGATTAAGTTTCAATTTGTTCACCCTCATCCAGTCTGTTACAGTGGCCAAGCACCGGTTCAGGACTTGAACAGCCTCCTTAGTAGCAGGTGGAAAGGACTGACAGAGCTGGACATCATCTGCGTACAGATGACATCGCACCCCGAAACTCCGGTTAAGTGACTTGCTGTAACTTTGTAATCAAAACAGAAAGATACATCAAATAATCATGTTCTGACTCAATTTATTAATTTTGGATAAGGGTTGAGCATCACTTGCCAAAATTTTGAAATCTAAAATACTCCAAAATCCACAATTATCCACATGGGTAGCTGAGATAGGGATAGCTTTGCTTTCTGATTTTTCAATGTACACAAAGTTTATTTCATGAGCAAAAGTATTAAATGTGCTAGATATATAATGACCTTCATGTTATGTGCATAAGGTATATATGGAAAATTCATGGATTTTGTGTTAAGACTTATGTCTTATCTCAAAGATATTTCATTATGTATGATGAGGCAGATACAGATATTCCAATACCTGTGGGGAGATCCCAAATTGAAAACACTTCTGGTCCTGAGCACATCAGATAAGAGATACTCAACCTTTATGTGGAAGAACAAGGAGGAGGAGGAGGAGGAAGTAGCAGTAGTAGTAGAGGGCTAACAAGCTGAAGTTTAATCCAGGCAAGACAGAGGTCCTCCTGGTCAGTCGTGAGGCCAGTTGGAGTATAGGGTGGCAACCTGTGCTTGATGGGGTTGCATTCCCCCTGAGGACACAGGTCCGCAGTCTGGGGATCCTCCTGGATTCAACGCTGATGCATGATGCTCAGGTGTCTGCAGTGGCCAGGAGGGCCTTTGCACAGTTAAAGTTTGTCGGCCAGCTGTGACTGTCCCTTAAGAAGCCTGACTTGGTCACAGTGGTCTATGCCTTTGTTACATCCAGATTGGACTACTGTAATGCACTCTACGTGGGGCTGCCTTTGGAGACAGTCTGGAAATTGCAATTGGTACAAAGGTCAGCAGCCAGGCTTCTAACTGTATCTAATTATAGGGAGCGCACTATGCCCCTATTAAAGCAGCTCCACTGACTGCAGATAAGTTTCCAGTCCCAAGTCAAAGTGGAAGTTATGGCCTATAAATCCTTAAATGCTTTGGGTCCTTCCTATCTTTGGGACAACATCTACCCTATGAAGTGTAAATTTTTCAGGCTTGTGATCCCACCAGTTCTTTGTCACGGGCAGATGGTATTTGTGGCACAAGTGCCAATGAATCACCTGATTCATTATTATTAATAATAATAATTAGTTATTGTTAATAATACTGTTCTTTACTTTTACAGCTTATGGCCCCTTAACACATTATACATTTACAGCTAGGAAAGATGCCTTACATACATACATACATACATACATACATTATTTTGCTTGAGAATTAAATATCGCTGCTTAAAATGATAATGTTTTCTATATCTCTGAAAATTCCTGGCACACATGACCACTGGGTCCACCAGCTGGGCTTCCTGGGAGATGTAATCCACCAGAAAAATTTCCAAGCTCTGGCACATACACTTACGATATCCACATATGATAATCTACATGCAGGTTATACTTCAAAGCAGCACATTATGAGTACAAAAGCTGCAATGTTTAAAATGACCCACTGTGAAGCTGGGAGCGTTACGGTGAAAGGTCAAATATTTTTATCCAGCATCTAAGATATTGACTTGATAGGCTAACAGGAAGGGTTATGCATACATCTCCTAAACTCTTGTTCAACTTAGTAACGACAAGCAACCTAAAATAAAGGGCAACTGTGCACTTCTAACTCTTTTTCTCTTTCTCTTTTCAGTTCAGTGATTAGAGAAAACCCACAGTGCCAGCTTGAGCCTGGCAAGGCAACTAACACTGCACACAAAAGCATCAGAAAGGATTTCCTTTTTTAAAGGAAGAAAACTTCAATGTCTATTTGAAGTATGGAGAATGCTTATGAGAATGTGAGGGGAAAGGTATTTCCCTGCCACCCCATTTATTATTCCCCCACCAGTGGGAAATTCTCTCTAACCCTTTCTTTTATCCTTTCAGTCTTCCTGAACATAGTGAATGTTATGCATGATGAAAGAAATAGTACGCTATTCTAATGTTATCATGTCACAAAAGCCCTAATGTGCCAAAAGTATGAATAATTTTTTTTAATTGTTATGGTCAGGTTAGTTCAAAAGCCCCACATAAAATAGAGTAGAATACCTAAACATTGGGAAGAACATCTTAAAAATAAAAGCTTCTCAACAACGGGACATGTTGCCTTGAAGAGCCATGGAATCTTCTTTTCTAGAGGTTTTTGGAGGCCTGATGGCCATCTGGTAGGAGTGTTTTGATGGTATATTCTTGTATGACAAGAGGTTGAATTGGATGGGCCTTGAAACAACTTCCAACTGTATGATTCTATGAGATTCTGGGGCCCCAACCACACAGCTAAAGAAAATTCCACGTTTTCTGCTTTGAACTGGGATATACGGCAGTGTGGACTCAGATAACCCAGTTTAAAACAGATATTATGGGATTTTCTGCCTTGATATTCTGAGTTATATGACTGTGTAGAAGGGCCCTGGGATACAAAACTAGGGGTTTTGAACTTGCAATCAAAAAGGTAATATTTCAAAGCTCTGCTTCTTTCCTGGCCTTTCAGTCTTCACTCTGGCAACTTCCACACTGCCTCTACAGGCCCCTACATAGCCAAGACTTCGATTTGGGGGGAGGGGGCTGAGTTTGATTCGGGGGGGGGGGGGGTTGAGTCTGAGTGAGAAAGGATCTACCCTAGCAAACCTTTTGTATTGTTATCCCAATACCCTCATGCATATGGGATATATTGAGCATGGTGATCAGATCATGATATGAATAAACATAACAGTTTTAATAATGTACCAGTAGGGCCTTCTTGCGGACCCCCCTGAGAATTTCAAGGGGCCTGAAGCCCCTCAAGCCCCCACCCCCTGGCTACAGGCCTGTGCTCCTTTATCCCAGGATCTGAGCCCAGATTATCTGCTTATTCCAGATTATCAAGACTCATATAATCCAGTTTAAAGCAGATAATCTGGTATCCGATTCTTGTTTATAGGGTAGTGTAGAAGGGCCTCAGGTACCTCTAATGAGCTAAGTGCATGCCTTTGTTAGAGATGAAAGTGAAGTAGGTCTTTCTCCACCCTAGAAAGTATGCTGATTTTTTAACATTCTCCATGTAGTGGACTGGAAGCCTTGAGTGTAATTAAAATCTAATGCTTGGACCTTCTCCAAGATAATAAACCTAGAGATCTCCAGAACACTAAGTCCATCTGGAAGTTTGAACCACAGCAGCTACGGGGATATTCTCTGATAAGTTCTCCCATGACTCTTAAAAAAGTAGACTTCCACATCCCCTGCAGTGGTATTACACAGACCATGAGTCCAGTATCAAGTGGTTTCCCAACCCTGAAAGTGGCAAACAAACCCTAAATGCCAAGCCCTGGCACTGAGCCACAACAGTGTCAGCACGAAACTCTCCTTGAATGTGGAAAATTGGTATTCAGCCACCTGGATTCATTATTTTTAGCCTATTGTGATTTTCCTTTGAACAACCTTTCAGTAGGCAAATAGAAAAAAGGCCCTCCCTATTTATATTTGAACTCACCCACAATAAGTATCCATTCTTACTGGTCCTCAGGGATTGTGCATTATAATGTCCTGCCCTGGCCAACAAAAACGTGCAGACTCCAAGGAGACCTGGGAACATGCGGAAATATTTGAATGTAAGTCTGTCTGAGAAATAGGTGATATTTCACATAAGTGTAAATGTGATGATGCCAAAGCAAAAGCTAATGACACAGGCCCAATTTACATGTCATGAGGAGAAGTATGGACACTTCCATACCCTCTCAGTTTGGCAGGGACTGGCAGTTTTTCCCTCTGTACTCAACCTACTTCAATTGCTGCAAACTAAGTTATAAATAAAGATGATTATTACTATTATTCATAGTACAAGTTGTTGGCACTTAGCAAAAGAGAAAAGAGTGGAGGGGGCAAAATCTTTCTAATAGACTCAGGTAAAAGCAAACTGCTGCTATACCTCCTAGCTCATGTGTGTTTCTCATTCATACTTTTTGCAATTTGACCACATTCTTGCGTCGCTTGGTCACATGTGACCCAGAAATGTTGGGGATATGCAGTTACATACCCATTTCCAGGTAAACTGGCCCACAGATACTGAGCAATGTTTATTGATCTTCCATCAGCCTTTTTTTCTAAAAAAGGCCAGAAGTGGTGCTGCAACAGAGTAGAGCAGAGCAGAGCAGGTTGGGGTTCTGTTGAGGTTCTCTAAAGATGGACTAATCTCTCACCCGCCCACTCTTGAAAAAAGCCAATCTGGACCCAGCGATGCCAGCGAACTACCGTCCCGTCTCAAACCTCCCGTTTCTCAGTAAGCTGATCGAACGCGCGGCAGCAACCCAGCTACAAAACTTCCTTGAGACATCAGAGGGCTTGGACCCCTTTCAATCAGGGTTCCGCCCCGGGCAAGGGACCGAGACCGTCCTGGTGGCCATCTCGGACGATATCCGCTGCCAACTAGACAAGGGAGGCTCAGTAGTTCTAGTATTGCTGGACCTTACTGCCGCATTCGACACGGTGGACCATGATCTGCTGATACGACAACTTGCCGCCATAGGGATACAAGGAACAGCTTTAGCTTGGCTTAACTCCTTCCTGCGCGGACGTAGTCAGCGAGTTGAATGGCTAGGCCAAACATCTAGGAAATCTCTCCTCGAGTGCGGAGTGCCCCAAGGCGCCATATTATCACTAACGTTGTTTAACATCTATGTTCGGCCGTTGGCTGGTATAGCCCGGAGCTTCGGCCTAGGGTGCTACCAATATGCCGATGACACCCAGCTCCTACTGAAACTGGAGCCTGGCGCAACTTCGGTGCCCGAAAACTTCACTCGAGGCCTAGAAGCAGTGACAAAATGGCTCCACGCCCACAAACTTAAAATAAATCCATCAAAGACGGAGATCTTATGGCCGGGCCGCCCAGAACCACCTTTCTCGCTGCCCCCCTTTGAAGGGGAACCACTGATTCCGTCCCCTCAGTAAAAGCCTTGGTGTTATCCTGGACTCCAAATTGTCGATGGAGGCCCAGGTTGCCTCCACGAGCAAAGGGCCTTCTTTCACCTGCGCCAAGCGAGACAATTGGCGCCCTATCTTCCGACGGAGCGCTAGCTACAGTAATCCATGCCACGGTTACATCAAGGCTGGATTACTGTAACGCTTTGTATGTAGGTCTACCCCGGTCACTAACCCGCAGGATCCAGATTGTGCAGAGAACGCGCCGCCAGGCTTCTCACAGGAACATCGATGAGATGCCACATTACACCATCTCTGCAGCGCCTGCACTGGCTGCCCGTTGAGTATAGAGCCTTACACAAGACCTTGACCTTGGCTTTCAAAGCCCCTACGGAGCCGGGCCCAACATACCTAAAAGACCGCTTGCTGATGCCTGCTTACTCAAGGACCCCGCGGCCAGCAAACAAGAACCTTCTTCACGTACCAGGCTTGAAAGAGGCCCACCTGGAGACCACGAGACGGAGATCGTTCTCCATTGTGGCCCCCGTTCTTTGGAACTCGATGCCACCGGACCAGAGAGCCTCCCTCGACCTGCCCCAGTTCCTGACCGCTCTGAAGACCTGGCTATTTAGGAAAGCCCATGGTTAATGCAGAACCAGGAACTCAAATACCGAGCCTGGCCCCTGCATTTAACCACTGAATATTTTAATCTAGTTTTAAATACTCTATTTTAATTGTGGAATTTGTTGTGTGTAAGCACTAACGTGGAGGGCGACTCAGGAATAATAAAGTCAGTCAGTCAGTCAGTCAGTCACCCTTCATTGCTTTACTCAGATAAGAGATAGATCCTTTTTTGTTAATAGTTAAGGTACTGAAGCAGAATTGAGGAGTTATGGAACTCCGAGTACCAATCAAATCTTACCAAGCTGCTTGCACGCGCGGGCTCTAGGATGAGGGAAACACACGACAACTGTGAAATAGGTGAAAATCAAAAAAGAATTTATTCCTGGCACCAGCTGGTGGGCTTTGCCAGCAGAACACATTTCCATTCTTGCCAGAGAATTCATTTCTTCCTGTAAAATTGACAAGCCCTCATGGGTGTCATTGGCCAAAGCTTCCAAATCATGTGATAACACACGCAACTGTTTTATGTTCCATGCTACCCCAAACCAGGGTCCTGCAATTGCTACAATCTTCTGACCTTCAGATAAATAAGTTCTGTCAGAATCATACCCATAACGCTGCACATCAGCAAAAGAGCGCTTATGGACATGTAGGTATAGATTTGTCACTTGAGTCTCTTTGGGAAGCACCCTCAAGCCCCCCGGCTGCAAGGTGCCTAGGGTACAAACTCCAGACCAAACTACAGGGAGCACAGGTGTTGCCATTTTCCCACAGATCCAAACAATTCCTTCTGGAAGTCCAGTGACACGGTAACCCAAACGTCTAGCAGGTAAATTCTGAACCAGGTTCACTATAGCATTCTCATGGTGATTTCTAAACAGGATGTGAGTGCAATTTGAGCCCTCCCAGCTCCAAGTCCACACTCCTGTTGTTCTCAGACCACAACGTCCTCTGTACCTGCTATGTACTGTGATCATGTGATCACAAGCAGGATAGGAACCTAGCTCGATCTGCTTAAACAACTCATACATGCCATCCTTCTGACTTCCTGCATAATAGGGCTGTGCCTCCCTTTCCCATTTAAAACACAGGGCAGCTCTTAACACAGGGGCACGATGTGTGACCATGAACCAAGCCCTCTCTGCTGTCCCTGTCATTTGCTCCTGCTTCCCCTTCGTGCTATTCCACCCTGCCAATGTTAACACCCCACTCGGAACTATTGGCCAGCCGGACCTATGGCTTGAAGGGCCCTGGCTGCAAATCCAGCACGAATTTAAACTTAGCTCATGTGACATGTTAGTTACAAGTCTGTGAAACATATTTTCCTCCCACCCGCCATGTGTCCCAGTAATGTACAAAGTCAATATCAGAGCCATGAACCCAAACACTGTTCTTACTCTCGCGAGCGCTACACCTGTAGCTCTGTCCCATTAAGATGTATAGCCACCACCGCAATGAGAGTGCCTTTGGCTCTGTCCATCTTTCTTGCGTTGGACCACCATTACCCGGATTGGGAGCGATGGTATCAGACGACTCTTCTGTGGCCGTCTGTGTGCCCCTTAAATAGGGTGTTGCAAAGTACTTGTAATCCGGAGACGAAGGGGGTTGCTTGGATCCACGGAAGACTCCAAAGCAACCGGCGCCCTTTTCACCCTGGAATAGTGGATCCAGGGACGAAGGCTTTCCACTTTCACCGCCGTTGGTGTGCTCAGAAGCACGGTGAATGGCCCTCTCCATCTCGGCTGTAACGGACGTAGGCTCCATTCTTTCACTAGGACGGAATCACCAACTGAAAAAGAGTGAAGAGAAGTAGACGGGAGAGGAGGTCGCAAATCTGCAGTATATTGACTAAGTTTCTCTAGCTGTTTCCCTAACATCTGAACATCTTGCAAAGTCTGTTGATGTCCTAGAACATGACTGTCAGAAGTCTGTCCACACATGGGTTTTAAGTTCAATGGAGGCCTGCCATACAGTCTCTCAAATGGTGACAAGCCTGTCTTCTTATGTGGTGTACACCTGACTCTGAGGAGAGCCAGGGGTAACGCCATTCTCCAGTTCAATTTAGTCTCTTGGCAGATCTTTGCTAAACAGTTCTTTAAAGTTCTATTGGCTCTTTCTGCTCTGGCAGAAGATTGTGGGTGATATGCACAATGAAGGCGCCACGTGATCCCCAGCAGCTTGCACAGTCCCTGGACCACGTGGTGCACATATGATGGCCCGTTATCTCTTTCTTCTGCTTTGAGCCTGCACTCCCCATCTCTCCTGCCTGAGATTAAACCCCACTTCAGTGCTTTCCCCCCTCCCCAATGTGTGTTCCCTCAGTGTTAAAGTGCACAAAGTAAACTATACTTGCCGATGTCCTGCAGACCCTGGGAGTCGCGTCTCGCCTTCCCACGTCACCAATCGAGTTGCGTCGGCTCTTGGCGATCGGACCTGACGCGTCGCCTCCGACTCCCTTGCGCGCTTGTGCCGGTTTGCTAGCCCCTGCGGCTGGGCACCGTGTTAGGATGTCCCCGGACTTTATACTAGCCGGCTCTCAAGAGGCTGCTTCTCAGCCAGCCTTCTCCTTCGGGCTTGAGTTCACCCACAACGTTAGTTGCAGTCTCTCTCGTGTCCACAGGCGTTCGTTTGGGACCAGCCAGGCGGCCGGCTCAGTGCAAAAAGTGGTCAAAAACAGGCGGGGCGCCCCTTCCAGCCCTCCTGGGTAGTCTCATCTTACTAGCCTGGGAGCGAGCGCTGTCAGCAACGGAGACCGTGTTAGTTTTCCCTCACCACAGACCCGTCTAGGTTACGTTTTACCATCACGTCGGGGTCACCAAATGAAGCAGAATTGAGGAGTTATGGAACTCCGAGTACCAATCAAATCTTACCAAGCTGCTTGTACGCGCGGGCTCTAGGATGAGGGAAACACACGACAACTGTGAAATAGGTGAAAATCAAAAAAGAATTTATTCCTGGCACCAGCTGGTGGGCTTTGCCAGCAGAACACAGCTGCAGATAGGGGCAAAAGACCCACATCTCATACAAAGACATTTATACCCATAATGGAGTCATTTCAGTCAAGCCCACCCCTTCTTCATGGATAAAACAAGCATAATTGGCTGGTGATTACTGTTGTTACATGACATTTCATTAATCCAATCAACACTGCATAAATTATTCGCATCATCTCTCTGTCATACCTAAGATTGAGAACAATAGCCATCTATTTGTTATTTCTTTCTCACAGTGCAAGCTATCAATACTGAGTCTCTCTGTTCTTTGACTTGAAACATTAGTTCCGGGCTCCCTGCCAGCAGCGGAGAAGGTCGGACTCTTTGCCATGCGCAGTGGTGTTTTCCATTTATATTAAGATTCCCATTAACTTTCATAGCTCAAGCTGCACTGTTTCCACCCATCTAGCCTATATGGTTTAAATTGGGCACAGGGTGTATTAAAATGCATTTAGTCATGGTGTTAGTCTTTCATTGCAAGTGCCTGTCTGATTCCTGGCACCAAAACCCTCTTTTTCAGAGTTGACACGCAAGTAGCATCACTCTCTGACTGTACTTTTTATGCTCGGAAAAGTACCAAACCTGCTTCAGTACAATACTCACACTGACCTGTAGATAAGCCCATTCAGGTTTTTTGGCTTGACTTTTTGACTCAAATATTTAGACGTATACTTATATATCAGGTAGGTTGGCCTTCTGATTTGTCTAAGGCAGTGGTTCGCAACCTGTGGGTCCCCAGATGTTTTGGCCTTCAACTCCCAGAAATCCTAACAGCTGGTAAACTGGCTGGGATTTCTGGGAGTTGTAGGCCAAAACACCTGGGGACTCTCAGGTTGAGAACCACTGGTCTAAGGAATGGGTAAAATTCATGAACTGACATTCTTAGAGCCAACTGATATTTAGTTGACATTATACACAGTTATATCAGTTGACTTTGACCAAAGTTGAATTGTTTTTCCATTCCCATCACAAACACTATGTAGCAGAAACTAGGAAAATTAATCTCAAGTAGCTGAAATATTTATACTTTTGTACCTATTTATATTTGTGTTCAGTTTATATGTGCAATGTACGGTTTAATTACAAAGTTATTCCTATTTGTGTGTGTGAATGTTCCTTACTGTCTATCCTCGTGTATAAGTCTATAAATTTTAGTCACAAAATTAATGTCCAAAACCTGGGTTGACTTATCCAAGGGTCAATATAAGTACTACACCTTAACTTTTATCTTTAAAAAGGAGTCATCTCGTTCCCTGATTAGAGTAGTTAAAGGTGAAAGTATAGTCCATCTCAGGAGAATCTTAAAAAAGTACCAACCCTCTCTACTCTCAATGTCATGGCACTATTTTTGGACTTTTTGAAGCCCTGGATGGGAAAATTTGCCATCTGGAGGCAACACTAGCACTTTCCTACTTTTTGGAATGACCTTTTACTTATCCACAGGCTACAGGAAAATCCATAATGTTGATCCCAAAACCTGTCCTCAACTTATAAAGTTGTACATATTATATCTGTTTTCCAAGATTTTATTTTTTTTAAAAACTACAAAAAGATATTAATATATGAATTAGCAAAGCATTTTGGTTTCTACCTTTTCCAGTTGTCCAAAACAAAGTAAGTTGCATCCAAAGTAGCCATCTACTGACAGTCAAACTGATTGACTGTTGATTGTGAAATAGGTATTTTCATATTCTGGTCCTAAAGTACTATATAATTTCCTAATATGGAATAGATATACAGTATGAAATTGATATAGCAACATTTCCTGACACTAAACCATCATGCTTGTTATATTGACAAGGAAGTCCAATCTTATCCACTTTTTCAGTAATGCAAAACGTTAATTTCAGAAATACAACTGCAACAGTAGACAGAATTTGGTTAGTGAGGTAAGGGATGTCTTCAGTAATCGCATTATTAAATCAAATTGCACTATTCTCCCACCAGTCCATAAGAAATGCAACTACTCTGTTGCCCAATGAGTAAATAAATGTATTTGTATAGTTTGACTTATAAGAACCATAGAGAAGTAATTTTCTTACTCTTTGGACACCTGTCATTCCACTCCCAGGCTCCTTTTCAATTACTCTTGACACTGGAGCAATCACCCCTGATTATCAGGTCCTACAACTTTTCTCTTCTGTCCTAAAATAATCATTCACAGGTCTTTGAAATATCAATACAAACAATCAAAGCAGGGTTAGTTTGTTTGGAACTCAATCCTCATAAGTTTCTTTTCGTTTACACAAGATTTCAGCTGCCTCAAATACAGAAAGAGGTAGATGAACATTTTGACAAAAGGCACCACTGAAGATATAATTTGATATTGCTGTATGTCACAGATGTAGACACAGGAAATAAATATTGCCATTACATTTCTAGGGCTGCCTTTGTGAGAGTTTGGTCTTGGCAGCCATTTCTCCTCTCTTTTTTCCTACTCTTAGGACCATGGAAGCAAAAGTAACATAGGTAGGTGAGAACATTAAGAGAGCTCCAGGAATTTTGGACTTCAGCTCTCAGAATTCCTGGCCATTGGAATAGCTGGCTAGAGCTTGTGGGAGTTGGAGGCCCAAACACCTGAAGGGCTGCAGGTTGTCCAGACCTGGTGAAGTGGATTGACTGGTGGACTACAACCCTGGAAATCAGGGTATTAATCCCTGCCCAGACATGGAAAACCTCTGGGTGACCTTGGGTAAGTCACACACTCTCTGCCTCAGAGAAGGGCAAAGCCCCCTCTGAACAAATCTTTAAAGAAATCCCCATGCTAGGTTCACCTTAAGGCACTGGGCTGTCCTAAGTTAGAAATAGCTTCAAGATGCACAAGAATAATAGGGGAGAAATTTGCTGTGGTGGGTATAGTCTTGCAGAACCAAGAACAAAGGCCCATCCAGACAGGATCTTTATTGTGCCTCCTTGGAAGGTATGGGATAAACCCACTATTTCCAGTTCCAGATAATGGGCTAAATAAGCTTGGTAAACTGTGGGAATACCCACCTCTCCCCCCCCCCCAGCCCCCAGAGCCCTTAGAAAAGTATTAAAAACTTAACCAGTCTCCATTACAAGCTTCGGCCGGCTCTCCCGGTGCATAGAAATGATGCACCAGGAGAGCCGGGGGGGAGCTTTTAAAGCACGGATTCTCATGGGATAAAGGCCTGTCTGGATTCGGCCAAAGTCATACCCTGGGGTGCCTGCCTACCTTAATAAACTTAATAAATAGATACATACTTCTTCCTGACTGTTATCCTTGTAAGTTTCCACCCATTACGTTGGACAGGACTGGAGTATAGTCTGATCCTATACATTGCAAGTATATGTATAAGAGAAGGAAAAGAAAGAGAGCGGGGGAGGAGTCAAGGGAGAATCCGTCTCTTCAAATTTTTCAGCTTTCATTGGCAAACATAAAGATGTAGTGGTATCTGATTATCATAACATCAGACATTGTCCAACGAGTTCCTATCTCGGTCATAGACCCTATCATAGTTATGCCGGTTGCAATTCAATATGATTTCACATTTTACCACCCAAAAAAATCCCAAAGCAATATAGGAGCCTGGAACTCCAAGCTTGCCAGTGAAAGGAGAAAAAACAATGCAAGTGCATTCAATACAGAACACACGTGCTTTCCTGTCCTTGAAATTTTATCCTCTGCAAAATCCCCCATTGGTTAAAACATTTTATATTATAGTTTCTTTCTGGATGAATGTATAAACAGGAGGGAACACTAAGACATCCACAAACAGCCAGACAAAACTGGGCCTTATCATAGTAGTCTGCACAAAAGCTTTGCATGTATGAAATTAGGTTTCATATGATGACATTCAAAAGTAATGAATCATGTATACGGCGAGTATCATTAGTATTTTTCAAACATGCATCGTTTGCCAAATTTGTTTTGCATTCTCTGCTTGTCTTGTAATCTTTGTGTTGCTTCAGAATAATCCCCACTCCCTTAGGACACCCCCTCCACGCACACACACATACACAATCTAATATAACATGTGCATTTTGTGTCTGAAATATGTCAGATTTATCTAACAGTTCATGTACTTGTACTCAAAACATTTTGCAGGCACTTTTCATCATAAATTTTGCTTCCCCAAGCAAGGACACTGCACAATCCAATAGAAGAACTGTACTGTAAGCTCCCATTGACAGAGTCAAAGAAAAACCCCAGTTATACCTTTTGAATGTTGTGCTGCTTTACTGGTATGACTAAAAATAAATAAAAATATCTCAGATGGGGTTTTTTTATCACTTGTTAAGTTGCCTCAGCCTTAGTATTGGGGAACTGCATGGGACTTTCACACTTGAGAGGTTCCCTCACAGAATTATAAAGTGATTACAGAAGCCATACGTGGCAGTATATGTGCTTCTGTCTGAACCTGAAACCCCTAAGTATCGTCAAACTGTTTTAGCCCATCTTGATGACTCAATAGTCCACACCTATGCTATCTTCTCAGTACATTTGATTGCCTTCTAGTATTGTCATAGAGTTTTGGTAAGCATCTTTTACTTGTAATGGCTCCAGGATAGCTAGAAAATGAGCTAGTTTTTAAAGGGGAAATATCTGCCAGCTAGAAAAAAGATAACCTTACCTGTTGAATTCACCTATTCAGACGTTAAAAGCAGAAGAGACCTCATGAAGAGGAAGCATCGGTAACTATAATAGTTTCCCATGCACAGATAGTGCTGTAATTTTGTGATGGGGAGAATTATCCACTTGCACAACTAAATGGACACTATCCAAGTAATCACAAGAGCCTAAGATGGTGGACAGTCAAGTGGGAAAATACTTGCCTTTTTCACCTCACCCGTTTGATTTTGTCCCATGAGTCAAAGTTGCCAACTTTTTATGGACAAGGTATCTTTCAATATCTGCACAATATGCAGAATCTAGTGGAAGGCATTTTTCCTTATTCCAAAACTAGTGGAAGGAACGGTTTTGCTGGTTTCTCCTTCTGTCTATTAAAATGTGGCTCTGCACAACTGCATCTTTGTTTCTTATGTTAGAATTGATCTAGAACCAGCTGGTGCTTGGGCCACTCATAGAATTATTGCAACTCTCTAGTTACAAGTCTTCAAAAAAGATCATAAATTTTTGCTGTGATGTTGGATATATGCCAGGAGGGGTAATCAGGAGACCAAGAGGTGATCTTGGAAATTGCACCTAAAAGGATGATTGCTTCACAGAACCACCCTGTGTACTAACAGAAGGTAAGCCATCAACCTTCTCATGAAATGAATTGCAATTTCCATTGTGAGAATGCAAGCCACCTGTGATGCAGTGACCTTTACCAAAATCTTGATCATTGAATGACAAGAGCAAAGGTAAGAGAATGGGTGTAGTAATCTCTTGCTCCAAGAGACTTAAAATAACCATCCCAACACTTCTACTGTGAAGATTTGGAAAATTCATTCCTGGTTTTTCTAATGGGCTGAACAAGATTCTTTGGAATTACTATCCATCTTTATGTTAATATCAAACAGTAATCTCCATTTAGAAGTAAATTGATAGACTAATGCTCCTGATGCAGTTAAACAATGGAGAAGATGAAGAATACATCTAGTAGCAACTTGGAACAGATTCCTATGAACAAAATACCCTAAGGCTGCATCCACACTTACCAAAACAATCTAGAGTATCGTGCTTCAGAGCTGCCCTGGATGCAACATTGAAGCATTCCTGGAGCTGTTTGTTTTTTATTATGTTTAGTGTCCAGATGATCTGTCGGGCCAAGAGTGCATTGGGCACAACTGCTATTTTGTCAGCTGAAAGCAGCTCTCCAGCACTGCCTTCGCTGGCAATGTTGCTTCAGATGAGGTCACAACAAGACATCTAGACTAGTTTCTAGAAGAAGTGACATTGCCAACAAAGCTCTGCAGGAGAACAGCTAGTTTGTTGGACTTGTGGACACTGGATCAGGCCAGATCCAGCCAGCTTGAGCTCTCTACACCTCAAGAGGCTCACTCTAGAGCAGTGGTTCTCAACTTGTAGGTCCTCAGATTTTTGGCCTTCAAGTCCCATAAATCCTAACAGCTAGTAAACTAGCTGGGATTACTGGGAGTTGTAGGCCAAAACACATGGGGATCCACAGGTTGAGAACCACTGCTCTAGACAAATTCTAGCTCCTCTTGTGCCAGATTAGCAAATGTAGTGTTTCTACTGCACAATCAGCCACAGGTCATATGGACAGTTTGCAGCACTTTCTTTGTCCCATGTAGACCTGTCTCAAAATGAACATGTAGCAAGGAAACTACAGCCCTGAGTTTGCAAGACCCATTAAAAACAGGGTGTCTTGGAAATCTCTCATTCATTGAGGGCCCTTCCACACAGCCCTATATCCCAAAATATCTGCTTTGAACTGGGATAGCTGAGTCCACACTCAGATAATGTTGGATTTTCTGCCTTGATATTCTGGGATATAGGGCTATGTGGAAGAGCCCTGAGTTCCCATAGGTTCAAGGAAACGTGATAAACCATAAGTAACAGTGAACTACTTCCTCTCTATAAGAACAAATTAATCACACGTGTGTCCCATGCTCATTTTAGCCCCACTCCTCAGCAAAAAAAAGAACAGAAATGTTTTGTATTGTTCTGATAGAAGAGATGACATGAAAAAGCAGAAGTTACAAGATCCTTTTAAACCACACTGATAAGAAAAAGAAAGAGGGCACTTATTGTTCATCTAAGAAATAAAAACACCATTCCATGCCAAGCAATATAAGAGGGGGGGAGGGGGTTTACTAAGAAAGTGTAGATTTATATATTATTTACATAGTTCCTCACCATCTGTGTGGCCTGGTTGGCTGGTAGTGTTAATGGTATTTTTATCTTTACTCATGGTGATATGCTGTGAAGACCCTCCTAGCATGCTGGCATTGCTGCAAAGTTTGATTTGCTAGAGGTGGTATACCTTTTCAGGTAAAGAAGGAAGAATGTAATCCTGCTAGCCAGATACTCAGTGAAGGTATAACAAATGTAACAAGGCTGCTTTATATTCCCAGGTTATTGTATTATCTTATCTTGCTAGTTTTCTAGGCCCTTGCTTTTTATCAAAGCATCAATACCCTGCTTTTCAAAGCAAAAAGCACATACTTAAGGGATATAAATATCACACAAAAATCAGGATAACCATCAAAATGATAAAAGAGTCAAATTAAATAGAAACTCTGTAAATCGAAATATTTAATAGATTTTGAAAAACAGAAAGGTCTTTAAAACACACGTCAACACCATAAGAACATGGGAAATCTCCCTAGCAAGTGTTCTGCAAGTCATTGAGTCATCTCCAAGGTGGCCCTAATCTCACAAACAGAAACCTTTCTTTTTACTGAAGTGAAAAAATCTAGTAGGGGAATCCAGACAGCTTTTCATACAATACATTTCCATATACTAGTAATCCCACTTTTTCCACCAGCAACCTTTTCAAAGAAACTATGAAACTTAGATTCATATTGCAGAAAAACAGGGAAAAAATGAAAGAACACAATTGCAATAGCCCATAGCTGTCTCCACCAATTCCCTAAAGTCCCTTTCCAAATTAATCCAAATCAACAGGCATTTTCATGAAGCATCATTTAGCCACCATTCCCTTTTCACCCAGTTCCCTCCGTGTGTTAGGGCATGTGTAGAAGGGCTCAAAGTTTTTGTGCTAATTCCCAGCTCATTCTTTGCAAAATGATGTGGAAGCCTCATTACAGCTTCCATTTAGGTCAACCATAGCCATGACTTGTTGTAATTATATTTAATTAACATATTTACCTTGCATCTATACTACACTGGTATAGCAATCTGATAGCACTTTAACTGTCACTATATTCTACAGAATTGTGGTCATTGTAGTTTGGTGAAGAACCCGGAATTCTTTCTGCCATTGAGAGATCTGAGACACATGCCCCTAACCAAAGCTCTACACTTCTATAGCAGCATAGATTTCTAAGACTTTCATCACACAATCAATTCCAGAATTCCATTGGATGGTGATATGACTATGAAGGTCATTATTTAAAACAGTTGTACATGTAGTGTAAGTAAAGGTAAAGGTTTCCCCTGACATTAAGTCTAGTTGTGTCTGACTCTGGGGTGGCAGTGCTCTTCTCCATTTCTAAGTGGAAAAGCCAGCATTGTCTGTAGATGCCTCCTAGGTCATGTGGCCAGCATGACTGCATGGAGTGCCTTACATGTAGTATAGATGCACACTTAATTTCAGTCTAAGCAATAACAAAAAGAAGGACATGTGGCCAGCATGACTGCATGGAGTGCCTTACATGTAGTGTAGATGCACACTTAATTTCCGTCTAAGCAATAACAAAAAGAAGGACATGGATGGATATGAGGAATGGAAATGATCTCAGCTCTTAAATCAGGTCCATAAAGTGAAGATTAGAACTGGAAATTATCCTGAACCCATGGTTGGCACATAAAATGCAGCATGCGTTTAGTTGCTCTTTCTTTCTGCTATAATAAAAATATTATAGGAGATATAAAATATATGAATAAAACATGGGTTGAGATATGACAAAGCAAATAAAAATAAAGGATAGTAAGATGAGGAAAACTAACTGAAGTATCAATTAGGACTAAGAAACAATGGAATTTTACCATTGGGCCCTTCTATACTATCCTAAAACTCAGGCTAAAAAATGGATTAGCTTGAGGAGCCCAGATGATGTTTCAGACCTGGAGTAAACCAAATTTACTTGGCTTAATCCAGATCTTAAAAGGTCTAGATCTTTAAAAGTGAGGGCCCTGTGAGGACTGACGCCCGGGGGGGGGGGGGAGTCCCCACACAGCCATCCCACTTCTTCGAGCTTCCAAAAGCTCAGAGGAACAGAATGTGTCCCCCTCCACTCTCAGCCCCTCATTCCCACCCACAAAACTTACTCAAGGGGCCTTCCAGCTACACAGGCCCATCTGAAGAGCTTCACGGGTTGGGGGGAGGACAGAAAATTCCTTCTTCCCCCACACTTCCTGAAGCATCATTCTGACATGACTACAGAGCTCTCCAGAGGAGTTTGTGTGGTTGGCAGGCCCCTCAGGTAAGTTTTGGGTGAGGGAATGGAGGGCTGGAGAGGAAAAGCCTGAGTTTGGGGGTTGGAGTAGGGACAAAGTACCGAGAGAAATCAGAATTTTATATTCTGATTCCTCTCGGGACTTTGATATGTCTGGAAGGGCTCTATCAGATGACTCACCATTAAATTACTGGTTAGATTAGTCTACTCTAATTGGGATTATCCAATAGGAGTCAGGACCTGGGATTCCCCACTTAATGAGGGAGACATATTTTATTGATGGAGCTCAGCTCACACATCACATCGCAGCTTAGCCTACTTCTTGTAATGTCAAAGTGTGAAAGAGGAGCTTGAATGTCACCCCAAATTCCTTGGAGGAATGAAAGGCAAACATATAAACAAATAAATTATTTTGCTGACCCATAGTAGCCAATCACAAGACACAGGGAATGGGGGAAATGGCATATAATGCTATTGGAAACATTGAAGGGAGATGGGGCCACTATTTTGTAACAGAGCTTTGTTGAGCTGGAGTTCAATCTGATACAATCATGATTCGATGATTTCTCTGGAAACATCCTATAAAATCCTGGGATTTCTAAATTGTGAAGCACTAGAGAAACTCTGTCTAAGAATTCTAAATACTCTTCCTTAACCTTCAAATACAGTGTTATGGTTTGAGCATTGGACTATGACTTTGGAGACCAGGGGTATGTCTACACCATAGAATTAATGTGGATTGACATCACTTTCGCTGTCATGCTATGGAATCCTGGGATTTGTAGTTTTGCAGAAAGAATTAAAAACTTTATAAAACTACAGTTCCCATGATTCTATAGCATTGAGTCATGGCAGTTAAAGTGGAGTTAAACTGCATTGATTTTACAGTGTAGATCAGTGGTTCTCAAACTGAGGGTCCCCGGGTGTTTTGGCTTACAACTCCCAGAAATCTCAGCCAGTTTACCAGCTGTTAGGATTTCTGGGAGTTGAAGGCCAAAATATTTGGGGACCCACAGGTGGAGATCCACTGATGTAGATGCAGCACAGGGTTAACCCCTTAGGCAAATTTTGCTCTCTCAGCCTCAGAGGGAATCAAAGGCAAACTCCCCTCTAAACAAATCTTGCCAAGGAATCCCTATTATAGGTTCACCTTAGGATGGTCATAAGTTGAAAGCAACTCAAGGGCACACAGTAACAAACATTCAGATCCTAGAAGTCCATAAAATGTTACCATGGTAGTTAAACTGAAATCATAATCCTATGACTGTGTAGTGTGAATGGGCATCTAGTAACATATATCCTTGTCGTAAAACAGACTGATTGCACTGTAAAGGTTGCCAGGCTTAGAAATGGATTTCAGGTATCTGATTCTACTGTCCCAGCGTACATTTTCACAAGCAGTTGCAAAAGAATTTGCTTCTGTGTCTGAGCATCTGACCAATCTTTCTGAGTCGTTTATCCAAAGTATTGGAAAAAGGAATGTGATTTTAATCCTAATGCCAAAACCAGAGAGCAACTTTTACATTGTCTTCCTTAACACAGGATGCTGGCTTGACATCATTTAGCAGAAGACAATGCTCGTGCTCTCGCTTTTGTTATTTCTCATTTGGAAATGGTGCAAAAGAATTGGCTGAATTTGAAACAACTTCAAAGACAGAACTCTGTGCCAACCAGACTACATCAAAGTTTTTTTTTTAAAAAAAGAAAGCTGATGACTTAATTCACCTGATCTTTCTGGAGAGACAAGCAAAGGGAATTGTTTTGATCAATGTACCTTCCCAACACTTCCTTCCTCTTCCAGCTGCTATTTAAAATCTTTGGCAATTGCCCGCACCCACCTTCCCGAAGTTGAATTGTGGCAAGTCTAGCCTCTAAGTAATGAGAAAGGAAAAAGCAAAGGAAAACCTTTTTTTAAAAAAATAATAAAGTGTACAGGAGGCCTAGTTAGCCAACCAGTCATATCCTTCTACTCGTCCCTGAACGAACAGTGTGCAGGGCGGATAGAAGGCTCACCTTATCATTTCCTTAGCAAGATTAACTCCGACTTCCTGGAAAGTATTTCTGATGTTTAAAAAAGCAAAGGTAGTGATAAAATGTGGTGGAGGGTGGAGAGAAAAGAAGGGAGCTGAACAGCCTGATCCATTTTAGAAGAAAAGGGAAAGGAAAACCCCTGAAAATGGAGCGTGTTAAACATGAGCTGTTTCCTGCATTCAGGAACGGAGACAGCATGCTAGTAACTGTGTGCACGAGGAGATCTCTGCTGCGGTGTTATCTCTGACCTGCAGCTTAGCCCTTGTGTCTCAGCTGCCAAAAAGCTCCTATTCAGTGTTCTGCTGAGTTCATCAATGCTCCACGTGTCAGGATCCTAACAGGAAAAAGCAGGACAGGCACTCGGCTCTATTCAACTGCCAGGGGACCCCATGACAACTCAAATCCCCTTATAGGCTGTCCATATCAACGTGCGGCAGGTCAGAGCGCATAACCCCTCCAGAACCACAAGCCCGGGCCCACACCCTTCCCTCCCCCCTGCTTGTCAACACTGTCACTTTCAAACTGAACATTGTGCCTTATCACCAAACCTGAAGTGAGTATGACAATTAAGATGGATTGTAAAGCTTACTACTGCTATGTGGCAGAGGCGGCTGAACAATTAACAATAACTTGGCATCGCGTCCCACCCAACTGTTGGGTGGTATGGCAAGAACTTTATCCCTGCTTAGGATAAAGCATTAGCATATTTAGTGGCCTGCAAGACATAATTCCTGAGATATGAACATTTTTATTTCATTTTTTGGGTCTTTTCAGAAAATCTGCAATTAAGCTGCAGTGGGCAGGCTGTATATAGCAGGCAGTAAACTTATGAGAGGGAGGTGGAGATTGGGATGCTCCCAGGACATTTTTCTCTCAGTGGAAAGCTATGCTCTTATGTAGATGTGCTTCAGGATGAGCCATCCTGAACATATGTATCTTTGTATAAAAGTGCAGAAAAACCAATGTTCTGATTGTGTTTTTAAGGCAACCCTAGCCTAGGCTTTTCTTGGCAAGTTTTGCTCAGTGTGGGTTTGCCATTGTCTTTCTTTGAGAAAGCAAGAATGTGATTTGCCCAAAATCTTCCTGTGGGTTTCCATGGTTGAGGATGGGATGGGCTTTAGCACAGCAGGTTAAATTACCAGCTGCAGTAAATCCTATCATTTGAAAGGTTGGCAATTCAAATCCTGAGTCAGGGTGAGCTCCAGGCCTTTAGCCCAGCTTCTGCCTACCTAGCAGTTTGAAAGCAAAATGTGAGTAGATAAATAGGTACCACTTAAAAGCGGGGAGGTATTAAGGCACTCATAAGAAAATGCCAGGAAAATGCTGGTGATTGGATCAAGGAGGAAGTTTACAAGCAAGCTCTTCAACAGACAGAACAACAGCACCCCCCCCTGACCTGAACCGAGCACAAACCTCCAGGATTCCATAGATGAGGAAAGCTTCTCTCTCTCTCTCTCTCTCTCTCTATATATATATATATATATATATGTACAATTGTCTGTCTTGTCCATGTATAAATGGCACTGAATGTTTGCTGCATATGCATGTTCTGTGACCCACCCCGAGTCCCCTTCAGGGTGAGAAGGGCAGAATATAAATACTGTAAATAAATAAATAAATATTGAACCTTTGTCTTTCAAGGTGCCTCTACCATAGAATTATTGAAGTTTGACACCATTTTAACTTCTATGGCTCAATGCTGTGGAACCCCGGGAGCTGCAGTTTGGTGAGGCATCAGCACTCTTTGGCAAAGAAGGTAAAGACTTTGTAAACTATATCTCCCATGAGTCCACATTATCGTGCGATGGCAGTTAAAGCAATGTCAAACTGCATTAACTGTACAGTCTTGATGCCCCCTCAGAATCCTAGCCCAACACTCAAACCACTATACCAAGCTGCCCCTTAAAACTTGTGTTTACCTCCCTTTAAATGTGACCTGGACTGGCTTTGAGCTGCAAGTTCTTCAAGTATCTTGAATTCTTATTGTGTGATCCTTGTCGCAACATTTGTTGGAACAGTAACATTTAATGTGCTATCTAAACAGTACCATGGCTGACTTTTAGAAAAGAACAGGAACACGTTTTCTTAATATTTGTCATCTGCTGTTTTTATTGTTGCCATTGCAAGACGTGTCTTCCAGATCTCACACACTCGGGCATATGTGCGCGCACACGCACACCACACACATGTTCATGGCACATATAGCCCAAAAAAACCCATCTGCACCACTGTTTCTATACATAGAACTTCCTTAATGTTTCCACTAAATCAGCTGCATTTGAACATAATCTGCCAAGCAGATTGATTTTGGGGAGTGAGGAATAAGATACTCAAGCTGCAACCAGGTTTCAGGCATATACTATACACACTAATCCCAGCCTCCAGAGTGTTCTTGCTTTGAGAAAAAAAGTTGTATGTGGTAATCTTCAAAATCTGCTCAGGCGGAGGAAGAAGCAAAGACCTATCTGCCATAGCCAAGACATTGTCCTCTTTGACATCTGTGTTGCTGATGGAAAGGATATCCTGCCAAATGTAATGAGACAACTGTGTGAGCCACCTTTGCAAAGAGAGGCACTACTCACTGATCTCTGCTCAGAAGGAGAACTTTCAGCTTCCTTTTTGCCCCTTGTCCAGATTTTAATTTTTTTTTAAATCCCTTACATTAATAAACCCAGAAAGAAACAATACCCTTTAAGGGAACAGCTCCACTTTGGGGAGGAATGGCATCAGAGAGTCACAAGTGTGGTTTTGCATACAAAGTCTTCCTTCATAAAACCCAGCCAAGCAGAGGATTAAACCACCTGGTGGTTTTGGCAAAGGGGAAAAGAAGACGAAGGAAGGGAAAATCTTTCTGATTCTTGACAAAATAAAACAGGTGTACAGGTATAAAAACTTTTGCTTTCCAATAATATACAGCCTGCTTTCTCCCTCTCTCTTCTCGTTCTCTCCTTCTTTCTCTCCCTCTCTCTCTTTCTCTACTCTGGAATGCTTTGACAGGTGCAGAAGTTCAAGTTACAGGGTGGAAGTAGCAAATAAATACACAGCATTAGTGTCTGACGTGCTTACTGAGCAACCGGGGATGTTAATAACTGGCAAGGTACACTAATCTCTGATTGCAACATTTGGTTTACCTTAATCTGGAGGGACAGCTGTATTAAAGAGGGAATTATACTAATCAGTTCAAGGCCCTTGCATATAAAACTTCCCATTAGGCTTAAAGTACAACAGCTTACGCTCATTCTGTAGGAACCTTACATCTGGTTCTGAATAAGTCTGTCTCTCATTTGCAAGGTAGGAACGGAAAACAAGAGAGATTGTGGTGGGGGGGCGGGGAGTGGAGAGAAAAGGGCTGACAGTTGCTGGGGGATGGCTGATAGAAGCACAAGCCTCTAATTCTTTGGGAGATAAATGCATATATAGAGCAGGGGGAAGGCAACAAAAACAACAGCACACACTCTCCCCTAGCTGTAAGGCATCTTAATACTTTGAGAAAAAATAATAAAGGACTGTGTTATCAACCCTGGGACATTTTTCCCCCATTACCGGAGGTGACCAACATAAAATAAAATTGATGATGTCAGTCAAAACCAGCTAAGCACAAGGCTTGGCTTTGTTATCTTAAGTCAGAAGGTATGATAGGCCGTGCCATATGGCTTTAATCCTCCTATATCTCCCATCACCTAACAGGCAACCTTCATGTTGCATGACCTTATTTGGCAGGTCTCAGGTTAGGGCTGCCCAAAGGGGATTCCCCCTCCTGCTCTGTTTCTGCTATATCCCAAAGGTTTGTGTTGAATTTTTTGAGCCCAGCAAACTATAAATCCAACTGATTACTCTGCACTCTTTTGCTTGACTGAGCCTTTACAATCAGACATCCCCGTTAACAATAAGCTCCTAATGAATCAAACATCTATGGCATTAGTTTCACCTAGCTGCCTCTTTCCCATGTGCTGCAGCTCTTTGTCAGACCTGGCTTGATGAGAAAAGCTAGTGACACTTGGCGCACCTATTGATAAACAAGGCAGTAATGAGGGGGCATAACAAAAATTACCTCCAACAACCTGATTAAAAATGACAGGCAAAGACTACTGCCGAGCTTCACAGCTAAGGTAACTTTTTTTCAAAACTTGGGGAGGCAGGGTGGGAGGTAAACATATAATTAAGTGCAACTAAAACGACCATGTTTCTCCCATCAAACTTTCACTGGGAATTAAACCACCATTTATGAGAAAAGTGTTTCTTGCTACATTCAATCATAGAGGCGGTGTGTTTCGAAAATATGGAGTCTTTTCCTCTTCCCACCAAACCTTCTCCTTGCTGAACGACAAAGGGTTTACAAATCAAATTCTTTCCCCAATGTTCAGATTTTAAGTATTCTCCTATTAACATGCTAAGTGTTAAAATGTGTTTTCAAAACATGTGCATGGGTCGGTGCAGAGCATGGTGAAAATGACAGCAAATGCCAAAGGTAGAAATCAAAAACACATGGAAGTCCGTTCCCCTTTTTCTTTCCTTTTTCTTTTCTTAATAGACTGTGTTCCTAACACAAGAATTGAGGTAGCAGAAGAATAGGGCAGGGGGAGGAGAGCTGATGTGTCACGGGAGCAGCCTGAGCTCTTGAGCAAACTTTCAAACAGAAACGTTCAGTTCCAAATGAGAAATGTGTGGGTTTTGTGAAACAGCATCTTGGGAGGATTTCAGTCACTGCGTAGAGAAACAAATATGGACCTAGGCAATATGTTTTGGATATATGAAATGAAGATTGATGACATGTTTACACGTTGCAGATGAATCCTGTAGCAAGCCATCCTCTTGAAGATCATCTCTACCATTTTCTGCTTCCACATCATCGGCAACAAAATATGGCAGTCTTCCTATTTGATGTTAGCTTGGTTCCTTAATACAACAACAAGAATACTTTATTACGGTCCATGGTCCCTTATTTTTTTTAAAAAAAAATTCATGTCAGGAGCAACTTGAGAATCTGCAAGTTGCTTCTGATGTGAGAGAATTGATTGTCTGCATGGCTGTCTGCAGGAACGTTGCTCAGGGGATGCCCGGATATTTTGATGTTTTACCATCCTTGTGGGAGGTTTATTTCATGTCCTCGCATGGGGAGCTGGAGCTGACAGAGGGAGCTCATCCATGCTCTCCCCGGATTCGAACCTCTGACCTATCAGTCTTCGGTCCTGCCAACACAAAGCTTTAACCCATTGTGCCACTGGGGTCTCTGCCTTAATATTACAGGGGTTTTTCTACATTTCTATTTCTTTAAATGCCACTCAAGAGTCACAGTAATTTTGTTCCCATTTGGCATTATTTTTGTACAGGTAGTATGAAACAAAGGTTCCTAACAAAAGGCCTTTTGCTGAGGTGTAGTCAGTGAAATCTGTGAGTAAATGTTGAAGTTGCACTTGGAGCTGCCTCAAGCTGAAAGAGATTAATTGATTTTTGATAGTGCTGTGTCTGTTTACACCAGCTGAGGATCTTCTGCTATATATCTTTTGAAACGTTACCTGCTGAGTCATGTGTGTGGCAAGCCATGCTGGAGATGATGATAAAAGTTGGCAGGCCAGGTGCAAATGTTGTATTCAGGCTAAAAACAATTGTGATAATTATAGAAAAGTATATAACCGTGGGTCTTTCTATGCAAATAAAGAGGGCTGTGTTGTGAACATGCATGCCACAATACGAAAACATTTCTAGAGCAGCTATTATGATCAAAAGCGGGGGGAAAGCATACCGTGGACCCTTGCTATTCAGTGGGGTATGGGGTTCCAGGACCCATTTTGGATACCAAAATCCAAGTCTCATTAGATACAATAACATAGTAAAATGGTGTCTTCTAATATAAAATGGCAAAAGCAAGGTTCGCCTACTGGAACTGTGTGTGAATATTGTGAAGTGATGGATGGCTGAATCCATGGATGCACAATATGTGGCTACAGAGGATGGATGGTATTGTCCCTCAAATTCTATATGCACACAGGAAAGAGATCGATTAGTATTGGTCTGAGAAATGAAGCTTTGTGTTTTTGAGCAATACTCACAACACACTGAGAAATGAAGGAAATTAATAAATGTTCACTAACAACCAATTTCCTGAAGAATGTGATAAAAATATCTTCATTCTGTCTACCGTTTGTGGTGTTCTAGATAACATAGTTATCAACTGTTGTTCAGATACTTAGGGGCGTATGTTTGATTCAACAAAATGCTGGTCCATTTTAATGCTGTTCATTAAAACCATAATGATTTTTGTATCATAATTGTCCTCCCCACTCCACTGTATATCAGTAGTTTAAAACTGTACATCAGTGTTCTTGGTCTTGCACTGTTTTTACTTAAAATGGATATTAAAATATAAATAAAAACATAGTCATTTTCCAAAATTATGACCCTGCAGCCTTTCTATACATATGCTTTGGAGAATTATCCATCAAATTCAATTGCTAATTTGTACTGCAGTAGAGTCTCGCTTATCCAACCTTCGCTCATCCAACATTCTGTATTATCCAACACAATCTGCCTCCCACCCGGATCCACAGCTGTTTCAATGCATTGTGATGTTTTGGTGCTAAATTAATAAATACAGTAATTATTTCTTTTTTATTATTATTTATTTTGAACATTTGTATCCCGTCCTATCTCGACCTCTGCAGAGGGACTCAGGGCAGCTAACAACCGGCACACCATGGTGCCCACAACCAAAAGCATAAATATACTATTTAAATAAAAACAATATAAAACAGTATAAAAACAATTACTACATAACGTTACCATGTACTGAACTGCTTTTTCTCTCGATCTGTTGTAAAACAATATGTTTTGGTGCTTAATTTGTAAAATCATAATGTCAATTTACGTTTAATAGGCTTTTCCTTAATCCCTTATTATCCAACATTTTTGCTTGTCTGCTGGCCCCTTTATGTTGGATAAGTGAGACTGTACTGTATTTAATTAGTATGTTATCATTCTCTTACATTTTCCTCAAAATGGTGATCTCTGAATAAACTCAAACAGGATATTAATACAACACTCAGTAACTAAAGAAAGTGGCATATCATTATAGATATAAAAAGAATGAATTGACAAATTAAACCATATTTGGCTGCATGTTTAATATAGCCAGTTGTATCTAAGATGCAGAGCTAGACTGTGTTTTCAGTTTTCTGCCTTCTGAAGAATACCTTGCATGGGAAGCAACATAGAAACAATTACCTATTAATGAGAAGAGGAGCAAATTAATGTACATTAAAGTGTGAGCAGCTCACATAAAAGCAATTTAACCACAGTAGGCTTAAAACTTTAAATAATGGGAACTCTTCTGAATTCCAATGCTATATTTACATACTAGAATTCTCACAGTGATTATTAATAGTTCAGTGAATCTCTCTTTCTCTTTTATACTTGCACTCCATGGATATAGAATGTCAAAGATAATTTATTCTTCAACTTAAACATTAGCTAAGAATTGGAAACAGAAGTGGATCCCAAATCATCTGATTCATGCTACATCCTACAGTGTCTGGTCTTTCTTCTGAGTGTAAAATGACATCAGGACTGATTCTGAAATGCTGTGTGAACACCCAATAAATTCACATTTCTATCATTTGTGTTGACCTGTGAATTACTAGCTAAATCCCAAACAGAAATCTGGAGGTCATCTTTATCCCCACTACACCTGATGTTCTGCATTTAGTAAACCCACAAAGTCTTCTTCACTGTCTTCTTCAGCCCCGCAAGAAAACCCATAAAACAGAACTACCAAGGGAGAACATCTGTGTGCAGGCATGTAGCCGGGGGGGGCTTGGGGGTTTGGGGGCCTTACTGGTACATTATTTAAACTATTACATTTATTCATATCATGATCTGATCACCATGCTCAATATATCCCATATTCATGGAGGTATTGGAATAACAATACAAAAAGTTTGGTAGGGTAGACCCTCTCTCACCCAGATCCAGCCCCTCCTGAATCAAACTCAGCCCTCCCCCTGCCCCAAATCAAAATCCTGGCTACGGCCCTGTCTGTGTGGCTTTAGTGGGGGAGGGGTGGAAATATCAGAACTTTCTAGAAGCCCTGTCTGGAGAAGGTAAGATTTGGGAACACAGTCCTGAAGAAGAAATGCAAGAAAGATCTGAGAAGGAGTTGAAGGATAGTCCCAGGATAAAGAACAGTCATGTGGAAACACTTGTTTTGGAAGCCTGAAAAGATAGAAAATATATTCCCCAGTTAGAAACAAAGAGGTAAAACAATAACTGAAAGGGGGGATTTGCAAGAGAACTGAATAGAACATCTTCAAGTGACCGCATTTGTCCAGATAAAACAACTCTGGTGCAAATAGTGAATGCCAGCATGTTGTAGTAGTTTGAGTATTGAACTAGGCCACATCTACACTGACAACTTGGATCAGTATTGAGCTAGATGAGCTCTGTAGTGGTCTAACATTGTATGAGGCTGATCCAGGGTAATGAGACCTTGCCCTACGTTACCCAAAGTTGGGAGGAAGTCTGCTTACTGGCCCAGAATTCAGACTGAGTGGGAACATTTGGGCTGGTTATGAAATGGAAGTAGCCACAACTATCCCCCATTGCAATCCCATGGCTCCTAGGCCTGGGCAGTCCAGGAACATGGAATGGCAGTCACCATTCCCTCAGCCCTCCATGTTGCAGTAGTCACCAGCCGTGACATGGGTCCTACTTTTCACTGTTATGTGCAGTGATATTGGACAGAACAACATGGATCTCCCCTCCCATCCCTTCCCAGACTGCTCCATCTCTCTGACCGATGTCCTACACACAATAATGGAAAGATAAGCACTGTGTTGCAGACCGGGCTGTGGCACAGCTAGTTAGTAGCCAGCTGCATTAAATCACTACTGATTTAGAGGTCATGAGTTCGAAGTCAACCTGGGTCAGAGTAAGCTCTCGACCATTAATAGTCTAGCTTGCTGTTGACCTATGCAACCCGAAAGACGGTTGCATCTGTCAAGTAGGAAATTTAGGTACCACTTTATGCAGGGAAGCTAATTTCACTAATTTATGACACTATTGCATAAGAATGAGGAAGTACTCCATCAAGGACTCGATGTCACAAGTGGACAGTGAAGCGGCAGCTCCCCTGTGGCCGGAATCGAGCATACCCTCATAAAGCCAGAAAACTGAAATGTTAAATTGCCTCTGTGTCTGTCTATATATGTTGTGTGTCTAATGGCATTGAATGCTTGCCATTTATATGTGCATTGTAATCAGCCCTGAGTCCCCTGCAAGGTGAGAAGGGTGGAATATAAATACAATAAATAAATAAATAAATAAATAACACAGAGGGCAGGGGTGGGGTGGCAGGAAGATTGGTCACCCAGAAGGTTGGTCACCAAGGTGCTGAACTGCATTTGGTGATGCTGGGTGGTGGAGACTCCCCCATCTGCAGTGCATTGGGAATGACCTGTGTGGCCCATACCAGGGCCAATCCAATGGAGGACACACCAAATCTGTTTAGAGCCAGCCCAAGATTCTGAGAGATCAGGGTTCAGATCCCCAAAATGCCATGACAAACACTTCTGGTCTACAATTATACTACAGCATTGTCCCAATGTCTTCTCAACATACTACAGGCAAAACCACCAATGTTGAGGAAGGGGTTTTTACATGTATTGGCTTGCATATAGTGCTGAAATGGCACTTTGACATATTTTAGATGTGACTAAGTGGCACTCCTGACAAAAGGTTGGCCCCTATTTTGTTATGATAATTTTCTCTTTCATGCATATGAACATGTGTGCAACATACATTGCACATAGTTTATTGAGCTCTGGAAACACAGTGACTCTATTGCATTGGAGGGCTTTGGCCATGAGGCTCTACTGGGAGGTTTCCAGTCCTTATGGGTTATAATCTCTCCAGTCTGAGAACCTTTGAATTCACACACACACATACACACACACACATACACATATTCAGACACATAGAAAACAGTAAGACTAGTTTTTCTACCTTCAAGGGGACTTAGCATATGGACATCTGAGCAATTAACACATCATTTAACAATATTGGCCAATTTCTTGTCAAAAAGCATTCTATCTCATTTTACAATAATAAAAATTCAATAATAAGTACAACTAATCTTCTATGGTGGCTTTTTAATATGGCAAAAAGACTGAATTAGGTTTCTCAAATGCATAGTTCACAGATGACTAAGTGTAAAGTTTAATTGTTGTTTGTTTGTTTGTCAGCTAAATGACAAATGCTACTAAAACATGTTATATTTTCCCAGGCTCTTTTAATTAAAAACATATTTTTCTTTTCACTTACACACTGAACAAATTAATAATTAGCTACAAAGGAGGTATTAGGGCCCAGATTTCATCTGGTGTAAATCCACTATTAGATCACAGTAACTAAACTCAAACGTTGGCTTTAAAACACATTCTGAATGGGCTAGAACACATGATAAACCTAGGTCTCCCTTGTGAAACCCAATTTCCCCTTCACTGTAATTCAACCCACATGCAGTTGTGCTAAATAGACATCTTCTCTGACCTTTCTATACCTCTTCTGAGGTTGGGACTTACATATGAAAATTTATACAACCATAAAGTTTGGTGGACCAGTTTCTAGCCCTTGGGATTTTTTCTAAGTGGCAAACACTGCCAAAAGTGCTCTCCCTCAAAACCACGAAAAATAAATCAAAACCAGAAGTGGACAAGAGTTTTGAGAAATAGGTCTGTTCAGGTGTGTTTCAGCATATTACTGTTTAAAAGCTGAATTGCTGTTCCTGGAGGTTTTCTAGGGTGGTATGAGAGTGTTTGTCTGCCCACATCCCCAAATTAAAGTAAAGATACAGGTTTCCCCTTGATAGCATTTCACAGTTAGATGTACTATTTTTTTTATCACTGGGCAGTTATGATCCATCAGATATGGGGGGCGGGTAGCAGTTCCCCCATGCTTCCAGCTGTGAGATGAACCATTAGTATCTTACCTACTCCTGAACAGAAGAAATACTACAGCATTCTCATCTGTTTGTATAATAACACATCCTTATTCTCCAGGAAACCAAATTAGACCTTTTTAAAAATGCTGTCTCTAAGCCAGAACTTGAAAGATTTCTTAGAAACATAACTTTTCAATTCTTTGCTCAACATCCAGTTCAAATTTCTTTCAAAAGGAAACTACAAAACTCTTCTGAAGACAGGGTAACTCTCCGCCCAATAAGACATTATCTAATGCTTGGGGGGGGGGGGGACTGGAGCAGGAATTAGGATACCTACCCCACAAAATGGTTGAATAGTACTTGAAGAACATGCTCACCGATACATATATGGCTACAGATGGGGCATTCTTCTATTTTTTTTCATGTACTATCCATCACAATTCACTCTGTAAAGAAAGAATAGTGGAAGTATAAAGAAGAGAAATGTATCCCATTCATTCACATTCTTGGAGCAACACATTAGTACGAATCAATTAAACAATCACAACATAATGTAGAGGACACATACTTTAGTCAGTGTTGCCACTGACACCACAAACAATGGTCCAAAGTTGAAAATTTTCAAATGCTTAACTCTGGCTTAGACCTTTGTTTGAAAAGCTATATTTGTATTTTATCTATTTCTAAGGCCCCAAAAGTAGTTCGTTACATGGATGAGGTCCAGCATAGTGATTTGCCAGCCTCCGTGGCAAATCTGGGCGTCATTGGGATGGCAGCAGAGGAATCCCAGTATCTCCGCTGCAGCTGACACCTCCCCATAATACGCGGGGATGCTTTTTTGCCCTGTGTGATATAGCTGATAATAAACGTAAATTCATAATTACAATAATAATAATAATAATAATAATAACAACAACAATAGATATTTCTTGCCTGCCTCTCCTCATGGCTTGAGGTGAGTTACAACATTGCAAAAATGCACAATCACCTAAAAACATTCTTTAAAACACCCTTTAGTTACTCTTTAGTTACTCTTTCCTAGAAATACTTAATTCAGGTACTTTTAATTTAGATAAATAGACACACATTCAGACAGACAGACAGACAGATGAATGTTGGCCTGTGTCTAAAAACCATTATTCCTCCTAGCTCCTCTTTTTTTTAACCTCAACACTCAAAGCAGAGGTGGAAGCTGCAGCTACACTCATGGTTCTGGTAAACTGGCTGGGATTTCTGGGAGTTGTAGGCCAATACATCTGGGGACCCACAGATAGAGAAACTACACAATACAATTAATTCACATTGATACCACAAGTTGAACCACTGAGCTGCTGAACTTGCTGACTGAAAGGTCAGTGGTTCAAATCTGGGGAGTGGGGTGAGCTTCCGCTATTAGCCCCAGCTTCTGCCAACCTAGCAGTTCGAAAACATGCAAATGTGAGTAGATCAATATGTACCGCTTCTGCGGAAAGGTAACGGCGCTCCATGCAGTCATGCAGGCCACATGACTTTGGAGGTGACTATGGACAACACTGGCTCTGGCTTAGAAATGGAGATAAGCACCACCATCCAAGAGTCGGACATGACTAGACTTAATGTCAGGGGAAACCTTTACCTTTATCTACCACTTTAACTGCCCACTGCTATCAAATCCTGTGTTTTGCTGTCTGGTAAGGCACCAGCACTCTTTGGCAAAGAAAGCTAAATACGTTAAAACTACAACTCCTACAAAGCTTGTTATTGTAGCTGGGACACACTCAAATTTCATGCTAAAGCAGACTTATGTGTCCGGCCTCTTCTGCTTAGGCTGAGACAACTACAGTTTTTCCACTATAATAGTTCAGATACCTCTTCTTCCAAGAAGTGATGCCTCTTCCTCCAGTTTTTGAAAGCTGTGGAACTAGAAAATGAGCAAGTTAAGATCTTCAATCCCAAAGAATATTCTATAATATCAAAATGGAAGCCTCATGAACATAAGCATAAGGTACTGCCCTTCTAAGAACTAGAGGCAAGGATAATGTTGTGTGTAAATGTTATACAAAACTGCAAAACTGAGTGAAATATTTATTTTTTAAAAAAATATTCCCAATTTCAGTCATAGTACCTCAGGCTGAAGAAGGTTGTTCTGGGAAAAGGTTACAGTTCAAAGAACCAGCTGGTGCCTGCCCTAAGTAGCTTGGGAGCTGTAGTCCAAAAAGTAAAATTTCACAAACTCTGCCATATGATTGAAATGCTTAAACTGCAATGTAAATATTCCTGGTTGCCTGAGTCTGTAAAATAACTGCACCCCTCTCTACCTCTTTTACGGTATGAGGAATTGGCCCCAAGCCTGCTAAACTGGGTGGAAATCTCACAGGAACAGGTTGTGTGCTAAGTTGTTTAGTTCTCCAACTTCTAGTCCCTGTTGGAAGTCGAATAAGAACAGACTTTCCTCACCGGGCTCTGCCATTTCCAAGCGAGGCTGTTCTGCTGCCAGCCCCAGCTGGAAACTGGTTAGTAGATTGGAAGAGTTTTTCAAGTTTTACTTCAAATTCAACTTTAAGAAGAAACAATAGCACACGGTAAATGAGATGTTCGAATCTCTGCAAAGTTTCCCCATACACACTTCCACACTTCCAAGGCCTAAAGCAGTTTATAGCCATTTCCTAATCTGTGTAAATCAAATGTCTTCCACCCTACTAGTGAAGTTCAGCCTTTTCTCTATTGAAATGCCACCTCCAATCTATAAGGGAATCTATATCACGAAAGGAGGGTGGGGAGATACAAAGACATTAAACAGAGTGTTTATTACTAAGTGGCATGAAACTAAGTGAGCCAGACACTAGAAAAAGAAGAAAGGAGACATTCTTCATGAAGGCATTATCAAACTGGACCTAAAGAAGGAAATAGATGGAATTAAATCACAAGCAGAAAAGAACCAATGTGAGACAGAAAAACATATGTAGAACAACATAGTATCAGGAATTCTCAGTCACTCCTACTTGCAACAGGAGCAACTAAAGAAATCATGGAGGTTTCTGCCATCATTTGTGTATCATGTTGTGTGAATGTGGGCTGCCACTCTACCCTGGTTCCTTGTTACTGTTGTTGTTGTATGCTTTCAAGAAATTTCCAACTTATGGTAACCCTAATATAAACCTGAGCTCCCAGTGGTGCAGTGGGTTAAAGCGCTGAGCTGCTGAACTTGCCCTCCGAAAGGTCTCAGGTTCAAATGTGAAGAGCGGTGTGAGTTCCTGCTATTAGTCTCAGCTTCTGCCGACCCAGCAGTTTGAAAGCATGCAAATGTAAGTAGATCAATACTTCCCGCTCCAGCGGGAAGGTAACAGTGCTCCATGCACTCATGCCTGCCACATGACCTTGGAGGTGTCTATGGACAACGCCAGCTCTTCAGCTTAGAAATGGAGATGAACACCAACCCCCAGAGTCGGACATGACTGGACTTAATGTCAGGGGAAAACTTTACCTTTACCTAAGATGAACCTATCGCAGGATTTCTTAGCAAAATTTGTTCAGATGGGGGTTTCCATCTGAGGCGGAGAAGGTGTGACTTGGCCAAGGCCACAGTTTCCATGGCTGAGTGAGCATGTGAATCCTGGTCTCCAATAAACTAGTCCGACATTCAAGCCACTACACCATATTTGTTCACTGGTTTGTTCCTCACCAGTAAACCAGAGAAGACCATATTCTTTCTGTAGTTTGTGAGATATGGTTTTCTCTGCTTTGTCGGATGAAAAACAAATAGAGAAGAGAAAGCACGTATCTTCAGATGACATGATAAACAACGGAGCAAGGCTCCATGAGCTCTTTAGACACTCTCACTGCAACCATGAAAAAATGAACAATGTGTACCAGAAAGCAGCTCATACACCACAAGCATGGCTTCCCACAGAGCCTTGGCTGGCTGTGCGATGTCAATTGGCCCATCGTGTCTTCTGAACTGTTGGATACAGAATAGCAACTATGCAATAGCAGGGTTGGAAATCTGCTATATTGTACCAAAGCTGTAGCCAAGACATTTGTGGATCAGCATGGCTAGTATTGCCACATAATAGGCCACATATGTTTGTAACTGTATTGTATCATGTTAAATCAACTGCCTTGAGGTCCAAACTAAAATAAAGGTGGAGTATTAAACAACAACAAAGCCATAACTATTCAGCTATCATTTTGTTCAAACAGGAGGGGGGGGAGTCCTCACCACTCAAGGTTATAGACCAGTGGTTTTCAACCTCTATGTCCCCAGATGTTTTGGCCTTCAACTCCCAGAAATCCTAACAACTGGTAAACTGGCTGGGATTTCTGGGAGTTTTATTTATTTATTCAAAACTTTAATATACCGGTTCTCAACATCCGCAGAGGGACTCAGACCAAAACATCTGGGGACCCACAGGTTAAGAGCCACTACTATAGACAATATTGACAATCCTCCACATCCAAAATTTTGGACATTCCTGAGAGGGGAAATCATAGATGACCATCCTTTTAAAAGTAGAGAATTGGTCTTCTTATATTGTCAGCAGCCCCATTTCATGTCCTGCCTCCCCATCACACTCACATGTGGAAACTTAAGAGCTGGTAATACATTAATTTTACATTAATCACAAAGTCAGTATTACTTTTTTGTTTTTAATCAGGAGAAAAA
This sequence comes from Anolis apletophallus, assembly GCA_030556195.1. NCBI lineage: Eukaryota > Metazoa > Chordata > Lepidosauria > Squamata > Anolidae > Anolis > Anolis apletophallus. The sequence continues at coordinate 138,308,379 of JARBWK010000002.1, read as the reverse complement.
ATGGAGATCACTTGCCCTCCCTCAAACCCTTTACATTAAAGGAGATGGACACCAGTTTAAAACCACTTCTTTTCATGAAATCTTATTGTTCTGCCCCAAACCCCATAGGATACAAGAGACCGTGATCCAGGTCAAAACCATTTCTTTCCATGAGATTTTATGGTTTTGCATCAAAGCCCAAAGGATTCAAGAGAAAGTGATGCAAATTAAAACCATTTCTTTCCAGAGGATCCTATGGTTCTGTATCAAACTCTATAGGATACAAGAGACTGCCGATAGTTGGGCAATGAAACAAGATGGGAAACTTTTGATGGTTCCCATCATACCTGTTTTGCAGTTGTAAACATGGGAGTAAAGTGTGATAAGAGGTAGGAGCTCTGAACACGATTGCTGGCTCGTGTTCAGACTTCCCTCCTTTCAGGACATTTCTGTCTCTTTTCAGCTTTGGAACATGTGATGAACTCTGCGCCTCTCCGTGCTTGAAAAGAGGCTGAAGTGTCCTGCGACTGGGAAATTTTTTAATGTGATAAAGTGGTAGCTGCTGATAAGCTCCATTTGAATGTGATGGTGAATCAACTGTGGGCTTTATTCCAGATTATAAAGTAGCTATCCAGGGAGCTAGACCTTTATCGAGAGTCAGGGTTCAGCACCCTGGATAGCTTCTTTAGAGTATGGATGGAAATGCTAAGCTGATGGCCACCACATTTTACATAGAAGCCTTCTCCAGTCATCATTACCCTATGATAATTTAATATCACACACACATTACGTTAGTTCAAAGCTTTCCAAACTGTGTTGCAACATGTTGGTGTGTCAACTGCAGTGTGTAGGTGTGTCACACAAACGTAATGAGAAGCCTGAATCCAAGTGAAATAAGCAATAAATTATATTTTTAAATATATAAAAGGAAGGTTTTCATAAGATACAATGAATCCCCACAATTTTCATATTTACCATTTATGCATGTGTCTGTATCTCTTACAAGGAGTTGGTTTAATCTCTGATTTGCTAGTACAACTGAATTACTGTGTCACAAAATGATGCATGCCTAAAAAGTCTATCACCAACATGAAATGTTTAGGCAGCTCTGCATTATTCAATAGAATAGGTGGCTTTCTCAACTATTTCGTGCCAGATGGATTTTCAGGAGAGTTGGTATTACCAAGCCCAAGGGTTATGATATTCTCAGATATTCTGCCCCACTTGTAGCAAGTAATGTTGGGCTTCCATTGCTGCTGTGGATATCCAAGGGCAATGTACCTTGACCTGCCACGGAAAGACAGCAACAAGGGAGCCATTCTGGCCTCCTTTGAGAGTGAGTTTCAGAGCCTTGGAGCAGCCACCAAGGAGGCCCTATCTTGTGCTCCCCACCCACCCCCAACAAACTGCATTGTAGTGCGATGGAAAGAATGGTCTCTCCTACAAATCTCAAGGTCTGGGCAGGCTCACAAAGGGAACCAGTGTTTCTCAGATAGCCTAAATCCTATAGAAGTGGTTCTCAAACTTTTAATACCTGTGACCTCCCCTCTACATAAGGACATTGCACACATATTCCACTCAGCATAGTATATAAATGACAGTATTTATGTTCATTTAGTGTGCATGCTTTCATTTTCCCATCTATGTATAAATAAATTTAGTACCTAACTGAATACAAAAGAATATCCTTTAGCTCTTAAACATCAGCATTCACAGCACATTTTTGAAATTCATCTCATTATATTATTTACTTAATTAATCACTTGTTTAATATTTGCTGGTGTGACTCTTCTCAAGTAATGTTTATACTGAATATGATGGATATGCTTGTTTCTAAGCACAAAACTTCTTGTGCTTTCCCCATTAACAACCCTACCCCAGCCACCCTAAGGGTCGCGGCCCACAGTTTGAGAACCACTGCCCTATAGTTTAATGACTCATCGTCAGTCCTTTAATTGTAGAAACAGACCAGTAGCCAGTGGAGCTATTAGAGTAAGGGAGTTGAATGCCGATGTTCTTACACAGACGAGATGGAGTCTACTGTGGTTTTCCTTTTCTTCACTCCCCCCTTTTTTCTCCAAAGCACTCCGTTTCCCTTTGCTACTCACCTTCAGTTCCAATTTCACACAGAGAAAAAAGTGCTGGAAGACTCTCCTGCTTCGAATCTCAGATAAATTCCAGCTTTTATGTTCATTCATTCATTACCTCTCCAAAAGAGAATGTGCAGTTTAGTAAAATTTTATACAATTAGTGCTCTCAGAGTGCTTTAAATGCAAACCTGTAAGGGGAAAGTAAAAACAAATCAAAGTTAATTGTGACTGGCTGGAACGAAATGCTTAAATCAATATGATGGCGGCTCATCTGCTTGTCATTTAGCCATTACCTGGGAGACGGATACCTCCTACTGTGGCTGATTTTTTGATACACATTTACGCTGCCTTGATTCTGCAGATACTGGTGAAGCCAAAAGCCACCCAGACTCACAACTTCCATTATATTATTTGCTCTTAATGTACCTGCTGGTTCTTTCCATGCATCTTTTTTTTTCTTTTGCTGATATGACACATCCAGCAAATGACTTGGGAAGAAACCCACAGGTATTCAAAGTTAAAATACAAGCAGCAGATGCAAACATTAATTTCACAATGATATTGAAATTAACTCAGTTGTATATATTCTGAAGCAAGCATAGAGCAGCAAAACTTCCTTCACAATGTATACACTGGAAATGGTTCAGGTTGAGTCTGTCTCAAGAACTAATTGCTCTCATTTAAGACTTTGCTAATGATTAAGATTTTCTGGAGTGTCTCTCTTGGATGTTCTATCAATTGCTGAGTTGGATTGGACTGGAATGACAAAGGAGGCTTTTTCTTGGTCATACTGATCCTTGCTTTGTTTACTATCTAGCCTTCAGGCCATTTTGTTTCACTTGCCCTGGGCCAAATAAAGACATTGACCTAATATGGATTCTGCTATTTCTCTCTGTTCCTCACTGAGCTACATGATGGAGAAACTGGCATCTGGATGCAAATCACCTATGTCTGATCAATGGATCTGCTTGCCTTGATGGACACAGCTCTTGGGAAGTTGGAAGAGCTTCCTGCATGAGACAGAAGTGACTTTACATGAACAGATGGGATGTATTGAGTTTTCTAAGCAGAAGAGGAAATTTGGCTTGGAAGATATACATGTGAGACTTGCTTGGCTCCAGCCCATTGGCTAGTAAGATGGCCTTCCCTAAGGAACTCTTTCTTTCCCTGTTCCTTGTCCCTTTAAAAATGGGGGACATTTCACTTTGCAATACAAAGGTTTCTGCATGGGATTGTGCTTGAAGGGTGCATGCCACATATATGGTGCCTCTCCACTGCTTGACGCCTTCTTACCCCAAATTCTGTTTGCATTGCTTAATTTAACTCACATTTGAGGGCTAGTCTCAGGTAGCAAAAGGAAAGTATACAGGTACAGCCCTTGTTTCCAAGAGCTGGAGTTAATGGAAAGTAAGCTATGTGCACAATAACATGATGTAATGGTTTAAGTCAGGGGTATAAAACCTGTGTCCCTCCAAATGTTTGGGACTCCAGCTCCCAGAAGGCCTAGCCAGCTTGTCCAATGGTCAAGAATTCTGGGAGCTGAAGCCCCAAACACCTGGAAGGTCACAGGCTATGCAGGCCTGGTTTAATCATTAGACTAGGATCTTATCACAAAGGCCTATGGATTTGCCACACATTGTGGCAAATCCATGGGATCACAGCAGAGGGTATGGAGAACTGTTGCTCCATGCCCCACATCACATGAATTACGTCTGCTCTCATCTCATGAGAAGCGTTGCTGCCCAGCTTCCCCCTATTGCTCCAAAGACAACAGGGGAAGCACCCTATGTTGCCGTGGCCACAACGTATGCTGCTTGCTCTCCTCTTTTGCCATGGAGCCTGGCAGGAAGTTGCTGTGCATTGTGTAATGGGCTCTGTGGCAAAAGGGGAGAGCAAGTGGCACACGATGGGCAGGCCATCAGATGAGGTCATTGGATTTGAAAGGCTACGATTTGGTTCTCCACTCAACCGTGGAAACCCACTGGGTGGCCTGAGTCAAGTCATACTCTCCCAGCCTCAGAAGCAGGCAATGGCAAATGCACTCAAAACAAATCTTGCCAAGGAGCCCCCATACCCTAGAGCAGGGATGCTCAAACTTTTTCAGCCATGGAGCCCTTTTTGAAGCGAAAATTGATTATATATTATTTTACATATTATATATAATGTATATATATCAGGTATGGGCTGGGCCAGTGTCAAATGGATGGAGAGTGTTTGTGTGAACTATTTCACACAGTGCAAAAAAGGAAGAAAAAGAAAGAACAATACAATAGTTAAAATGAAGAACAATTTTAACCAACATAATCTTAACAGTATTTCAGTGCAGGAAAAGCACAATCAAAGCACCCCAAACAGATGGCTATCCAGCCTGTAATAATAGTAGTAATAATAATAACAACAACAACCCATTTCTGCCATGCAGGATAAATGCAAAGCACTGAGTGGTGGGAGGGAAACTGGGTTTTGAAAGCAAATGAAGGTGGGGGAGGGAGAGACACATCTGGGTAGCAAGGAAAGTAGTCTGGGCTATGAGGGAGGTGGGGGAGAAAGAATCTGTGCCCTGGGAGGATGCTGCTCCTGCTGTTGTTTCCAGCAACTCAAAAGTATAAATTCCCTGCATTTCACAGGAGGATGAAAGAGAAGGTGGTGGGAAGAGACATGGTGCCACAGGGCTCCTTATTATCATCCGCAGAGCCCCAAGGCCTCCATGGAGCACAGTTTGAGAAACCCTGCCCTAGAGTCACCATAAGACAGAAACAACTTTAAGGCAAACAACAAACAAACAAATGTTCTAAACTTTGAGCATTCCTCACCAATGTAGGGGGGACTCTTTCTGAGAATGTGGCAAATCATCATATTCTTCTCTTGATGGCAAGATGTGATACAGCAGCTTTCTCTTTTCTGAAGTGAGGTATTAAGTGTTTCCCATTTCAAAAACTTCGAAACAACAGTCTTAAGTTTGATGCTAAAATCCAAGAAGACCTCACTGAAATCCTGGTCCTGGGCCTTGGATGTTTGAGTTTATTTTCTGAAGCTGTTATGTAAACTCTATGAGTTGTACATGGTAGGTACAATGGATATCATACCTACCCTTGGCTCAGCCACGTTAGGGAGTTGTCAATGTTCTTGGGCAAGAGCTGTGTTACTGTGCGATATCCCTCCCACCTTTAGACCTCATCACACTAGAGAACGAATCCACTTCAAATCTGTGAGGCTGTGAAAGGCTCCTCCGTAAACTACAAACCCCAGAATTCTGCAGGAGGCAGCAATCGGATTTAAAGTGGATTCATTCTCTAGTGTGATGAGGTAGTAAGTGTGGAAAATGCGTGAAGCCCTCCTGGGAATGCATGGGTAAAATGAAGTGTGCAAAAGCATGGGAGGAAGGGGGCTTTGTGAGCAGCCCTGCAAAGGGCAAAATTATGATAGAGCCAGTACACAAATACATGCAAAGGGGGTGGAAGGGAGTGATTGGGTGAAACAGATAGGCAGGAAAAGTATCCAGCCTGACTTAGTGGACTGGCCTTTCCCCCTTTCCTTCCTCTCAGTGCTGACATCTTTTTTTGAAAAAGTTGCTGTTGTTATATGACAAAAGACATTCAGGCTTGCTAACATGGTTAGACTGATAGCAAGTGAGGGATTGTAGGTACAGTAAGTCCTTTAAACCACATTTTAAAAGCCACCAAAACAGAGAGGGTGTTACCTTGTGTGCTAGGTTCTCTTTAGCAATGCCCCCCCTTTTCACTCTCTGACTGCAAATCAGCATTTTTAGTGGACAATAGGCTCAGCAGTGGCCTTATGATTGCCTCTTTTCAAATGGAAATGGCTATCCTAACTCCTCTGCCAGAGGTTTTTTTTCTCTCTTTACCAGAGCACAAATTGCAGTTTACAAGGCACTGAGAGGGGGAGAGCAGGGGGGCAGGGGGGAAAATCTTAGCTGAATATCTTTTTTTTTATTCGACAAACTGACATGTAAATTACCCTTTAAGTGCTCCACTCTAGGGCTCTGATCATCTCCTAATTGTCACAGTCAATTGTAGCCAACAGTCTCTTCATTCCCAAGCGCTTTGACAACAAGCATAAGGATCAAAGCGGCATCAGCTCCCTTCAATATCCTCCTGTTTAGGATGCTACAAAAAGCCTGGAAAGGAAAAAGGTGTAAGGGCATTACCGTGTAGAGGGAAGCGAAAGGAGAAAGTATTATAATAGTAATTTTCTCCTTCAGTAATATGATAGATCCTTCGACACCAGGGGTTTTTTTTTCACGCCACCACTGATTTGGCACAAATACATAAACAAGGAGGGGAAATCATGTGCACTCTTCACAACAGTGCAAGATCTGGCGACTCAAACAGGAGTATAATGTCTGCATTTGATTACAAATCAATCCAAGCATCTTTCTCTGTTTGGGTCCCATAGAGTCTCATAAAATAGAAGAGAAATCATCGTACTCCAATTTAGAAAAAAAAACCCTAAAATTCAGGTTAAATTAGAGTCCAAATTATGATACCATCTCATCTAGTTTGGACTCTTAAGGATGTGCTACTGGGAAAAAGAGGTAAAGGAGACTACCGTCACTGCATGCATCATTAGCCCTGGCATGTAGCTATCAGAACAGAAACAAAGATCGCTGTGCGTGGCCACCCTGGGAAGAGGGAGCGGGTGCAAATTCACAGCTGGGCCATGCCTTCATTAGGGAAAACCCAAATGCCACCACAATGTTGAAGGTTCTCCAGAACTCTTCATAGGGCCATAACAACAACAACAACAACAACAACAACTGCTACTACTTCTACTACTTCAACTACTTTGGGGATGGGTAAAATAACAGAAGGGACTCAAATGTAGGCCTGCTGTTGTTAGCCAAGAGGCCTGCAGTTACATTTAGTTTCAAGATAGGAGATGGCAAACTGAATCAATCACTGGAAAGCAGCACACAAGAGTATGTGTTTCATACCACAGACAATAATTATTTGTAGCCTGCAGATCTGAGATGTGTAAGTAGGAAAGTAGCTACATTAGCTACTTTTTAGAAGCAAGAAAGTAAAGCAATTCATTCAATATGGTAACCAAGATGTTAAAAAATACTCTGGTTCCTTAAGTATAGGTAAAGATAAAGGTTTCCTCTCGGTATTAAGTCTAGTTGTGCCCAACTCTGGGGGGGGGCTCATCTCCATTTCTAAGCTGAAAAGTCGGCTTTCTCTATAGACACCTCCAGGGTCAAGTGGCTGGCATGACTCCATGGAGCGCTGTTACCTTCCTGCCGGAGTGGTACCTATTGATGTACTCACATTTGCATGTTTTCAAACTGCTAGGTTGGCAGAAGCTGGGGCTAACAATGAGAGCTCACCCCACTCCCCAGATTCGAACCGCCAATCTTACGGTCAGCAAGTCCTGTAGCTCAGCAGTTTAACTTGCTGAGCTGCTAAGAATATTTTAAGATGTAGTTTTAGTTTAATAGGTAAAAGTAAAGGTTTCCCCTTGACATTAAGTCTAGTCGTGCCTGACTCTGGGGCGGGGGGGAGGGGTCATGTTCATCTCCATTTCTAAGCTGAAGAGCCAGCGTTGTCCATAGACACCTCCAAGGTCATGTGGCTAGCATGACTGCATGTAGTACCATTACCTTCCCTCCAAATTGGTACCTAATGATCTACTCACATTTGCTAGATTTTCAAACTGCTAGATTGGCAGAAGCTGGGGCTAACAGCGGTGGGAGCTCATTTTGCTCCCCAGATTCAAACCTTTCGGTCAGCAAATTCAGCAGCTCAGCAGTTTAACTCACTGCGCCACCGGGGGCTCCAACAAAGTGATAGGTAAAGGTTTGCCTTTGACATTAAGTATAGGTGTGTCTGACTCTGGGGGTGGGTTCATCTCCATTTCTCATCTGAAGAGTCTGCGTTGTCCGTAGACGCCTCCAACGTCATGTGGCCAGCACGATTGCATAGATATACATGTTGTTACCTTTCCGCAGAAGCGCTACCTATTGATCTACTCAGATTTGCATGTTTTCGAACTGCTAGGTTGACAGAAGCTGGGGCTAACACCAGAAGCTCACCCCACTCCCCAGATTCGAACCGCCAACCTATTGGTCAGCAAGTTCAGCAGCTCAGTGGTTTAACCCACTGCTGCCACCATTATTTATATACTATAAATAAGTAGTTATTTACATATAGTAGTTAGGTATACAACTATAAATTACTACATTTTAAAGTAACTTTAGAAGTTCTGCCTAGGACTATATTATGTTCCATTTGCCCTTGAGTAGTGCTGTAAATCATTATGCACAAGTTTTCATACAATTTACTACCAGAAAAGTTATTTTGATACATCATGATGACTGCTGGGGGGGGATGATAGTCACCACAAGATTTTTTTTCACTCCACACAAGCAAAAAGGCCAGCTTTTTCTTTCATCAGCACAATAGCAAAAACAATTGCCTTTGTGCAAGACATTTTTCTCTAAAAGCATATTCTGCAAAATTGCAAAAAAAATCATTATTTATTTATTTATTTATTTATTTATTGGGGCTTCTTCGCCGCCGACTCCCGGGGGCTCGCGGCGGCTCACAGAGCCAGTGGCACAACGCCACAGGTTAAAACATAAAAACAGTTAAAAACAGTTAAAACAATTAAACAGCAAAATGCAATATAACAATTGAGCAGCAGGAGATATCACAGCCCAGAGAGTATAGACGAGGCCTACTCGCCGAAGGCCTGCCTAAACAAATGAGTTTTGCAGGCCCGTCTAAATGGCAGCAGATCTCTCAGGGCTCTGGCTTCGGCCGGGAGGGCGTTCCATTGCACTTCATTGTTAAAAAAAATTGCAACAAAATCCCAAATTGCAATAATAATTGTAAAGTATAACAAAACTTTAATTATCATACTCCACAGGAAGAAAGCTTTGAAACATTTCATTCTTGTGTGTGATCCAAAAAAAGCAAAGCTTTACAGCCCTACTCCTGAGCTGATAGGTGACATCCTCTACTTCAGCCATGTGCCACTAACATTCCCAGCAGTGTTTCATGGCACACCTCTTGGCTCCCAGGCCCTGCCCTTTCGGAGGTCCAATCACTTACGATACTTTCCTGACTCCACTTCACAGAAGCTTTTGCTTGAGCTGTTCAAATCTATTTTTCAAAACCATGTCTTCTTTCTACCTTCTGAGATTCACTGTCCCCTCAGGAATTTTGGTGAAGCTGTTCCTTTAGTTGCTCTATGTCAGGGCTGTCCAACTGGTGGCCCACGGGCCGTATACGGCCCCCCAGCCCCACGGCCCCCTACCCTCCTGCAAGATATCTGCGTTTTTTTAAGATTTTAAAAAATATTTTTATTATTTTTTTGAATATTTTTTGAATATTTTTTTGAATATTTTTATTTTTTTTCGTGGGGGGGGGAGGGGCGGGGCAGGGAGGAAGAGCAGGCTCCCTTCCTCCTCCTCCTCCTTCCCTCCCTCCATGAGGCTGGGGATGGCCGGCTGCGGCCTTCCCTTTCGCGGCGGCCACAAACCTGAAGAAGCAGGCAGGCAGGCAGGCAAGCGGAGGTGAAGGGAAGGGAGGGGGAAGAAGGGGAGGCAGCAAATAAAGTGTGTGTGTGTGTGTTCGCCCTCCTCGTGCGCTCCCTCTCCCTGTTGCCTCGGCACTCTTTCCTGTCTTCTTGTTTCTCTCTCACACTCTCTCCCCCTCCCTCCTTCTCTCTCTCTTTCCCCCTTTCATTCCTTCCTCCTTGCACCTCCTGAATGAAAGAGGGAAGGAGAGAGAGAGTGCACCAAGCGAGAGGGGGCGTGGCCAGAGCAAAAAGGGGCGGGCCGAGTTCGGAGCGAGTGGGGGGGTGCTCTTCCATTCCCTTTGCCGGCTTCCTCTTTTGAGGATTCCTGCCAAGTTTGGTCCTGATCCATCATTATTTGAGTCCACAGTGCTCTCTGGATGGAGGAGAACTACAACTCCCAAACTCAAGGTTCAGTACTTTCTGTTGCTCTCATGAGAGTTCAGTCTGCCAAGTTTGATTCAACATGGCTGAGGAATGCTTTGATTGTGTTTTCCCCTTATGGCAGAAGGAGATTGGACTGGATGGCCCTTGGAGGTCTCCTGTTCTAGGGGCCCATTGTAATTATTATTATTATTATCATCATCAGAGGCTGAATGGCCATCTGTGAGGAATGCTTTGATTGTGTTTTCCCCTGATGGCAGAAGGAGATTGGACTGGATGGCCCTGGATGGCCCTTGGAGGTCTCCTACTCCAGGAACCTGTTGTTGTTGTTGTTATTATTATTATTAGCAGAGGCAGAATGAATATTATGCCTTATCATTCAGGGTTATAGGCCTGTGTGGAAGGGCCTTGGCTTCTTATTTGACTTCCTTTCCACACATCTGAATAAAATCCCATGTTATTTGCTTTAAACCAGATTATATGAGTGTGGACTCCGATAATCCAGTTCAAAGCAGGTATTCTGGGTTATATGGCTGTGTGGAAGAGCCCTGAGTCCACACTGCAATATAATCCAGTTCAAAGCAGGTATTCTGGGTTATATGGCTGTGTGGAAGGGCCCTGAGTCCACACTGCAATATAATCCAGTTCAAAGCAGGAACTGGGACTTGAGACTGGGATTTTGGTGTTCATCTCTACCTCCAAGTCAAAGCCCCAGTGTCGTCCACAGACACCTCCAAGGCGGGGAGGGGGCGGAGCCGGGGAGGGGGCGGGGTGGGGCGGGGGTGGAGCCAGGGAGGGGGCGGAGCCGGGGGCGGAGGCAGACCCTTCGGCCCCCCAGGTCATCAGTAACCGGAATTCCGGACACAGGTACGGTAGAAGTTGGACAGCCCTGCTCTATGTAACTAGTAATTTTATTCGTTGTACATTCATTACATTCTGTAATGTTTCTTTCAAACACATACACACACCAGCTTTTTCTCACTGTTGAGGTTTTACTTTTGCCTTGTCTAACTAACAGTTTAAAAGAATGATCCTCTGAAGATGCCAGCCACAGATGCAGGCAAAATGTCAGGAGAAAATGCTACTAGAATACGACCATACAGCCCGGAAAGCACAACAATGCCCCAGTTTAAAGACTGTTGTATAATGCTAGAGATAATACTATTCACTTTCAAAGTGCTATTTTAAAAACTTTTGATATTAAATTGTAAGATACCATCATCCTTTTTTTTTTAGATAAAGCGACCTAACGATATAATGACTGTGGTTTGATGCTATTACGATATTTCAGAGGAAGGAACTGGCAAAACCAACTTGCCTAAGAAAACCCTGTGAAATTCGTGGGGTTGCCTCACCATAAGTCAATAGATGACCTGAAAGTACATACACACATAAAACTTTGAAGGATTGTTGCTGTTATCTTCCATCAAGTCAGCTTTTATCACACTTAAAGATGTCAGAATGTGACACCCACATGACTAGCAAGTAGGAAGAAGTTGATCTTCCTGGTCATATGGGTTCTCCGTTGTGACACCACGGATGCAACAGACAATGCCCAGAAACTCAGAAGAAACACCATGATCAGCTAGGAATTGTGGTGGTAGACATGGGATTGGGCCAAATTAGACCTGGTGCTAGTGTCCAAACTACCCCAAAGCCCCAAAATACTCTGGAGTTTCAAGTAAGCCCTGGAGCAGAAGTGTCAAACTTGTGGCTCTCCAGGTATTAGGGCCTCCAACTCCCAGCTAGTCCAAAGGCCAGGAATTCTAGGAGCCAAAGTCCAAAACACCTGGTGGGTCATAGGTTTGATACCACTGCTCTGGAGTATCCCATGATTTCAACTAAAGTGAGTCCATTTAAAGCCAAAAATACTGGGATACTCGCTCTAATAAGTCTATTTGGAACTAGCAATAATATTTTTATTTTTATTTTTTTACATTTATTTTATTTTTATTCCACCTTTCTCCCAATATTGGGACTCAAGGTGGCAATAACAACCAATCTTAAGAGTAATAACACCTGAGGTCTTCCTTTGAGAACCTTCTCTAAGGTCCCTTCTATACTGCCCTTTTATCACTGGATCTGATCCCAGATCTCTACTGCCATACAATCTGGGATAAGCAGATAATCAGGGATCAGGTCCTGGGATATAAGGACAGTGCAGAAGGAACCTAAGAGAGGTTTGGGTGGCGGTGATGACAGATAAGTGGTCTTTATCAGCCACTTCCCTGCTCTGGTGAATTCTGCCAATTGACAGTTACCGTATATACTTGAGTATAAGCCGACCCAAATATAAGCCAAGGTACCAATTTTATAAACCGAGGGTGAGAAATACAGCAGCTACTAGTAAATTTCAAAATAAAAAATAGATACCAATTAAATTACATTAACTGAGGCATCAGTAGGTTAAATGTTTTTGAATATTTACTTAAAACTGTAATTTAAGATAAGGCTGTCCAACTCTGATTAAAACATTATTCTAACGTTCTTAAATGGAAACGTGCTTACGCATCCTTCCAATAACAATAAAGAGAGTAAAATAATAAATGTAATAACTGAATAAAATAATAAATATAATAATAATAAATAGTAAAATAATAAATGTAATAACTGAATAAAATAATAAATATAATAATAATAAATAGAGTAAAATATAAATTGAGTCACCTTTGGATTCGAGAAAGGTAGGGTAGAAAATAGTAAATAAATAAGTAAACAATAATGACTACTCAATAAAGTAAAATAATAAATGTAATAAAAATAATAATAGTGTGAAATAATGTAAATGTAGTAGTAATAGTAGTAATAATAATAATAGAGTAAAATAATAAATGTAAAAAAGAATACTAATAACAATAAAATAACAAATAACCTTGACTTGATTATAAGCCAAGGGGAGCTTTTTCAGCCTAAAAAGGGGGCTGGAAAACTAGGCTTATACTCAAGTCTATACAGTACTCTGATTTGGTATGGAAGGAGAATGCAGTTATATAGTATTGGGTTTTCTACTTGTTAATATTGAAATAATTGTAAAATACCTTCAGTATTTTTTACATAAAGCTGTCTAATTAGCTGTGATTGATGATGATGATGCCGCGATCCCTCAGAAAGCTCTCCGGCATATATGAGCCATTGCAACAAGCAAAGAGCCATGCAAAGGCATGACTGTTTCCATTGCTGGGGATCAGACTATTATGCAAACCTTTTGCATACATTCATGATACAAGGAGGAGCTTGGGAACATTGTTACATTCAGTAGCGCTCCTGGTAGAGACATTCAATGGTGCTTTTTAAAATGGGTGAAATCAAATCAAAGGAACAATTTAAAAAGGAAGTTGAGCTGCCCTTTCTCACAACCTGAGCTCTCTATGCCTGGTCTACAGATCCTCTAGGGTTTTTTTTTATGCAGCCGGTTTGAAAGCATGCATAATTGCTTATGGTCAACATCCAGTCGCCACCGGATCACACATTAAACAGATAACCACTATTATTATAAGCGTAACTTCCTTGACCTCATATTTTGGTCTGGCTCAGCATTCCTGTATCCTACCAGTTTGGTTTGGAAGGTTATGCCAACCTTGCATCTGTACATTTCATTTTCCACCAGCTAAAGTGCATTGAAAAGCCAGCACAAAAGCCCATGTTTATACACAGACCAAAAAAAAATTCAAGAAATATGATCATAGTTATCCTGCAAATGTTTGCCTTAGACAGTGTTCTGTGCTTAGAAAACAAAACCCTACTTAAGGTACGGTCTGTGTAGTTTGGCAAGAAATCCAACCGGTCGATGCTAAACGTTTGGGTGAGTGAATATATGGAAATAGAAATCTTTCCGTAAAAACAAGGGCTGACCTTTTTTCTCCTTAAAGCAAAATTTCACAAATCTTCAGTTTTTCAAAGGCCAGAAAAAGTTTTGATTGTAGTTCAAAAAGTAACCTTATTGGGCTCTCTTCGTGAGCAGGGTCGCCTAAGACTGAACTGAATGCGTCCACAGCTTGCCTTTTTTCCCTCCAAAGTAGCAACTGTGCTTATTTGTAATCTTGGAAGTAGCGACTAGGGGACACCTCCTTAATCCTGTCTCTTTTGTGGTTGTTCATAACTCTATGAAGACATTGTTGAATCCCTTGGTGACTGCTGACACACATACACACACAACACTGTTTCATTCCCCTTACAGGCAGAGGATCAGAGACTTTCTCATGCTTTGTGGGGGTTGCAGGAAGCAAAAAAGTCCAGGATCAGCCCTCCTTTCAGTTCTGTTTCGCACTCATCCATTGACAGAGTTTAGAAAATTTAGTCACAAAATCTTCCCAACTAATTTGAGCCATGTCCCTTTTTTCTCCTTCCTCACCCTCTCTCACCTTCTCTTTCTCCTCTGCTTTACTAGCCATCCTTCTACTTTGCTCCCTCTCTTTCGTCATCCCTTGCTCTTCCTGCCAAACAAAACTTTCAAAACCATGACTGGGATATGTTAAATTACCTGCATTTGAAAGTTGCTAACTTCCATTGAGGTTAATAGGGCTTGCTTCTAAATAGGTAATCAGTGATAGGCTTAACAAATGAATTAAGTTTGACAACACTTAAACTACCATGGCTCAATGCTATGGAATCATGGAAGTTGTAGTTTTACTCAGAAATTAAGATCGTCTGGGGAGGCCCTGCTCTTAGTTCTGCCTTCCTCGCAAGCATGACTAGTGGAGATAAGAGAGAGAGCCTTCTCAGTGGTGGCTCCTCAGCTGTGGAACTCCCTCCCTAGTGAAATCAGATCAGCCCCCTCCCTCCTTGCCGTCAGATGGAAAGTAAAAACCGGGCTCTGGGACCAGGTTTTCAGAGACTATGTAGTATAATATAGATGGATTATATGCAATGACTAGGGAATCGGTGTTGGACCACAATCTTTGGATATAAGTAAGCTGCCTTGAGCCCCCTTTTGGGGTAGAGAAAGGCAGGGTATAAATAGGGTAAATAAATTAACAAATAAATTCACATGGTCTTTGGTCTTCTCAGCCAAAAAGTGCTGCTGCCTCACCAAACTACAAATCCCAGGATTGCATAGCATTGAGCTATGGCAGCTAAAGTGTTCTGTCAAACTCAATTAATTTGTCAGTGTAGATGCACCCTTGGATGCTTTTCACTTGAGACACTTGTGACAAATGTGGCTGCTTCCAATGGCAACCCTGTTCCCTACTTTTGAGCAATATCAATGCAACCTCACAACCTCTGAGGATGCCTGCAATAGATGTGAGCAAAAACGTCAGGAAAGAATGCTTCTGGAACATGGCCATACAGCCCAGAAAACTCACAGCAACCCAATATCAATACAATTTTAAATGGAACTATACCTATTCTTCACTGTGCCAGACCTAAGTCTGTTTTTATACACTAAAGAAAACATGGAGGAAACTCCTGCTTGTGCAAGGTTTCACAAGTGTTTAATTGCATCAGATGTGCCCACCCATTCAAGTGTGAATGCAGAACATTCACTAGAGATGCACAACCCCCCTGCAGGTGTGTGTTGCTAAGTTGCTAAAAATTACCGCATGTGAATTTCATGTGTAATTGTATTTAAACCTGACCAGTTCTGTGCAGAAAGCTTACACAGGTAAACACACTCCAGGAATCCTGTATCAAAACAGGCCTTGGCAGCAGCAGGAACTCAGTTCTTTCAAAGACGGAAATGCCAATAGTTTAGGGCCAATTAAAAATTCCTTTCATATTGTGTCAGCCAAACCCTTCTGTCTTGCCTGGGCCTCCTGCTCTTCTTTATTGGCTTCCATCTGTGTTGTCCTTGATAAATGCCTTTCCATGGCTTACTTTTGTCCCTGATTTCAATCTCTGTCTCTTCCTGTTTTGATCTTCCCACCCTCAGCAATGGAGGAAAAGGCTCTTTGTTTGACCAGGTCTGAGTTTCAGCAACTAACCGACTGGTGCTGATTCCCACTGCTGCTGATGGAGCATTTTTGAAGCAGATTTGGATCTTGCCTTTGTAGCGGGGTATTACACCACCATGGCTGGGACCCCGGCAGTTGTGATGTCCTCAGCAGCTTTGATATTTTAATCTGTATCTTTTGCATAGATTAGACAGAATGCCTTACCTGGCAGGCAGTCTCATGGGATTCAGGGTGAGATGGGGATCAATTCATTAGTTTGGCTTTTTTTTTAAAAAAAAACCCTTTATGCTCAAAATCCTGCAAGGAAGACTCCAGCAATACATGGAGAGAGAGAGAGTTGCCAGATGTACAAGCTGGGTTTAGAAAAGGCAGAGGAACGAGAGACCAAATTGCCAATATCCGTTGGATAATGGAGAAAGGCAGAGCGTTTCAGAAAAACATCTATTTCTGCTTTATTGACTATTCTAAAGCCTTTGACTGTGTGGATCATAATAAATTGTGGCAAGTTCTTGGTGGTATGGGCATACCAAATCACCTTGTCTCTCTCCTGAGGAATCTGTAGAAGGACCAAGTAGCAACAGTAAGGACTGACCATGGAACAATTGTTCAAGATAGGGAAAGGCATACGACAGGGTTGTATACTCTCACCCAACCTATTCAACTTGTATACAGAATACATCATGCGATGTGCGGGGCTTGATTAATGCAAGGCTGGCATTAAAATTGCTGGAAGAAACATTAACAACCTTAGATATGCAGATGATACCACTTTGATGGCCAAAAGTGAGGAGGAGCTGAGGAGCCTTCTAATCAAGGTGAAAGAAGAAAGTGCAAACGCTGAGTTGCAGTTAAACATTAAAAAAAAACCAAGATTATGGCAACAAGAATGATTGATAACTGGCAAATAGAGGGAGAAAATGTGGAGGTAGTGACAGACTTTGTATTTCTAGGTGCAAAGATTACTGCAGACGCAGACTGCAGCCAGGAAATCAGAAGACGCTTACTTCTTGGGAGGAGAGCAATGTCCAATCTCGATAAAATAGTGAAGAGTAGAGACATCACACTGGCAACAAAGATCCGCATAGTCAAAGCAATGGTATTCCCTGTGGTCATCTACGGATGTGAGAGCTGGACCATAGGAAAGGCTGAGCGAAGGAAGATAGATGCTTTTGAACTGTGGTGTTGGAGGAAGGTTCTGAGAGTGCCTTGGACCGTGAGAAGATCCAACCAGTCCATACTTCAGGAAATAAAGTATTCATCCAATGAGCCCCACTGCTCATTGTAGGGAAGGATAGTAGAGGCAAAGATGAAGCACTTTGGCCACATCGTGAGAAGAAAGGAAAGCTTAGAAAAGACAATTATGCTGGGGAAAATGGAAGGAAGAAGGAAGAGGGGCCAACCAAGGGCAAGATGGATGGATGGTATCTTTGAAGTGACTGACTTCACCCTGAAGGAGCTGGGGGAGGTGATGGCTGACAGAGAGCTCTAGCGTGGGCTGGTCCATGAGGTCACGAAGAGTCAGAAGTGACTGAACAAATGAACAACAACAACATACCTGCTGCTTAGGTTCTTATCAAATGTAAGGATTTTAATCATGCCTATCGAACAGATGCATTATCCACTGGAATTCTGTTGAAAGCACTCTGCCTTGTAAATCTAGCTTGGATTGGCTGCAATTCAAGGTGATCAGAGATTAGTCTTTTTAATGAGCCATTCCTGGAAGGCAGCAAGAATAAAAGCTATTCTAACACACTGCTGTAAAATCTGGCATTACTCTGGAGTCGATGGCTGATTTGCTAGTAGAAATGCTTAGCAATTAGGTGACAGCCAGGGTTGCCAGGCCAGGAGTACTCCAGGCCCAGAGATATCAGGACCCAAACCCAAAACCTTGGAGCGCGCCCCTGGTAATGTTACAAGTGGTGGGTCTTGGGGGGTTTGTGAAGCCTGATAATTTAACATGGCCATGAAATTGCTTAAAGCATATAATTCTTTTGAAAAACTAAAGGTAACCACAAAGGCCCCCCTGGTGCTGCAGTGGATAAAACCGCTGAGCTGCTGAACTTGCTGACTGAAATGCTGGTGGTTCGACTCCAGGGAGTGGAGTGAGCTCCCACTGTTAGGCCCAGCTTTTGCCAACCTAGCAGTTTGAAATCATGCAAATGTGAGTAGAGCAATGGATGCCACTTCTGTGGGAAGGTAACAGTGCTCCATGCAGTCATACTGGCCACATGACCTTGGAGGTGTCTATGGACAATGCTGGCTGTTCAGCTTAGAAATAGAGATGAGCACCACCACCTAGAATCGGACATGACTAGACTTAATGGCAGGGAAGCCTTTACCAACAAACGTCCATCAAATGAGAAAATATGTCTTAGGTGAAAAATTAAATTTCCCAAGCTCTGCTGTGAATAGGAAACAGCAGCAATGGCCAACAACATGTTCCTAACTCTGTTCTTGAACTCTGTTACAAATACCGCTTTCCACGACAATGGGGAGTTGTTGTTTAATCAAAGAAAGTCTTCCAGGTTCTATTTGAACATTTACAAATATTCACATTTCTGTTTTCAAAATGTTGTAGCTTGGAGAGGGAGGGGGCTTCTCTCAGTGTCTGTCTCTCCACTCTGGAGCTTCCTTCTTCCTAGGGAAGCCAGAATGCTGTCCTTTTGGCAGCAGTCTGACCTCTTCTACACTGCCATATTAAAATCCAGATTATTTGATTTGAACTGCATTGTATGTCAGAGTAGACTCCTATAATCCAGTTGAAATCAGATAGCGTGGATTATCTGCTTTGATAATCTGGATTATGTAGCAGTGTAGAAGGGTCCTGAGGCCTTTTTATTCAGGAAGGCTTTAAAAGAAGATGGTGTTTAAGACCAAGCTGGGGGTAACACGTTTGGCGGGGACGAGAGACAGGGCTTTCTCAGTGGTGGCCTCTCGGCTATGGAACGCCCTTCCTGGGGACATTAGATCAGCCCCTCCCTTTTAACATTCCAGAGAAAAGTTAAGATTTGGCTGTTTGAGCAAGCATTCGGCAATGCAGTGTAACACAGGAATATGGAACGACTGGATGATGAGTTTGGACAATGTTTTTAATTAATATAGTTAATAAATAAATAATACTGTGAATTTTTGTGCATTTTTAAAAAAAATTATTTTTCATAGCCCCTTGTTTCATTCTATTATGATGTTTAAATGTTTTAGGTTTTAAGTTGTATGTAGTATTGTTTTTAGTATTGTTTACCACTTTGAGTCTTAGAAAAGAATAATAATTCAAAAATCCACAAGTTCTCTCCAGCACTCATTTGAGCTGGAGATGTCATTTTCCTAGGCCATTGGACATAATGAGACTTGAGCATCTATGGATTTTGGTATGGGGGTCTTGAAAGCATACCTCAGCAGATCCATTATAATATTTTTAAAGACAATGTTGCAATTGTAACACATGCATTAGCACAGTGGTTCTCAACCTGTGGGTCCCCAGGTGTTTTGGCCTATAACACTCAGAAACCCCAGCCAGCTAACCAGCTGTTAGGATTTCTGGGAGTTGAGGGCCAAAACATTTGGGGACACACAGATTGAGAATTAGCACATAATCTGAAAACTTATCAGATCTTGAAGAGCCATTTTAGGCCCCTTCTACACTGCCATATAATCCAGATTATCAAAGCAGATAATCAACATTATCTTTTTTGAACTGGACTATTTGAGTCTACAGTACCAGATAATCCAGTTCAAAGCAAACAATCTGGATTTTATATGGCAGTGTAGATGGGGCCCTAGAAAGGCTGGAAGGGTATATTCCAAGTGAGGTTGTACATTGCCTCGTGGGCTGATGGGCAAGGAGTTAGCCATATGGAGGGCCACAGACCCCCATGTCTGAAGGAGGAAGTTTGTTGGATGCCCTAATTTGCTTTATATTTTCATATAACTCATGACATTCTTTGCTATGTTTGGTCTAGTTTTATTGCAGATGTGTCCAGTGTGCACTCTTCCACAAAGCTTTGTAAAGCAAATTACCAACTTTCCTCAGTAAGCTGCTTTCCTGACTAGTTGATAAGAATTGCAGTCCAACAACACTTAGGCCTCTTCCACACAGCTGAATAAAATCCCACATTATCAGCTTTGAACTGGAATATATGGCAGTGTGGACTCAGATAACCCAGTTCAAAGCAGATATTGTGGGATTTTCTGCCTTGATATTCTGGGCTATAGGGCAGTGTGGAAGGGCCACTAGATGGGCAGAGCTTGCCCACTCTTATTTTAGTGAGAGAAAAACCAATTTGATTTGTTTTCCTGTTCAGATATTTGAAAGAAGTCGACATTCCCTTTGTGATGAGGCTGAGAGTATGTGACTTGTCTAAGGTCACCCAGGGGACTTACTAGGCTGAACTGTGGTCTCCCATAACCCTGTTTCAACACTAAAGTCAATGATTCTTGTGCATTACTGAAGACAGTATTAATAATCACAAAAAAAACAATTGTTAAGTTTATTTGCCCCAACTACTACATTGATGGAGCTCCCGGTGCCGCAGCAGATTAAACCACTGAGCTGCTGAACTTGCCGACTGAAAGATCGGCAGTTTGAATCTAGGGAGTGGGGTGAGCTCCTGCTATTAGCCCCAGCTTCTGCTAACCTAACAGTTCAAAAACATGCAAATGTGAGTAGATCAATAGGTACCACTCTGGCAGGAAGGTAACGGTGCTCCAAGCTGTCAGGCCGGCCACATGACCTTGGAGGTGTCTGCGGACAATGTCGGCTCTTTGGCTTAGAAATGGAGATGAGTACCACCCCTCAGAGTTGGATACGGGGGGACTTAATGTCAGGGGAAAACCTTTACCTTTACTACACTGATATCAGTCATAAGAAAACACTAGGAGGTTGATTAGAACCATAAATGAAACATGTTTTTGTTTAGATTACATATCAAGTTACATGTTTATGCTATAAAGATACTTAAATGTATTCCTAAAAACAAAGACCTTAAAATATCAAATTGGTGCTCACCCAGCTTCAGGAAGTTGGAGGATATAGATAATGGAGGCAATATTAGTCCATTCCTGACATGAAGGTGAAACTTCTAAAGATCTAGGATTGGAAGATCAGCCTGACAGAGTGATCAAATCCCACGCAATACATCTCTAAAAGGCAACTATCCGTTTCCAGAGGACAGGGAAAAGGCAATTTCCCTGCTAAACAAGGTCAGTTGGAGGCTAACAGCCTTTATCATCCTAATGAGTTAAAATCTGGCACACAAATCTGGGAATGTAGAAATAAGCTATCCATTCAGCAAGAAACATTTGATTTGCACCTTCACATACATTGAGGCATTCCCCAAGAGATTTGACAAAGAATGTAAGGAGATGGCTACACATGTTGATGTAGGAGGGCAAGGTCAGAGGATATACTAACAATGCAGAGAGGTGTGTTGTCATAAATATGAAAAGGGCAGACTTGTTGGGCCCAAATGTCCTGTTCCCATCCAAGAATTCTTTTGTCCTCATTAGCCTTTCACCTCTGGACAGCAAGGGCATGAAAAGCTGGCTGAAACTTTAAGGAAAATCAGTTTTGGTGTCCCTCGTACAGATGTATCCATATTTCCAAACAGCCGTACAGTTTGGCATGAAGTGTCCAGTGTCTGCTCAGGAAAGAGGCCCACAAAGATAGGAGAAGGTTGTTGCTCATTAGATAAAATGTTTAAAAGACAACTGCCGAAGCTCACTCAGCTGTGCTTTCTTCAAGAAAGCCATGGTTGTTTATTCAGACAGACTACAATAGTTCAGACAATCGTTCTTTTCTCTTCCTTTACGCTCTTTGAGATGGACCGACAGGCAGAATCTTGCAGAACAGTTCTTTCTAACCTGCCCCACATCAAATCAAAGTCCAGGGCATGTCAAACACTATGGATAACAGATTATTTAAATTCTAATATAATACAATAAAATGCTAGTATTAGCCACCTGAATAAATGGAAGGAGGTAAAAATAACAAGACAGACTTAGCAAAAGCAGAGTAAAATAGCTGAGTAAACAAAATGAAACAGCCAAAAGGTTACAAAGTAGCTGTCAAGGGTACAGTATGACCCCCCCCCTATCCACAGGGCTGGTATACATGGTTTCTTTAATCAAATCCTGACAAAATATGTCCTCTCTAGGCATTTTCTAGGTCCTCCAACATAACTGCATGGTATCCCTAAGCCACAAGTTCTTCATTTCAATAGAGTTTGCAATTATCCATAGTTTTGCAGTATATAGTATTTTAGATAAATTTTGTTTTCATCTATAACTGGCAAATAGAGAGAGAAAATGTGGAGACAGTGACAGACTTTGCATTTCTAGGTGCAAAGATTATTGCAGTCACAGACTGCAGCCAGGAAATCAGAAGACATTTACTTCTTGGGAGGAGAGCAATAGCCAATCTTGATAAAATGGTGAAGAGAAGAGACATCAAAGATCCGCATAGTTAAAGCAATGGTATCCCCTGTAGTAACCTATGGATGCGAGAGCTGGACCCTAAGGAAGGCTGAGTGAAGGAAGAGAGACACTTTTGAACTGTGGTGTTAGAGGAAAATTCTGAGAGTGCCTTGGACCACATGAAAATCAAACCAGGCCATATTCCGGGAAATAAAGCCCAACTGCTCATTGGAAGGAATGATATTAGAGGTAAAAACGAAGTATTTTGGACACATTATGAGAAGACAGGAAAACCTGGAGAAGATAATGATGCAGGGGGAAATGGAAGGAAAAAGGAAGAGGGGCCGACCAAGGGCAAGATGGATGGATGTTGTCCTTGAAGTGACTGGCTTGACCTTGAAGGAGCTGGAATTGGCCATGGCCGACAGGGAGCTCTGGCGTGGGCTGGTCCATGAGGTCATGAAGAGTCGGAAGCAACTGAATGAATAAACAACAGCATAGTTTTAACCGGTTGGGGTCCCACATTGTGAAAAGAGGTTATTAATAAATAGAACCTAAAGCTCCCCAAAAATCTTTTAGAAATGTACATGTTGCCTGTCTCAACATTCCTTCATACATGCATACATCTTAGCATCTTCTGCCACCATGAAGGCTAGAAGCTTAACAAAATTAAAAACCGAGATTCCCAGAATGATAGGGTAATCCAGTGTTTCTCAACCTTCCTAATGCTGCAACCCCTTAATACAGTTCCTCATGTTGTGGTGACCCCTAACCATTATTTTCATTGCTACTTCACAACTCTATTTGGGGGGGGGGGTTGATTTTGTCATTTGGAAGTTGTAGTTGCTGGGATTTATAGTTCACCCACAATCAAAGAACATTCTGAACTCACTAACAATGGAATTGAACCAAACTTGGCACAAAAAACTCCCATGGCCAACAGCAAATACTGGAAGTGTTTGGTGGGCATTGACCTTGAGTTTGGGAGTTGTAGTTCACCTACATGAAGAGAGCACTATAGACTCAACAATGATGGATCTGGGCCACACTTGACACTAATCCTCAATATACCCACACTGGTGGAGTTTGGGGGAAATAGATCTTGACATTGGGGAGTTGTAGTTGCTGGGATTTATAGTTCACCTACAATCAAAGAGCCCCTTGCGCCCCACCAATGATAGAATTGGGTCAAACTTCCTACACAGAACCCTCATGCCTTGAAGGGACTAGCTGGCGTGAGCCTCCGTCCCACCTCACACACTCTTCCTCACCCCACACATGCGCATCATGTTGCCATGCGCCAAGCACACCTGCTCTCCCGCTTAGAGTCTCAGTAACAGCCCTCCCCTTGGCTGGGAGGCCTGCCAATCTGTTTCCAAAAAGAAAGAGAAGGACAAGCTGAGAGATCTTCAACCTTCTCTGCCAAAGGGCTTCCTAAGACCATCACAAATGGTCTTTTCTGATGGTCTTTGGCGACCCCTCTGAAACTCTCTTGTGACCCCCCTGGGGGTCCCGACCCCCAGGTTGAGAAACACTGGGGTAATCCATTGTGAATGATTACTGCAACTATTTGCAACTAATTTCAGCAACGGATGACTGCAAGATGTCTGTGGATTTCCCACAGTGGCCATTGCTTCTCAGCTGTTATTTAAAATAAATGACTCTTATTTAAGATGTTATTTCTGTATCTCAATAGTAGAATGTTCTGCTATTTGGAAGTAGAAGAATAGCTGGTGTATACTAATGCTCTCAAACACCGTCAATAATTCTAATGAGAATGTAAATGCTGTGTATATTTTTAAAGTGCTTCCAGTCCCGCACTATATTACACATGTACAGCTCTTAATGAATGCTGGAAATATTTCACTGGGAAAATCAAACATCAGGCAGAAACCTCCAGAGTGCTTGAGTGTTAGGAAGCCAGTGCAGATGGTTCTGCGATAGTGACTCATCAAGTTAGGCATCCAGGACAAAAATTCAAGACTAGACCTTATGTTTCTTTCTTCACCTCTACTGTTCTCTGCTTTGCACAGCTTTTCCATGAAATGTTTTTTCCCAGTTGGGATGGAAAAGTACAAATAGATAACCTCCCCAATTTTTAAAGGAGATTCGGGCAATACAGTCCTGATAGAATACATGGGTCCACTACCCTCCTTAGCCATTGTGTTGTGTGCCTTCAAATCATTTCCAACTTAAGATGACCTTAAGGCAAACCTATCACATGGTTTTCTTGCCAAGATTTGTTCAATTTCCCATTGTCTTCCTCTGAGACGGAGAGAGGATTCTATGTCCAAGGTTACTCACTGGGTTTCATGACCCAGCAAGAATTCAAACCGATGTCTCTACAGTTGTAGTCTGATGCTCAAACCACTACACTACACTGACTTCTAGGGGAAGCTATATTCTTCCTAAAGTATTTCTCCCCTTTGGTCAATAGGAATGCTTGAGTAGTTGTAGAACAAGCAATATAAAGAAGTAAACATATTTTGCAAACTAAGCGGAATCTTACCAGGATTGGATTGGATTGGCTCTGCCAAAATAGTTCTCTTTCACACTACACAATTATACCATTTTGATATCACTTCATTCGTTATGGTTCAATCCTCTGGAATCCTGGCATTTGCAATTTCATGAACTTTTGAGAATTCTCAGCCAGAGAGTTCCTTTGATGCCTTACTAAACTACAGACTACAGGATCCCATTTGAAGTGGATTCAGTATCATAACTTGTTAGTGTGAAAGAGACCACAGCCATATGTCTATGAATGGTGAAGGAACCAGCAGCAAGTTAACAAAGACTAAGGGGAAAGTGGCAGAGAGGAAAGGAGAGTGATGGCAGGAACAATGCTGCCAATGTCCATCCATTATTTTCTCCAAGCATGGCTTCTAGGAGGGTCCCCCAAATCCAACTGGTTTGGGTGAGACAGCTTGGACAATCAGTGTAGGCCTAATCCTCCTCAACTCAACTTGTTTATACAGGAGTCCCCGGTGGCGCAGTGGGTTAAACACCTGTGCTGGCAGGACTGAAGACTGACAGGTTGCTGGTTTGAATCTGGGGAGAGCACAAATGAGCTCCCTCTGTCAGCTCCAGCTCCTCATGCGGGGACATGAGAGAAGCCTCCCACAAGGGTGATAAAACATCAAAGCATCCAGTTGTCCCCTGAGCAATGTTCTTGCAGATGGCCAATTCTCTCACACCAGAAGCGACTTGCAGTTTCTCAAGTCACTCCTGACACAACAAAAATAACCTTGTTTATGGCTCATGAGAGCACAACAGAGTGGGTAGTTCTGAAAGGCACTACAATTAATAGAAGCCATGTGAGTATCACAATGACTCTATTTATATGGAAAAAGTGGGGGGATCCTTTCCTCTCTTGCACTGGGAGCAACATTTTCTCAGAGATCATCTATCAGGATCCTCATCTCAGTAGCAGGTATGTCCAACTCTTTTCTCTCACTTCATGTCATTCCTTCTCTTTGCCTTCTTGCTCTCACTCTCTCCTATTCCACATCTAACAAGCTGCCTTGAGAAGGGGCAGATCCCACTTGCATCAAGATAGGGCTTTTTTGAATTAGGACAAGGAATGCACAACAATGATGTTAAATCTACACACAATCCTAAGCCCACCATTTCCCCAACCTTGTTCCAACAATGGGACCCACATGCTTCTACTCAAGAGTTCCAAATTTTGTTCTCTTTTGCTCTAAATCTTGCGCATATTTGGTTAATAGCATACAGGAATGCACTTAAGCATTTACTTTCAGCAAGCCTACCTATACCATTTCTAAATATACCATTCCGCTGAGCATTAAGGTTTATATTGTTTTTATAGAACATCATTCAGTATGATTACCCAAATTACCACATTCTTGTGATATACTCCTGCTACAAAAATTATTACTTCAACAGCTGTACTTTTATTAGACAATAAGGGGTAAGGGAAACCAAGAATGTAAGATCTTAGCTGTTGTTCTTTTTAAATGTCAAATAGGTTTTCCACTGATGACACTAAAAGTACTTCTTGTCTATTATAATAGATCTCAAGTATTATCATAAGTATACAACTACTTTAATATACAAAGGAACTAACATGCAGCTCAATGGTAGGAGATGTCTAAATCAGCTGGCCTTCACTGACCAAATCCCAGGTTACTGTTGGAAGGGACTAAATGAGACTATTATGCTCCAATAAGAATGTTACTGACTCCCCATTGAAATGTCTGAGTTCACATTGCCACCATTCGCTAACATAGAATGAGACAATATGTGGTCTTTGGAAATCGTATCCAAAAGGCCCACTACACCACAGTTAGGTTTATCCGTGTCGGGTATTTCTAATGTTTATGCATTTTATGAAAGCTGGATAGGGAAGGAAATAAACACAATACGTTTAAAATGTGATGCTGAACAGGAGTTCTACAAATATTGTGGACTGCTAAGAAGACAAATCAATAGGTTCTAAAGCAAATCAAGTCTGAACTTTCCCTGAAATATAAAGTGGCTGAGACTGTCCTACTTTGACCATATCACAAAAAGAGCTGACTCACTAGAGAAGACAATAATCCTTGGGGATGTCGTAGGGAAAAAAGACTATTCCAGATGGATAGACTGAATCATGGAAGCCACAGCCCTGAGCAAGGCCGTAAATTACAGAGTGACAGGGATCTCTCATTCATAGGGTCACTATAAGTAAAAGGTGACTTCACAACAGTTAATACCAGCAAGAAAGTGTGAAGGATTTTCAGTTTTCACTCTATGCAGGGCTACAATTTTGGGAAGTGAAAGAGAATTGACAGAATTCTTATATCGGGACAATTTTCTTATTTAAGAGGGGGAGATAGAGACACAACATCTCTTTATGAGCCACTTCATATCACCAAATGTAATACCTGTATATCTATGGACCCTTCCACACAGCCTGACTATCAAGGCAGATAATTCACAATATAATAATAATTATAATAATAATAACTTTATTCTTATATCCTGCCACCATCTCTCCAAAGGGATCTGGGGCGGCTTACATGGGGGCCAAGTCCAGCATAGACAAGGGTTACAAGGTAACATAATTTAAAACATATAACAAAAATATAATTTAAACAATTAAAACCAGAAGAATAAAAACATTATAAAAATACATCAACTGACATCCAACAACCAGTTGCCAGGAAAGGTGGGCATGTTCAGATTTGAGAAGGCAGGGCAAAGGCTTGTGCAAAGACAAACTATGGGGCTGGGGCTGGAAGTAAAGTGCTGGAAAACCAAACAACAAATTAGGGCTGGACAGATCTGATCAGTAGCAATATCTGCTTTGAACTGAGTTATCTGAGTCCACACTGCCATATAATCCAGTTTAACGTGGATTTTATACAGTTGTGTGGAAGGGCCCTACATGTGTGTGTGTGTGTATGTATATGTATGTATGTATACACACACACCAGTCTGGCCATGTGAACTTGGATATGTTTATAGAGCGTAGGACATAGGTAGGGAGGCAGAGAGGGAGGTAAGTAGTGATAGTGCCCTTTGGTAATGTGATGTGGCTCTTAAAGGGATCTAGTTTCTACACCCAGCTAAAGTGTCCAAAATGCACCATGCAAGCTTTCAAAGCTTCACTAGCTTCTTCATCAGGCAAAGATATTGAAATCACAGAGAAGAAATGTGCTGAGGTTAGAATCACAGGCCTAAATTTTGTCACAAATGTTACATCTATGGTCAGTTAAAATGGCCAGGAGATCCCCCTTTTTCAGAATTATAGCTCTTTCTCATCAATATGTGCCTTCTTTAGTACTATGTACCTTGACCTGGAGCATAGGGTTGTCAAAGTGAAAACTTGAGAGGGTTCCTGGACCCTTAATGATTGTGTAAAAGAAGTAGTTTTAGCAGGTGTTGCCTGTCACACAGTCAAGTAATTCTGACTAAAATTACTTCTGTGTAACTATTACATAACCCATTGCCAGTTTGTACTATGGGGCAACATTTGCTTCAAGCAGAAAAATGTTTTCAGTCAGGCTTGTGTATGTATTCAGTCAGTTGTGTATGTATTGCTGCTAGATTGGAAGATGTGCATGAGGGATTTTCTGTGTCTTTTGCAAAATCAAATCAGGGCTTAGGTAGTAAGCACTTAGTTTGCATCTTCGCCTCAGACAGTAGTATCTCAAGAAAGATACACCTCTTTGGCCTGTTATCATTCTATTTCTTCCACTTACATGGCTTTTAACAGCCTTGTCTAATGGGAGGAAAAACCATGATCTTCAAAAGCTTGCGTGGTGTATTTTGCATCTTTTGGCCTAAAGAAGACATCACTCCATTGTTGTATTTTGCTGA
Source organism: Anolis apletophallus (assembly GCA_030556195.1). Classification (NCBI taxonomy): domain Eukaryota; kingdom Metazoa; phylum Chordata; class Lepidosauria; order Squamata; family Anolidae; genus Anolis; species Anolis apletophallus. The sequence continues at coordinate 138,279,758 of JARBWK010000002.1, read as the reverse complement.
GTTTTGCTGCATTGCCAACCTGAATGCATCCGCAGTGTCATGACTTCAGGGCCTAGAACAACATTCTAGTCCTTCAGCATTTCAACCATGAATGAAATGAAGACATCTGGAGTCCAGTGATATGAGGTCTTCAGACCATTTCCCTCAATAATATCATTATGTTTTAAGGATGTGTTCTGCAGATCTGGGCAGGAGTTCTTAGTCTATTTACACTTTCCTGGTAATTGCATTTCCTCCAACCCACCTTCCTCTTTTCTGTTTCCTAATTCGATAGAAAGTGGATTTATTTGCATCAAACAGAAAAACAGAAGTTACCCAACATCACTCCTGCTCAGCCAGGTAAGCAGCTGGTAACAGCTCAACATTTCCACACTGTTGAAGAGTACTGCCACATGAAGAATGCATTGCTGGGTGTGTTTACTTAGAAGTCAGTCCCAATATATTTAAAAGGACTTATTTCCAGGGGTGGATAAGATTGCAAACTTGCTCTGAATAAATGGAATTTAAAGCTATCATCAATTTTAAAATTGAAATAAAACAGAATATCCTTGTTTATAAAGGGACCTCCATTTCAAATTGGCATAATTGGCTATCATTGGAAATCAACATATTTTCTTGTCTTCTCCATCTTAAAATGAATTGGGGGGAAACTCTGGCATTGCATGCATCCTAGTACTATTTGTGCTCATTCACAATTAGATCTTACTGAGGTCGACAGCATTTTGTTCTTGTTCTGTGCTTTCAAGTTATTTCTGATGATAGTGGCCCTGTTATGAATCTTTCTTGACAAGATTTGGTCTGATCAGATTTGCCTTTGCCTTCTGAGGCCAAGAGAGTGTGTGACTTGCCCAGAGGATTTCCATGACCAAGCTGTGGATTATGTAGTCCACATAGTCAGAGTGGGACAGAGAATCCACCCCAGATTCTAGTAGTAGTTGTGTGCCTTCAAGCAATTTCTGAATTAAGGTATCAATAAAGGTTGACGTTTATTAGGGTTTTCTTGGCAAAATTTGTTCAGATACTTTTGCCTTCCCCCTTCATCATAGAATCATAGAGTTGGAAGAAACTTTGTGGGCCATCCAGTCCAAACCCTGCTGCCACGAAGCAGGAAAATCGCATTCAAAGCACCCCCAACAGGTTGCCATTATTTATTTATTTATTTATTAACTTCATTTATACCCCGCACCCATCTCCCCAAGGGGACTCGGGGCGGTTTACATGGAGCCAAGCCCAATAACACACAATAACAAAACAATAGCAATTATAAAAACAATACAATCAATAAAACTCAAACACAACCAGTAACAGATAATTTAAAAACCATTTTGGGTGGGCCACATATGACTGTTAAAATTTTAAAATAAATAAACACTGGGTGTAGACAGATGTAGTTTGCATATAGCAGGGAGAACAATATTGAGCAGACACACAACAGATAATTAAAGTGCTTCTGAGGACATTTGCAGAGAATGGCAGGGCGTCATTTATTTCATTCAGGGAAGGCACATTGGAACAGCCACACCTTCAGACTCCTCCTAAAGACTGCCAAAGTGGGGACTTGTCTGATATCCTTGGGGAGCGCATTCCAGAGTCGGGGTGCCACTACAGAGAAGTGGCACCTGCGAGGCTGGTGGAAGCGAGAGTAAGGTCTCTCCAGATGATCCAAGAGATCGCCTGGGTTCGTACACAGAGCTCCTTAAACAGGGGGTTGATGGCTCCCTGTAAGTCCCTCCAGTTAGTAACCTGGCTGCCACCTGTTGGATCAATTGAAACTTCCAGGCCGTCTACAAGGGCAGCCCCATGTAGAGTGTATTCCAGTAATCCAATCTGGAAGTGACTAAGGCATGGACCACCGTGGCCAGATCCGACTTCACAAGGTATGGTCGCAGCTGGCGTACAAGTTTTAATTGTGCAAAGGCCCTCCCAGCCACCGCCGACGCCTGTGCCTCAAACGTCAGCGACAAGTCTAGAACCTGTGATTTCAGGGGGAGTGCAACCCCATCAAACACAAGTTGCCATCCTATACGATCGACCAAGAGCCTCTGTTTAAAATTCTCCAAGAAGCCTCCACCACATTCTTGGGCAGAGAGTTCCACTGCTGAACAGCTCTTACAGTTAGGAATTCTTCCTAATATTCAGGTGGAATCTCCTTTCCTGTAGTTTTAACCATTCTTCCATGTCTTAGTCTCTAGGGCAGCATAAAACAAGCCTGTTCCCTCCTCCCTGTGACTTCCCCTCTCATGGCTATGATGTCTCCTCTCAGCCTTCTCTTCTGCAGGCTAAACATGCCCAGCTCTTTAAGCCGCTCCTCATATGGCTTGTTCTCCAGACCATTGATCATTTTAGTCACCCTTCTCTGGACACATTCCAGCTTGTCAACATCTCCCTTCAATTGTGGTGCCCAGAACTGGACACAGTATTCCAGGTGTGGTCTGACCAAGACAGAATAGAGGGATAGCTTGACTTCCTTGGATCTAGACACTATACTTCTATTTATGCAGGCCAAAATACCATTGGCTTTTTAAGCTGCTGCATGACATTGTTGGCTCGTTTTTAACTTGTTGTCCGCAAAGACTCCAAGATCTTTTTCATATGTAGTGCTGTTGAGCAAGGCACCCCCTCATTCTGTATCTTTGCATTTCATTTTTTCTGCCTAAGTTGAGTGTCTTGCATTTGTCTCTGTTGAACTTCATTTTGTTCATTTTTGGCCCATTTCTCTAATCTGTTAAGATCATTTTTGAATTCTGCCCCTGTCTTCTGGAGTCCTGGCTATCCCTCCCAATTTGGTGTCATCTGCAAACTTGATGATCCTGCCTTCTAACCCTTCATCTAAGTCATTAATAAAGATGTTGAACAGGACCGGGCCCAGGATGGAACCCTGCTTATGGCACTCCGCTCGTCACTTCTTTCAAGGATGAAGAGGAAGCATCGGTGAGCACCCTCTGGGTTCATCCGCTTAACTAATTACAGATCCACCTAACCATAGTTTTGCCTAACCCACATTTGACTACTTTGTTTTCTGGAAGGTCATGGGGGGCCTTGTTGAAGGCCTTAGTGAAATCCAGATGGAGTGTGACTTGCCTAATGGGTTTCCCAAGCCAAATGGGGATTTAAACCCTATTCCCCAGATTCATAGCCCAACATTCAAACCACTCTGGCTGAAATTCTAAAATGAATATTAAAGAAGCTATACAAAGTATGAAACATTGTTTCCCAAATTGTTCGTTCTTTTAAAGTTTGGAATTTGAAAAAAGGAGACATACACTTTTGCTGCAACCTTCAAGTTTCTGGGAGTAAGTACCACTGAATCTAGAAAGATTTTCTTTTCAGGTCTAGGAGTGTGTGGATAAGCAATCCAAAACTGGAATTCTGTATTAATTTACTAGGGATTAAATTCCACTGAATTCCGCAAGACCTAAGTAAACATATACAGGCCAAGACCACCTGTCAAATGAGTGAGATCTATGTAACTCAAAATTCAAATGAATTTTAGCAAAGCATGCCCTAGGTGGATTAATTCATGTCAGACATATCCACATATGTTTTGCGTAGTGTGCCCAAGGGCATATACAGTTGCTGACAACTTTATATCTTGAGCAAAACTTATCCTTCAATAAACAGACTTTCACAAGTGTGGAAGGAGGGGTGACTTTTATATTAGGATATTTCTTACTTCATCTTTTTGTCCTAGGAGAATGCAACTAAAGAAACCACATTTAAAAATCAGACATTAGATATGCAAATATGTGTTCAGATCAGAGATACAAAAATTATTCCAATGATTAATTATTCATCATAAAAATGTCAATTAATAATTCTGAAGCATAATAGGCATCTTTCTAATGCATCTTTATTTTTTGAGGCCTAAATACTCTTGAATATATGTATTTGACAGAAATCTTGCAACTTTTAAAAAATTCAACAAAGTAAATAGAAAACTGTAAACAAAGGGAAGTAATGAATGTTAATAACCAACCGGCTCCACCAGGGAAAGTGCCCCGTGTTGAACATAAGTGTCACAAGAGACGAAAGAACGGCAACTGCCCATTATATCCAGAAATAAATACTTTAAAAGCCAGCTTCCTAAATCCACTCAGAATAGCATTATCTAGGTCAGAATTATGCAGCCCTCCTGATATTGTCAGGCTGCAACTCTGATCGCCTCTAGCTATTTATTTATTTATTTATTTATTTATTTATTTACAGTACTTTTACCCCACCCTTCTCACCCCCGGAGGGGGACTTAGCTAGCATCACTAATGGTTGGCAAATGGTGGTAGTTGGAATACAAGAACATCTGGAGAACCTCACTGTTTTCACCTCTGGTCTTTTTTCAAAGGAAAGGTACACTTTTGGTGCACTTGTAAATACTAGCGTTGGCCTTCCACATTTGCCTGTGTCCCTAACCCCAGCAAACGTGGAGAGCTGACAGTATGCAAAAGAACACCAGAAATATCACAAGTCAGTGCTTGGAAGAGTGCTTTCGGGGACTACAACTACTACCAGACCTGTGCTCCTCAAGCTAATACGACCAATGACAATGGCTTGATGATTGTGGGAATTGTGGTCTACAAAGGATCTTTTCCAAGCTTTTCAGCCACCTAGCCAGCTTCAAGCTCTAGCAGATATTCCCTAGCTCCAGTCGTTTTTGAAAACTGCTAGCCAGTCATCTTTTAACTAGATGTTGCAACATTCTTCACTTTCTTGTTATTCTAAAGCAGTGGTTCCCAACCTTTGGGCCTCCATGTGTTTTAGACTTCAGCTCCCACAGTTCCTAACAGCTGGTAAGCTGGCTGGGATTTCTGGGAGTTGAAGTCCGAAACAACTGGAGGCCCAAAGGTTGGGAACCACTGTTCTAAAGTAACCAAGGCAATTACTTTTAGTTGATTTTTAGACACTGAAATGCTACAATTTTTAGAAATTAGAATGTGGTACAACGCGAGGCCATGCACATCCAGCAACTATAAAAGGTACGTTAAACCATTTCTGTGTGTAATTGTAATGTAACATGGGTGCATTTACACTGTAGAATTAATGTAGTTTGACACCACTTGAACTTCCATGGCTCAAAGCCAAAGACCTTGTAAAATTACAACTCCCAGCATTCCATAGCATTGACCCATGGCAGTATAGTGGCGTCAAACTGCATTATTTCCCTACTGTGTAGATGCACCCTTAGGTAACACATCTACTTTAGTTTTAGGCTGAATTTAAAGAGCCTTTTCTAAGGTTCAGGGCCTTGGATAGGTCACTTACCATTTGGACTATTTGGACAGAAATCCAGGGTGGCTTCTCCTCGCACTGACACAAAAGGCAACATCCACCACTCTTTAAAATTACTGAATGGATATATACTAACCATATTCTGACTAAAATGATGTATTAGAATGCTATAGACCAGGGCTGTCCAACTTCTACCGGACCTGTGGCCGGAATTCCGGTTACTGATGACCTGGGGGGCCGAAGGGTCTGCCTCCGCCCCCGGCTCTGCCCCCTCCCCGGTTCCACCCCTGCCCCGCCCCCAGCTCCGCCCCCTCCCTGGCTCCGCCCCTCCCTGGCTCCGCCCCCTCCCCAGCTCTGCCCTCTCCCCCACCTTGGAGGTGTCTGTGGAGGACACCGGGGCTTTGACTTGGAGATAGAGATGAACACCAAAATCCCAGTCTCAAGTCGCAGTCCCTGCTTTGAACTGGATTATATTGCAGTGTGGACTCAGGGCCCTTCACACAGCCATATAACTCAGAATATCCAGGCAGGAAACCCCACAAAACCTGCTTTGAACTGGATTACATTGCAGTGTGGACTCAGGGCCCTTCCACACAGCCATATAACCCAGAATACCTGCTTTGAACTGGATTATCGGAGTCCACACTCATATAATCTGGTTTAAAGCAAATAACATGGGATTTTATTCAGATGTGTGGAAAGGAAGTCAAATAAGAAGCCAGGGCCCTTCCACACAGGCCTATAACCCTGAATGATAAGGCATAATATTCATTCTGCCTCTGCTAATAATAATAATAATAACAAAATCAACAGGTTCCTGGAGTAGGAGACTTCCAAGGGCCATCCAGGGCCATCCAGTCCAATCTCCTTCTGCCATAAGGGGAAAATACAATCAAAGCATTCCTCACAGATGGCCATTCAGCCTCTGATGATGATGATGATGATAATAATAATAATAATAATAATAATAATAATAATTACAATGGGTTCCTAGAACAGGAGACCTCCAAGGGCCATCCAGTCCAATCTCCTTCTGCTATAAGGGGAAAACACAATCAAAGCATTCCTCACAGATGGCCATTCAGCCTCTGATGATGATGATAATAATAATAATTACAATGGGTTCCTAGAATAGGAGACCTCCAAGGGCCATCCAGTCCTACCTCCTTCTGCCATAAGGGGAAAATACAATCAAAGCATTCCTCAGCCATGTTGAATCAAACCTAAACTCTCATGAGAGCAACAGAAACTACTGAACCTTGAGTTTGGGAGTTGTAGTTCTCCTCCATCCAGAGAGCACTGTGGATTCAAATAATGATGGATCAGGACCAAACTTGGCACGAAGCCTCAGAAGAGGAGGAAGCCGGAAATGGAATGGATGAGCACCCCCCCTCGATCTGAACTCGGCCCCACCCCCTTTTTGCTCTGGCCACGCCCCCTCTCGCTTGGTGCACTCTCTCTCTCCTTCCCTCTTTTGTTCAGGTGGTGGAAGGGGGAAAGAATGAAAGGGGGAAAGAGAGAGAGAAGGAGGGAGGGAGAGGGGGGAGGAAGGGAGGGAAGTAGGAGGAGGAAGGGAGCCTGCTCCTCCTCCCCACCCCACCCCTCCCCCCCCGCTGTGAAAAAATAAATAAAAAATATTCAAAAAATATTTTTCAATTTTTTTTAAATCTTAAAAAGCAGATATCTTGCAGGAGGGTAGGGGGACGTGGGGAAGGGGCTGGGGGCCATATATGGCCCGCAGCCCACCAGTTGGACAGCCCTGCTATAGACAGAAGCATGTGCATTATGTGTGGTCTTCACAGGCAAAAGCTTTTACGTAACATGTGAAGAGAAGTGAGCTTCTCCAATGTATATGGGCCGGATTTTTATCCACTGGCTGTCTCAGTTGTATTTGCAGAAAATCCATCCACCCAGTACTTATTTGCTACGATCTGCAATAATCACTTCAACTCAACACAGAAGTTTACAAGAGTTCGAGACAATTCTCTTTTTCATTTGTAATCCTCTCTGACCAGGTTTCTCTGTTCATTTTTCTTCTTTTTCTTGGTGGAAAAAAATCAGTTTGTGAAGACACAAATGTGTGCACTGTGCCTTTTGATTTGTAGTGTGGTGGTGAGGGAAATGCTCTGTCTGGAAGAACCTCAAGCCTCACTCCTTTGCCCTGAAGGCAAACCAAGTATTCCCAATGAACTAGAAATATCTTACACAGCTGAAGTCTGAGAAGGCAAAACCATGGGGTTACAAATCTGAAGAAAAACTAAACTGTTCACTTTTTGGGGAAATTGCTTTAAATAAGAGTACTGGGGCAGAAATCCTATACTCAAGTACATAGGGAGTTAGTGGAGCTTGCTCCTGAAAATGAGGGTCCTGGTCCCCCCCAAAGTCATAATGGGAATAGCAGACATTTGCAATACAAATAATCCAAAGTACCTATGAAAGTCAACAAATGTTACCAACAAGAAAGATGAAGACGTCTTTCAAAGATCCTCACAGTTACCATTTATGAGGCTAAAGGTCAATGAAGTGTCAACCTTTCTGTACTTTTCAAGTTTTAGGCAAATTAGTAATTTAAAACCACATAACTGTGTCTTGAGCTGGGATGCAGGCAGAGAATTATATCCCTCCAATGTGTTCCTTTCTGCAATTGCAGGTTTCCACCGCCTTCCAAATGATCAAACACAGCCAAAAAGTGAAACTGCTTTCCAGCCTCAATTTGAGGGGGGGAATAATAGAAAGAAAACCGTAACTAGTTACCCAAATAGATTAGAGATTATCTAAAAAGGCAAAGATATGGATTTGCTTGGTCAGGAGCAGCAGTCTTTAGATTTGAAACTTCGGCTGCTTTCCCTTTTTAACACTAAAGCTAGAATGAAAGACACCAACCTGGAAATCTAGGATTTTGAGTCCAGGAATTTTAGGTGTGTACCTTCAAGTTGCCTGCAGACTTAAAGCAACTTTATGAACTTCATAGGGCACTATGGCTGAACTTAGCTTGTTAGTCTTCCACGTAAAACCCAGTCCTGGTTATGCAAAAATGTTTTCATTTAAGCAATGTGGGGAGGGGGCTGCTTGTCTTATTCTAATTGCACAAGGGATAGTCAGAAATTATGATTGGTATATATTATCACCTTATTTACGGTAATGTAGATCTTTTGCACTGTGGTGGTTTGAATCTCTGTTCAGCCATGAAACTCACAGAATGACCTTGGACAAGTAGCCACGATGGTGCAATGAGTTCAACCATTGTGCTGGCTGAACTGCTGACCTGAAGGTCAGTGGTTTGAATCCATGAGACAGTGTGAGCTCTAGCTCCCCATGCGGGGACATGAGAGAAGCCTCCCACAGGATGGTAACACATCCAGGCATCCCCTGGGCAATGTCTCTGCAGACGAACAATTCTCTCACGCCAGAAACAACTTGTAGTTTTCCAAGTTGCTTCTGACATGATTTTTAAGAAACCTTGGCCTAGTCACACTCTCTCAGCCTCAGAGAAAAGCAATGGCAAACCTCTTCTGAGCAAATCTTGCCAAGAATACCTTATTTATTTATTTATTTATTTATTAACTTCGATTTAGTATACCGCTCACTCCGGAGCTCAGAGCGGTTTACAAAAGAAGCATAAACACCGTGAGTAATAAAACAGATTATGATTGCTTTGTCTTAGGATCCCCGAGTTGGATGACTTGACAACAACAAAACCCTTCTGATGGACTCAGCGATCCAGTTATGAAATGGGTCTATTTTTTTTATTTTAAAAAAACAACAACCTGAAAGCCAGCTGTCTGAATCTGAAGAAAAAGAGAGATTCTTTACCATCCCTATACTTTTAATTTCACAGACAATTTCACAGCACTGGAGCCAAAAAGAAAAACAGGCCATAATCCTAGAGTTAAATAGGGCAACCTGCTGGATTAATGATGAGACCATGGTGGAGGGACGATGGGTAACTAATGTGGGTGGTGGGTTGTCTTTGTATGCGTACATGTTGGGTTGTCTATGTGTAGTGTAGGTATAAAATAAAAATATATTAAAAATATATCTTCACTGTAGCATGAATGCAGTTTTATATTACTAAACTTCCATGGCTCAATAGAATGGTATGGAATCCTGAGAGTTGTAGTTTGGTGAGGCACCAGGACTTTTTGGCAGAGAGAGTGAAACACCTTGTCAAAGCACAACTCCCAGACCTCCATCCCACTGAGCCAAGTTGGTTCAAGTGAGGTCAGATTACATTCACTCTACAGCAGTGGTTCCAAACATTTTTTTAAAACCAGGGACCACTTTGACCAGGGGCCACATTAGTACCAAAAGGGTTACGAATCAGTTTTTGGTCAACTTTAGATTTGGTTTGGTTATTTGAGGTGCTGATTCAGAAAATTGCATTGGATAGACCACATCAGTTTTAGTTTCTGATACAGTAGTCGCCATCTGCTTGCCCACAGAAAACCATATATAATAAGCCTTGGTACTATAAGACTGACTGACTGACTGACTGACTGACTTTATTATTTCTGAGTCGCCCTCCACGTTAGTGCTCCGGGCGACTTACATATAGCAATTCAACAATTAAAAATATTAAAAATTAGATTAAAATATTTAGGGGTTAAATGCAAGGGCCAGGCTCAGGTAGTTGAGTTCCTGGTTCTGCATTAGCCATGGGCTTTCCTAAATAGCCAGGTCTTTAGAGTGGTCAGGAACTGGGGCAGGTCGAGGGAGGCTCTCTGGTCCGGTGGCATCGAGTTCCAGAGAACGGGGGCCACAATGGAGAACGATCTCCGTCTCGTGGCCTCCAGGTGGGCCTCTTTCACGCCCGGGACGCAAAGGAGGTTCTTGTTTGCCGGCCGCGGTGTCCTTGAGTAGGCAGGCATCAGCAAGCGGTCCTTTAAGTATGTTGGGCCCCGGCCCCGTAGGGCTTTGAAAGCCAAGGTCAAGGTCTTATGTAAGGCTCTATACTCAACGGGCAGCCAGTGCAGGCGCTGCAGAGATGGTGTAATGTGGCATCTCATCGATGTTCCTGTGAGAAGCCTGGCGGCCGCGTTCTCCACATTCTGGATCCTGCGGGTTAGTGACTGGGGCAGACCCACATATAAGGCGTTACAGTAATCCAGCCGTGATGTAACCGTGGCATGGATTACTGTAGCTAGCGCTTCTGTCGGGAGGTAGGGCGCCAGTTGTCTCGCTGGCGCAGGTGGAAGAAGGCCCTTTGCTCGTGGAGGCAACCTGGGCCTCCATCGACAATTTGGAGTCCAGGATAACACCAAGGCTCTTTACTGAGGGGACGGAATCAATGGTTCCCTTCGAGGGGGGCAGTGGGAAAGGTGGTTCTGGGCGGCCCGGCCATAAGATCTCCGTCTTTGATGGATTTATTTTGAGTTTGTGGGCACGGAGCCATTTTGTTACTGCTTCCAGACCTCGAGTGAAGTTTTCGGGCACCGAAGTTGCGCCAGGCTCCAGCTTCAGCAGGAGCTGAGTGTCATCGGCATATTGGTAGCACCCTAGGCCGAAGCTCGGGCTATACCAGCCAAAGGCCGGACATAGATGTTGAACAACGTTGGTGATAATATGGCGCCCTGGGGTACTCCGCACTCGAGGAAAGATTTCCTAGAAGTTTGGCCTAGCCATTCAACTCGCTGGCTACGTCCGCGCAGGAAGGAGCTAATCCAAGCTAAAGCTGCTCCTTGTATCCCTATGGTGGCAAGTTGTCGTGTCAGCAGGTCGTGGTCCACCGTATCGAATGCAGCGGTAAGGTCCAATAGTACCAGAACTACTGAGCCTCCCTTGTCTAATTGGCAGCGGATATCGTCCGAGATGGCCACCAGGACGGTCTCGGTCCCGTGCCCGGGGCGAAACCCTGATTGAAAGGGGTCCAAGCCATCTGAGGTCTCAAGGAAGTTTTGTAGCTGGGTTGCTGCCGCGCATTCGATCAGCTTACTGAGAAACGGGAGGTTTGAGACGGGACGGTAGTTCACTGGCATCGCAGGGTCCAGGTTGGCTTTTTTCAAGAGTGGGCGGACCAAGGCTTCTTTCAGGGCATCCGGGAAAATTCCCTGCTCCAGGGAGTGGTTTATTATCTGCATCAGGGGGACCGAGAGCTCCTCTGCGCAGTCCTTAACTAGATGGGAAGGGCAAGGGTCCGTGGAGCAGGTAGTTGCCCGTGCTGTGGAGATGATTTTCTTGACTGCTTCCAGGTCCAGAGCTTTGAAGAGGGTTTCGTGAGACCAGTCGGTCTTGCTGTAGTAATGGTAAGGATGCAGACTATATTTTAGTGCTTGTGGACCACTGATGGTCCACAGACCACAGGCTGGAAACCAATGGTCTACAGCAGGGGTCCACAAACGTTTTGAACAGAGGGCCAAGTCACAGTCCCTCAAACTGTTTGAGGGCTGGATTATAATTTGAAAAAAACGTGAATGAATCCCTATGCACATTGCACATATCATATTTGTAGTGTAAAAAACACTTTTAAGGAATACATTAAAATGAAGAACAATTTTAACAAATATAAACTTATTAGTATTCCAGTAGGAAGCGTGGCCCTGCTTTTGGCTGATGAGATAGGATTGTTGTGTGCTTTCAGACTTGGGTTGCCCCTGAGTGAGGGCCGGTAAATTCCCTTGGAGGGCCATATCTGGCCCTTGGGCCTTAGTTTGGGGACCCCTGCTCTACAGTATGGAGACAGCACACCTATACTATATAAATAATGCAGCTTGAACCCATTTTCAATGCCATAACTCAATGCTATGCTATGGGATCTGCTAAAGAGGGCTAGGGCCTCATCACACTACAAGTCCCAGAATTCCATAGCACTGAGCCATAGCGGTGGTAGTGGGGTTCCTTCTACAGAATTGATGCACTTCTCCTACCCGCTGGTATCGAGTTGCCCCTGATTCCCCCCCCTCGAGTACGCCTTGACTTTTGGTGGACTCTCCCTCCAGATGCGCCTGGAGCGCGCGGCCTTTTCTCATGCAAATGAGCCCCGTCGCCGAGGCTCGCGCCAGGGAGGTGAGGCAGGTGGCCGCGGGGCTCCCCGAGCAAACCGGAAATGGGTCCGCGACGTCACGTGGCGCTGGGCAAGCCGGATCCCGGCGGACGGATGGCGCGAGCGAGAGGCGCGCGCGCTCCCTACTCTCCACTCTCTTTCTCCCTGGCTCGCGCTCTTATCTTCCTGGGATGCTATTGAAAAAGGAAAAAAGGGGGGAAAGGAGGAGGAGTAAAGGAAGGACGAAGAGAAAACCCTGGGAGAGGGACGCCTCTTTGGGCTGAAGTGTCGCCCCTTCCCTTCCTCTCCAACCCTCCTCGAATCGAATGAAGTAAAACTGCAGACGGGCTCTCCAAAAGAAATGCCCGCTCTCCCACGCGTGTTGGAGTTGACGCTGCAGCGGGAAACGGACGCGCAAATCCGTGCAAACTTCTTGGGGGGACACACCTAGAAGCCTCCTTAGGAAAGACAGGGAGAGATTGGAATTCCCTGCCATGTCCATGTTGCCAATTGCATAGGCATTTTCGGGGGGCTTTGGAGTTTGCTTAAATGCCTGGCCCCCCGAAAGGCGTGACCCCAAAAGCGGAAGACCTTTTGCAGAAGGGGAAAGAAATGGGAGATACTTGCATCCGTCCAGCGTCCCCTTTACTAGAGACGCAGATGCCCAAACCTTGGCTGAGCTTCGACGAATGCGAGTTTAAAAGAAAATCAAAACATCCCACTTGCTTCCTTTTCACCTTAACATAAAAGTTAAGAGGGACTGAAGTCCTTCCCTCCGTCTTGGCGAGAAGAGGCGCTTGATTTATTATTATTATTTCTGGGTTTGTTAGGCGAGATAGGCCGGTTGGTATCATATTCGTGTCCTTTAATCTATTGTGTCATAGCCAATATATTAATAGTAATAATAAATCCCACCGCAGACTTTTCCCATTCGCCCTTTCTTAGCGTTAAAAAGTATAGCTCCAGCCCTAGTGAAGAAAAAAAACTGAAGCGGGGGAACAGTGTTCAGGGGCAAAGTTTGCCGTGAGAACGCGCAGACACGTGTCTTCTTCGGACGTCCCCGCATCGCAAGGCATCTGTCCTGAAGTGTTTCGATGGCCAGAAAAACTCGAAAAGGGGTCTTGAGAAGTCTGTTTGGGGGGGGGGGTGCCCATTGCGAAGTCAATACTCTCTCAGTCGCTATCCTTCGAAAGATTTGTTTTGTTTTCATAAATAAGGTTGTTCCGTTCCCCTTTTCGAAAGGAAATTGGGAGGCGAGTTTAATACTAGGAATGTGGGGAAGCATACGTAAAAGGTATGAGAAGAGAGATGCCTCTGAAAAGATGAGCTGGCACGCCCGAATTTCATAGTATTTCACAGTTGAAAGAAGCAGTTTAGGGGTTCATGGGAGTCATAGAGGGTCGCCCTACCTGTTTGGAATCACCTGAATTAAAGGTGCAAACCTAGGCAAGCTTCCTGGATAGAGATACTTAAGGCTGCATCTTTCCTCCGAGTTTGCCTTCCCTGCCTACAGGTGTGTTTTGGGGGAAGAAGCCACACATTCTCTCCCCTCACCTCCTTCGTGTGGATCTACACTAGGCATGGGCAAACTTGGGCCCTCCAAGGATTTTGGACTCCAACTCCCACCATTCCTAACAGCCTCAGGCCCTTTCCTTTCCCCCCTCAGCTTAAGCGGCTGAGGGGGGAAAGGAAGGGGCCTGAGGCTGTTAGGAATGGTGGGAGTTGGAGTCCAAAACCTCTGAAGATCTCCCTTCAGACTCCAGTTCAAGAAATCCCTTTCCACGCGCACTATGCCCCTTTGCGAGGCAACTTTTGTGCATTTTTATTTTATGAGGGGAAACAAAACAGAGGAGGCTTCCTCAACCCCCTTGACAGTTGCATGGGGACGGCTCGCTCTTTTGGAAACGGAGCGCCAGAGTTTGAGAAAGGGTTTGAGCTCGGCTTTGGCGGCTTCTCTTTCCTCGCTCCCAGGAAGGGAATCCTAAGGCACAACACACAGAGAGAAAGCCCCTCTTGGGAAGGAAGGCTGTGTGTGCCTTCCTGCTAACTCATCTCCGCTTCCTGTCAGTCAAAGTTCCCCATTTATGTCAATGGGGAGAGGAAAGGGGCTCGATAGCATTGCGCCATTGGCAAGTTCAAGCGCTGTCAAACTGCGTTAAGTCTACAGTGTGGCTTCTCGCTTCTTTCCCGCGGTGCGCCGTCCAAGCCGCTTTCTGGATGGCCTCGGTTAAGGGCGCACTTTTGAAGTTGCGTGTATGTTTTCAGGGCTCCCCTGGGAAGAGGGGCTCGCAATTGGTTCCTATTTGCTCAATTGCCGACTTCCAGATGTGGGCAAATGGGAACGGGGAGGCGAGGATCACTCCGGTTGAGGACCTCCGGCCCCTGATTGGATTAGGAGGGGCGCGTCACGTCGGGAACCGCGTCGGAGGATGATTTAATTAACCGCACAGTCGCAAGGAAAGCCCTCCCCTCATGGCAGAGCCAATCCCCACGGGGCAAAGGTGGAGTCTCGGGCCTTCCTTGCCATCTTAAGCTTCTCCCAAAGGCCACCCCGACGAAGACTGGGAAGGTTGAGCTGAACCCTGTCTTTCCCACCCATCCAGGTATAAATGTCTCCGTCTAATCCGTACACACGTACACGTGTTGAGGTTTGCCCGCGTGTCCAGGCATGTCTGCAGACCTTTCCCCTCTTTGGTTAATTAAGGCCCAGGTGCATCTGTCAGATTTTGTTGGGAGCTTACTCCTGAGTCAATACAGGATGTCTCAGTCTCACTTTGCCTCGACATATAGAAGAGGTGTTTTGCAATATGCCATTTCAATCTACTTCTTTTTCATATCCTATCTCCAGGAGCTTCTCCCTTCCTGTTTAGGCATCTTTCCTCTGCTTCCTGTTTGGTCCTCTTGCCTTCTTAACAGATTTCCCCCCCAATAATATAATACTCTCATAGTTTTGTGTCTATCAAAGGGGAAAGATGCCAAAATATTCACCCCAGAGAAATTTCCATTAGGTGATGAAGATGGTGGTGATGGCAATAATAGTAATAATATAGTAACAATGTACTAATAGTAATAGTATACATGCACACTTCACTAGACGATAAAGATGCTGAATTTGATGGTGGTAGCAATAAGAATAATGATAATAATATGCACACATACACACTCCACTCCAGAAAAACTATAGTATATCTGCACACTTCGTTAGATGACAAAGATGGTGAATTTGGTGGTGATAACAAGAATGATGATGATAATATGCACACATATACACTCCACTCCAGAGAAATTTCCATTAGATGATGATGATAATCCTCACAACCTCTGAGGATACCTGCCATAGATGTGGGCGAAACGTCAGGAGAGAATGCTTCTGGAACTTGGCCATACAGCCCGGAAAACTCATAACAACCCAATAATATACATCTCTTTGGAAGTAACTAATTACATCTGCACATCTACCTGGGTGCAAATCCCTCAGAACAAATGAAGGCAGATGTCAAAAGAATTATAGTACTCCCACGGTCTTAAGTCTCTGTAAACACAAGGGGGAAAGATGCCAAAATCTTCCTTCCACCCCAGAAAAAAAATCCACCACATGACGATGAAGATGATGGTAATAATAGTAATAATAGTAATAATGATTATGCATCCACATGGAAGTACTTAAATACATTTGCTTTAATGTGTTCTGATAGCTTTGCACCTTTAAGTGGCTGCAAATCCATCCCAGCAATTCAAGGCAGATGTCCCTCGACTCCCCTCAGTTGCTTCCGCTCAGAGAGACACCCCAAATTCTGCCTAGAAACATTTCTCTCCCTTTCTCTTTCCAGAAATGAAAGGGCACCCCTGCCAGGAGTTCAAAGAAAACCCGTTATCTTTGGCTCCATCTTTTTTCTCTCCTCTCCCCAATTAACTGGTTTCCTGTCCTTTACGCTCTGGGAAGGATGGGCAGTGGGAGCTAGGGACTGAGGGGCAGCAAGGGCGGAGGAGGCCGGAGTGGCCAAGGCCCGGGCCAGCCTTTTTGGGGAGGCCTGGCTTGTTGTGCGGGGATGAGGTCGAGGCGGGGATCAGAGGCAGCAGGCACCGCTTCTTGGAACTTTCTTCCCTTTGGAGTGGCGGCGAGCTCTGTGAATGGTGTTCCCCGTTTTCCGCCTCGCATCCACTAGGATTTAGTGGAGAGGATAATGATGCCAAAGACTTCACGGTTAGGGAGGGAGGAAAGGAGAGGGAGAGAGAGACAGAGGGAGAGAGGCAGGCCAGGGAAGGAGGGAGGGAGGAGAGAGAGAGAGAGAGAGAGAGAGAGAGAGAGAGAGAGAGAGAGAGAGAGAGAGAGAGAGAGAGAGAGGCAGGCCAGGGAAGGAAGGAGGGTGGAAAGAGGGAGGGAAACTCGCAGGGAGGGAGGAAAGAGGGAGGTGGAATTTCATTTCTTCCACTAAAGCGTTTGCAGGGACTTCAAGGTATAATCTATCCCAGATCCGTCCTCCTCCTCCTCCTCCTTTTTTTTCTTCCCTTCTCTTCCCAGAGAGAAACTTGGCGATCACGTTTCCACATGATGCTCACGTTTGGTGCTCTCCAATTATCCCTCCCCACAAAGATAGGTGGCGTGTGTTTCAGGGTCCTCTCCTCTCCTCTCTCTCCTCCAGAAAAGAGAAAGAAAAAAATGTCATTAGAAGAGGCGTAACACGTCAGTCCGTCCCCAGGTTGGTGTTTCCTGGAGTGGCAGAAAGAAGAGATCAGTCCCAACCTGCCCGGCAGGAATAACGGTCCCTTCCGACAAACTCTTGGCGAGGCTGGCGAGCCATCCTTCCTCCCCCTCCGACAGCTACACACATCTCCTTGAACATCCCCCCTTTTCTCCTCCTTCCTCCACTCCGCGGCTTTTTCATGCTTCTTCTTCTCTCCATTGCTGGCCAAAACTACAAACAAGACTTCGCAGGTACGTTCTCGGATGTATGTATGTCCAGATATTTTCTCCTCTTCTTTTTTTCTATCTTCCTGAGTAGTGTTCTGCCCTTCTTTCCTCCTTTTCACTCCCTCTCTCTCTCTCTCTCTCTTTCCTTCTTTTTAAACAATTGCTGGCTCGGGTCTATTTGCCTTGTCTGTAGCTGGGAAGGAAGTGGTGTGATGTAGGGAAACAACTCTGGGTTTTTCCTCTCCATTCACTTTTGGGGTCACTTTCCAGAAGCAATGCCTTCTCCTTCCCATATTTTCTTTACCTGGAGCTTTCTCTCCCAGACCGTTTACCTGGCTAAGCAGGTAGAAAAGGTATATTTTCAACCTTCAAAATATGACATGTCTTGCAATTCCCACCAGGAGAGGGAAAAGTTCTTGTTTCCAGTTCTTTGCTCCGGTTTTAAAGCAGCAGTCCGCTCGGATTCCCATTTACACATCTTAAAGTTTGCACTTACCTGTTAATGATTTTTCAAGCTGTGAACAAGAACAACACGACTGGATAGTCAGGTTTTAACTGGAGTCTTTTTAAAAGCATTTTCAGCACCCAAACAAACATATTATTATTATCATCATCATTATCATCATCACTAATACTACTACTACTACTATTATTATGATTATTCCTACAAAGCAGAAAGTTTCCATGTGAAAGCGTCTGCCTGGGCAGTTTCATTTCTTGCTTTTCTTCTTTCCTTGCGAGGCTGGGTGAGGTGAGCAAGCCCTCAGCCCCCGGGATCCTCAGCCAGAAGTGAAAGTAGTGACTGGGACTTGTTTTAAAACTCGCTTGCAGGAAGAGAAAAGAAAGCCAAATAAGACATGTAAAGAAAGCAGGAAACTGGGAGGAAGGAAGGAAACTTTTCGGAGGTTCCCAGATTTCTCAGTGAAGGGGGGGAAACACACCACATTGAATATGAAAGAGGACACAGAGAGTGAGAACCACGAAGGAGGATGTTCTGACAAGATTTCGCCATTGAGCCCAGAGATTTCTCCAAAGGGCTGAGGGTTGGTTGGTGGTGGCTTCCTGCTAGATTTTGGAGTGTGTGTTTGTGTGCGGGTGTTTTAACTTGAGATATTTGCAAACTCTGCTAGAGTTAGGAGCCTGTAGCAAGCATCAACTGGGAAGGTTTGGCTCTTTACTTCTCACAGACATTTGGGAGGCTTGGGATGAGTTGAGAGAGAGCAGAATTTGACCCACAGTCCTCGCCTTACCTGCCCAACCAGAGTCCTTTGAGCCAAACTCTGGAGAACTGGAAGGGTTTAATTATTGTTTTTGAAAAGCGTGTAAAGTTCATAGGGAAACAACAGGAGAAGGGAGAAAGTGTCTCTCTCTGCCACCAAGCACAAACAAGGTTTGTAAAGGAAGGTTTGGAGGGGAAGCCCGTGTTTTCTCGCCGCGGGTTTCCCTGTCGCGAAAAAACTAGAAGAAGAAGCCGTGGACACACCGTGCATTGGGGATCCTCTGCTGGATGGCCTCCGGAGGAGAAAAATCAAAAGAAGGGCCAGACAAAAGAGGTGGATGCCCAGGGCGCAGGAGAGCAAGGGTTAATCGCCCCTTCTTTTTGCCGCTTGCATCTGTTATATCTTTTATAAGCAACCCCCCCCCCCGGTTTACACCCACCCACCCACTCCCCACCCACAGTGGAGCCACGAAGTTCCAGCATCTTGGGGTGGCGATAACGGTGCTAATGGGGTGAATGCATTTAAATGTATTTTTAAAGCTACAGCTTCTCTTTCCAGACCTGGCAAGAGGGGGGAATCTAATCCCATTCTCTCCCCCACCCCCTTTTCCATTTTGACAGCCCAGACCCCAAAGTCCGGCCAGAGAGAAGTTGCGCCCGTTCGCAAGTCCTCGCCAGAAAATAAAACACAAATAGATGAGATCACCTAGGCAGAAAGTCTCCTGAGAGGGGTTCAAAACGTCTCTCTCAATCTCTCTCCCCCCTCTCTCTGCCTCTCTTTTTCCTCTCTTAACCCCTTCCCCAGTCCAAGATGACATCCAGAGAGGAGGAGAGGCGAAGGAAGGTTTGCAGTTGCCAGCATGACTTTAAACGAAGGGGGAGATCAAGGCAAATCGCCCTGTTCTTCTGCGCCTCTTATCAGCTGGTAGCCACGCACTTAAAAAGAAAAAAAAACAGGAGAGAGAATGAGAGAGAGAGAAGCGGGGAGAGAATGAGAGCGAGAAAGAGAATGAAAATGAAAGAGAGAATGGGAGAGGGAGAGAATGAGAAAGAGAGAGAGAAAGAAGGTGCGGTTGCTCCTGCTTCTTGTCTCGGTGAGCTCCCCAGGACTTTCCGGAGCCAACCCAAACCCTCCCGGGCGCTTGAGCTAAAGGGCCCTTGTTTGTATTTCAAAAGAACCCCATTAAAAGAAGCGGGGGAGGAAGCGCCCCAAACAAAGCGCAAAATGAAACGCGAGGGTCATGAGTCACTTGAAAGATGTCATGTGTGTCTGTCTAGATCTCCTTCCCTGGTGGAAGGAGAGACGAGAGAAATCACTGGAAAATAGGAGGAGGTTGGGGTTGGGGGGATCTTAAGCAGGGGAGGAGGAAGAGGAGGCCGAAAGAGGAGCCCTGGATGGGTCGCCCAGGTGGCCGGTGCGCTTCCAAAGGAGGCAAGGCTTGGGGCTGGGGTCTCCTTGTTGGAGCAGGCGGGGGGGGGGGAGGCTTCCCGAGCTGGTCTGCCATCCGCCTCCTGGCTTTCCCCCTCCTCCTCCTCTTGCTTCTGCTGCGGCTCCTTTGGCGCCCTGCGTTTGAACGGGACTCCGCCATGCCCACCCGGTGCCTGTGTTTGGTTGCTCCATAGAGCCTGCGTGCTGCTGCTGCTGCTGCTGCTGAGGCTGAAGCCAGGCGCCGCCGCCGAGCCCATGCGAACTGCCATCTGATCCCCGCTTATCAATGAAGCAGCAGATCATGGCGGATGGCCCCAGGTGTAAGAGGCGAAAGCAAGCCAACCCCAGAAGGAAAAACGGTAAGCGGGAGCGGAAAAACGGGGGCACCGAGAGGGGGGTGGCGGTGGATTGGGGAGGGCGGGGGGGGAGAGCCGCCGTCAAACTTTGTTTCTTTCTCTTTCGTTCGCTTCTTTCAACATTTTGTTTCCTGCGACTTTATTTCAAGAGGGAAAGAGGACCCAGGAAAGGGGGTGGGGAGGGAGAAAGAAGGGTGGGTTTGGAAGGGAAAAGAGCAAGGGGGAGAGGGGGTATGTATACCGGGGGGAGCCTTGGGGAAGAAAGGGATTTCCAAGCTGTGGCAGAGGAGGAAAAAGACCCACCGAGAGGGAAGAGAGAGAGAGACCGAAGGAGGAGGGGGGAGCTGCCTGTTTGTTGTGTATTTCTGGAGAGCAGAGAGAGTTCAAGGCAGGAGAAAGTGAGTGTCAGGAAAACTGGGGGGGGGTCGCAAGGCGTTTCTATTCCTCTACCCCCTCCTTTTTGCCATATTCCTTTTGCACCACATTTCTCTTCCTTCCTTCTTCTATTTTTCTGCCCCCCCCCCCCTTCCACCGTCTTCCGCGCCCCTCCCGGTTTCCTTCATTGAAGTTCCATCAAAGTGGGAAGAGGCGGAAGGAAAACGAACCCAAAGGTTTCTTAGGAAGAGTTGGGAGCAGATTCCTTCCGGGAGGAAGGAAGGAAGGAAGGAAGGAAGGGGGTGGGAGCAGTGAAGAAAAGGAACCCCCCCCCGCCGCCTTCCCCTTGGTAGGACTCTGAAAGTTTTTGCCCGGAAGGCGAGGGAGCTAACGGTCCGGTCGCCCAGGAAGCCCGTTAGGTGCCCCATGGAGCCTCCTCCCTTGCTCCGCCGCCTTGTCTCTCCCCTTCTCTTGTTTGCCTTTGATCGCTGCCTCCTCTCGCCACGGTCGCCTCCCAACCAAGCCAAGCTTTTCTCTCTCTCTCTCTTTCTCACAAGACCCAGGAAAAGCAAGCAAGGCAAAGGCAGAGTGGGAAAGTGCGCGCCGGGCTTAATGTGTGTGAGAGAGAAAGAGAAGGGGAGAGAGAGAGAAAGAAAGGGGGGTGAGAAAGAGGAGTGCTTTCGAAACTGTCCGGTGGGCCTCTATCCTCGGACTCTCCTTTCCCTGTGTCAAAGAAAGGGGGGAGAGAAGTGCTTTCGAAACTGTTCGGTGGTCTTTCCTTCCTTGTATCAAACAGAGTTCGCAGAGGAAGGGGGTGAAGGAAAGGAGGTGTGGATTTGTGTTGTTTTAGAGAGAGAGAGAGAGAGAGAGAGGGAGAGAGAGAGAGAGAGAGAGAGAGAGAGAGAGAGAGAGAGAGAGCTTCTTTCCCAGCTCTGTTTAAAGGCGGGGAGGGGGAGAGAAATAGCGGTCCGGCAGGGAGGAAAACCCCAAAGCGCTTGGCCAGGCTCTGGGAAAAGCCAGGAGGGAAGGAGGGAGGGAGGGAGGAAAGGAGGGAGAGAAGGGGGCGGGTGGGGAGGGGGGCAGCGAGGGAAGCGGCAGCGTGAGAAACCGGGAGCGGAACTGGCGGAAGAGCCCTTCCTCGGAGGGGCGGCTGGGTGGGCCGAGCGCGTCTTCGCCCCGGAACTGGCCTGCCTCCGCCGGCTTCGGAGTCGGACCCGGATTGAGTCCCGGTGGCCTTGGGGTTGCTCTCTCGGGAGGAATTGGGGTGTGTGTGTGTGTGTTGGGGGGATTACCAAGAGCACTAGGAACTTGTGTACTAATTCGGATCCGGCAGCTTTTGATGTGTGCCTCTGTTTAGTTGCGTTTCTTCCTTTCTCCTTTGCCCCCAATCAATCCCAACTTTTCTTCCCCCTCCAATTACACTTCGCACGCTCCGAAGTGGACTCTCTCGGCCCCACTTCGAGCAACTTTCCTCTCTCTTTGGAGAGAGAGAGAGAGAGAGAGAGAGAGAGAGAGAGAGAGAGAGAGAGAGAGAGAGTAGGGCAAAGGGTTGAGGAGAGGAGAGAGTTCTCCAAGCGGATTGGAAACCTTCCTTGTGTGAATCTGAACCGGTTTCTTCCCAGCTGGAACAACCAGGGGGGTGGAGGAGTAAACACACATACACAAAGCAAGCCTAGATCTAAACAAATGCTTTTTTTGGGAAGCCTTGGTCAGAGAGGTGGTTGTGTAAAAATGCCTGGCGGTTGTGGAGGTGTCGAGCCATATGGGGGAGTGATAGAGGACTTTCAGGCAGAAAAGGCTGGCTTAAGTAAGTCTTTCCCCATCCCCCCCATTCGCTTGTCGTGGTGTTGCCTTTGATCTCCTCACTCGCTTTTAGGGTTCTTTCCAGAAACGCAAACAAACAAAAGCCAGAAATAGAAATTAAAACAACTCCAGAGGGTCACTTCCCAGCATCTGACTTCTCCCTTTGCGTCTTGCCTGTCAAAAGTTAAGGTAGTCTTTGGAAAGGAAGTCTTTCCACCCTTGACTATTATTTTAGACTTTATTGACATGACATCGAAGATTACTCTCTCCTAGTCTGGGTTTCACTATTATCATTATTATTATTTGATCACTTGGCTCTAAATGAATGCTAGTGGTAAGGCTCTCCCAAGCCCACCCCCACCCCCTCCACGAAATCCTCCCTTTCCATCTTTCCCCAAAAGGTAAAAAAGCTGAGCGGAGGAGCAAAACCTTTGTGCCAGCTCTGCTGTGTCCTCTTTCATGTTAAACAGTCTCTCCTCTGTGTCAAGAACAAATGGGTTGATCTTTCAGGCCAGGCTTTCTTCCTCTTTGAGAGTGGAGTGTTGGAGAGAAAGATGGTGTGCTTTAATCCTCCTCCCTTATCTTTCATGGATGTGTGTGTGTGTGCGTGTGTGGTAAGACTGTTAGCTTATCTTCTTAAAGCTTGTCCACGGCGGTGTGGTAAATATCTGCATGTATATCTAGACCGTCCATGTTTCCGCCTAACAGTTTGTTCGACCAGAGCAAAAGAGAGAGAGAGAGAGAGATGGATGACATGAAGGGATGATAATGCATGAGATACATGTAGGAAACTGGCATCATTTGAAGGGGCAAAAGAACCAGAAATAATATTCCTTCTGCTCCCCTGATGTACTTCCAATATATGTGGGAAGGTTATAGGGCCTAGAAAGCACCAGGGCCCCCTAAATGTTGCTGTGTCGGTTCACAGACCCCAAAGTTTTGCTCTGTCTGTCTTTCAGCCTTTGCAAACTTCTGCCAAAGTCTCAGGAGCCCCCCAAAAGCTGGGTTGCAGACTGAGGGTGAGTGAGGGGTATTTTATTATTATTTTTATCATCTCTCTCCAAAACCTCCCAAGCTGCAAAATTTAAAAAATATATACAGTATATAGGGAAAAATAAGTAGAAATCTGCAGTGATTGTGGTCGCCTTTTTTGAAATGAGAAATGCTTGATTTTTCGAGGGGCAGGTAGACAGATGGATCTAAAGTGTGTGTTTCTGTTTCACTCCCTCCCCTTTTCATCTCTGTTTCTCCAAACATGTATTTGGGCCCTTTGGGAATTTGTGGGGATTTATCTGAACAGCGAAAGTGTGTGTGTGTGTGTGTGTGTGTGTGTCAGGGAAAAACATAAAGTGACATCTTTTCTAGGAATAAAAAATGGGGGAGAACATACATTGTGTGTGTGTGTGTGTGTGTGTGTGTGTGTGTGTGTGTTCTCCCCCAATTCTTTTGGATTCCTGGAAAAGATGGTAGCTACTATATTCTCTTAGATTCCTAGAAAAGATGTCACTTTACGGAGGTTGTGTTTTCCCCAGATAACATAACACAGAAAAGATACTATTCCAAAAGCATCAAAATAAAGGAATTCAGGGTGGAAGCACGGGAATCTAAATGTTAGTGGCTTGAGGGAGAAAGGCAGAGAATTAAAAAAAATAATAATAAAAGACTTCCCAAAATTGGCAAGAGAAGAAACTAGATAGTGAAACAAGTTTATTTATTTGCATTGCTTTTGAGGTCTTCTCTCTTTTTTAAAAAAAATACAAATGGAAATTTTCAGAGTATATATTTTCCAGGAGGGAGCATGGCATGGCGAGATGATTTGGGAGGGTTTAAAAAGAAAAAAGAAAAAAGAAAGACTGAGGTCGCCAATTTGAAGCCAAGATGCTGCATCGGATTTGGTCCAGAGTTGTTGTTTTTGAAGCTGGTGGGAAAGCAAGGAGGAGAGGCTGGAGCCGGTATGTGTGGACCCAGGAGGGACAGGATTCGGGTGGGTGGATATATATATGGCTTGGAAAAGAAGGGAAGAAGAGGTGGGCTCCCTCTGTGTGTGCGCGTGTTTCTGTCTGTCTGTCTGTCTTTAGGGGGCTTCCAGGAGCCCCCTCAGCAGCCCAGGAAGGCTGTCAGTTTTTCAGGAAAGTTCAGTCAGATGATTACCATCCGCCTGACTGGCTTTGCATGGAAGCACTTTCCCTGGGAGATGGAGGCAAGCCTCCCCTTGGCTGAGGTTTCTTTCCCCTTCCTCTCACCCCTTCTCTTCTCCACCATCATCATCACCATCACCCACAGGGGGAAAGTCCACACGGCTGCTGGTGGTAATGGTGAAAGTGATGGAGATGATAGGGAATGAAGAGGCTGGGATTGTTTCCTTTTGCAAGGAGGAACCAAATCTGGGTTGTTGTGAGTTTTCCGGGTTCCAGAAGCATTCTCTCCTGACGTTTCGCCTGCATCTAGGGCAGACATCCTCAGAGGTTGTGAGTTCTGTTGGAAACTACAGCCCGGGGAAGACTCACAACAACTCAGTGATTGTCGAAGGATGAAAGCCTGCTACAATACAAGGAACCAAATCCCCTGTGACTCTTTTTGGGCTAAAGAAAACAGGCTCTTCTCTCCCTTCTCTTCTTCTTCTTCTTCTTCCTCAAAGAAAAATCCTTGCTGGAGTATGAATTAAAAACCCAATTTCTCGAGTTGCTGATTTAGAGAATCTGGATTGTAAGGAATCTGTGTGTAAGGAAACTGGGTTGTGTGTAAGGAATCTTGATTGTGTGTAAGGCTCTCCCCGTTTCTGTTTGTTTACAACTCGCCTTCTCTTGCTGGATCTCCCTCACTCCCTTCCCTTCTCGACTCCCCTGATTTATTTTGGGGAGTTTAACATATCTCCCATCCTCTTCGGAAGCACTATCCTCCCCATCACTCCCTTCTTCCCCTGTAAAGAAGATAAGTCTTCTTCTCTCCCTGAATCCCCATCATCCCCTTCCCCAAAGTCCCCAGGGACTATTCATCCGGGTCCTTTCGGGACCTAGAATGGCTTCCAGCTTAACCGCCAAAAGGTTTCGCAGTTTTGTGAATTTGGGCTTTTGTTGTATTTTACTGCAACATAACTTCCTATGTGCTAAGGAAAATAGCTTTCAAAATCATGGATTCCTTTATTGGATAGATTCATCTGTAATGTGGTCTCACGTTATCTCAGGATGTGGACCCAATGTAGCCTCCATCTCCTTCAGTTTTCTCACTTTGGGCTAGTGAAAAGTCCGGCTTGATTTGCTCTCAGGCTCCTTCCACACAGCTGAATAAAACCCCACATTATCTGCTTTGAAGTGGGATTTTGTGGGATTTTCTGCCTTGAGATTCTGGGTTATATGGCTGTGTGGAAGGGTCCTCAGATAATCCAGTTCAAAATAAATATTGTGGGATTTTTGCCTTGATATTCTGGGTTATATAGCTGTGTGGAAGGGTCCTCAGATAATCCAGTTCAAAGCAAATATTGTGGGATTTTCTGCTTTGGTAATCTGGGTTATATAGCTGTGTGGAAGGACCCTCAGATAATCCAGTTCAAATATTGTGGGATTTTTGCCTTGAGATTCTGGGTTATAAGGCTGTGTGGAAGGACCCTCAGTTAATCCAGTTCAAAGCAAACATTGTGGTATTTTTGCCTTGATATTCTGGGTTATATGGCTGTGTGGAAGGGTCCTCAGATAATCCAGTTCAAAGCAGATATTGTGGGATTTTCTGCATTGGTAATCTGGATTATGTAGCTGTGTGGAAGGGTCCTCAGATAATCCAGTTCAAAGCAGATATTGTGGGATTTTCTGCATTGGTAATCTGGATTATGTAGCTGTGTGGAAGGGTCCTCAGATAATCCAGTTCAAAGCAGATATTGTGGGATTTTCTGCATTGGTAATCTGGATTATGTAGCTGTGTGGAAGGGTCCTCAGATAATCCAGTTCAAAGCAGATATTGTGGGATTTTCTGCATTGGTAATCTGGATTATGTAGCTGTGTGGAAGGGTCCTCAGATAATCCAGTTCAAAGCAGATATTGTGGGATTTTCTGCATTGGTAATCTGGATTATGTAGCTGTGTGGGAGGGTCCTCAGATAATCCAGTTCAAAGCAGATATTGTGGGATTTTCTGCCTTGGTAATCTGGGTTATATAGCTGTGTGGAAGAGTCATGAAAGCCTCATTCCACACATGACAAAAAAGTCCCAGGTTTTCCACTAGTGGAAATAAAATGAGTTCCTGAGGGTAAAAAAAAGGGGGGGGGATTTCAACCCAGGACATTTTGGGAAGATGGAGGGTGAGACATCCGAAGGGGGGAAGAAGGATGGGAAACAGAACTTTAAAAAAATATTTCCCCTCAGAATAAATAAGTAAAACAAACAAGTTTTGTTTCCTGGGCAGAAGGCTTGAAGCAATATAATAATAATAATAATAACAACAACAAGCAAGTCCGTTTTCTCTCATAAATCGAAAAGGGAAACAGTTTTAGGAGCCCCTTGTTTTCTCTCAGGCTAAAACAAGAGACAGGCAAAAAGTGGGAGCCGAGGGAGGTGCCGGGAATAGCCGAAGGGCTCTTCCACCTCCCTTCTCCCCCTCCCTCCGCTGCTAAGGTGGACGCGTTGCTTCTCTCTCTCTCTCTCTCTCTCTCTCTCTCTCTCTCTCTCTCTCTCTCTCTCTCTCTCTCTCTCTTCGTCCGTTGAGCGGGAAACCCTCGAGAGAGATGGAGCGCGAGAGAGCGAGCACGCGCCCCTCCCCCCCCTCCCTCAACGGCTTCCCAAACTTTCCCCCACGTTCCTCCCTGAAAGTCTGTGGAGGAATCCGTTCACAACGAAATAAGCACATAGAAACAAACAAACAAGCGCACAAAGGGGTTAGAGATGGAGGAGACGATTCCCCCAGGAGTGGAAGGGTCGGTTCCTCCCTCCCTCTGAAGTGATGATTTCCCCTCAGGCCAGGGAAGGCGCCTGTCTTCCACCCTCACCTCCTCCCCTCCCTCAGCCTCAGGGAAATGGCTGCCGTCGTCATGCTCTGTCCCCCTAAATTAGACCTCAGAAAGGGGTGCCCCTCATGTTTGCCCCGTCGTCGCCGTCGCCGTCAAGGGCTTCCTGTCTGTGTCCTCCTCACAAGGGGGCATCTTTTGAATTGCTCTGGTCTTCTTAAAATAAATGAAGGGGCAAAAGTCTCAGGGGCCACGCAGCAGGAAATGTTGCCCAGAAAGTAAATGGCGAGAGAAAGTGGGTTGCTGTGAGTTTCCCAGGCTGTCTGGCCATGTTCCAGAAGCATTCTCTCCTGACGTTTCGCCTGCATCTATGGCAGGCATCCTCAAAAGGGAGAGAAAAGTGCTTTGGTATTTTCCGAAGGGAAAACTTGACAACGGTCTCACAATTCACTATTTTTCAGTTTGACATTCCCCTCTCTCTTTATTAATTATTATTTCCCTTTACATTATGTTTTCTAAACTTCCTAGCCATGCCTCAACTCCTTCCTTGCCCAGGAATGTTACCTGAGGCAGGCTTTGCAGGAAATAAGCCTTGTTGGGCTCAGAAAGACTGCCTAACCAGTGTGTGTATGTGTGTATTTGCGAGTATTTATTTGTGTCTCGGTGTTTATTTGTGTGTGTTGATTATATAGCATATTTAGAACTAAGAGTGCAGTTAATGAGCAATGCAAAGTGTCTCTGCCTTTAGAAACTTCACAGAAGTACACACCAAAATAGTTCTCTGTGTGTCAGTATTGTTGGCGGGAAAACTCAGAGTCAGCTAATCACCTCCCCCAGGCAGTAAGCAGCCAGACCTTGAAACTGCAAGGCCATTCAATGCTAGCCAATTGCAACATTGACGTCTCCCTCAGACAGACAAGAGTTCTTTCTCCCACCCGGGACATTCCACAGATATATAAATCCCACTTGCCTAGTTTCCAACAGACCTCTCAACCTCTGAGGATGCCTGCCATAGATGTGGGCGAAACGTCAGGAGTGAATGCTTCTGGAAACATGGTCATTCAGCCCGGAAAACTGACAGCAACCCGGGAAATGGAGTGTTTGGTGGCTTCGGTCCCCAAATTCTCAGTTTTAGTGTCCTTCCAGTATCTCACCCCCTTCCCCATATATCCATATATATCTCAATGTAGGGTCAATGGCAGTCTTTTCCCTTTGATTCCTGCGTGCCAAGGGAAGAGGTTGGACTGGATGGCCCTTGTCTCTGTTTCAATGATACTTCTTCTTCTGAGCCAGATGTGTGGGGCTATATCTGTCCCTCATCCACGCGTGTCTCTGAGGCTGCTGTGGGCTAGCCTGGCTTGCCTCCTCTCTGCTCCAGTCATATCAATTAGATGCCTAACGCAGCCCTATAGAGCCCATATGGAGTCGCCAAGGAAAGAGAGGTTTCACATTACACGCCGAAGAAGGAGGAGGAGGAGGAGGAGGGAGAGACAGGGATGGGTGGGTGGGTGGATGGGTGAATGAATGGAGAGACCTTCTTCCTTTCCACCTGGAAATAAATGCACAAACCAACGCCAGGGTGCTCCTCTCTTCCCCTGGGCGTCTTGGAAGAGAGAGGAGGAGAAATAAATGGGATTGATTCCCCCAAGTTTCTAGTCTGTAGGGTTTAAGGGGGGTGTTTTTATTCGTGTAAAAAAAACAACAACACAGAGAGAACTTTCCAGAGGAAAAGAAATATTTGGTGCTTTAAAAATAAATAAATCACACGCCCTGCTTGTGGACAGCCCCTTTTTTCCAAAATTAAATTGTATTTTCTATTATCATTATCATTATTATTATTGTGTGCCTACGAGGGAAGCAGAGAGAGAGAGGCGGAGAGGGAGAGAGGCACAGAGTCGATGCACCGTTAGCTGAACCCCTGACACGGCGGTCTTTTGAATGCCTTAGGTATGATTTCACTTTCGCTCACATCAATGCTGACCTGAATGCCTTTCATATCTGATCCGCTGTGTCTCTCCCAGTAAACATCCCCTGAGGGGAGAACAAAGAAAAGAGCTCTTCTTCTTCTTAATCACAATTCAGTCCATTCACCCGCCGGCAGGCTAGATTTGCATTCTGCAACAGAAAGCCAAGATGAAAAGAGAGAGAAAAGAGAGAGGAGAGAGAGGGTGAGGAAAGGGAGGAGGAGAGAAGGAAAGGAAGGAAGAAGGAAGGAAGGAAGGAAGAAGGAGGATGAGGAAGAAGAAGAAGAAGAAGAAGGGAAGCCAGAAGGGTGGAGGCTGAGTCAAATAGCTGAGGTGTTTGTGGCTGTTTGTTGGGCTTCCCCTGGTTACAAGCCTTATATAGCTGCCCCAGCCGTCGCTCTCCTGACAGGCAGATAGTGTTACAAGATGGCATGCGGGTACTATTCGTGTCCACTCGCCGCTGATCACACTTGAGGGGGAGAGGGGCAGGGAGGGAGCCCACGCCTCTTCTCCTCCCACCCCCAACCCCCAACCCCACTTGAGCCGGGGACCAAGTTGGAGGGGGCACACTTAGGAGCCAGGTCTCCCGACCTTTGGCCTAGGCCGGGCCTGGCCTTCTAGCATCCTCTGAAGGGCTGCTTCCTCCTAACCCATGCGCCATCTCAAGGGAGGCAGTGTGTCAGCCTGGGCTGCTGCTACCTTTTTCTCTTCTCCTCCACCTTCCTCACCCTCTTCCTTTGCTTCTGACCCCACACAGCCTTTGAGCGTTTCAAACTCTACTTGAGGGATTGCTTAAACTATCCCAAGGGAAGCAGTGGGTCAGCTTGTGCTGTTGTCTTCCCTCCTTCTCCCTTCTCCTCTCTTCTTCTTTCTTCCCCATTTTCTCCTCCTCCACCACCCAGTCTTACAAAATCCTGCTTGTGAAGTTGTTTAAACATCCTTCTCCAGCATCCTCTGGGATGGAGAAAGAGAAAAGCTCTTCTAAAAACTCATGGCTTCTTCTTTGTGATTTATTGGTCAAAACCTGCTCAAAGGCTTGGAACAAGCGGGATCCTTAGCATCCCATCCTAAGCTTCCAGCTTTGATGCTTAAACTGGGTTTGGACCACCGCCCAATCGCTGCTCTTATTTGGGTCTTGATGTTACAAGATCACAGACTAAAGCCATTAACGAGTTTTTACTACCAGTCCAGTGGTGCTTATATCAGATTTGGACTGGGGATGCTGGTGCCTTCAGTGTGAATATATCCGTCAGGTTGCCTGGTCCGGTGGCATGGCTTTGAAATCAATGCCCATCTTTAGGTGGGTTTTTGACATCAGTTTAGGGTGATAAACCCATCCTAATCGCAAGAGAGTGGGATTAAGCAGCAAATCATGATCATTAAGGACACATCTGAAGGGAGCCATGGTTTGATCCCAGCCTGCTTACTGGGAAGTATGTCCCGGAGAGTTCACTGGGATTTATTCCCCACTTAACAGTGTGAAGAGTGTGATCCCATGCCTCTTAAACGCAGGAGCGATTCAGTGGGTCTTATTTCTGAGCAAAACCATCCTGGATAAATGGCCTTTCATTCCAGTTTTGCAGATTAAAACACTTCACCACCAGGCAGCAAGTAACTGCTAAGGAATCATGTTCAGGATGGGATACTATCCCGTCTAACACACCTTTTTTGGATAGTTGAAATAATCCACAAGGCATCTCTGCTCCAAGGAGCTAGCGAATCTCATTTGCTCCCTTTTAAAAACAGGTTGTGCAAATAAATGGAACCTGCTACTCAAGTAAAGAGGGGGGGGACACACAAAATAAGGATCATCACCCCCAAAATAAGAACGCTGCCTCTCCCAATGAAAGTTTCCTTCCGACATGAATTTCTATCCCTGCAGAGAGTAAGGCCCTGAAAATCACCTACAATCAGAACTCTTCCACTTGGTGCTTACGTCTAACTTTGCCCACCTCTTTTTTTCTTGGAATGCATAAACTATTTCTGATTTTTGAAATTTGGGGACTGAAGAAACAGTGTAATTGGGGGGGGGATTCTTATTTTGAGGGTTAGCACCCTCATTTTGCCCAGGTCTGTAGCTACACTCCTGTGTAAATCCACAAGTCTGTTAACTCTATTACTTCGAAGTAAGATCTAAACAGCTGACCCAAGGATGCCTTCCGGTGCTACAATCCCCAATAAATGTGATTTCCCCTTGATATCTATGCTTTATTAAGATAATGATGCAGCCAAACGAGTTGGTAAGAAAGACAGGCAGACGTTCAGTGAGATGCTAAAGGTTCCTGTTGCTGGTAGAACAGGCTCAGAAGTGAGGTTTACTTGGAAAAGGGGGTGTCACTTGGCCCTTCACAACAGAAAATAAAACAGACCTACCTTGACTTACCTTTCTTCTCAACTGCTGTTACCTTTTGCCTTTCCTCCTGGAGTGGGGCGAGGAGGAAAGTGAATGCCTGATCCCTCTTATTTACATTGCAGGATGCTTATTGTTCTTAACCAAGTTCTAATTTTCTGAGCTTCTATTTGCGTCCTCTCTCCACAGACACACACGCGCGCACACACGAAGGGAGCGTTTATTTATAACTAGATCCTGCTTACAGAAAAGTATTTAAGCCCTTTCAGGCAGAGCTGTCAAATTTTGCCTGTGTTCTTCTTTGCTTCCATTTGTAACAAGTTTTCCCCCCAAGATGCTGCGTGGTGGGGTGGGGGAGAGAAAGGAATCTGTGATTGCTAGGCTTGGAATAGCCAAGCTCCTGGAGAAATCTTAAGTGACAAGTTTTCGAGTATACTATTTCTCTTCTTCCAAACTGTCATTTTTCCCCAGAACCCCGTGGAT
This sequence comes from Anolis apletophallus, assembly GCA_030556195.1. Classification (NCBI taxonomy): domain Eukaryota; kingdom Metazoa; phylum Chordata; class Lepidosauria; order Squamata; family Anolidae; genus Anolis; species Anolis apletophallus. The sequence continues at coordinate 138,247,733 of JARBWK010000002.1, read as the reverse complement.
TTCTGTTCAATGTGTGCCGTTGTTTTTGAGATGGTAACAACCCTCCCCTCCATCAGCAGTTAGATTAAAAGTGCTAAAGGAAATGTAAGAAAGGCAATGCTGGAACAATGTGAAGAAGACCCAGCTCCCTTTTTCCTGCAGCAGCAGCAGCTCCTCTGGCAGACCTCTCCCCAAACTAAGCGCACACAGCTAGATGTTGGAGGGGAAGCATGTGACACAGATTCCTGGTTTTCACCCCTTGAAAAGGAGATTATCTCTACACCCCCCCCTCTCTCCTTCAACCTTGCCACCCACTTTTTGGGGAGTCCATTCCTAAGACTCCATGGAGAACTTAGGCAGATTGACTTCAGTAAGCACCTTGAACACTGAGGCGGGCGGGTTAAGGAAGCGGAGGGGGGGGGGGGGGCAAGTAGGAGCCTGTTTCCAAAAAGTGTTGGGGGAGAGCTTTTGTTAAGTGAGGTAGGGGATCAAGGCTTGCCAGGCAGCTGTGATATTAACCTACTCAGAGAAGGAGGGGGTGTTTGACGCTTTGCGTGCAGCCCCCTTTGCCTTCATTTGATCAGCTTGTCTGTGCTCAAGGCGGCATCCTGTGAGGGTTCTGCAGTCAATGCCTGAACATAATTGTGTCTGTGTCTGTATTTGGGAAAGTGAGGAAGAGGACTCGGGAAGTTTGTTCATCCAGAGGCATTGCAAGAGGCTGCATTTGAGATTAAAGTACTGCCCGGGCAAAACCAGCAGTCAACTCCATTTGAGGCCTGACTGGGCAAGACCAGCAACAAATCCTAATGTGGCCCTTGCCTCCACTCCAGGTGTTGATGCCCTTCCAAGGCAAAGGTCCCTTGGAAGGCGAGCCTGTTGAATGAGGAAGCCCACCCATGCTTTTCTCTTCCAGGTTTCCAAAAAGGAGGCTCTGGGTTGCGTACTGAACGGTTTGAAGTTGGGTGTGGTGATGGTGGTCGGTGGTTTAAAATCTCATTAATTTCAGGGGTGGTTGAGAGTTGTAGATCTTCCGAAAAGGACGCCACTCCAACCTCCTCTCACTTCCCTACCCAAACGATTCGTGAGTGTGGAAGGAAATAACACTAGTTCAAAATTTGGGTTCGCCTCTACCACGGCGTCGGGCTTCGGTAGCCCCCCCCCCTTTCTTTTAATATCGCTTTTCTCAGGGTCTCTCTCTTTCCATTTTTGGAGGGGGGGGCACCCACATCCACTCACAAAAAGGAAGAAACCCCGTAGGTGCCAACGCTAGAACCTCCAGGAACGTGTGAGAAAGCAAAGGCTATGAGACGTGACAGAATTAAAGGTGTTTGCGATGTTGTTACCCGCGTGTCAACTTGGCAGGCTCCTTTTGTCACAGATAGATGGACGGGTGTGTGCGCGTGCACATATAGATGCATAAAGAGAGAAAGAGCAAGAAAGAGAGTGGGGTTGGGATAGATTGGCGTCTCTCTCTTGCTTTTCCGGCTGGAGGCAGGCTTTTTACAAAAGTGCTTCTCCCCCCCCTCTCTCTGAACCGGATGCGAGTGGAGGATGCTTAGGAGAGATGTGGTATAGCCCTCACTCGCTCTGCCGGGACTGGCCCCGTCTTTCGTGTTATTCGCACACGCACACACAGAGCCCGCGGTTTTCTCTTAAGCCTCCCTCGCTTTCCACCTCGGAGTAGCCCCTGCCAGCCGCGCATTGCTGGGCTCTGGCACTTCTCTTGGCAGGGACATCAACCGCCAAATCATCCCATAATTATGTTTTATGTTATTTTCTATGACTGACCGAGCAGGCGGGATTGCTTTGGAAAGAGGGGGTGGGGGGCTTGGTGGTGGGGCACAGAATAGATCAAAAAAGCAAAGGCTCTTGTGGGAGACTGGTTGGAAAGCCCCGTCCAGGGTCACCGTTTGGGAGCCGAATGAGGCTGATCCCATTTGTGATCTAATTGAGGCTGGCACCGTCCCTTGCCGATCGCGCTGGAAACCGGAGTCGCCGATCTACACGGGCTATTTAATGCAGTTTCCAATCTGAGGAAACTGGGCATTTGATTCCATGCGAAACCCTGGAACCCGTTGGATGCCCGGATGGGGATGACACAAACCCCAGATGCGCACGGATGGGCGGTTTGGGGGGGGGGGGTTGGTTGCCTGGGCTAGCTTCGAACTTCATGACATGGTCAGTGTAGATGGGACCTAGGAGGCCAAAGCGAAGGAAGCTTCACTTAGCTCCTTCCTCTTCCCCTTCCACCTTTGGCGCTCCTCCCTCCCTCCCTCCGCCGCGGGAAGGAGAGGCGCCGCACCCGCGCAAGTCCCTTTGGAGAAGCAGTCGCTCCGGAGTGACTCCGGAGAAATGCGGCGCTGCGGAGGCGCTCTGCTGGAGCGGCAGAGAAGCCTTTCCCAATAAATAAACACATCCATTAAAAAAATCAGGCGCTTCTCTACCTTCCCTCGAAGTCCAGGAATGCAAATGATCCCCGCGGGAAGCGAGAAATGTTTCCACGTGGGAGCGGGCGGGGAAGAAGGGGCATTTACACGGAGGCTTCTCCTTCAAAGGCAGAGGGGAAGCCCTCACCTGGAGGGAAGCGGGGACTGGAAGAGAATCCGCTATGGCTCTGAATTAGGAGCGGGTACGTCGAGCGTTTGTCGGCTTTGCAGAGAAAGGGAGGGGGCGGCGGATGGATAGAATCAGGAGTTCAATGCTCTCCAAGGGGAACCGGGCACTTCTTTTTTTGGGTCTGTAAGGAAACTTTAACTGAAGCGTATTGGTTTTTCCTCGACGTCTATCCTCTGATGCCTCCCGTCTCTCCGGATGCTTTGTATAAAACACACACCCCAAGTATCATTCGGGGTGTGTGAGACCACTTCGCATCTTCCCAGCCTCACTAAGGGACTGGTGTAGATGGTCACTCGCAAGCTATTTTTGGAAGTTTTAAATCCTCTCATGCAGTCATGCCGGCCACATGACCTTGGAGGCGCCTATGGTCAACGCCGGCTCTTTGGCTTAGAAATGGAGATGAGCAACCCCCCCCCCCCGCCCAAGGATCGGACACGGTTAGACTTAATGTCACGGGGAAACCATTACCTTTATCCTGTTTATTATTGGAATAAGCGAAGGGAAAGAGAAATAAGTATACCTGCTGAATAAATGCATACTGACACCACTTGAACTGCCATGGCTCAATGCTGTGGAGCCCCGAGAGTTGTCGAGAAGATGTACAGTCTTTGGCAGAGGAGGCTAAAGACCTCAGGGAAACTTCAACTCCCAGGATATTTGTACCGGGCCACATTTTGTCTCCACCCTCCCTCCCTTCCTCCCTCCCACCCAAGGGATGAATGCTTGGCGGAGCCTGAAGCAAGGAAAAAAGAATCCAGAACAAGATCGTGTTGGCTGTGGCTGGATCTCTCTTTTATCTGTAAGGTTCTCCAGTCTCTTTCCTCCTCCTAGGCAGTACTTAATTACCTTCCAAGTCCAAGGTGCTCTTACTTTGCCCCTACCTTAAGAGTGTACTTTGGCTCTACCTTAAGACAGTAGGCTACCTACCGGATTTGAACTACTTTGAGAAGGAGTAGTAGTTCAAATAATTACTTTTACTAGGTCTGTTTGGGAGTTTGTTGTGGCTTTTCTACCTGTATAATAATAATAATAATAATAATAATAATAATTCAGAAATCTACCCATTCAGGTGCAGACAAGTCTATCAGGCATGTTCTTATTGTGTGCCGTCAAGCCAAACTCTGATCTCCAGGGCTCTAGTCCACATTCAAGCCACTGTGCCACACTGGTTCTTCTTGGCCTTAGTGTTTTCTTTCCTTTTCATATTTTGTATGTGAAAAAAGAAAAAAAAAGTAGAAATGCAAGATTATTTATTATTTAAGAAATTTCAGGGACTCCCTCTTAAATTTGTTTACCAGTTACAGTGACTTCTGGGTAGATAAGCCTAGGGTTGCATCTACACTGTAGAATTAATGCAATTTGATGCCAGTTGAACTGCCACCACTCAGTGCTATGGAATATTTTGAGTTGTAGTTTCAGAAAGTTCTTCTTTGCCAAAGAGTTCTGGTGCATCACCAAACTACAAATCCCAGCATTCCATAGCATTGGGCCATGGCAGTTAAAGTGGTGTCAGACTGCATTCATTCTATAGATGAGTAGAACCAGAAAGCCTGTTTGCATTCAGTCCCAAATACTGAAGTGAACTGATACCTATTGCTGAAATTAGGCTTGATCTGCATCTCTGACATATTTTGGGATGTTCTATCTCACAGGAAAGCCCAATAAATGCCCTCAATAAATTCAAAGTAGATGCAGAGATAGTTGTATTACCTCTGTGAGTGCATCTACACCAGGCATGGGCAAACTTGGGCCCTCCAGGTGTTTCGGACTTTAACTCCCACACTTCCTAACAGCCAGTAAGGCTGTTAGGAAGTGTGGGAGGTCCAAAACACCTGGAGGGACCAAGATTGCCCGTGCCTGAATAATGCAATTTGACACCACTAAGTGCCCGGGCTCAATGCTATGGAATCCTGGGTGCTGTAGTTTGGTAAGGCACCAGCATTCTTTGGCAGTTCAAGTGATACCAAAGTGCACTAGATCTACAATGTAGCTGCACCCTTAGGCCTAAAAAGCAGGATTCTCATCCTGCAGTGTTATAGCAATGTTATAGCAGCAAACCAATGGAGAGCATGCTAGTTACTTTTTGAATAAGACAGTCTCTACCCTTTCCTTTGAATTCTGCTTAGTGGAATTAGAAGGGAACTCCAACCCTCAACTGCGTATGCGCAATAGAAATCAGGGCTCAAGTAAGTTACTGATTCAAGAGAGGTGATCCCGCCAGAGCCACCATTCTGATTGGTGGGGACGAGGACCAGTAAAAATGAAGGACACTTTTAGTCCCACCCCTTCTTTTCCCCAGTAACCCCCCTATTGGTAGCCACTCAAAATGGCTACTTTGCTGTTTCCTTGGTCTGTCTCTCCAAGGAAAAAAAGAAACCCGGTGGAGGTTAAAGGTTTGTGAGCAGTAGAGAAAGACAGAGGGTGTATACTATCTACACTATGGAATCAATGCAGTTTGACCCCACTTTAGCTGCCAAGGCTCAATTCTGTGGAATCCTGAGGGTTGTGATTTGATTAGGCTCTTTGGCAAAGATGACTGAAGACCTTTCCATTCCCATGATTCCATAGCATAGAACCATGGCAGTGAAATTAGTGCCATGCCAAACTGCATTAATTCTACAGTGCAGATGCACCTGGGTTTGGGAGTTTTGACTCAAGTATGAGCTACAAAGGATGTGTGTCAGTAGGATGCTTTGCTAGGGCTTCTGTGCATGCATGTGTAGGGTTTTCTGTCTCTCTTTCTCGGTGCTGTCAAGCTGTGGTGTCGAACAAACACCTCCTCTGGGACAGAGTGATAAATGCAGACCCTGGCTGGCTTCATCCAGTCTCTGCCACCTCCATCCAACACCCTCTCCCTCCCCCATCTCCCCATGGTCTTTCCCAGACCCTGCTCTCGCCTTCACCTGAGATTGACGTTTCCAGGGAGACAATGATGTGTATTTGTGTGTGTGTGCATCTACACAGCAGAATGAATGTACAGTACTGTAACTGCCATGGCTCAGTGCTATGGAATCATGGGAATTGTAGTTGGCAGGGAAGGCTAAAGATTTTGTGAAACTACAACTCCTAGGATTCCATACCATCGAGCCATGTTCAAATGGTGCCGAACACTCTAATAATTTCAGAGCCTCCAACCTTCTCCCGACCCACTTTTCTCTCATCAACAGATCCTGGTGCCTGGCTATAAACACCTCATTTGATCCCCTTTGGCCTTGTGTGTGTGAGCATGTGCAAACCGCTTTCTAGTTTCCCTTTCCAACTAGCAAGGTGACCAAATCCCAAAGATACCTTTCTATAAAGGGGACCTGGGTTGGATTTTGGCAAGAGTTTGCAAACTTTGAGCAGAAATGTATTCTATGGATAGACAGATAAACAAACAAACAGATAGGGCTTAAATTTCGATCTTGTCCCAATTTTATCCCTTTTTTCAGCTCATTTTTTTCATTGCCTTTTTGCTAGGCAAATTCTTCTTTTCTTTCTTTTGTAAACCGGAGTTTCCATCTCTTGCCCCTGCAAAAATCTTGAGCTGAACCAAACTCCAGTGACACCATTAGGGTCTTCTTAATCCCTGCCCCACTTTCTTCAATCTAGCTGCCCCCTTTCCCACTAGTATTTTCAAGCAGCCCTCCCGACAAACTATCCTATTATTGCACTTTATGTTTTAGTAGATGTTTGTTAGTTCCAGCAACACTTATCATAAGGCAGCAAGAAAAGAGTAGTCCCTGGTAATTAAAGTAATGAAATATTCATTTACCCTACCTTTTCAGTAGTCTCACAAATTAGGTGGCTGCATTTAATGCCTTGTGCTGCCTCTGTTTTTATTATAATGGCAGCTTTCGCATCTGCAATTAGGACTAATTCTGACAGTTACAATTTCTGAGGGATGGTAAACAGCGGACGAGAGGCGCGGTGGTGGTGGCGTTACACGTGAAAAAGCCCTTGTCTCTTTAACCTTGTTGTTTTTTTCTCTCTCTCTCGCAGAGGTTACCTTTTCCCGATGGTGCAAAATCGACTTGACATAACTGTTCATCAGTTTCAGGGTTTTCCCTCGAGGTATTTGCATCAAATCAACCCAGTCAAGCTTCAAGTTGAAATTGGCAGGCCAGAAACTGACAGGGTAGCGACTGGGAAAGAGACAGCTAAAGTGCAGGCAGCAAACTGACAGCAGCAGAGTGAAAGACACACAGAGAGAGAAGCTTTTCAACTTTAGCGGCAAGGGGTGGAAATGTGTGTGTGTGTGTTAAGAGGAAGGGGGAGATAGGAGCATCGGTGCTAAATCTTTTAGGTCTTAATAGTAGGGGATGCAGGCAGTGCTTCTGGAAAGATGCTGGGAGACCCAGAGGTACTTGCTTAGGTTCCCTGGACCAGGCAGCGATGCTAAGATCTGGTTCAGTGGTGGATGAACTCCTCAAGCTTAATGGGATCGGATGCCTAAAGAGGAGTGGTCAGCCTTAATTAGATCACAGCCAAAGTTTTGTGGTACCTCCTATGAACTTTGGAAAGAAACAGTGCAAGGAAGGGGGAGGTATCAGAGAAAAGGAAGATTGCTATTGTATGGGGAAATTGTAGCCCAAAGTTGAGCTGCTACACAAGACTACTAAATCCTTTTTTTCCTTTTAAAATGCCACTATACTCCATGTTATATAAGTAGCGTGACTGTAGCTGTAGCGTATGAGCATCTGTCTATCTCTCGGCCGCTTTGCTCCTTCAGCACAGATAAAAACAAAACTGGTGAGAGACGGTCTCCATGTAATTATGGCATGCTGAGGAAACATTGCCGGATTAGTTTAGCAGCACAGTCCTATGGACTCTAAAGTAAGGCTAGGGATGTCTTAGGGAGTATGATAGTCAGGGTCATAGGCTGAAACACAGACACAGAGATGTTTCTCTGTCAAGATTTCTGGGGCACTGAAGCAAATTGATCATTTCATTGATTCATTTTCAAGGAAGGGGGTGCCCTTAGATTAAGAAGATTTCAACATGTCACGTTTTTTAATTCCTATTTGGAAACATTTCTCTTTTGAGGGAAAAACAGATTTTCTTAAAGTAATCTATGAATGAATAGCAGTCATGATAATAATTCTCTTTTCCTTCCTTAAGTGGGATAGTACTGATAAATTTGATGGAATTTCTTACCAGCTACTGCATTTGAAGAAGACAAATACTAAAAGAGCTTTGTATACCCCAGTTGCAAGTATGTTGACCCACTGTTACAAAGGAATGTATGGCCAAGTAAGCCTGGATGTTGTGCTAAGAAGTTTCTCGTTGATTTCAAGGGACTTAATTCCAATTAAGGATTGTAACCTAAGTCTTGTGAGTTGAGATGTATGCTATGTGATTGAAATAAGTGAAAACTATGTACAAGGATATGAGAGTCACATTGCCTATTGATTTTGTTTTCATGGGGTGTGGAAGAGTAGCAAAAATATACTAATATTTGTATGTGAGCCAGAGGGTGTGTGTGTGCATGCCCGTATGTGTGTGACTATATATATGGGAGTGTGCATATATACATTTGCCCCACTTCTGCTGTTTTTCATCTTTGGCCTTTGCTAGATGGTTTTAAAAAATCCTTCCTCTCACTTTCCTGAACCAGACTTCTGCTACTGTAAAGCCTTGCTTTCAAACAGTTTTTCAGCCCTACATGTGACAGGCATTGGCTGATCTGCTGATGCCCATTCGACAGGCACTGTTGAGCTAAAGTGGTGTGACGGCACAGTTTTGTTAAGCTGTGAACAAAGGGGCTGGAGATGCCTCACTGGCATCATCCATGTGCATATTGGCCTTGTCACAGTTTTGCTTGATTTAATGCTCTGTTTATTCCTAGATATTAGAAGTTAAAATCCAAACAATATGTTTTCCTATATTATGAACTTCACTTTGAAAGCTTCCATTCCTGGGGATGAGGGCAGATCCATTTTGGTTGGGCCTATTGCCATACAGAGATCCCAGCTTCTTAGATTAGCAGAATGGCTACTAACCATCCTTCTCTGTTATCCATTTTTTTAAAGGAGGGAAAGAGGGTGAGTTAAAGGAAAATGAAATGAGATTTAATTTTGGGGAGGTGGTGTGTGAAACATCCGCTTAATTTTTTTTCTTTGATCATTTGTTGAGAGTCGCTATTTATATTGCAACAGTAGATTTTTTTCATAAGCTCCCAAGGAAAGGTTACTCCTGAGAGCAGATGGGACAGGCTGGCTGGACTTTTCAAATGACACATCATCCCAATGCCACTGGTGTGATAAAAGGAGTCCTTTGCAAATACCTGTAAGCAGTGTCACATGTGTCTCAGCAGCCAGAAGTGAAGGGGGGGAAAAACCCCACAAGCAGAACAGGATGCTGGCAGGTTAATAGGAATGAGGGAGAAACAGGATTAAGATTTCTTTTCTAAAATTCTCATTAGGGAGGCCAAACTTCATACAGTCGCACTTCTTAAAATAGAGGAGCTGAGTGACTTGATTCTGTTGTACTATAGATGCTTTTGGTCTGCTCTCTGCAAAAGCGCAAGGGGGAGATTTCTTTTTCAGTTGTCTTCAGGTTTGTGCAAGTGTTTGCTAAGAGATTAGTAAGCAGACTTACACTGAGGGAGGTAGCCATGGCAAGCTGCTTTTTGCTGGAAGGAATGTTCGTTAGGTCAGGGTGTAAAGACGCAGGGAGCAGCAATGAACTGGGGGGAGGGCGGAAGATCAGGTATTTTCTTCTTTGTGTTTCATATCAAAGGCAGAGCTGCTGGTGGAAAGGCTGGCAATGAGACATCAAATCCCAGCAGGAGCACAGATGTTCCCACTTTTTTATAGGTTTGCTAAGGAACACTTGAGCTCCAAGCAGTTTTTAGCCAAATCAGTGACTGCAAGGGCCCAGGCTGAAGGCCTTTGGTTGATTGTGTGGCTTTTCCTCCCAGTAGGTCAAGCCTGGGAGGGTGGAGGAAATGGGGTAAGCGCCAAAGGTGACTCAAAGGGAAAAAAAAGGACACCCATTTGTTGCTTCTGGTGAAACTTTTGTCTGGTGCCAACTTTACATTCAGGAATACTTCCCTTGGATCTTTTGCTTGAACTGCACCTTCCCCAGGGGTACTTGGGGATTGTGGAAGGGTTGTTTTGTGAATTTGCTTTGGACCTACCTTGTGGAGAACCACATTGACTGGGAAGAACGAGTTCAAGGCATTAAGTTTCTCCCCCCCAAAATGTAACATCTGCTTAGTGCCAGAAGGGGGAAGGAAACCATGGGGAGATATACCATGCGATAAAGATTTCCTGGAGTGGAACCATAATGTGTAAATAAGATCATTGTGTCTCAGTTTGACGTTGTAAAAGATTTGACCAGTCTAGCAATCCTGGCTGATTTTTTCATTGTTTCTCCTTATAAAAGAGAGTAGTTTTTGACTGGGGCTGGGGAAACAAGTGGGGTGATGAGGGAAGGCAAAAAAATAACACTCAGACAATATGAAAGAATTCCTTCTCCTAACAGTTCATTCAGAAACCTACATCTGAAATTGAATCTGCTGGAAAAAAATCTGTCCCATTTTTCCGCACCTGCCCTTAGTCTGCTTCCTTTCAACTATGACAGTTTTACTAACTGAAATGAATGGTTTGGCCTACTGTGGTTCCTTTTCTTAGCACACATTTACATGGAGGGAGATAAATGGGGCGGTGTGATATGTACAAATAGGGTTTCTACAGAATCTGCTCTAATGGTTAATTTTTTTCAATTATTTGTGTTATTTTGTGTGCCATTATTTTCAAAGTTAGCCCCTTAAGTTGGCTGTAGTCAGATCACAAGATGTTGCATAATCTGGGTTTTTTGTGTGTAAAGAATGAGAACTCTGTGTGTTTGAATCCTAATAGGAGTTACACAGGTGTGAGATAATAGCCTTTTTATTGAAGGGATAGGAAGCTTAGGAAATTTCAAAAGAAACTTGGCATTTGATTTAATGTACCCTATAAATACTTTATACAATAGCCAGTACAGAAGAAAATAAAATGCAAAATTCTTACTGACAATCCTGCAGCACACCTGATCTTACTACAGTTGCGGCTGATGCCAAAGCTACTCTGACTGTGTGCTGACAGTAGCTTTTGAGAGGCTTGAAGATGTTGTAAGTTAGAGTTGTCCCTAGGACAAATGGTCTTGTTTTGTGTTTCACGGCAGTCTCTTGTCAAATCAGTTTTTCAAGTTTCAAGCTTGGAAGACCCCGGACTAGCCCCCAGAGGTGACAACACTGGCACAATAAAGTTGTGAAATTTTTCATGACTGCTGGAACTGCCTGCTGGGCAACTATCTGTGACAGGCAGTGTCCTTCCCCTCTTCCTGGCATGGCTGGACCACTCTTTGGCAGTTTTCAACCCAATCCATGTCCCTATGCCCTTTGTGGATCCCAAGTTTCACTTTGAAGTGAAACTTGACAAGATTGAGGAAGCTGTTTGAAATCTGGTCCAGAGAATTTCACATATCTTTTGCATTCTTGATAGTTTAGAAGGGAGGGTTCTCGTGAGGAAAAAGGATCCCACTTTGCTGATTTATCTCCAGTTATATTTGTATAACTACATACAGTTCAACTGCCCCAATTTGACAGGGACAGCCACCACAAATCCTCTGTTACCCCACTTTTTCAGCTGCTGTTAAAATGTTCCAGTTTCTTTCTCCTCCTTCCATTTTTTCCAAGTTGTTCACAACTTATTTTAATTAAAATAATAATTAAATTTTATTGATTAGCCTCTAGGCCATACCAACATATTGAACCAAACAACAAAGCTTGATACAACTTAATAAAACTGTATATAGTAAGTCAAATAAGACACTTAAAATAATACAGTAAACAGAGAGATAAAATATATACATCATATTTCCCTGTCCCCCTTCCAGTTTACCTTGAACATTCCCACATATGTGGATCTCAGACGTATTGCTTTGCTTAAATACAGAGCTGTTTTATATGTTATCATTGGCTCTTGGCCACACTTAAAATATGTTGTTTTGATGTGAGATTCCTAAGAAATTGTCCATTTTATATATGGACCAAGCTACACGTATCTTACCTTTTGATACAATTTACAATCAAATAATATGTGTGCTATATCCTCAATTTCAGCTGCTGTGCAGATACAAATCTGGTCATTATAAGGGATGCTGTTAAACCTCCCATATCTGACCATTTTAGCAAGCTGATCAAATCTAGCTCAAGTGAATTCCTCCCTAAAATGTTTTGGCATTAGAATTTTTAGATAGTTGGCAATTTGAAAGGTACGTTAATATAGACTCAGGCATTTTAGATTAGCAACCTTGCTGAGCTTTTTGTAATAGTTCCAAAATAATAATTCAATAGGTAAAGGAAAAGAAGAGGGATAGAATTTTGACCTTTCAAAGAAAATAATGTAGACCCTTGTATCTTCATCTTGCTTTCTCATTAATGCTTTTTGCCATCTTGACCACACTTTGATGTTGGTTGGCCATACGTGTTGGTTTTTATCTATGAGAAGTTGGAAAGTATGTAACTATTGAACTATGAATTTTGGGACTACCTTGGTAGTTACTACCAAGATAAAATAATGATATGTATATAATATTTGGCTTTTTGGTTGCAGTGAACAAATAACACCAAATCTACTGTTTCTATAACAATACACATAACTAAAAACATGACTTGCATCTTCCAAAGGTTTGTTTGGTCTTGGGTTCCTATAAGCATGAATAATATCAAAATTTCAACCTAAATGCTGAATCCCCAAATTCAAAGAGCCTGGGTTTAAGATTGGAGGATTTTCAACTTCCCCTTCCTTTTCTGTGTTATCTAAGAGTATGCTCAACATAATGTCCATAAAAGATATATGGCACTGATTGATCTGGCATTTCACTTCTCTACCAGCCTGAAAAGCCAAGGTCTTTGCAGAGCCATCTCCCAGGGCATGCTAGAATAAAAGGAAAGAATTGATATGATCTGATTTAGTTCTGAACCAAGCTCGGTCTGTGAAATTCTGTTTAAAATAAAGGTTCTGGGATACCTTGGCAAAAATGCATAGTAGTGGCCTGTCAAAACTGTTGTCAGTTGATATGAATAACTGGGTTTCCAGATGGAATACTACTAGTTAGAAAGAGTATGGGTACAGACTTCTAGATGCTCTTTGAACCAGCCCTATCATTAGGTAAACTGAGGCGACTTCCCCAAACATGTGGTTTGTGATGCTATTTAAAAAAAACAACAGTGATATTTCATATGAGAGGAAGAGGTGCTTGCAAGGTTTTCTTCCTTGGGTAATAAAACAATGTGGCTTGCCGTGGTTATGTTGCCTTGAGCGGGCATTGCAGGGGTGCCGTTGACTGTTCTGCTTCAGGTAACAAGGTATCTTGGACAGTATTTTTTATTATGGCTGTTGATGAAGGGGAAAATGGGGTCAGCTGCCTGCCTGTCTGAATCTATGAATAGTTCTGAAAACAAGCTTCTCTTCCTTTAGGTTCTTGCTTTAGTATTTAACTGAAAGTACGAGAAAGTCTGGAAAGAAATATTGAAGTTCTGGAATATTGGTTTCCCATGAGGACCAAACAGCTCACAACTGTTGTGGAAAGAAGCAGGGAATTGTGCCTAGTGCCCAACAGTTTCTGGTCATTATGAGCAAGAGAGAATCCAAGATAGAATGGAAACTCTGAAATTTTTGTTGTACTAATAGATAATACTTTGGGTGAACATACTAAGAATTTTGTCAATACAATCAGTATTTCAACAGCACTAAGCTAAGGATAACTGAAAATGTATATGCAGGGCTAGTTCAGTATTTGTGATTTGGTCCACTTGCCCGAATGTTGCTGAAATTGTACATCCTTTCCGACATTGCTTGCTGAACAAGGAAACAGGCCCTGCCCTTTTAAAGATAACTCTTTAAATTATCTGTGGCGAAATACAGAGGCCCATATCTACAATCTAAGACTGAAAAAGAATTTATCCTTTAGCTCACATGCAGCTAAGAGATAGCAAGTCAAACATAATGTTCTTTCTAGAACAAAAGGTATCTGGGGCTCACTAATGCTTCCTGAGAGTCATACCCCTGACTTGGATGCCTCTCTGTACATATTGCAAGTTTATATGCAAACTGTAAGGCCTTTAGGGTACCGAGAAGGCATTCCATGTATTCTCAAAAGGGTTTCCCACTTGCAGCTGAGTATTGACAGTGAAAATTAGATTCTTGCCAAGCTTCTGTCCCACGCCGCCATAGGTCACCCTCAAAAAGTTACTTTTTTGGACTTAATCTGCAACAACCCTTCAGACATCACTGGCCAGAAAAGTAACTTTTCAAGCTCTCATTGAATAGTCTTTGCAATAGTTAACATGTAAAAAATGTTGTAACTATCACAACAATTGCTCCTTACATATACGGTATGGGGGTGTTTCTTATTTTTATTTCTTGATATTTAATCTTCAAAGTAATTCCACTTTGTTATGTAACTTGCCCTCATGCCTAGGACTATTCTTGAGGTTTATTAGCATGACATTCTTTGAAAACATTGAGCTTGTAATACTAGGTAAGATATGGATAATGTAATGGCTTCCTTTTTGCTGTTCACAAATTTAGTTTCCCTAGTTTCAGCAGAAAAGGAGGCAGCGTGTCTTTTATTTCTCTTTCTTGAGAGATACGGGAATATTTTCTCATGGCAGTTATTTCTGAGTTGAACAAGCTTATTACTGGCAAATACATAGGTTTAATATTGTACGTCCTGACACCCTAAAAAAAAAAGACTGATACGTGAAATATATGTTTTTACTAGAACACTGCAATGCTTGTTGTCTTCTGATTATTGTCCCACCAGTTTCAACTGATGATTAGATAGTAGTTTGCTCAAAGAAAACTGACTTCAGTTAGACTTAATTTTCTGATTCCAAAAGAGTGTGGAAAAACTCTATGCCTGTCTAATTATATTTTATGCCAGGCTGTGCGATACAGTATACGTACCACAGCAATCAGCGAGTTAATGGTATCAATCAATTTGTAAACAGATGAAGTCACTCATTCTCAAACTGGTTTCCCCCCAAAACAATTACTAAATTACAATGCAGGGGGGGGGGGAGGAGGGAGGGATTGTACAGTTACTGTATTTGTGTGCTGTGTTACAATCAACATACCAGGGAAACAAAACAATTTAATGCAGAAAAATCATCATTCATCTACATTATAATTGCTTCTTTTTCACATCTACAGGGCGGTTAATTAAAATTGTGATTAAATGCGGTCGCGCTGCCTAAGATGTCTTGCCCAAAACAGGTGGTACAGAATTTAAAAGTAAAAAAAATGTAATTAGCATTGGAAATTGAGAAATTGCCTGTAAGAATCAGTGTTAATTTTAGTCAGTGATGAGGTAATTTATAAATGAATGCAGTGAAGGCTGTGTAAATGCACAATTGCCTTCCTTCCCATTCTTAGCATTCTCAGCATGCAGGTGAAAATGTTTGCAAAATATTGAGGTAATTTGAAAATCAATCCATGCCTTCTTCTTCATCTTTCCCTTGGTAGCAAATGCTGCTGTCAATGGCACAAATGTCAGCTTGGCAATTTCTGAAAGTTAAACGCCAACGTTACAATGGTGGGTTTGGTAGATCAGATACGGTGTTGACAATGCAAAATGCTTAACAAGAGCAGAAATGCCTGGAAGTCTCTTATCCAAATCAAAATATCTTCAAAACAGGGACTTGCTTAAATAATCTTGGCGTTTCCTCTCAGTTTAAAAAGTGCCAAATCCTATGTGTTATTCCTCCAAGGAAGGCTATATGGGAATCCCCATTTAACAATGCTAATTCCATACATATTGTTCAGAGGCAGACCACACTGGGGTCAGTAGGGCTTATTCCTGAATAAGTATGTATTGCATTGCAGACCAAAATACCTGCGAAGACAATTTTATTTCTGAAAAGCTAGTGTCCATGGGCAATACTTCTTGTTTATTATTAATACAACCAGGCCTGTAGCTGGGGAGGGGGCGGGGGAATAGAGGTTCAAACTCCCATCTCCCCCTGAAATGTGCCAGGTTAAAAAAAACTATCCTCATGAATTGTTTAACCAGTTAAAATGAATAAATAAACCAGTTTTTTTAACCTGATATGTTGGGTTTGGGGGGGTATTGAACCCTTAACAACCCCTGCCCCCGGGCTATGGGCCTGAATACAACATGCAACCTGACATTTCCTTTAAAATTATTTCTTTTAATATTTGTTAATATTTTAATAGATTTGTTGAAGACTAAACAGCTTGTTTTATTCTTCAGCTGTACCACTATTGTTAATTTCTCAAATTTATACTTATGCATCTAATGGTTTGGCTTCTTACTAAAGCCTGCTAGGTGTCAGGACACCCTATACATTATCATCAGCTATGGTCAAAGAAACCCCAGAGCTCTTTTCTGAATGACAGAATAAAACTCTTTATGCAAAGGGAATTCTCATTACATTTTGCCAGTTTAGATTTCTGTTGTGTTGACCTTGTGTGCCTCCCAAGTTGTTCCTGATTTATGATGACCCTAAGGCAGACCTATCACAAGATTCTCTTGACAAGGTTTGTTGAGAGATAGTTGGCTTTTGGTTTCTTCTGGGGCTGAGATAATGTGACTTGTCCAAGGTCATCCAGTGGGTTTCCTTGGCTGAGTGGGAATTTGGACCACAACCTCCCAGTGTCCTGGTTCAGTGCTCAAACCACCACACTGACTCACCTAGATTTTAGCCACTTGCAATTGCTCGCTGGACACTCAAACAGTTTGGAGTATTTGAGTTTGCAGAAGTAGTCATATGAATAGTGGTTGTTAAGTGGCCACAGACAAACCCAAGCCTCCATGGGATTTAATGAAAATAAAAATAGACCACACTTTTTAAGACTTTGGCTCAGACACCACCATTTTCCTTTGTGAGGCTTACTTCGCAAAAGTGATTTTTTTCTGTGTGTGGGAGCTCCCTTCCCCAAAAGGCAAGTATTTTCATGGAAGCACTTCTAAAAAAAATGTAGGAATTCTTGCCTGTATTTGCTTAATCATTTCTGACTGCTCTGTTCATAGGATTTGAGGATGGCAGTCAACATGATGAAGAAACATATTTTTCCTTCTTAAGAACCATTGCATGTTGCTTAAATTGCCTGCCTATACTGCCGTTAGCTCATCTTGCAAAACGCATCAGATAACCAGAATTCTGGTCATTTAGTTAAAGACAAGTAGGCGTAGGGAAGATCTGAAGAAGATCTGAAGAAGATTTTGCCTCCTTGCTCTTTGTATTCATTAGATATAATCTGTTCTAGTGAGAAGGCTGTGAAGGAGATAACAAATAATATTGAGTGTCTTAAATGTCTTTGGAATGAAGCTGAGATCCACCAAGTTCATGTTTCGGATTTGCAAAAAGTAGAACAAATACTGTCTGTGATGTTCACTTGATTTTTATGGATCTCAGCTCTTGGGGAAAAAGGGAGAGGCCTCCAAATGACAAGCAACTGTTATCCACTAAATCATATGATTTCTATAGAAACATGTGATATGGCAGTGTTAAACTGAAATTTCAGAAACATTTTCAGGTTCTACTAATGCTTTGAAACTGATAAAATGATATTTTAAAATAGCAAAAGCAAGAAGTTTAAGTATGAAAATTATACTTTGGTTTGCAATGCAAAATTTAACTTGGAGACAGGGGAATTGAATGTGCAATTTCAGGGAGGAATCACAGATTTACTCCGAACACCATTTAATGCTATGAAACAGACATGTTTCTGCCCCCCCCCCCCCCCCCGATCATTTCATTACACTGACTACTATATGTTTCTCTTTGACACCCACTCCATGCCTTTTGAATAAGTAGGAGCTGCTATTTACTTTTTAAAAAATTAGAATGTATATTCAAGCGTGAACAGTTACAAAGCATTTAAGGCATGACTAGCTGAAAGGGGCTCCCTCTGCTCACTTCATCCATTTATGCTAGGCCCACATTAGGGAAAGGGGAATCCTTTAGTATATCTCTGAATGATTTTCAATAGGTTGGGCAAAATATTAGCAAGCGTTGCCAGCTTTAATTGATTTAACAAAGGCAAGAGGTATGAAAAGCCTCTTTCCTCCTCTTAAATTAGGCTGTGGAGAACAAGAAAACAGAGTGGATGTAAAAGTAGATTTGTGAATGAAAAATGTGTACACAACTTTTATACAAAAACTTGTGCATTTTCTTGGACTGGCCTCAATACACTCGGAGACATCCTTGTTCTTGAATTCTGTGTCTGTCTTCCTGAAACACTATTATTAATACCAGGGTGAAAATCAAGATAAATCCCACAGGCTAGACAAAAGCAAGTTTAAAATGGAAGGAGAAAGAAATTTGCTTCTCATGATTAAAATACTAAGACACCTTTATGAAATCATTTATTTATAACAAGGTGCCTGTCAACCCTTGTAGCCTAATCCTAAAAATGCTTATTTGAAGGGGAGCCCTGTTGCCTTCATTAGGGGGCTTTAAGCCCAATTCTGGACATATTTCTTCAAAATTAAATTCTCAAGTAGTATGGTAATGATCGCCAAGTAATATACATAGAGTTGCAGCCTTAATACTTTGACTCTACAAAAAAAGGTCTCAGTTGAAGTAAGTTCCATTGTGCTGGACAGAATGTACTGCAGCGTAAATGTATATAGGACCATAATCCAAAACAAGGTCTTGTGAATTGTCATTGTCATCATTTTGATGACACTAACCAGAAGAGAAGGGGGAAAAATAATCCGCTATGCATATCTTTTCCCGCCTTTCAAGATCCCACCCGCCTCAGCCTCTTCCGCCTCCTCTTTCCCCGCTGCCTCGTTTTTGCCGTCCTATGGCAAGCCCCAAAGCCTCAAACATTTTGTAACAACTATGTGACAAATTGTGGAGCTTTTATTCCTGTCAGACATCTTTGCCAGGATTGCTTGTTGCGTTTTCTGTTTGGCTGTGTCATGAGACCAAAGGTGGCTGCTTTTGTACAGCATGTCAAATCTGGTTAACATGCAGTCATTTATCTTTAAACCCACTCTGGAACAATGGCTGTGGTGGGCTAAGGCAGTGATACAGGGCTCTCCGCTTCAACCCCCCCCCTTTTCGTGAGTATTTCCCTTTGACTGGGTCTAGTTATTTTTCTTCTTTTAAATTCTAAAGGGCTCTTTTCTTTTTCATGTATGTGTGCACCTCAAATGGAAGCAGCACACCATAGCGCAGGTCATGTGGCAGGCGAGATGTTTGATAATTTTGGGAACCTTTTAGAGACAAATTGTACAGTGCAAGTGTAGTGTAACTGAACTGCCGGTTGTCCACCGAAGTGTAGCAAGTCAGAAGCAGCATTGTACCGTGGAGCAGGGAGAAAATAAAGTGGAATCTATGCTTCTGCGTAGCACTTGATCAGAATTTATGAGCAAAATGTAAGGAGAAAGCCACATTTCAGTTAGAGGGTTAAAGAGGGATAGGGTCTCCATCTTCATGCATGAAGCATAATCTCTAAAGATTGAATTGCCCACCTTGGGGAGTTGGGGTGTATGTATTTTTATATGCAGAAGTACATATTTATATTTTGGGCATAGTTAGCTCTGTTTCTAAAATGAATTGTAGAGCACTTATTGTAGAGAGAGAAGGAAGCTGGGTTGGAAATTCAGTTTTTCTTGGCTAACTTTTCCAAAGCTGGTCACTTTGAAATCATACAGATACACATTATAATGACTGGCTCAGGGGAAGATATGGCAATTGTTATTGCAAGCCACTACAGAAATGAAAGCCAAGCATTTGAAAATTAAAAACAGACAAACCAAGGTGTGGAAGCTTTGATGCCACACTCCAGTACTTAAGGTATTTAAACTCTTCATGGGTTTATGAATGATCTCTTGCAAGGAGCAGTGATTATATCTTAAATTACAGCGATGCTCTTTGAAGGAGGAAGAAGGGCTATGTATGCTGTTGTCTTTTTGTTTTAATTTTTGCCTCTCACACATTCTCCGTTTTTAAGCAAAGGACCCAGGAGGTTGCTTTTCAGTTTGAAAACAATTCTTAATATCAGAGAAATACTCTGTTTGTTTATGCGTACATAATACAAGTTTGTCCGCCTGGGAACTGCAGCAAATGGGAGAAGTATGCATGGATTTCACAGGTAACAGGATTACGTGGGCACATAATTGATCCATTTGGAAAAGGGGGGGAGGGAATGACAGTGCTCTAAAGATGCCTAGGCTTTGGAGATGGAGTTTATGAAACAGGCATTTGTAAATTCAAAGGAATCAATATGTCAATTTTATTACATCTCAGGACCAGCTGGGCATTAAAGGAACAGTAGCCTCTCTTCTTTCAGATTTGCAGCTGTGTCACCCTGTATTGTGCACCTCTCTTTAAAAGGCTTAGAATATTTGGAAAATGCATTTTGTGCCGAGATTTTGCACCTATTCAAGGATTGCTTTTGCATTGTTGGAAAGAAAGGGGAGGGGATAGAGGACAGGACACAGTACATTTTGTCACATGGTTCTGAGAGATAAAGGATGTGTTTCTAGAACCTATTGAAGCTGATGTAAGTGTACAAAGGAATGGAGATTGCAACCTTAGTTTTCATGTTAGATGGCTAAAGTTTAACCATAGAGTATTGCTTGGATTCATTGTAAAGGAAGTGAGGGGAAATTCTTAGGCCAAATGTGATAAACTCTGCAGGCACCATGGGAAACCTGTCCCTGTATTTCAATTCAAGATTTTATCCCTTGGGTTTAAGTTATAAGTTATAAAGCATAGGATACCCAAAATCGCGGATAAGACATTCTCTACAAGACCTAGCTTTTAGCCCACTGAAAAGTATATATAGTGTTTGCCCTTGATATAAGAAGTAATGACAGCCAGATGTTCAGCCTAATATGAGTACTGAAGAATATTCTATTTGAGTGATATACTGGACTATTGCTCCTATCCGCCCTGGCTAATAAAGTCAGTGTAGGGGGATTAGGGGTGTTTCTGTCTAACACTATCTGGTAGCCCACAGAATGCCCATCTCTGTTATTATGTTGGTGTATCATTCTTTGGAAACAAAGTTAATTGGTATAGAGAAAGTCTAAATGACTTAAAATTTCTTCAATCTGAGTAGGAGGTGGTACTACTGTAAATAATATTCATTTATTTATTACCTGCCTCTTCTCGTGGCTCAAGGTGGGTTACAACATAGCTAAAACATGTAATAATTATATCAAATTCCCATATTAAAATGTATTTATACAAAATACATATATTAAAATACACAGAAAAAAGATTTAAATATAGTGGACACAAAACATGAGTTTAAAATTCATGATTAAAACTAGCTGGTAGGTACTGCATTATACTAAGGTACTAATTATAGATACTAAATTACAGTTTCTATCTGATTGTGTGACTAATCTTCTGAATCAGATTCCCAAACTTGCAAGGCTTAATTTGTGCCTATGTTTATTGGGGACGTGGTCCAGCTCTAGAACAAATAAAGTCATTACAACAAAAACCTGAGCATCTTGAACCAAGCGAGACGAACATTAGAAACTGCCCTAGGATTGTTGACATTGTCAGTGGATCTGCAAGGTAGAAGTTTGACCAATTCCTGTGTAGAAATGCTGGAGATTAAATCTAGGAACGTCTGCATGCAAAACAAGAATTTTGCCATCAAGCTATGGCTGCTCCAAAGTCGCATGTCTCTGTAAGACTTGGAAAAAGAAACCCAACTTCTTTGCCCAGGCAATAGCCCTTCCTATGTCCCAGCACACATATCCCGTACATTTTGCTACATGAAAAATAGACACTTTTCTAGTAGGGTTCTGAGAAATTAGTGGAGGAATAAAAAGAACAGTTCGATATGGGGCTACATCTTGACTTTGAAGGACTGTTTGTGTAGTTATATAAACATAACTGACTATAAATTTCTTTTTGGAGGGGGAATAATAAACCAAACCATCAGTTACACTGTTGTATATTCTTTAGGCTCTCCTCTTTTTGGACCAAAATGTGATGTATACTATGAACAATACATGAGAGCAAGGAAGGCTGAAGCTCTTGTCTTTGTCAGTAGAGAGGTGAAGGGGCAGCATTGGTGAACGGGAGCCGTGCTCCCAACATGATTAGTTATCTTTCTTGGCACATTGGCTTTGGCAGATGCTGGCAGTGTCAGCCTACGATGCCAGCCCTGCTAAGGCCCCCCAGATCTGCTTCTGCCAATGTCATCCTGAAATCTGGCACCACTTCATCAGTCGGAGTATTTTGCTCTGGGCTTTTATTTTCCATTTATGTGAATAGAGATGTAAGAAGTTGCCTTATGCTAATACAGTGTAGCATTAAGCTATCTATTAGTCTAGCTTCGTGTGGTATCTATTTTAAGTAGAAATATTTGTGCAGGGCCTATAGCAGAGGTCTCTCACATTACCTGCTATGCTACTTCATTCAAAATTGGAACTTTCTGCATTTTTTCTTTGATAAGTTACTAGAAAATAGCACCTGTGGATTTCTAAGCTAACAGCGAAGGATTAATATTTGCTTTCCAGATTATTTTGACCATCTTCAGGCCCCACTTTACCACAACAGTTGTTTTAGGTAAAGTGGAGCATAGGTGAGGTTTGCCTTGGAAGATTGGAAAGAGTCTAGCAATATAATGCTAGCAACCACCCTCCCATTTTAAACTAATAAAAATAACAAAAGTGATATCCCTGATACTCCTGTCCTTGATTTTGTGTCTTATGATGGTTCAGACTGCATATCTACAACACCCTATCTGAGGATTATGTGATGTATAGACTAACAACATCTAAAAAGGCAAAGGTCAGAAAATACAGGTGATCCTTCTGGAGACTCTCTTAGAACCAAGATCACTATTCTGATTGTACATTTGGAGGAGTATTGTATGTTTTGACTAGCATCCTGAGTTTCAGATAAAGATCTAATAACTTGTCTTGGTGACCAAACCTGGTGTTTTCTTATGCAAAACTGTGCAGTGTCACTCAATCAGGGCTGACCATTAGGCTTACAAAAGTCATATGATATATGCAGGGCTGCCCAGGAAGTCGATCACGATCGACCAGTCGATCCTGGGACTGAAGGAGGTCGATCCCAGCTGGATCGCTTCTCAGAGGGGGGCAGAGCCAGGCCCTGCCAAGCCCCGCCCCCTCCCCCAGCTTCGGCACTCCCAGCAGCAGCTCCAGGTTTGAGGAGGGCAGGGCCAAGCCAGCCTTGTGCTAGTTATGCCACCACTGGCTTGGCATTGCCATCCTCAAGCCTGGAGAAGCTGCTGGGAGCTCCAAAGTCAGAGGGAGGGGGCGGAGCTTAGCATGGCCTGGCTCTGTCCCTTTCTGGCCAAGCCCTGCCCCGCCCCTCCCTTCTCCAGCCTTGAGGAGGTAGGTAGATCTTTCTGACTTAGTTTTAATATAAGTAGCTTGCATGCTGAAAAAGTGTGGGCACCCCTCTATTAGAGCCTTCCTGTAGCCGTACCATTTTAGAAGGCAGAGGAAAATGATTTGCATATTTCCATTTCCAGGTGTTACATGAGGAGGGGAAGCACCCTACATGTAGAAAAGCAATCTGAAGTCATTCTTTCATAGAAGAGGTTTTTGAAAATCTGTTTACCTGCTTTTCATTTCCTTCTCTAACCCCCCTGCTGCATCCTTCCAACATCTTTTTCTCTTCAGTTTGGGGGGGGGGAATACAAAGTGAGGAACAGTTGCAATACTGGGGGAAGAACGTCTGATTTTTAAAGGCGTACTGCTTTAGAACCTACTGAGCATTGTGAGTTTTAGGAGTCATTTAATATCTGGGACTTGACAGAGCAACATGCTATAATCTATAGGAGATGTAAAGCCTTTAGAGAACATCTGAATTGCTTCATTGGTGCGGAGTATTCCTTTCCGATACAGGTTGGGGAAGATGAGATGCCCATAGCTCTGAACTATAATTAAAAGCATATGTTTGGCATGCAACAGGTCCTGGGCCCTGGCCTCTGCAGCCAATAGGATCTCGCACATGAAAGGCTGAGATCTGAAGACATAGTGGCATTCAGAGTTGAGAATAGACAGAAAATAGCATGACATGGTACACAGTACCCTTTCTATGTTTCTCTATTGGGGAGAGATGATCCAAAAGAGCCTGGGAGTGATTCTGGACGAGAGACTGACGATGGAAGCCCAGATCCAAGCCGCAGCCAAGGGTGCATTCTTCCACCTTCGCAGGGCCCGTCGGCTGGCCCCCTACCTACCATCAGAGGCGCTGAAGACTGTGATACATGCCACCGTGGTCTCTCGACTTGACTATTGCAATGCCCTGTATGCGGGCCTTCCGTTGTCCACGACTCGGAGGTTGAGACTCGTCCAGAACGCAGCGGCCAGACTCATTTCTGGGGCATCGGCTAGGAACCATATCTCACCAATCTTAAAAGATCTTCATTGGCTGCCCACAGAGTTCAGAGTGATCTACAAACTCATGGCGCTAACCTTTAAAGCACGGCAAAGAATCGGACCTGCCTATTTGGGCGACCGGCTGATAGACCAACGCAGCGAAAGACCAGTGCGTGCAATAAATGGTGACCGTATAGCCATCCCAGGGGTGAGAGAGGCCCGGCTGACAGAGACCCGACGGAGAGCCTTCTCTGTGGTGGCTCCTTTGATCTGGAACATGCTTCCGCCTGCTCTCAGGGCCACATTGGCCCCAACCAGATTCCTGTCTGACCTGAAAACCTGGCTTTTCTGCCAGGCGTTTGGGGATTGACTGGATGGTCTGGAGGCTGAGCCTTTTATGGCTCTCTGTACCTGTGTTTTTTAATTGTTGTACTTGTGGTTTTTAAATAATTGTAAGTCGCCCGGAGCACCAGCGGTGGAGGGCGACTCACAAGAAATAAAGTTATTATTATTATTATTATTATTATTATTAAAATGATTTTGCTGCCTAGGGCAGAGGGAAGATGGCACCTAACTTTCACACTGGCAATGGGTCAGTTATACCTATTGTAGCTGCTTTGTTGCAGCGGCTGGTGAGGAGGGCAGGCATGGTGACAAACACCAGTCTGTCGGTCCTCCAACAGCTTGCTACCATTGGCTGCCCTAGAGTATCTGTTGCCTGGGAGAATCCAATCTCACTGCTTATTAGTAGGGCCAACCTATGTTTTACAGTGGGAAGGAGAAAAGTCATCAGTATTAGTGGAGACTCTTCTTTTAGGTTAAATTTTTCAGAAAATGCTTCTTGGTTCTTCTGGACTCTGCATTGTTATCATGCTACATGTTGGTATTCTGGACTGATTTTACAGTGGCAAATTAGATTTGATGCATGGATTAATTTGGTTGTCTCCAGTCTTTTAGAAATGAGACCTCTTTCCCAAGAACCTTAAGATCAGTGCTGCTGAAGCTGAACTAGAATAGGCAGAGGATTCTCAAAGCACAAGTCATTTGGAAAGCTCTTAATATCTGGCACTTCTTTGCTTCGCCGTAGCTTCCTAAGAAATGTGACCAGTACTTTCTGGTGATTACCTTGGGCCCATTCCCAACCCTTTACCTAGTTCTGTTATCTACTTCTGGGATTCCTACAAAATTAGTAACAGAATGCTAGTTGTTTTGGGAAAAGCCTTGCTCAGAACAATCCATATGATTGTCTTTTGTCCATCTTTCTGTGTTCTCATTTACTTGCTCTATCTATCTCCTGTTTTCTTTTCCCGTGCTGTTCATATTCCTTTTGAACTACATGTTTTCTCTTCCAAACTACGTTCCCTTCCATTTCTACTGTCCTTCTTACCATTCTGATGTTTTCATGATTCTGCACATAGTTCTTTCAGGTTTCTTTGTACTGACTACAGTTTTCTTCATGTTTTAGAAAAGGAAAAGAACATTTTTGACATTTCATAAGCAGTGAGATGTTTAACAGACCAAAAGGTAATGCATCATAAATAGCTTATTTTTAAAAAGCCAGCCACCCAATGTTATGTCCCGAAGTCTCTTTACTGATAAACATTAAAAAGGATCCCGAGTAGAGTGAATAAAATGCCTATATTTCTTGAGACACAGCAGGAAAGCATGGACTAAAATCTTACAGAGTAGCTAATGATTATTTCATAGTTCCAGAACATGTATAAAGTCAATCTTATTCTAGGAACCTCCTTTCAAAAAACAAAAACAAAAAGAGAAACATTTCGATCCATTGCCTCATATCTTCATCAGCTGAGGTACTCAAGACAAGAGACATAATGTTTTCAGCAAAATCTGTAGCAGCTCAGAAAATACGGATGACATTTCATCAAGAACAAACATTTATACAGAATGTGAAACATGGAGTGAAGGGGGAAGTTTAAACAATGCTGTATCTTTATTGGCAATTCACAAAATACCAAGACATTCAGAAGAAAACCCTTCCAAGTCAATCTTGTCTTTGTATCTTTGCTAACTTCACACAATAATGGGAAACCTGGTGATTGTTCCCAATATTGTTTTATATTGGAAAATTTCAAATGTTGCCTAAGAGGAACTCTTCAACTTTCTTTTTCTTGTTAAGGAAGGTACATATAAATCTAGCCCTATTGTAAGTGTATAATGGCATTCGGTCAGTAGATGAGCAGGTCAGTGAATACACAAATCAACATAAGTAGTCTTATGTTTAGCAAAAAGGTATGGTTATTTGTATCTAGTGTGTTGACACATGAAGTTGTCCTCCATGAATATTATCTTTTAGTCCAAAATATCAACTAAACTTGGACTAAGACATGGCCTGCAAATTTAACTATGAAAGAAAGGATAAAACTACCACTTTATGCCTACACATTTGGAGGTGGGGGATACCACTGAAGAAAACATGGTTAGAGACTCTACCACACTACTCTGTTATAACACTATATTCACTTTAGGTCCCTTAGCAACATCCTATGGAAGCCTGAATTTGTAGTTTAGTAGGGGACTCTTGGACCATGACTCCACAGAATATTGTTAAAGAGGAATATAGCCCTATAATGGTGTAAGGATCTAGGACAGCACTAGAAGAATTACAGACCAAAAAAGTTCTGATCTCTGCATATCTGCAGACATCCAGTGCCATTTCATTAACAAACACTATGTTTAGCATGTTGACCTCTTGGAGGCTATGATCTTAAAAAGCAAACAAAGCACCAAAACGATAAATGGAAGAGCAAAACTGTCATGGATCTGATTGATGGGTCTTGCAGCAGCTTCTTCAGATACTTTTACAATCTTTATGGAAGAGCAAGAGGTGCTGCCAATATCTGCAGATCATTGTCATGATAGGCCATAACGGCTCTGGCTGTTACGGTCTATCGTGTCAATGCGTACTTAGGGAGTCCTCAATGCATGGATCATTGACACAGTACTACATAACGGCTCCTTAGAAGCCATTAACGGGTATCAAGTCAATGCATACTTAGGGAGTTTTTAATGCACAGGCCTAGGCACGTTGACTCACTTTGAATTCTAACAATCCTCAGGAAGAGTAGTTAAGTGTGGATTTCATTCAGAGAACTTATCAATGTACAAGTACATAAATGCATCCTAATTGCTAAATATATTGGAGTGGGGGCTGGAGTTGTATTAAATGAATCAACCTGTTGTTAAACGAACATGGAATGACAGGACTGAAAACAATGCAGCTCCAGTTTTCGCCACCTGGCAATTTCATTTTGCTTTATAAAATATATTTCAAAATGCATCTCAAAAGTCATCTTTCCACTCAATAAAGTTCTGATGGTACACATTAGTGGCAGTTCATACTTATGTGGTCTTGGTGATACATATTTTACTACCATTTAAATAAACGCTATGCCAGATAGATAGATAGATAGATAGATAAATAGATAGATAGATATCTAACTGATATACTATGTTCTTCATTTCATGATGCATGTTTTGTGTTTATGACGAAAATAATGGTGATAGTTATCATTGCAAAAGACTTGTCTCCAGTTCTAAAACCCTACATTTGATATAGACTTCATTGTGAGTGCCTTACAATGGCTCCAGCCTTCATGTGAGTCAAATGAGACTTTCCAACATGTTGTGACATCACATTTGGAAAAGAACGCCCAGTCGTTTATATTCCTGCTGGGGAGATTTCATTGCGCTGGGTGGGAAATGGTTCGAGTTTGCTGTTGTTGATACATTTTTTCCTTTTGTGTTCCTCTTGCTGACTGACATCTGCTATCACGCTAAGCAGGTGTTCCTGTGTAAACGAACGTGCCATGTTTGTGTTTCGCTATCCTCGCTATTGCGCACCCAAATGAGCAGCATGATTAAGAATCCTGTAAATTTTTGAAAGGAAACGGATGGCTGCCCTACTAGAACATAATTACACCGTTCCAACATCCGCAGCTCACTGCTGCAGCCGAGTTGGAGAACAGCAGAAATTAATAATATATAATAGCATCATTCTCATAATTTGAAAATGAAATAAAGTCAAGTTGAAGATTCTGCTGATATGTTTGGGCCTTAATTCTAAAAATCTACATTCAGTGTAGACCACATTATGAGCGCCTTACGATCTCTCCAGCCTTTATGTGAATCAAATGAGATATTCTTTTGTGGAAAAAACTGGGGTGAAAATTGATCGGCAATATCACACCAGTTGTCATCATAGGACTTGATTCACGAGTGGGATTTTGTTCAGAGAGAAAGAATTGATATCTCTATAAGATTACAAGAGGAAGGAAAAAACAAAAATACAGTTAGCTTTCTACAAATTATCTGAACAAATGTATAGAAAAAAATTTCATTTCATTTCATTTTGTTCTTTTGCTAGAGTCCATTCTCCCCTTTGCTCCTCCACCACTATCTTAAATAAAACGTGGTTGCAGGTCAGGGCCTTTGGGGGGAAGATCGGATTGATCAATTTTAAAAGTTGTGTTGCATATTTCCTCACTGCTTGCTTACAAGAAACGGCCTTGTTTTTCAACACTATTTTTGAGTGCTATAAAATGTGCCGAAAGGAGTCACGTTACAAATCACTGCTAAAGTCAGCCCTGGGAGCTTGTGTTTTAATTACGCCTCTCAACCTGGCTGAAGAAATGTGGCAACTTTCAACAGAGGGAAACATATGATTCGCTAGAGTTTAAACTAGTCTGGAGAAAGCCCCCTCCTCTCTCTTTCCCCTCTTCCTTATCTGTAGTTTAGTTTTACTTCTGTATGGCCTAAAAGATTTGTACTTACATAGAAAAAAAATGATAAACTAGTCCTATACTATTCACCTGTATGATGCACAGACAAATTATAAATGCAGACACTATATTATAGTGACAGAAGGAACCACAATGGTCACAACAGGGCTGGCACGCTCAGACTTCTGATTAATATGGACTTTTAAGCCAATTTATTTGCACCTGAGGTTGTCATTTAGGCAGCCCCGTGGGCATTATCCAGTGTGCTCAGGCTTAGTCTAGCAAAAAAATGTATTCATTGCATAGATTTTTATGAACAGGTATTTGTTTAAGTTGGGTTCTCTGCATATGAAATCCCTGAACAATTTTCCCTTTCTTCCTCAGGTTACTGACTTCAAGTTGACTAATTTTAATAAGGCTTAGGTGCCTACGGTCTTATTGAATGTTCATTTTGATCAATACGGCTACATTAAAATTGCGCAAAAATATGAGGAAATGTACTCTAACAACTCTGTGAAGAATGGCAGTGCTTTCTCAGCACCGATTGGGGTTTCTGAAGACATATTAATTTGTTGTTTTAATGCTATGGGGGAGGATTGCACTGGCCACAGGGCACACAATTCAAACAGCAACAGACTATATTCTATAATATGCATTTCTTTCTTCTGCTGGCATACATAATAATGGGCAGATTTTATAGCAGAGTTTCATTTAGAGGTTATAGCCCATTTTATCTGACGTCCATCCCATATGGATGGGAATTAGTTCTATTGGGTCAGGAGCATTAACTGGTAAACAGCACCTATACTTAACAAAGATAACAACGTGCTTGATACAGAGTATAAGACCAGCAGACAGAAATGAATTATCTATCCCAAAGGTGTAATTGAGAGGCAGACTGGTGTGTACTTTTGTATATAGTTATGGTTCACTTCTTTGGCAAGTTTGCATACACATTTGGGGGTGGGTTAACTTTAACCAAGGGTTTGGCAACTGCAGCTGGAGCCCGTTTTCACTCCACAATTGGCAAAAAAAAAGAAAAGAAAAGGTACTCCCAGTTGTAAATTCTGGTTTCTCGCAAGGAATTTTTAGGTCAATTGGGAGACTAAGAGTTTGAGGTAGATGGGTGAATGAGAAAAAATCATTTTTACTTTTTGCACATCCTGGAGGGTGCGGGTGGGGGGGAGCTCCATTCCAAATTTGAATGGGGACTCTGATTTTAAAGAAAGCCTGGGGAACTGCAAAAAACCCTAAAACAATCCCTTTCCGATGCAACTGCATTCCACTTACTGATATGCTCCACATTTGCTTTAAGCACAAACCAAATTTACATCAAAACATGCCTCTGTATGTGTGCTTGGAACATACTTGTTCCAATGTGGGAATTTGGTGAAGGTCAGTGTAAATCCCTAAAATGAAACAAATGTTGCTACCTCGCCATACTTAGTGTAATCTTATATTGCAGAGGGATTATCGGTGGCACTAGGATATTATTCAGGATGATTGTGGAAGGAAAATGTATGAACAAAGCCACCTGCATTGATGATATAGATATATGGCAAACAAACAGCTACTATTTTTTCCTGGCTAACTCATACTTCTACTTGTGGGATAATTATTGGTATCACAATACATTTCTCTGTTGTTCAATTGATGCAATTTACCTGTATTAACTGCAGACACCCTTCTAATACAGTTCAGCGGAGGAACACAAAACAATCTGCAAATCAAGTTAGGAAAAAGGAAATCTTTCTTTTTTACAAGTTCAACCATGGAACAGTTAAACTATGGAATTTGCTGCCACAGGGCAAATAGTTTTGAAAGAGGATTAGATACATTTGTGGAGGATAAGACTATCAGTAGCTACTGTGAGTCGTGATGGCTACATGCTACCTCCAAGATCAAAGGCAGTCCTCCTCTCAGTACCAGGCTCCAAGAAACCCGAACAGAAGGGTGATGTAGCCCTTACACCCAGCTCTGCGCTTCTTGTATGCATTCAGCTGGACTTTGTTGTGAAGCAAATGCAAGACTAGGTGGGCCTTTGGCTCTTCTTATGAGCTTCTGCAAATTTGCACACAACACCACATTTCAGAATTCACTTAGAATTTTGAAGACACTAGCTGAGATCTTTACACAGCCTAAATAATAATATTATAATATAGTGTAACATATGTGGATAAAGGGACAACCCATATCCACACATTATTTTGTGAATTTTGTGTGTCCTCTGCTGCTATCAGTTGAATATGACTGACAAATGTCGCTCCATCTGGGAGTGCAACTATGCTTGTGTAGCAGTGGTTCTCAATCAGTGGGTCCCCAAATGTTTTGGCCTTCAACTTCCATAAATCCTAACAGCTGCTAAACTGGCTGGGACTTTTGGCAACCTGGGGATCCACAGGTTGAGAACCACTGGCTTAGAGGATGTCAGCCATTGTCTGAAATGGTGATAATTTAGATTTTAAATGAGTTTTATATATGCATATTTGTGAGTGGATGGGTACACTACAATAATTTCTGTTATTCTTGGAGATACCCTATGAAAGTTGACCACAAATTAAATTGCTGTTGGCAGCACCACTATCTTAATTTCTCTGTTCAAAAAGAAGAGTGTCATTTAGAAATATATTTCAGGAAATATACTTGATGAGATGAATTAGTTGAGGAATGCTTGTAAAGCTAATCCCGCCTGCTCTCCACCCCGCCCCCAAAATATCCAGTATTTGAAACTATCCTTTTCTTAAATTACAGGTGATAAAAATTAGTGATTTTCGTTGCCCACTGGAATCATTTTTATATGAAACATTTTATCTTTCTTTCATAAATAGCTGCATATACTTTAGGTGTTGGAGAGAGGGTTTTTCCTGTTTTGTAATGTGGTGATTGTACCCAAATGCTCAATTGGATTGATTGCAACTAAGTATCTCTAAATGGAAATAACCTTTTCTTTCATGGAGATTTGACAGATAATCCCATGGGGACAGGCATATATATATTCCTCCCTTTCTGCCCACTTTTGAAGTTTTGGGGAAGAAAAAGAAGCTTGTGAGGGAATGAGGAATCGGTGAATATAACTTCCTTCTTTCTGTTGACTTGCTGCTCAGGTAGATCAACAACTGATCCTCTGCTCAACTCATGGGGCAGCCATGATAATTTGTGCATGAGATAGGATATTCCACTAGGAACTCTCCTTCTTTGACAGTAAAAATACAACAATATTAAAAGCAGAAAAGTAGCAGCTTCCCATCTTTTTTAGATACCGGAGGCAGCTTCTTCCTTCTACCTAATGGTAGGATGAGTGCATAGGTGCTTCTATGTATTGAATACTGTTTTGGGAGCTTTCTTCCAGTGAGAGGAAAATAAGAATCCCAGTCTATATCTGTCCAAGACGTTTTAGCTGGTGCTTTGTAAAAACGCCTGCAGTTGTAGCATGGCTATCCACTGTTATTATATCATTTTAAAAGGTTGTTGATATCACTTTCAGCTTTGAGGCATGTTTTCTAACCTTACCTGTTGTGTGATCTCTTTCTTCCCTTTATCTTTGATCTCCTTACTAAGCAATCTGTAACTGCACTGTGTTTTCCAAGATAGCATCTCTTCCTACATGGCAACAAAATAATTTCTTATACTCAGAAGTTCAGCTTATCAAAGGTGAATCGGCACACACCAAAAATGAAGACAAGAAGCAAGGGATGGAGGGAGAGAGTGCGGGGGAGAAAGATGGCAGAAAGAGGCACGCGATCTGAACCAAAAACCAGCCATTAATACAGTTTTTAAAAATGAAGTTTACTAAGGGAAAAGTTTCCTCAGTTTAAACTGAGCAAACAGGGGGATAGTAAGCATTTCCCATATCTCTTTGAAGTTATCAGTCTTTAAGAAGAATCAACAAAACATCAGGCTATCACTTTCTCATTCACCATGCATTAAGAATAGCATACTCAAGCTTTTTCACGAGGACTCGGAATAATAGGAATTATAGTTCAACCTATCGGGAGGGCAGTGTTGGCCTAGAAAAAAAATATTTGGCTCTCTCCCCTTTGTGTTCCACCAGTAAGTTCAATATACAGTGTTAGTCTTTTCAACGGTGGTGCCCCAATTGTGAAATGGCCCTTCGTTTTTGAGGTACAACCTGGGTTTCATCTGGTTCCCGCAGATTAATTCAAAATGTTTATGCACATGGTTGTAAAATTGTTTCAAACCTGTTTTTAACTTGTTCATTGCATTCCACGTGCTTTAAATATATTTAAATTAAATTGTTTTAACTTGTCCACATTGAATTTACTTGCACACTGCCCTGAGAGCTATTGATGTAGGGAAAGACAGAAATATTTAAATTGAAAGGAAGGAGGGGAAAAAACCACAACATATTCAACTGTATAGATTCTTAAGAAGTCTCAGAAGTTAGGAGACCTGTTTAAGTTTGGAAGATCTGACTTGCTTTTTGTGACCAACCCAAAAGCAATGCATAGTTTTTTGTTTTGTTTTTCTGCATGGCAATCAAAATTTCATACCTGCCCCCCCCCCCCCCCGGTTGTGTTTTATGTTTGTGAACATTTTAATATCAAGGGGATTGCTCTGTAAACAAGTGTACGTTTACTGAAACAGCTTCCCTTACACTCTTCCCTTGTAATCAGATGTGAAAATTACACCCTCCTTTTTGGATACATGATAATTGCACGTTTCAACATACAAAGAATTGTCTCTGTTTCAGTCGGTAGAGGGGGGAAATCTGAGGCAATCAACAAAAAGATATTATTACATTAAAGATTGCTGTCATTGCTCTTTTGGGGAGAAAGTGAGGTTTACAGTCAAAACTATGATCAAGGTATATGCATTCTCTTACATACACACATGTAAATCGCGAAAATTGTCTTTCTTGGCAATGTGTGCTTAAAACAAAAAAAGTTCCCTTATGCCCTTTCAAGGCTGCAAACTTCAAATGCATCTTGCCTTAATTACTTTATACCAAGATGTAGCTTAACTCTAAAAGTATTATTTATGAGAGACATTTTAAGAAATGTTCTCTTAGCTTTAATACGTTTGGATTTTCCTGCCTCATAATTATTGCATTTAACTTGCTGCTAGTCAGTCCTACTTTTCTTCTGCCTTTAGTGGTTGATACCTGGGCATGGGATCCATAGAGAAGGAAAAATGAGATGTCCTTATGCTCAAGGTGATAGTGGTAGATGCAAAACCCTAAAATAAAAAAAGATCAGGAAACATGCTCCAAACCCCTGTGCCAACTCAAACTATTGGAAAACAAGCTTGCATTTACTATTAACTTTACTCACTGCACATTTTCAATTACCCTTTTGCAGAGACGTTTGTCCAATTAGCCAGAATTCATCTCAAAATATGACAAGTTTGGCATAATGCGTAGGCAGTGTAGTTTTAACAAGGGATGCCACTGCAGCATTTCATTCTGTAGTGGACCACATTCTCTACATATCTTGGACTCAAGCTCCAGTCATTTTCACAGCATGGTCTGGCTAAGGTTGATGTGACTTATAGCAAGTCTATCTGGAGGACACCAGGTTAGACCGAACCCTGTTCAAGAAACAATGAGTTCTTTATCTGGGTTAGGCACAAGGCTGACTAACTTTGGCAGTCTGTCTCACAATGAATTCTTTAGGAACATCAGAACTCTCCAAAGTGATTTGCTGATCTCCCTTGGCATTGAATCGTTACCAGCTGTAAGCCAGGGGGTTGAGAAGGGTGGGGTACAAATATTTGAAATAAATAAAATAATAAAAAGTCAAATGACACTGCATATTTGCATGACATATTTCCAAGAAGGTCTGCAGCATCTAAACGTTTCCCCTGGATGGTAGAGGGAAAAAAAACCCCATAAGGCATGCCACACAATGCTCATCCTAACAAAGCAAAAAGGAAACATTTCTTTTAAAGATGACATTTCTGGTAGCAGGCAGACAATACAATGATGGCAGTGTTATGATAACGGACTATGGATTAGCTCAGATTAATTTGTGATTGCAGAACTTGGACTATGTGTACTTTTAATTGGTTCTTAATCTGATTAATGTATTTTTTATTGTGTAATTGTTGTTTTTATTGATTATATATGTGGGGCATCATACCCCTTGGGGGTAGAGAAGGGTGGGGTATAAATATTTGAAATAAATAAATAAATAAAGTAGTAGATTATGTAGAGTAAGATTCTGGTATCAAATCACTCACCCTTGAATTTACCATCTAGAAATCAAGACAGTGGGTTTGAGTTGCCCTATGCAAGACGTTATGGCTTGGTAGTGAATAATATGGTAATTCTTTGAGTCACCCGGAAGCCAGATGATTATGCCAGTTTGAGTTTAGCCAGGCACTTGTACTACTGCAAAAATACTAAGGTATCTATAGTAACCCAACAGGGCTTAATTATATGGTGCCTGGAAAAGATAGCACCTGCAACTTTCAGCACCCTTCAAACACTATATGCAGTAGATCATTCTGGAATACGATTGACTCAGAGGAGAGAGTGCCACCCACTGAGTCATTAGCACACCCCCTGTTTCCTTTCTGGATTTTGAATCCTATTTATTTTCTGGGTTTGGAAGGGGAGAAAACAAAGGCATGGAAGGAAATAAATTGTCAAAGATCAGGGATGGCAAGGTCAGGGGTGATAGCCCAAGTTGCAGTTACATTTTCCAGGTAGTTACCTGGATTTTATTCATGCCCATCTACACTGCCATATAATCCTGTTTCTGAATCCAGATTATCTGATTTGAACTGGATTATATGGCAGTGTAGGCTCATATAATGTAGTTCAAGTCAGATTTTTTTAATCTTTACAGAAGCAACTTCAGAAACTGCAAGTTGCTTCTAGTATGAGAGAGTTGGTCGTCTGCAGAAACACCCAGGGAACGCCCAGATATGTTACCATCCTATAGGCGGCTTCTTTCATATGAGAAACAAGCTGACAGATGGGAGCTCACCCCCATCTCACAAAGTTCGAACCGTCAACCTTTAGGTCAGCAGTTCAGCTAACACAAGGGTTTAACCCATTGCACCACCATGGCTCTTAGTTCAAATCTGGATTCAGAAGCTGGATTATATGGCAGGGTAGATAGCACCCCAGCCTCAGTTGTAGTTGATGGTCTGCAAAGCATTGGGGATGTATATACATAGTCAATTGTCTAAAGCAGAAGTGGAAAATGTGTGGACCTCCAGATGTTGGACTACCATCTCCTAATGGCCTCTGATCTTAACCTGGCTGAAGACATCACTTTCCCATATCTGACATGAAAAGTAAGGTCCTTTCAGTGGGTGTTGGTAGGAAGTACACAGAGAGTGAACATACAGTTCACCATTGACATCCAACTTTACTAAAGGAAGGAGGCTACAGGAGTGGAAAGAACATAAACGCAAGCATTACACTATGTAACAAAATTTGAAAAAAAAATCTGTTCCTGGTTTAAAAGTGTTATTTTCTGTTTAATTGTCTGGTGCTTACTTTGAAAATAGTTGCTATACTCCAGAAACTTTGTTTTGGTGGCTGCCACAAACTAGGTTGAATTGATTGAGACCCAATGAGATAGTAATTGAAAAACTATAGCAAAATGTGCTTGCAGGATGTCCCACAAAAACAAAGTTTTGGTTTAAGAACCCCCCCCCCCCATGTTATTATGATAGAACCAATTAGGAAATGATTGAAAGGAACAAAAAATGTGTTACTTAGTGTTATTTGGTATAATTGATTTCTTGGTATCTTAAAATGTTTTGATCAGTTTTTAAAGGAGAAAATAAGCAAAACCCATAGAATTGAGAAGGATGCAATAGAAGGAGAGGGAGGAGAAAGGGAGGAAGGAAGAAGAGACCAACTGAGATGCTAAGGTCTACTCCCAGGAGAAAGTATTTGTGATGTCAGAGATCTAGAGCTAGAAGAGCAAACACTACATCTGTGGAAGATGTCTGCTGAAAGAATGATATGCAAAAAGAATGGGCAAGACAGTAGCTGTGTTGGATGACTAATTTCTATCTCACAGCCAGATTATGGAAACTATAGTCCAATATATCTGGAGCATACTAGTTGAAGGTTGCTATGATATAGGAGTGGTTTGTACGTGTGTATGTGTGATATATATATATATATATATATATATATATATATATAATTTATTTATTTCTTCGATTTTATATACCGCTCCTTCATTTATGTTTCACATGCACCTTACACACATAGCTTGAAAGTAACTGTTTACACAATATGTTAAATAATTTCATACATGGAAAAGTTTGTGTGCATTAAACCATTACAAGGCAAAGTTGTCACAATCTCAGCTATCCATGCAGATCAATTTAGAATTTGGAGCATTTAAGATTTCCAGATAATGGACATTCAATCTGTAAAATCTTTGAGCTGTTCTGCTTTATACTAGTGTGGAAAACCCATGTGATTAACTCCAACAGTATGTGAATGGAAAAGGTTAATTTAGAAACTTTCCCCAAAACATCTGTAGTTACTTACATGAAGAAGGTATAGTTGTCTATTTCGTTCTTGAAGGGAGGTGTACTCAGTCATACAGGTTTACACCCACAGCCTAAAGATGTCCATA
The DNA here is from genome assembly GCA_030556195.1 of Anolis apletophallus. Classification (NCBI taxonomy): domain Eukaryota; kingdom Metazoa; phylum Chordata; class Lepidosauria; order Squamata; family Anolidae; genus Anolis; species Anolis apletophallus. The sequence goes on along the minus strand of JARBWK010000002.1, from coordinate 138,210,493 downwards.
TTAGAAAGAGGGTTATCACTTCATTCTTTATCTGAGAGGAGTGCAGATACAGGGGGTGGGTCAGTATAAAGAATCAGGAAGGACTCTGGCAAAATTTGCCATATTTTTGCAAACTGAAAAGTATGTACTTTGGGCTGCAGAACAGTAAATAGCTCCCTTATGTAGTGTGTTCTTCCTCTATGCTGAGAAGCCAATTTTGCTTTTAATACAAATTCTCATTGCCATTTTGCAGTACAGGAAGATAAGTTGCAAGTTGCGCCACCAGCAGCTGTATTTCTCTTATGCAAAATGCGATCATCAAATGCCCACTGCTTAGCACAGTCCTTCTGCTAACAGACTGGTTTCCCCCTTCATTTGTAACTGCTGTTAAATGGGGTAATAAAATTAAAGATGGTGCATTTGTATCTCGGAGGTATGTAAATCAGGAGTTGTGCCATTTAATTCAATGGATTTCTACAAGGGCAAGAAGCATTAGGCCTTATGCCACCAAGATGATGAAATTCCCCTAGGCTAAAAGAGAAGACTGCCACTTTCTGCAGAGAGGTGCCTTTTAAAAAATAAAAAATAAAATCGTCTTCATTTCAAAAAACCAGTGTGCCCATAATGAGGTTATTAGATTAAGTTACCAAATTAACAGAGGGCTGGTCATGGAAGCTGTTGTGGCAGTAGTTTACTTTCTTCAACCCAAATTTGAATGTATCCAGAAAAGTACTTTCTTGGCATTTTGATATCGGCTGCCAGTCAGATATGAAGGAAGCTTTTTTTAGAGTGATATTAATTGAAAATCCTTGTACTAGCCTTATTACTATCAGCACAATAGTGTTGTTGCACAAATGCTTTTCATTTCATTGGTGTTCGTGTAGGAAACTTTCCCAGTGGGTCATGTCCAAAAAAAGAATTCTATTGACATTTTCAAACTCTAATACAGCAGTGGGCCAATTTTCTGTCTCTGAGACATGCCAGGGGCTGCATAGATGGCCAAAAATACCAAAGAAGCAACCCCCCCAAATGGCCAGAACAAAAAAAAATGGTATTTTAAATATGTTGAAGAGTGCAGAGGGACTAGAAAACTATTAAAAAGGTCAGATGCTGCTCCCTGAGCCTTACAGGACAGGAAATTATCTCTAATTTTGGCCAGAAAAAGGGGTCTGTGGGGAATCTGGAGGCATCAAGGGCCACAAAAAACAGCTTTAGGGGGTTATTTGTTGAGTAGATTTTGCATTTTGTCCACTCCTGCTCTAATGGTTTATTTAGGGCTCATAATGCCAGAATTTCTCCATCTGACCACAGTTAATCCAGTGTTAACAGTCCAAATCCATCTGAACTGTCACTGTATAAATAAATGTGGTTGTCAAAAGTACACACACACTTTTGTACATGAAAAGCAGTTAATTCGATATCATCTCTTAAAACTGAGTTCTGAGTAGTTACAGAGGAAGACTTTCAGTGCATTTTAGAGATAACACAATCCTTAAGTGTGTGTGTGTGCGAGCATATTTCCCTTCCATTTTATTTATAAAGAGCTAACTTATGATATAGAACCAAATCTATGCCGGTAAATGAAACAACATGCTGAATGTGCATAGTTTAGACTAATTATGAAAGAACCAAATGGTAAACGTCTCACAATGTGGTGATTTGCATTGTGTGTTGCGGCTTATGCTATTTTCTGCTTTCATAATTCAGAACTGAGGAAGCTGGTGTCACCTCTTAGTGGCATTGATGTAAACAGTGTATTTGGCATAAGGTAATGTGAGGCCATTCTCATGGTTATAGCTGCAATTTTGTTGTGTTTTAACTGGTCGAGGTTTTTGGTTTCTCCCTTTGGTCTTCTTAATCAAATCCTGCGTCGGGTTCAGTGTGGATTTTGCATGTGGATAAAAGGAGCAGGATTTAGTCCGTGATATCTAGGCCATCCCGTAGTTTGAGGATTGACTGCAACGCCAAGCGGAACCGTGTGCACAGAAGGAAACATTCACGGCAGCATTAAGGCAAATAGGGAAGGGAAGCAGCAGTATTTTGGAAGCCTGCCCTTCGAAAAAGCCCCTGGTGAGGCTAACTCCCTTTGCTGTCTTTTTCCAGCATTAGGAGAAGGAGAAGAGGTCTAGTATTACTTTGGCTGCTGTGTACAGAGCTTATGTTCATTGGCGTTGACTGCTTTATTTTTCTGGTGGCTTTGCAGAAACAATGAGGTGACCTGACAATGCGCATACTAATGTGAACTCTGGCATCCAAACGGTCGAAAAGAGCAAGCTCCTTATTTTCACAACTGGCACCGAGGGATATTTTACAGCCACTTGCCTTACCTGGTGTTTACACACACAATCCACTTCCCATGTGTAAGAAAGGAATCCCAGTTAATACTAGAGTTAACTACTGCAACCTAAAATAACCCAATGCCAGTGAAACAAAACTAAATCAATCTTGATCAGTGTTTATTAATAGTTCAGCCATTCATCTCTGATCTCTCAGACCTCTGTGAACTGGAAAAGTTTGCAGTAATATTGCAAAGCCCCAGTTTTCTCTCTCTCAGACCCACTCCCAAATTTTACTTTCGTGGCTGTTTACTAGGGCTGGTGTGACATGATATGATTTGTGTGTTGCAGGGTCGCCACAAGCGACTTGCAGGACAATTTGCTGAATCAAGAGGGCGATTGTGTCTGGTGCCAGTCAGTCGCAATTAGGCCCAGGATCAGGGAGGCCCGGAGCTTGTGTACCGTCTTGGGCAAGCTTCATAGAAATCAGCTCACCTGAAACTAATTGTCACAACAGAGACCGTATGCAAATGAGCCCTAGGGTTAGCGTGGGAAAAGAAAAACTGTCGCAAGGATAGGTGACCTGCTGAGCGGGGGGTCTGTTGCTGGGGAAATCTTTGTTCAGCCAGGTTTTTCTCCCTTTTTTGAAAAAGAAATGATCACATTGTTCCGAATCCAAGAAAACGTAGCATCTACGCTCACTAAGAAAGCGTGGCGAGCCCACTCATCTAAAAGTCCAATCAAGGGGGCAGACAGTTTTGGAGCACACTTTAATAAACTGGAAGGCATTTGTTTTCAAAAGGAAGCAACATTGCTCTCCCTTTGAAATATTCCTTGGAAAGTTTTGACCAAAGTGGAATGGGTCATATCTTATGGATAAAACTTGTTGGAAGGCTATGCTATGCCCTACCTGCAATTATTTGTCACTTGAAAAGAGGCAGCTGTAGCTTTGCTTATTGAAAAATAAAACTCATTGAGAAAAGATTGAATAAGCTGGGGATGCAGCCATTTTCATCTTCATATCGGAAACAATGGCTGCATGAGACGTGGAGAAAGCAAAAGAAGCGTCACATAATTTCTGGCAAATCTTTTCTTCTTTAGAGGGCCTTGTTTCATAGTTGCTTTAGTTGAGAGCAAGATGCACAGGCCAGGGTTGTAGGCAAGAATATATTTTTGAACACTGAAGGCAAAGGCTAATACTTGAATGTGGCAATAGGTGTTTCTGGGAGGCAGCTCTTCACCCAGTCCTCTTTCCAGTTAGCATTGGGCCATATTAGCCTACAAAGACATTTATATGCAAAAATTAATAACCAGAGCATTACTATACTATTTACATTAAGTTTATGCTGTCAGTGAGATCACTTTCTTTTTCTCACTTTTTATTTTGACATTATAAAGGTTAAAGTATGATGTCTGTTAACCTTCAGCTGATACTTTTCAATAATAATAATAATGATAATAATAATAGAAAAAACCGGTATTGTATCTTTTTAAAAATTGCACAGGTACTCAGGCCCCATCTGCACTGCCATTATAATGCAGATTGTTTTCCAGCAATATCACAAAGCAAACTACCCTATTTGGACTGCTACCTTTTAAAGAATAGAGATATTTGTTTTATTTTTGACCGATGAGTGAGATGGTACTTTTTCACTGTGGTTGCGTTTAAAAGAGATGCAGTTTGGACATTTATTGGTCCGTCCGCTTTTGAGCTCAACTTGTGAGTGACCGATATCATAAAACAAGGATACCTTAAAATAGTGCTGTGTAATTACCCTATTCCTCATATTTTAACCCCTCCCCTCCATCCCTTTTGTCCCTTTTCCCTCTGTCTGAAATAATTTCCACAAATAGGAGACGTTTCACAGTGGGCACGAAGTGCTCAGCTTTCACTCATCAAACTTTAATCGGAACTGCATTTTAGTTTTTGAATAAAGAACACTTAAAAAATTTAGATGCAAATTATTTTGCATTATTCATGCTCTAAGTGTCCTTGTAGATTTAAACACTTCGGAGGCCACCTTGATTCAAGTAATTACCTAGGCCCTCACTGCTCCATCATGAATAAGGTATTTTGTACAAGTAAAGTATGCACCCGATGAGCTTTTAAAGTGGCTTTACACTGAACTTGTGTATTGCTTCTTGTGCATGAGTGATTCAAACATGCGTCGCAATCTGTCTCAGGTGGGAAATCCTGGCAGGGCATCCATGAGTGACGGAAGGAGGAAGCCTAAGAGTCTCGAAGCACACACACACACACACACATACACACACGTTTCTTTGTCTTTCTGTGAAGAATCTCCAAGTAATTCTTCTTGCTATGAAACTCATGAACTGGGATAGGAAAACCTGAAAATAGAGAGTGCCTTTGGAAAGGCTTAACTCCTTGCTTCCCACACCAATGCCCATATCCCAGCTGCTCATGCTCAGTTACTTAAGGCTCCCCCCCCCTTGATTCCCCAAATAAGATAATGTAAGTCTTTCTACTTTTATGTAGCATTGTGCATCTGTCTCCCCATCTGTCTCTCGAGCCTCTCTCACATACCAGAACAAGGTACCACCTGAACAATATTTTTCACACAATGGAACTGGCTGAACAGCTGAAGACTGCTTGAAGCAGGAATAACTGTGGAGATCGGGGAGGAAACTGCATATATTTCACTTTGCGTTATAGATAAATGTGTGCTTGTGAATGTAAGAAAGAGGCCGAGAAAGAGGTGGGAAAGGGGGAGTGTATTCAAGCCTGCAACAGTTAAGTGTATTTCTTTGGACCTTGTACTTCTGTATTAGTTGACTTCATGCTTTCTCCCTCTGGCCTTCTAAGTTCAGTTAGTTTCCACAAAGACAAGGATTTTATATTGTACCATAATATGCCTTAGTGGCAGAAGCTAAAGGGTTAATGTTAGTTTATGGGTTTTAAAACGACACCAAAAACAATTGTATAGAACTCAATAAAAATTAACTTGCTGGAGTAGACTAAACTTGCCTCTCTTTCAGTTTTTGCCTAACAGATGAAGTTTAGATGAAACCAAACCTAGCAGCTTTTAGGAAAGTAGTTGACACTCCCACTTGATCATCTTTACTACGCAGCGGAATAATTAATATTTAAACATTCTAATAATGCGGTTTGCCATGCATGCACTTTTCAGCCCACACTGCGGTATATTTTATCGGGAACTGTGCTACCGTTTTCTTGGGAAAGACCAGTTTTCATTTAAAAGGACGGCGTCTTTGTGTTTGAGAGAGAAAAAGAGAGAGATGTCACATTTTACATGCGTGGTAGGACTGAGTGCATTAGGACAAAAGGCAGGTTTAACAGTTTAGCTTATGGTTAAAATCAAGTTACATGAACTGTCACTCTAGAACAATGTTCTGCTATCATTGGCATAAACTGTGGGTTTGGCATGTGCAAATGCCTCCGATCTCCTCTGTAACAATAAGAAGCTGTATTTCCTTACAGCAGAAAGAAATCCATCGAGGAGTGACCAATCTGTGATAAATCTACCACATTAACCCAAACACATGCAGGCACAAAAATGCATGCCTGTACTTGAAGCAAGAAATCATTTCATGAGCAAAGGAAGCGTGAATGTGTCACATGAGATCTCCTTAAAACTCTTGTTGCTGGAAGAACAGCCAATATTTCTAACAGGATGGCCACATGCCCTACTTTGCAGAAGTCCGCCAGCTGTTTGAAGGTATCCTTTTTGTATGGGCTGCCTGGCCCAAGCCTGATTTAAAAATAAAGAACTGCAGTCAAGGAGAGGAGAGCAGGGACCTTGAAGATGGCCATCAACAGCCACTTCCTCCCCAGCAGGCATCAAAGTCACCTGATCACACCTTTCCTTAGAAGTGGTAGAAAAGTAATGCGTGAAGAAGAGTTTCCATCTTTTCCTATGGAGAAGATGTTCTGCACCATTCATAGGTCTTTCCAGAGGGGTGCAAGCCTTCCCTATACCAGCAGTTGTCTCTTTACACGCTTCATTCTTGTGCATGAAAGCTCATGATGCCTTTCCTATGCCTACTCCTCCTAATTTTCTTTCCTTGGTACCACCTCAGCTCTTCGTAATTTCCTTGTCCTAACTAAATGAAATACACGATCATTCAAATGTCCTATTGCCTAACACACAGGATGAGCTGTTTGTTTTAAGTCTCTGACAATACAAAGACTCTAGTGTGTGCCTAGGGCAAGGCATATTAATTACAAACACTGATATCTTTGTTTCAAATAAGGCCAATACATTGAGAGAAGAACTCAAATACTGAAGATGCTCAGTCCTCAGTTTGCAATGCAAAGCAGCTTGCAATGTCAATCAAGCAATTATTAGGCCAGAATCATTGCACTTTCCTTAGTACTGCTATAACCCACTGGAGTAATCACAAGAACTGATACAGGTTTAGTATCCCTTATCTAAAATGTTTTGGATTGGAAGTATTTTGGATTTCTGATTTTTCCAGATTTTGGAATACCTGGATATCCATATATACACATCATGAAATATCTAAGCATAAAAATAAACACTATGCTACCTAATGATATCCCACTGAGTCCTAGATTCTTGGACAGAATTGGAATCACAGGTCCAAACCTCCACCCAGTAACACCAAGTAGACTATAGACTATGAAACCAATAGCAATAATAACAATAATAGTCATAGACACTGGGAGTGTCCAGCATGTGATCCAATACAAAAGCTAGCATGGTGATCTTGTTTGCTATGTACTAATCTGTGGTGGCGCAGTGGGTTAAACCGCTGAGCTGCTGAACTTGTTGACCGAAAGGTCAGAGGCTCGAATCTGGGGAGCGACATGAGCTTCCGCTGTCAGCCCCAGCTTCTGCCAACCTAGCAGTTTGAAAACATGCAAATGTGAATAGATCAATAGGGATCTCTGGTGGGAAGGTAATGGTGCTCCATGCAGTCATGCTGGCCACATGACCTTGGAGGTGTCTACGGACAACGCCGGCTCTTCGGCTTAGATATGGAGATGAGCACCAACCCCCAGAATCAGACACAACTAGACTTATTGTCAAGGGAAAACCTTTACCTTTTTAATCTTGTGTATAAAACAACAACAACAACAACAACAATAATATACAGTTCCAAGCTGTGAGAAATCCCACTGACATGACTACACATCTAAATTAAATAGGATCACAGTAGCACAATTACAAACAAAAAGTGCCAAAGCTTTGCCGCGAAGTTATGGCTTTCTGAAAGGGTCAACCCAGCTTGCATTTCAGAAGGAATGTCTGTAAAAGAAGAAGGCTACACACTCTGGACAGGAATGTTGGTCCACTGCAGATTGCAATGTATTTACTGTAAGTTCTCCTATGAATCCTCTTCAGCTCTTGTGAAGCATTTCAGACTGTGTTCTTTTGTGGAAAACTTTACTGGGCTGAAAACAAAGTTGCATTGTGTTGACAAAGACATGTGGGAGCTGCTATGCTGCCTGCCTGCTGCATGCTCATAGGGCAGTGACGGGTGTAGGAGGTTTAGGGAAACAGACCGGCAACAAGCATGAAATTCACAATAAAGGCATGAAAACAGGGCCACAGATTTCACCTTTGCAATACCGGATCAAGACACCCCACTACAAGTTCTTAATCTGTTGGCACTTCTATATCACCCCCTGTTCAAGAGTAAACTAAAACAGACTAGCTCATACATTTTAAAAAGAGATCTGCATTGGGTGTATCCATACTTTATATTTTTCATAGACTCTTTTGCTCATGAGATGGTGAAATCCATGCTTTCTCCTATATTCCTTAGGGCTCTACTTCTTACGCCTTACCTAAAAGGAACAAACCTCTCCCTAGTTGGTTTGGCCAGAAATCTGCTGGCACGCTCTTGGATAGTTGCCTAGGCCCTCTATCTTCATTATGAGACTTAACACAAACTTGTTCAAGATTAAGGAAGTGGATAACACAAAGCAAAAGTACTGGAGTCTGAAGGATGGCACTGTTCTACTTAGATCAAAACACAATTCTAACTTTTACCAAAATCAACAGACACTTTTCAGGGATTTTGTTGAGCTAGTTGTTCTCAGTGGACTTTGACGCTCATTCGTCCTCAAAATTATATTGTGGCTGGGTAAATACACTTTCCACTAACTACTGAAAGGATTACAGTTGAGCTCAGAGAAAACATGGGTCTGCTGTAGGTTATATTTCAGAGGAAGAGATTGGCAAAACCACCTCTGAGTATTCCTTGTCTAAGAATCTCATCACACAATTTAAGCATCCTAGGATGCCTGCCAGCCAGTTGAGGAACAGATGGGCATACAGCCCACCACACGATGTCCCTCAACTTCCAGCAGAGTCCCTGCTCCCAACCTAGGACACTTCCTAGGACACTTCCTTGTCAACATGGGAAGGCTCTAATGCTGTGCTGAGTCCAATGGAGCCAGCACACTTCTTCCCGGTTGGGCGATGCTTCCCCCGTGTGATGAGGAAAATGTCGCCATGCCTGCTGTTTCACCATGCTTGCTGGTAAAATGACACCAGGGGTGGAGTGTGATAAGGTCCTATGAAAGCTCTATGAAATCATGGGTCATCATAAGTCAACAGATGACTTTAAGGCAACATATATACATGGCTAATACATTTTTTAAAGGAGGCGGATGTGCGAGTTCCCCAAAATCTTTTGCATGGGCCTATGCAAAGGTCTGTTGGGGCTTTTGACCCCAGATGTAGAGAACAAGAGATGGGGGAGAATAGGCATGGAAATATTACCTATGGAGGGTATTCAAAGGCTAAGGCCAGCCCTGGCGTTAGCTAGACAGAGGCAGCCACATAAGGCAGAAGATCCTGAGGGCAGAGGACTCTCCTGCAGCCTTCTGTTTAATTCATAAGCTAAACTTTTGACCTCAGGTGTAGTGTTAAGATACTGTTCTGATGCCATAGAGGACGTAAGATTTCATTCCTAGTCCCATGTGGTATTGAGATAGGGGCATCTCATCTTTTGCTTCAGGCAGCAGCTGTTCCTCCTGAATTGTCCAGATGTTGGTTTTTTTCCTAAGATAGATCTATGTCTGCCATACAATCTGTCCTAGGCTTCCTAAACTGTCCTGCTGCTTCAGATGTGGCGTGGAACACTATCTCATTATTTATCCCAAGTCCAATCTGCTTCTGTATATGGAAGAAGATATGTCATTTCTGTTGCCTCAGGCAGCAAAATCCCTTAGGCCAGCTCTGCCAAGAGCTGCTGTGTAGTGGCTATGCTAGAGTTCTCAGAGTTGTAGTTCAAAATCAATATTTCCAAATTCTGGTTTATACAGAGGGTTATTCTGGTTTATACTTGCTCTGGCAACTGTGCTGTTCGGTGATTGAGGAAACAAATACGTGAATTGTTTTAAAACTGATATTGAGGTAGCAAAGGAGAGATAAGATGATCCCAGTTGCTATCTCACTTGAGCATTTCAACAGATACATTTTTTTAAAAAAAAATGCTCTCATGAAAACACATGCTAAACATAAATAAGTACAGACATTACCCAAGACTAAATGCCCTGACTTGGTTCTGATGCTACACCAATAATAAGACTTCATGCTATGTGTGCTTTCAAAAAACCCCATCTTCTGTCCTTCTCCCTCTTTGAGTGAAATTCTCTCAGTTTCAGCATGAATCTTCAAGTGCCACGAGGGACCAAGATTCAGCTTTGTGGAACCGAAGTCTGGAGCCGAATGATTCTTCTGACAATAATTATTCCTCTTTAAATTAACCAATTTTATTCCTCAACTGGGCTAGAGAGGAAGGGAGGCTTTATATTGGCAATCACTGGGTATTGTAAATAAAGAAAATAAAGTCATAGTCAGCCTGGAAACTGGACAAATATTTTCATATCATTACATCACGCCATTCTCACACTTTAAAAAAGTTCTTGTTGGCAAACTTGCCAGCTCTATTGTAATTGTATTTTACAATACATTCCTTTTAATGTTCTAAATGCCTGCCACTACCTTTAAAACCCCCTCCAGCCACGTCGGCTAATTATTGAAACTAAAATACTTCAGTCCAGTCAAATGCAACTCACCAAAAAAAAAGTGAAGAAAAGGCTGCACAACATATTTAACATGGAGTTGCATTGAGAATAGAAGATTGACTTCAAAATAAATATGCATGGGATTAAGCAGTACGACTGCAGTCCTACTGCATGCTTATGTGGGGGTAAGCACCATTAAACCCAGGGTGACTTGCAGCCAAGTAAATAAACGTAAGATCAAGTTGCACACAGCATAAGTCAGACTAAGTTTACCTGAGCTGTTAAATTAGGTGATTGGATTTCAGTCCACATATGACATACATATATATAGTTCCAGGTAGTCCCAGATTCATTCCAAAAATTCCTTAGGACTTTGGCTTAGTGATCTGTAGAAGGTTGGACTTGGAATGAAGCAACATTCTTCGTTCAAAGGTTTCCATCCTCTATAGATACATACAAAAAAGATGCATTTACTGTCAAAATATATTGAGAAGCTGAGCAGCCTTGGCTGGAGTCAGTGTCTCAGGGGGTGGGTGTTTTGCTTCCAGATGATGCCACTCAGGATTTTATGGACAAATGTTTTGTCTGTGAAACCTGAGGATGTTTATAGCATATCTGTAATAGGTTGAGGCCTCTGTGAGAGATACCATGAAGGAAAGCTTCCTGCTGTGAAGAACATAAGTTTTAGGGGGGAAAGATAAATCAGGGGCTCTTGTTTTCCCCAAAGATCTAATCCCGCTTTCCCAAGGTTTCTTGTAACTAGCTAATATCCAGCAGCCTTTTGGAGTTTTTACAAGACTCATAAATGTGAAATTACTGGTGACTCTGTGTGTGTGTGTGTGTGTGTGTGTGTGTGTGTGAATGCCCATGTTTTAAATTTTATCCTTTTAAGTGATATGTTTTGAATGGCAATTTTCAGACTTAGACGAGAACTCCCAGGTTCCTAATAGCTGTGCTGCCTAGATGGATCCTGGGACTTGTAGTCCAAAAGAGTCATGTCTTGAAGTGCTATGCATTACCCAACACGTGTGTGGAGACCCCAAACAACCCCCCAAATTACTACATTATCTGCCATCAATTAAAATGAGGAGTGGCCAAAAATTGAAACTGGTTTATGTTTTGATGCAATAAATAATCATAGTTTCTTTTGTGAAAAAACAACAATTGAGGCTACCAAACGTAATGAATAAGAACTAAATAGAAATGTATGTTTTGCCTCTAGCACTGGAAATTGCACTGACTGATCTTGTGGGATTTGTGTGTTTGTCAATGAACCGCCATCCCTTCCCAGTTCTATTCAGTGTGCTTTTTGAGTAAGGTGAGTGGGATTCAGCCCATTAGGTTTTATTTTCTGTGAAGAGTGACCAAAGCATTACAGAGAGAGGGGGGGGGGGGAGAGATGGTCAATTTATGGCCAATAAACATAAAAGCCGAAGCAGTACCAATGAAGCATTCTTCTTTAAACCAAAGGTCACTCACTCTGTACTTACTCCTTTCAGTGGTTTCAGGAGGTTTAATGCTAGAGTGAGAATATGGGCTTGGGCGTTTAGTTTTTAAAAGTCTTGTATCCTCCATCTTTTAAAAATGTGTCTGTGTAAGGATTGGAGACCTACGAATTTAAAAGTGGATATAGTGGTATTTTCTGAGGGCAAAACAAAAGTGTGCTTCCCAACCCACACCCCACTGCAAGCAACACACCAGCTGTCATTTCTCCCCCTATGAAGAACTGTGTGCGGATTGAGGAGGGGACTCCAATTTATTTTTGAAACATAACTTCGTGCCTGATTCATTGCGCTTAGTGCTACTAAACTCAAGGCGAAAACGAGTCAGCGTGGCCATTAACATTCTTAAATCCTAGAACCTGTCAGGAGGCAGATAAGGTAGGGCTGGACCCAGGAACCTTCCCCCACCTCAATACTTGGGATGTTTGCAATATGCTTCTATTTTGGTCGCACCTATGTGTGGCGATCCATCTGGTCTTAATCAATCAGTATCATCCCAGAGCTTTGCTGTTCTCCCCAGCTGAAATAATACACTTCTTCATCAGAGCTCCTGCCTCAAGGAGGGTCACTTCTCATGATTCCCCAGCCAGGGCACATTAACAAGGCTTACATATTTGTAAACATAGGTAAACCCAGGAGGGGAGGAGGGAACATTTTGAAAGATGAATATTTCATGAACAAACCACTGTGATGTTTATTTAGCGATATTACCGAGCAAAACGTGATGGAGCACTGGAGGTAAATTTGTTTGAGCAAAAGGGAGAGGGGGAGAAAACCTCTCAGGCCGCAGAGAGACAAAGATGAGCGATGTCAGAACGAGAGAGATCTGATGTGCCACCTCTATATAAGCCAAAGCAGCTTGTTTATAAAATATGTTCCTCCGAGTGCAGGGAAAGTGGGTGGTGGATCTTGTAAACTGTGCCATTTATTTATTTAGATTGCACATCAGGAGATAAAACAAATGAAAACTCCAACTTGTTAATAATTTACATTTAAGTGGAAAAATTCTTCCATGCTGTTAAGATACCTCCAAGACCTGACACTGTAAATGCAAATAATTTACATTCTTTGTGCTTAGACAACTGAGCTCAAAAGAAGAAGAAAAAAAAGGGGGGGGGGGAGAGAGCAGGGGAAAGAAAATGCAGGGTGCTTAGGATACACTTCAAAATGAGAAGGTACTTTTGTACTTTGTGGGGGTTTTTTCCAGTGACTTTTTAAAAAATGACATATTGGTGAACTTTGGCTCCTCATTCATCATCAGGTGTTTCTTGCACAGAGTCCACTGTGTGTACTTCTCAACCGAGGAGGTGTGCCATAGAAAAACCGAGGAGGTATTCTTTTCAATAGAGCTGCACTATTATTTCCCCGCCTCCCCTGCCACCAAAGCTTATGCAAAAAAGTTTTTGTGGAGATGAGAGGAACCTGAATTTTTTGAAGAAAAATTAAAAGGAGAAATGTGCATGACAATAACTACCTCTGTTCCTCGCTTTGTGTTCTTTTCATGTCAGGGATCTTTTTTTTTTTTAGCTGTGCTGCCTGGGTAACTGCTCTGGAAGGTTGGAAGATTTCTTCTTAAGGACCGAGGGCCCTCTGACACAACCTTTTGTTGCCTTGAGGTGTTTGATCCTCTTTCCTTTTCTTCTTAAAAAAGAGAGAGAGAGACCCAATCCCATCCCTTTAAAAATGGATAACCAGCACCTCTTTTACTTATTGTCAACTTTCGGGAGAGTTACCGTGGGGGGTTGTAGAAGTTTAACTAGTTAACCCCTTGCTCACTAATATAATTCAGATGCATCACACTCTTTTTTTTTAAAAAAAGTACACTGAATGTTTTCGGTGCTTTGTCAGGTATGCAAATCCTCTTTCCTGCAAAATCATGTGGCCTGCATACTCTGGACTTTTGAGAGTTTGATTGTGCCCTTGCGAAAGCTTCCTTTTTTTTCATCATGCAAACTTTATTCTGGGATAAAGCAAGTATTTACTTCCACTTTGTGTGTTAGCAATTAATAAATCCTGAAACATCTCAATAATTGTCATCTGGTGCATTTCCTAAGCTCCACACTAGGAAAAAATTCCACTTAAAATCTGGTTTCTGCCTCCTACTGAATTCTGGGGTTTGCAGTTTAGTGAGGATGTTAAAGCCTCCTCCCTAATCAACAAACCCCAGAATTCTGCAGGAGGCAGAAACAAATTGTAAGTAGATTTTTTCTCTAGTGTGATGAAGTAGTAAGTCATGTAGAAATTCCCTGGAGAAAAAGTTGATTTTACCCTGTTTCCTTGCACTGAAAACAGTGACTCTCACTCGTCAAGGAGACTTTGTTCTTCAGGGCTAACTGTAGAAATCTGCAAGTAAGAAAGGAAGAGCACCTTAAAATGCAAATACCAGTGTGTTTGCTTACTAAGAGCTTTATGATTAAATGCTGGAATATTTTTCTCCCTCTCCGTCCCCAACCCAAAGAGACACAACCCAAGCTGGAGGCAAGGAAAGCAGCTTAAATGGATTATTTAACAAAAAGCAACTTATGGCTTCTAGATAGTGACCTACATTTGCCATACAATGATGGTGTTTTATGGTGGCGATAGGGTTAATAACCTAACATCATTCATGTACTGCTTTTTTGAAAATTGAATTTTACTGCTACAAAGTAAATGTAACAGCCCTCTGGAGACAATATTACAGGCACTTTATTGTTTGCGAAGCTGATGTCATCTTTCTACAGACTGACTTTAAAACAAAGGCAGAACATTTATTACAAATATCACTGTGTGAAAGGAAACCTCCTGAAATGCTGTTTAGAAGGTGAACTGATAAAATAATAATAATTGCTCTCCCACTTGGCTTTGATCGTCTGCAAAGTTAGACTCGCAGAAGAATCCCCTGCATGTGATCTCCTTCCCCGCAAACGTACAAATGTATTTTCTCTCTCTGGGTATTCTTCACTGACTCATTCTCTTAACATAATCCAGCTCTCTGAATGGATTCTGCCTTTTATTTGTTTTAAGATCAACTTTAAAATTCCTGAAAAGCTCTTTACCTATGTCATTTAAGGATATCAGAAAGGAACAAATTTGAACTCAGCTTTTTTTCTAACGCAGAGAAATATGGGCTGCTTATTAGAGGGAATGATTTATCCAGATTAATTTTTTTACATTGTTTTAGATTTACTGCATTGTTTAAGAAGTACTCCAGACCTAGTTATATTGCATTTATTTTTTCACTGCAAGTATGAGAAGACTAAAGAGTATATGCATAGACTTGTGTTTACTTAACTAGTGATGCCTGAAGGCATACTAATAAAAAGGTCAAAATATTTTTAAAGTGTCATGGTCCAAAACTCCTATTAAAGTTTGTGAAACTGGAGTAACTCAGCATATGTTTCAAGAGATGTGAGTTTGAGTCATTTCAGCAACATAGATGAAATGTCCGATTTTGGGAGTTGGATGGGAAAACTAAATTTGATCTTTGCTTTCAGATACTAAAAAGGCTTTGGAAGTATCATCCACTTTAAAATCTTAGCAGAATAAACTAATTCATTTTCTTTAAAATAATTAATAATTTCTATTAAAAAGCAATGACATATCTATAATTGTAAGATTGGGGTGGCAAAACCAAGGGTTCTTGGGATTTGGAATGCCTAGAAGTAAACCAATCAGCTAAAGCACTGGTTCTCAATTTGTGGGTCCCCAGATGTTTTGGCCTTCAATGCCCAGAAATCCAAACAGCTGCAGGGAGGAGCGGAATATAAAACTGAATAAATAAATAAATAATAAAACACCTGGGAAACCACAGGCTGAGAACCACTGAGCTAAAGGTGGTATTCTTTACAGCAGGGGTCCTCAAACTTTTAAAGCAGAGGGCTGGTTCACTGTCCCTCAGAGTGTTGGGGGGCTGGACTATTTTTTGAGCAAAACATGGACAAATTCCTATGCACACTGCAGATATATTATGTGTACTATAAAAAACATGAAAGAACAATACAGTATTTAAAATGATGAACTTACCAGTATTTTAATGGGAATGGTGGGCCTGCTTTTGGCTGATCAGATAGTCAAGTTAATTCAGATTGTTGTTGTTGTTGTTGTTGTTGTTGTTGTTGTTGTTGTGTGACTTTAAGTTGTTTCAGACAGGGTGATCCTAAGTCTAAAGTTTAGACCAGGGGCTGAGTAAATGACCTTGGAGGGCTGCATCCGGCCTATGGGCTTTAGTTTGAGAACCCCTGCTTTACAGTGTGGATTTAGGGTTTGATACAATTAAACTCCAAAAAACAGCTTTTGCTGGGGATCCATCTACATCAAGTGGGTTCTCCACCTGATGTACATCTGGTTTCACAAGAGAAATGCTGGTTCCAACCATTAATCCAGCACTAGGGAACCTGAATTAACTCTGGAGTTTCCAGAAAGCTCCAGAGTGATCAGGTATTTTTGAGGTGTGAACAGCTGGATGAGGCTGGATCTGGCTTGATCCAGTGTCCACATATCCAACAGATCCAGCACTATGCTGCTAGCTAGAAGCAGCTCCCTGGCAGAGCCTTGTTGGCACTTTACTTCTGCTGGTTTCATGGTAGAGCACCCTGCTGTGATCTCATCTGATGTGATGTCACCAGCAAGGTTCTGCCAGGGAGCTGTCTTTGACCAGCAAAACTATGACAGCAGTGGCAGTTCCAATGCACTCTTGGCCCAGCTGCCCATCTATGCTACATTGGGGCAGCTCCAGATCATAATACTCTGCATTATTCTGGTAAATAATGCAACCTAAGACTAGATTAGAGCTTTCATTTGTGCCATTCATAAAATATGGATTTGTGCAATTATTCTTGGGAAATGCTCTTTTTAGACCTCATCACAATGATCTTTGGCTCTGTCCTAGGATGCTTGCAGGATGAAGCTATGACGGAACACATCACATGATGCAGGGCTACTTCCAGCAGGGCTCCACCCTACCTCCATCCTGCAATCATCCTAGGATGGAGCCAATCGAACAAGGGAGGCTTCCTGTGTTCTCATAAGAAAAACCAGGAAAAACGTGTTGGGGAGCTGGGTGGCAACACTTCTCCCTGCCGGATTTGCCCCACTGCCTCATGGATGCTCCCACTTCCCCCCGGCTTGCATTGCTCAATATGATGAGGCCCCAAAATACAAAATCAGGTTCTCTGTGGTCATGAATTGTGGTCCATTTTTATAGAAAAGAGATCTTGCACGTACTAGCTAAAATTTAAGATGATAATTCATTCTCACACTGTAAATCTTAGGATAATTAGCAACAGTTCAAAAAAAATGTTTCCTAACTAGTGAACCAATATACTTTCTTATGACTTACTAAGACTTTCCCCGATGCTAAGCGTAAAGGAATAAATGTAGGGGGTTTCTCCATCTAGCTATCGCACCACTTTTTCCTTGCTCTTCATTTTAAAAAATCAAAAACAAACAACCCTTTTACAAACTTGGGGTTTTTGTTGTTGTTATTGATGCTATGAATTTGCTGGGGAAGGTGAAAGTGTTGTGGCAACTGATGGCTCCATTTCAGTGTGATGCTTATTTTCCCCAGTCCATCAGAATGGGTCTTGATTTAGAATACATGCCGTTCTCACTTGTATAACATTTTATATGAAGAAAGTCTAATGAGAGCCTCACTGATCAAGACTCTGAACGAGAGGTTTAATTTGCTCTTCAGTCTCCGTGCACATGTTCAGTCATCATGTGCAAATTCAATCTAGGGTGATACAAAAAAGAAATAAAGGAAGTTGTCAGCTTGAAAATAAGACCTAAAAAAATTAAAGAAAGAAAGATTGACTGATTTGACCTGAACAGAAGCTGATGGCAAGAACGTGTGCTGTGAACCTGAACAAACTTCCCAGTTGCTGGGTAGATGGAAATTTCTCCTCTTCAGCCCCACCTCCACAACATGGATACTGTAATATATCATGGATGGATCCTGAGTTTGGAAAACATATTTTTGGGGATTACAACTCCCAGGATTTCCAAAGCTCTTAAGGCAGTGAAATAGGGTACACTCACATGTTATGTAGAATTCCATGAAGAGTTCCTGGTCATCATAACTCTCAAATAATACACTTGCATGATACAGGTATTTATCTACACATTGCTTTGAATATCTTAGAGGAAATGCTGGATGAGTATGGTTGTGAGTGTGAGGGAAAGAAAAGCGATGTAATTACAAATTCTGAGACTTCTCCAACTGTTAAGGGGACTCTGCTCTTGTTAATTTACGGGCCTTGCAGAAGTGGAAAGCTTTGGGTTAAATATATTTTAGCTCAACATTTATTTTAACTGGACTTTGAGTTACTAGTTTATTGCATACTGCAAGCATAATTTGCACCAAGGTACTACTAGGCATAGTCTGTCTTGTTGCACTTCTTTTAGATCAATAGTTCCCAACGTTTTTTAGACCAAGGCCCCCTTTGACCAGGGATCACTTGACCAGGGACCACTTTGACTAGGGACTACTTGACCAGAGACCACTCTCCAACATTAGTACCAAAAGGGTTATGAATCAGTTTTTTGTCAACTTTACATTCAGTTGGGGGTGATGATTCAGAAAATTGCATTGGGTAGACCACATCAGCTCTAGTTTCTGATACAGAACATATGCCATGGTCAGCGACAGAGAAGGAGTGGCAGGCAGAGTGAAAGGAGGGGAAATAAAATAAAGAGGAAGAAGGCTCATGGACCAGATTTGCGTCCTCACAGCCCACTGGTGGTCTATGGCCCACAGGTTAAGAACCATTGTTTTAGATTGATTATGTGTACATGCATGTCAAAGACTGAGAGAAAAATGCCACCACTACCTGACCCCTAAATCATGGTATTTGTAAAGAATATGAAGGGTGTGCTTAACTAAATATACTTGATTCAAAGAAATTCAGGGATCCCTTCACATGGTTATAGCAGTATGATTCCACTTTAACTAGCCTATGAAATATTGTGATGTATAGTTTGGTGAGATGCTAGAACTCTCTGGCTAAGAATTCTAAGTACCTCTCCATAAATAGCAAAGACCAGGTTTCCATACGGTAGAGTCATGGCAGTTAAAGTGGAGACAAATTGCTGTAACTATGTAGCAAGAGAGGGCCCCAAATCTGTTCCCAGAGATTTCCTTGAGACAGTCAAATTGTTCAGAACCAATCCAAAAGAGTATTTCTAAAGCTGCAGCAACGCTGTAGAAATAATGCACCACTTGATCTGCCATGGCTCAAGGTTATGCAAATCCTGGAATATGTAGTTTGGCGAGGCATCAACACTCTCTAGTACAGGAGGATAAAGACTGTGTAAAATGACCATTCCCAGGATTCCATAGCATTGAACCATGGCAGTTAAAGGGATGTCAAACTGCATTAATTCCACATTGTAGATGCACCCTAAGCTGTGATGTGGCCATTGCAATCAAGGATCAAATTTTTAAACATCAAATAGCGAGCAGCATATGTACTGGAAATGTCAGAACAGTATGTCATGGTAGGTGCTCCCCATATTTCTCTATGACTGTTGTTACAGTGGAGTGGCTTTACAAAAAACAACAACAATTGCTATAATCACTCACACAGGAGGAACCTAAGAATTAGGTCTTGATGAAGCGTGATGAAAGAACCAAACTCTTGAGGCATGCTTTCCCAAATAACCAGCGAGAAAAAAATAAACCCTTCCTTGTGTCAGTCTTGTTAGAGAAGGATTAACAAACTGGCAATTATTTTGGCGACCTTAATTGTTGCTCTGCAGGAAAATATGTAATTAGAGCACGTTTGTGGGCCCGTACACCTGCAGCACATCCTACAGTATAATGTCAGCTTTCAGCGCTTGCCCGTGCCAGGTTCGATCACAACCAGTCCACAGTGATGCTCTGAGAACATTTCGGACTCATGTAATGTGGCTTCTGTGTATGAAAGAAGCAGGCATTTACACTGGCATACAATGGAGGGCATTACTGCAACACTGGTTTCATTCTTTCCCAACGCCTACCTTCAGCGCTGCTCTGGTTTACTCAGTTGGAGGTTTGATTGTTACGGTATAATAGTCCTGTACATTTCTGAAATTCCCTGATTATTCAGCTTATTAATACAGCACCAGCTTGCTTATCCAGCGACAGTTGTGAAGGGGGAAGATTCAGGGCGCAAGCTCAGTCAGAGACTGGATGAAGACTCAATGAGAACAATTGTTTGGCATGTTTGAGGCCTTCTGTGTCAGTGTGCCTATGGCTGCAGAGATGCCAACAAGTGTGCTTGTGTGTGTTCCCATACAAATACACTCAGAGACAGACAGATAGGCAGACACACACACACACACACACACACACATTTAGGTATCTAAAAATAGGAGCTGTCTGGCAGTTGTGGGTTTGGACCATTCTGGATGATTCTCGGAGCCGTCATCTCCTGGCATTTTTCGGCTTTCCCCAGCCTCCTCACCCCTCCTTTCTCGAGTACTTTTAATTCTAAAATAAAGAATGAGAAACTTGAGATATTTTGAATGCTCGTTTTTTAAAAAGGCACAGCATAGGGAATAACTGTCTTACTGCTAAATTCAGTAATCTGGCACACTGATAGTTAACAGACTACTTCCCCCTAAGGGAGATACACTGTATTTTGCTATCTGACATGTTGTCATATATAAAGAAATCAATTGGTAATTAAATGATGCACCTTGTGAAGATGACAAAAGGCATTTGGTTGCGAAAAGAGAACTGGGTTGTGAGGGGTTTGTAATGAAGGCCTAATGACTATTCATAAGAGATTTTCAGTCCGTTGATCCACTTGACTGGAAAGTTCTGCCCTGGAGAGTTAGTGCTGTCAGTTTCTCTCACCTCAGAAAGCCGCCGCAATCGACGGTGTAGAGTATGAGCGAGAAATTATCTAGTTTTTGCTCCAGGCCTGTCTTAGGTCACATGCAGAAGGCACACATCTGGCTTCCTGTAGGTGCAACCTCCGGACATAAACTTTGACTAATTTTCAAACTATAAATATGTAAGACTGACACTGAATAAGTTACCTTTTTATTCATGTTTTGGTGTATTTCAGAGCACATCCAAGGAAGGCACCATTTCAGCCTCTATGTGTAGCTCATCTTCCAGTAATTACATTTTATTATCTTGGAATTTTCCCTTTCTTCTTGTAACCAATATAGAGCAACTAACGGACACAGGTTGGGTGGATGGAGCTGGTGCACTAACTATGGAACAAGGCTAGAGTTGGCCTAAGTCACAAAAAAGGAGTTAATTATGGCCCTATGGCCCTGGAAAAAGACAGTGAAAGCTAAAGAGGATGTTTACAAGTGATCAAATGGAGATGATTATCTAGGAGGGCTTCTCTGTTACAACCGCATTCACTGACTCGGTACATATTTGCTTTTGAAAAGCGATCCCCTGGCTCATGCCATCAACAAACTCACCTTATCAAAGGCAAGGGTGTTTATCCCCTCATTCATCCTGCCCCCAAATGGGGATTTGAGACTAGATGGATATTTGCAGTTTAACAGCCTATTCTGACAATTGGTCGGAAAACCAACTTGAACATTTTTGGAAGCATCATGTTTAAGGATTTTCAAGTGGATGCTTTACACCTTGTGGTCATGTGAATCAGCCATAGAGCGATCTGTCAAAAACATTGCTTGAAACACATGTGAGAAAACAGTATGGCAAACTTCAGAAGCCTCCATCTTTCAACAGCCAGGCCAGCTGAGTAATCCAATACATTATGCATATTGCAGAAGCCTTGGATGCTGTGTGTTCCTACTTGTGCTTGTGGTTGCTGATGCTTGATAGACCTGACAAAGTGGACCAAACAAATGGACAAATGCCAAAAAGCCAATTATGTTTATTAATGTACATTGATTACTTGTTTAGGATATAAAACAAATTAAAAAATACATTAGTATTTAAACCTTTTTTATAGCTGGTCTAATGACTGTTTGTAATATAGTGTCTACTAAAGGACATCATGGCATACCTGTAAGACCTGTAAGGTTTTGTTGTCAAATTAGTTGACTTTGATTTATAGGGATGTCACTATTCGGAGAAATCTTTATTTCTTTAAATGATATCCTGTCTCAAGGCAGGAGTCAGCTACTCTCAGTCACACTGAATAATGTCTTGTCACACCAGCATGCCTGTTGATTCAATGGGACTGTTTCACCTGCAAATCACTACTCTTGCAAGCTTATCTAATGCTGACCTTTTGGGAAACAGAACATTTCATTTTATTAGACAACAATACTCAGAATCCTCAGCTAGCATAGCAGGTGGTAGCCTTGGATTTGTACTCCAAAAGGAAACTTGTCTAAACAATATGCTAAATAGTGCAAAAATGTGTCGTTGCCATTCAAAAGACTTGCAGGTGAGGACTACCTTTCACTTGTCTCTTTTGATTTGTTAAGAGTGGACGTACTTGTTAGCCAGCAGCACTGTTGCAAATGTGAGAAAGGCATCTGGAAGAGACTAAGTAGTGACAGTTTATATAGGGGGGGGGGGGGATTTGAACTAGTGATCTTTTTCATTGAACCTAAAATTGCTTTGTTATGCACCTTGGTTAGGAAGTCTAGCCAACCAAATTCAACCAGATTTCTGTATAGGCTTGATTGGACTGGACAGCAAAACCTATGGCACCTGTTACAACTACGACACTTCAGTCTTTCATGGTCTATGTACAGTAATGCAGTTCAATAGAGGATGTACTTGAAGATAGTTTTGGAAGCTTCAGTTAGTTTGAAACACATTTGTGTTCTGATTGGAGCAAATGGATAATATCATATTGTACTGACTGTATTATCAGCTATATTGATTGCCAATTTGCTCCTAGGCTCCCTGTTCAAAATGCTGTTTTTGACCTTTAAATGCCTATATGGCCTGGAACCAGAATATATTACATTGTTCCCTGCCTGAGAATTTTCTTCATCTTTTAAGGGCAAACTATGATTCTCCTGCTGTCAGAATTACAGCTCATGTATCTGAAACAGGGTCTCATTCGCTATAGTGCCCAAGATTTGGAAGAAACATCTAGGACAGTGGTTCCCAACCTTTGGTCCCCCAGGTGTTTTGGACTTCAGCTCCCATAATTCCTCAAAGCAGGTAAGATGGCTGGGCTTTTTCGAAGTCCAAAACAACTAGAGGACCAAAGGTTGGGAACCATTGGTCTAGGAGGTTTCCCTGGTTTATCTCTGCATACTTTTAGCTGGTTGCCAAGGCAGTGCTGTTTCTACTGCAACTATTTTTAGTAGGAGGTTTTGTCTAATATGATTGTAAGTTTTGTGTACTGTTTTGATCTTTTCTACTTAGCTAAGATATCTTATAGATAAGCAAGATACTTTGATAATAATCAACAAATTAAGCCAAACTATGGATGTTGGCTTTGCCATTCCAATTGCTACCAGCTTGTTAATACATTGGGAATTTGCAAAATGAAAGGCATTATATGATGAGAAGGACTGCTGGAGGAAACCCAACACATAATACTTGTATGTTGGTAATAATAATACCTTTATTTATATGCCACTTTTCTCCCACAATGGGGACCTAAAGCAGCTTCCAATGTGTTAAAAACACTATACAAGGTTAAACAACAGTCAATATATGAATATAAAACATTGTAAGAAATCAGGTAAAATGTAAGTAGACATGGTGTCACTATTTAGCGTGTGGAGCCGTGGTGGCGCAGTGGGTTAAACCCTTGTGCTGGCTGAACTGCTGATCTGAAGGTCGGTGGTTTCAATCCATGAGACAGGGTGAGCTTCCATCTCTCAGCTCCAGCTTCCCATGCGGGGACATGAGAGGAGCCTCCCAAAGGATGGTAACACTTCTGGGCATCCCCTGGGTAACGTCCTTGCAGTCAGCCAATTCTCTCACACCAGAAGCAACTCACGGTTTCTCAAGTCACTTCTGACACAATTAAAAACCCCCCACTATTTAGCAATAAATGCCAAATCACTTTGCAAGAATCTCCTCTTTGAGTCATTGGTTTTTAATTTTTTCAAAAAGAACGTGCTCATCATTTCTGGCATTGGTGGTTACTCTTCTTCCTTTAAAAAAATTTAAAACTAATAAAGCTATATTATTCCTCTTTACATATTACTTTTCAGGTACTTCATTAGTATTATAAATATTCTAGGAAAATACACAGGAAAAAATGAGACAATGCCCCAAAATAGCCTTAAGTCTTGCCTCATTACAGTACTCATTCCATCGGAAAAAACTGTAATGAGTTTACAATCATTAGGCTACCGAATGTATTACAAACCATGCTGTTACTGGTAATATATTTTTTAAAAACTTTAGTTTTAACATGGTCTAAGCTTCCTTGCCAGTTTATTCAGGATTCTCTTTTGACAAAAAGGAAACTGATTCCAGTGAACAAATAAAGTGGTTTATGGGCAGCTGATATCAAATCTTGGCCTTTGATACAGGGACGAGATAAACCCCGCGTTTGTAGCATACCTTACATGCATCTAATGATGGTACTCACTTAATGGTAGCCCTATCAGCATGCAGCTGACGTGTGTTTGGAATCCCACTCCAAAGCTGTTAAATAATTTTTAATTTATCTCCTTTACTCTGTGCAAGGCATCTGTGTCATTTTAAGACAAGGGCAGCATTGAGCTCTATAGCACCGGGAGCTGCCAAGGAACGAAACATGGGCCATGATGTCAACATGACAATAATAATATGACATCAAGCAATACCGGGCTTCAGGGTGGTTGTTTACAACACTGGGTTGGAACCTGAATTATGTGGGTAGTGCTATAGCCTTTTTTTTTCTTTCCTTCTCTTTCTCATTTCAGTATCATTCCTTGATTGTTTCTCTTGCTCTTAAATGTATTTTTATGCTAGGTTTTTACATTTGATTTGTACAGAATTTAATTTTTTTTGCAAGGAATAATTTTAACTGGGATTTAAAAATACTGCATACTTATTATCAAGGATGGTGTTTCTTCTAGGTCTTCTCATATGCCAATAACTTTGTTCTCCTTTTGGATTTATTTTCAAATATTGCAATGTTTTATTTTTAGGCTTTGATTCCAAACCTATTCTAGGTGCCATCTTGTGTTTTTCAAATGAGTGAAAGCAACCCCAGCATTTTGAAGACATTCCCATAGTGCAATCCCTATTGGAAGTAATGGGTCCTGACAGTTCTTTAGTTAAAAATCATACAGACGGGTCACTTTCCTTTAAATTATCCATTGAATGCCAGCTGTTCACAACTTCAGCTGTCTCACTTGGTTTCTGGTGCTGAAAATGTCTCAAACTTTCACACAACGTGTGCCTCCAAAGATGTCACAGGGAACGCTTCAGCTTCTTTGGGGATAGTAGCACCTTCGCAGATGTCAAGCATTGAAAAATGTCAGTGTATTTGCAAAAGCTTTGAAAAAGGGAGGGTTTGGACTATCATTCCTAGAGGCCCCTCTCTAGAATGGCCATGGACTATGATGCTGGCTGGGGTTTGTGACAGCTGTGCTCCAAAACTGCCCAAAACATTTCCAAGCTCCAAATGAGGCCGTGACAGCAGTAGGGCAAGGACAGAATGGAGCAGAGACCAAATCTGGAGGACACTTTGATGCCATTTGTGCTGTGCATGAGTTATAGTAGAGTCTCGCTTATCCAATCTTCGCTTATCCAACATTCTGTATTATCCAACGCAGTCTGCCTCCTGCCCGGATCCACAGGTGAGGGAAGTAAAGTGTATATTTACCTGTGGAATGATGTCCAGGGTGGGAGAAAGAAAGAAAACGTGTTTGTTTTGGTGCTAAATTAGTAAAGACAGTAATTACTACATAATGTAACCATGTATTGAACTGCTTTTTTCTGTTGATTTGTTGTAAAACATGATATTTCGGTGCTTAATTTGTAAAATCTTAACGTAACTTGACTTTTAATAGGCTTTTCCTTAATCCATCTTATTATCCAACATTTTCTCTTATCCAACATTCTGCCGGCCCATTTATGTTGGTTAAGTGACACTCTACTGTATATCATAATTTCTAATTTGCTGCCCAGCTTTATTCTATTTTTATGCTCCTGAGCGAGGTGGCGTTAAGTACCCACAATTGGTACTTCCGTCCCACAAGCCCTATCAGAGGCCTCCTCTAGGAGATAAAATGGCTTTTCTCCCTCACCCCTTTGGAGAGGAGGGAATGGGGTCATAGTCAAGGGCCTTCCTTTTCTCTGCTCTATTAAAACTGCAGCCCTTCTGGAGCATTACTCCCCGTCCCTGCCTTCCTCTCTTTTTCTCTGTCTCTCTTTCATAAAAGGAAACTACACTTGGATCATACTTATTGCACTATCAAAGCGCTCCCACACTCCAAATGTTTCTCATTACTATCCCAAATGAGCAATGGTCATTTCTGGATCATAATTAGAAGCTTTACTTTAAGAGAGAGTGAGAGAGGGAGAGGGAGAGGGAGAGGGAGAGGGAGAGGGAGAGGGAGAGGGAGAGAGAGAGAGAGAGAGACTCAACAAGAAAGGCCATAAAATGACACATCTCTCATAGTTTCCTGATTTCATTTTTTTATGAAATAAAAAGTAACTAATTTCCATGGTTCCCCTGGTATTTAAATAAACCTGCCACCCTTATTTCCATAGATTAATGAACAGCAAAAAGATATATGGCAAAGGTTTATGCTCACACTCTTTCCCGTCTTATTGGGGGCATTCTCTTTAATTATAACATAAGTGTGATTTAGTAGTTATTTTTGTAACCTGGCAGAGATACCGTCTCTGCAGACTTTGATTTCAGCAAATACCACTACATCAGTGTAGCCGCCACCGTTGACCTGCGCTCGCTAGACTTCGTGGCAATTAGAGAGCCCAGTTGCTGTAGAAACTTGATATATTTGGAATATTGATGTTTATCATGCATTTATTTTAAAACCCACTGGATGAGACGTTGTCTATAGCAGCTGGGCAGCATCACATATTCATTGCACTTGGCCCTTGCACACACACCCCTCTTTCTCCTCTTGTTCCCTATTATGTGATCTTTTTTTCCAAGGGGGTTGTCGCACGCATTAATATGCAACTGTTCTGTTTTCTTTCAGCGGACTTGTAAACTCTTTAAGCAGGAGAACACAGTTTCCAATTGTTGCTGTACTGAGTGGGTGGATAGAAGCCGCGGCTGCAGCCGTGTCCAGTTGTAGATAGAATAAAACTGACAATGATGCAATGGAGTTGGCATCTGGACAACTCCGTGGAATGAATGGTGTTGCTCCAGAAATCCCTCCGGTGGCTGTAGGTCTTGGAATAGGCTCGCAGGAGAAGGGTGGTGAAAAATGATCTGCTCTCTTACTACATGTATAAAACCTAACACTGGGGCTGCCGCACAGGTGGGGGGTTCCTGTTTATTGATTTTTATTACTTGCTTAGAACATATGCCTAATGCTTTTATACTCCAGGAGCTCTGGGAGTGCTCACCTCAGGTAATAAACCTTTCTGTACTTTGCTGTAGTTGTTCACCATTTACACAGAGGCTGACATATTTTTTCTCTCCCACGGTGTGTCTCTACAGAACTTTTCATTCGTGTCTCTGTCTCCCCAGTTCCCTTTTGTAGTGTGCGGCTCAAAGGACTAAAGAAAAAGAACCGGCAATGCCGTGTTTTTATTCTGAATTTTAAACTGTCCGTCCTTGCTGTGGAGATGGTTCCCTTATTCTAATTACTCCTATTTCCAAGAAAATTAGTCACACAAACTTATGCTATGTGTTGTCTCCGAGGTTGAAAGCAAATTAGGTTTCCAATAAGACAGTACATCAAAGAAAGTAGCATGTTCTTCATGCAGATGACTCTTTTTTTTAGAATTATGGTTGGACATTTTTGGCAGACAGATTGTCTTTTACTCCATCAAAATGACAGTTTCTTTTGTAACCACCACATTCATAATTAGAAGGAGAGACTCAATCTGCCCTATTTAATATACTATAGAAGTTTAGTGTCTTATGCTCCTAATTTCATTATTTTAAAATATGAATTAATTGTCTTAAAATAATATTGTTAGAAGTACAACTAGTCGGATTATGGAGCTAATTCTTTTTTAATCAACGCTTCCCATTAATACATTTCAAACTAAATTAGACCTTTTTTTAAAAAAAAGTTTTCTATCAGGTGTGCAGCTGTGGGATTGAAAGAGAAGAACTCATGATAAAAATGTTTAAAGGCATCCTGAGTGATATTGGTGAGCAATAAAATCATTTAAAAGGCCACAAATTCATGGGTAAATGGAGGATCTGAGATCAATAAAATGAGATGGCACATTAAAAATGCATCTCTCCTACTTGTTTGGGAGCCCCTGGTGGCACAGCGGGTTAAACCATTGAGCTGTTGAACTTGCTGGCTGAAAGGTTAGCATTTTGAATCCAGGGAGTGGGGTGAGCTCCTGCTGTTAGGCCCAGCTTCTGCCAACCTAGCAGTTCAAAAACATGCAAATGTGAGTAGATCAGTAGATGCTGCTTCGGTGGGAAGGCAACGGTACTCTATTCAGTTATGCCGGCAACATGACTTTGGAAGTGTCTACAGACAATGCCGGCTCTTCGCCTTAGAAATTGAGATAAGCACCACCCTCCAGAATTGGACATAACTAGACTTAATGTTAAGGGGAAACCTTTACCTTTACTATACTTGTTTACCTGGAAGTCCCACTGAATCAACAGAATACCCTTCTTAATAGACATATATGGAGCATCACTGTAAATGCATCTTTACATTTTTTTCTGTATATTTAACATATAAATAGCAGTTGCTAGGGGAGGCGGAAAATCAATGTAAATGCAACATGAGGGTAGAGGAGGAGAATTGGGAGTTTAACCTTTTCTTCTCCTACCGAAGTTTTAGGAAAAATACTGCCTCCTGAAGCTTCTATTTGCATTTGGAGGAGCTCCCATTGGAACAGTAGGAAGAATGTCTCCTAGTGCAATTATGAGAATGAATGAAACTATGCACAGTGTGCAGAAACTGGACAGGTCTATGCTTTTCTCCTTCCCTCACCCTATATGAGAGCTATGCGTGACCTTCGATCTTTTGAGCAAGCTCTCAAGACATGGCTCTTTAGCAGAGCATTCAATCTGTAACTAAATCGAGGTCTTTGTTCTGTATAAGTTCTGATTTTACTGATGTATTTCTTATTTTATGTTATGTAAGTCGGCCAGAGCACCTTGGTGGAGGGCGACTAATCAAGTAATAAATGATGATGATGATGATGAGGCACCCAATGAAATTGAACAGTGGGCAAAGGAAGACTGACCAATGCCCCCCCCCCAAACAACCCCTTTTGTACAGCAAGTAGTTAAATGTTGGCATTCTCTACCACAAAATGTGGTGATGGCTATCGGTTGGTCATTATGTGAATTTCTGGAAGATATAATTTTTTGTGTCAGTAGTGACTTGAGAAACTGCAAGTCACTTCTGGTGTGAGAGAATTGGCCATCTGCAGAGACATTGCCCAGGGGACACCCAGATGTGTTACCACCCTGTCTTCCCTCATGTCCCTGCATGGGAAGCTGGAGTTGACAGATGAGAGCTCACCCCACACCCTGGATTTGAACCATTGACCTTCGGTTAGCAGTTCTGCTGGCACAAGTGTTTAAACCATTGCACCACCAGGGGCTTCTGAAAATACAATGATCAATGGATACTACTCATAATTACATCTCATACCAAAGATGGTACATCCCTGAATACTAATTGTTAGGAAATAAGAGCAAGTGAGAATGACTACTACACACAAGACATGCTTATGTGCTTCTCATAAGAGTCCTATTTAACACTAGGAAAACAGATTGATGGCCTGACTCTACGTGACTCTTTTTATTATCTTTTCAATGCACTATCCAACACAAAGCTAGCAAATCATGTAGCTAAACTAGGAACTGGGGTTAATCCAAAACCTAGTTTTTTTGTCCTGTTTCATGATATTCTATGCAAGAGAATTAGGATATCACAGAATCCTTTCTTCTAGCAGTAGTTGGGTTCTGCCAGGTTGCAGACTAAATTCTGCTGTTCTGTAAGGCCTGGCATTACCTCTAGACTTCATCAAAACTCAATTATTCATTGTGCTTTAAGCAGTTGAAAGAAGGAGCTGAGCCACTGGGAATGGAGCATGGTTTGGTGTCTCCTTTTTCCTCCATAATAGCAAATTCTGGAATTTTGAGAGTCATTATGAGAGTCTCTTACCATATTTATTCTTACATCTCTCAATTTTGTGTTGTTTTCTTTTCCCTATCTCCCAGGGACAAATGTCTCAAAACTAAGGGAACACAACATAGGTCAATACAGGTATGGTCACTATGGGGGGGGGGGGGTTGATTCTGAAGGATTTCCCCACCTTCTCTAGACTTCCCAGGCTGGATGCCAGCCCTGGCTATCTCAGGAAATAGCTCTAGGAGATAGCTCCAAGATAATCCACAGCACTAATTCTTCTTGGCCCCACTAATTCTACTGAGATGAACCCCTAGCAAAAGAAAATAAAAAAGTAGTATATGTTTCTCATGTAAAGGTGTCTGATGTTTGTATTTTTTAAAAGCAAACCTCTGATTCAGAGATTGGATTATTGATGATTGTGTGAATCTGAGGAGTAATATGTTTCGCAAGACTTCACACAGAGTCTGAAAGGACAATATTCATTGGATGGTACGAGATTGCCAGTGCAACCCAAAGTGGGGAGCAGGGCAGGGACGCGTTTTACTCAAAGCTTTATGGTAGAAGATAAGCAGTCTCCTTATCTATGAGTTTCTTTTAAAAAATATTTCTGTTGGCTACAAATGGGGGGAGGGGCTTCTATACTGTCTTCTCAGGGGACTAGAAGGATCCAAGGCCTTTTGAACTCAGAAGGATCCAAGGCCTTTTCTCCCCTATCTGGTTCTGAAAACGTCGGTGAATGAATGGATTGAGTTCCAGGCATAGAGATGTGGCTCCTACTATAATCAACTTATAGGCAAAAGTAAAATCTTCACACATTTTAACTATCTTCCAAAGAGTATGCTGATGGTTGTGCTTAAACACATTGGAACTGCCATGTGAAAGTTGTCTGTGTGGGTAGACGTGAGATTATAGGGAAATCAAGATGGATTTCCTGGATCTTGGTTTTATTAGAGGACTTTCCTCGCAGTTGTGGGTGACTATGGAAATTCCCCTCTTGTTTCTCTGCTTATTTTCTGATGAGATGCTGGCAAAGGACCAAAGATGGGTAACAATATTCCAGGAAGACTATCAACTTCTTCATGATGATCAGAAGGACATTTCTAATCTAGTGAACCACAAATATCACATAGGAATACCTAAAATCTTGTCACACACCCTCTTGCTTAGTTAAATGTCTATATTGGTAGGCTTTCAGATTTATGACAGATTACTGATACATGGTTGTTTCTTGTCAAATAATAAACAGCTCCATATTCCTTTTATTGCTCCTACTTTGCTGATACAGTAGAGTCTCACTTATCCAACATAAACGGGCCGGTGGAACGTTGAATAAGCAAAAATGTTGGGTAATAAGGAGGGGTTAAGGAAAAGCCTATTAAACATCAAATTACATTATGATTTTACAAATTAAGCATCAAAACATCATGTTTTCCAACAAATAAACAGGAAAAAACAGTTTATAAATACACCGTAATGTTATGTAGTAATTACTGTATTTACAAATTTAGCACCAAAACAGAGAAGGGTTCTTTCTTTCTCCCACCCTGGACATTATTCCGGGCGGGAGGCAGACTGTGTTGGATAATACTGAACGTTGGATGAGTGAAGGTTGGATAAGCAAGACTCCACTGTAGTTCCTTCTCTTCCTCTGTTTTTCTTTTCTGGACATAGAAACCCTCCCTCCCCTCCTTTACACTCCCTGACATTCTCAGGGAATTTATCTGTATGTGTTTTATTTTCACTGAAATATTTCAGGCTGTAAGCTCTGTTCTAAGGCCACTGTGGGGGCTTCAGCTGCAGTCCCACGCTCTTTTACAACATGTCATTACGGATCTGCAAACGAGAAGGCCAATTCTCCCTAAGGCAAGTATCAAAACCCTATGTAAGGCCAATCGGACACTAATTCGGAGGACCGTTTTTACCTCTGTTTTAAGCCTGCAAAACTTCTCTGTGCAGTTTAGTAGCTTTGTCTTGATGGGAGCTTATCTTCTGTGCGCAAAATAATTGCTCAACTTGGGCATTTCCTTTCACTTCTCATTGGCTTTCAAGCCTCGCCTCCTGCCTTATATGACATCCCTGTTTCTGTAAACTCAGAAGAAGACTGCTGGCAGCACACATTTTCACACAGCTTCTCCAGTGACCCCTAACATCTGCCTAACCCCATAGCATATACAAACCAGTGACGACTCGGGTGAAAGAGTAGAATGCTATTTTTACTGTGTTTTGAGGAAAACATGTTTGTTATAATACCAGTCCAGACATTTTTCTCCAAGCACTTTCCCCTTCTTCATGTCACAGCTTTCTATTGACAGTCTGTGTGGTCATCTTTATCCCAGTTCATTTTCCTTTCCAAGGAAAAATATTTCATGGTTTGCTCTATTTATTGCTTTTTGGGGGGCTTCTTGGTGTATTAGAATTTGTTTTTTGAACTCTTCTTCCTTTGTCTCCAAAAAGGAAACTGCTGAAAGCATTTCCACCTGGATGTTTAAATTATTTAAGTTGCAGGAACCAGACCTTTTCCCTCTTGAGTACTTGTGGGTTTTAAAGGTTAAAATTGCTTCATCATGCCAAAATAAAAGTATGCATACATTATTTATACCTTAGGGAGGAAAATGCAGACCTTTTTCCCAGTGATCTTCTCAGAGCTGGTTGGCTACTTATATTATCAGAAAATTGTCTGAGTTAGTTTGTCTATCTTTTTCAATAAAATAATATTGTGTGCTTGATCCTCCCTGTTTGGCTGGATGACCAGCCAAAGCTGAAGATTTCCACAAACGGTCCTTTATTTAAACAAAAGGAAATGAAATGGTATAGTGGGATTTGGAAGTACTTATATTTCATAAGAGGTATTTGGGTTTCTCTCTCTCTCTCTCTCCAAGAAACAGGTAACATACCGTAGCAACTGTTCCCGATGCCATAGCAAAGGTTGTGTCAGCACTTTCATTATGATCTCTGTTTATAAGGAATTTATAGCTTTGCTGTAAAAATACAGAAGGAGCAATTTTTTTAAACCTACTTTCAGCTGACATTTTTTATTAACCCTGGTTCAGGGAATCATACTCTTACTCTCACTGAATTGTACCTTTCCCTGCAGCTAGCTGGTTGGGCAGTGATAGTAAATTTTACATGAGTTATTCATAAACATCTCAATATTGGGGCTTGTTTTTTTTAAAAAAAATTAAAAATCTTGTTTACAAAAAACAAGGCATTGCTTAGGTGTTGTTTTATCAAACTGGCAATATGGCTTCTTTTCAAAAGCATACGATTTTACTCTGAGAATTGTGACTACAACAAGCAAAAAATCGCCACCACAGTGCTGTGCCTCTGGATAAATAATAAAGAATTGTGTGGCACATTTAGGACTAACAGATTTATGTTAGTGCGAGCTTTTGTGGATTACAATCTGTTTCATAATGGATGCACTATTCATTGGATAGTGGGTTACAACCCATTATTCTCAATAAATCATCTAAATCACAAACTGGATGAGACCTGTTGTATGCCATTCAACTGTATGCACACCTGTTACAGTAGGTATACCTCCATACATATGGTTGACTGCTATTAATTGATGTGAAAGGATTGAGGGAAATTATATGTAAAGTTATTATAGGGCAGTGGTTCTCAACCTGTGAGCCTCAGGTGTTTTGGCCTACAACCCCCAGAAATCCCAGCCAGTTTAGGATTTCTTGGAGTTGAAGGCGAAACATCTGGCGTCTCACAGGTTGAGAACCACTCTTCTAGTTAAACATCTACCATTGTGCTTCTTGGCAATTAGGGTGAGTGAACAGAGTCACAATAGTGTGGTGGTTTGAGTGATGGTCCAAAATGCTGGAAACTAGGGTTGAAAACCCCACAGGGCCATTGAATGATTCTGGGCAAGTGACACACGTTCAGCATAAAAAAATCCTGTTATAGGTTTGCCTTAGGGCTGCTAAGGCTGGATCTACATTGCCCTATAATCCAGTTTCAGAATATGAATTGACTGCATTAATATGGATTATAGGGCAGTGTAGACTGAAATAACCCAGTTCAATACAGTTAATCCACATCCTAAAACTGGATTATAGGGCAGTGTAGATGCAGCCCAAATTGGAAATGTCTTCAAGGGACACAACAACATTAGACATTTGGCAGATGTTGATGTTGAACCCAGTGCTTCTGCTGAAGACCAAATATGGAATAAGTGCAATTACGACTAGAATGGCTCCTGGACTATGATTTTGGTTTGTGTGGTTTTAATAAATGGTTTTAATGTTTAGATGTTTTTAACTTTAGGGTTTTAATGCATATGTTTATTTTTTTGTATATCTGTTTATGCAATACGAGCCGTTGGGGGGGGGGGGGCGACAGACAAATGCGAAATAAATAAATAAATAAATAAATATTGAATTGTTGCCTGTTTGCAAGCCACTCTCAGTCCCTTTCAGGGTGAGAAAGGCGGGGTATAAATATAGTAAATAAATGAATAAATAAATAAATACAGACCATGCATTGTAGATGTCCACCTCATGGAAGCCCCAAAGCTGGATACCAGCCGAGTCTCAAGAAATATCTCCCTATCAAATGTGTACTCACTGGCAAATACATATTTGCTACCATGTAATGAGTGTAAGTATCCTGTTTCGATAAGAATGAATGCAAATAGAATACATTTAAAGTAAACCAGGTTTTCAAAATATGTTTGGAAGTTGCCACACCACTGTGGGAATAGGTAGGAGGGCTGATCTCAGTTCTAACATAGAATGAATATGAAAAAAGTATAATAATGAAGTTGGATACATTGATTCTCTCAAAGCAATGGTGGGAAATGGTCTCAGTACTGCATCCTATGAAACAGAGGATAAATCAGACATTAGTGTAGGGTAGGGTGACCATATTCCAGCTGCCTGTGTATGCCAAAAACTTGTAAATATATTTGATCACACATGCTCTAACCAGTTACAGAGTGGGTTCAGCAAACAATTTCTCCCCACCTCATTCTCTGGTGATATCACTATCTGTATGAGAAGGTGTAACCAAAACATGGAAAAATTAATCTGGTTAACTGAACTAGCATTGAGCCATGGCACTTAAAGTGATGTCAAAAGATATTAATTTTACAGTGAAGATGCACCCTGTGTTATGACTGGGGTTATAGCGGCAATGAAAGGCCACAAGCCTGAGGATTGTAATATTGGTCAATCTAATTTCTAAGG
Source organism: Anolis apletophallus (assembly GCA_030556195.1). Lineage (NCBI taxonomy): Eukaryota > Metazoa > Chordata > Lepidosauria > Squamata > Anolidae > Anolis > Anolis apletophallus. Next base: position 138,175,431 of record JARBWK010000002.1, on the reverse strand, counting down.
GAGCAATATATTTAAAAGAAAGGATAGACTGGAGGCTTGCAGAGACTTAGGTTCTCAAAGAAGGCATAAAAGAAACAGTTTAGTGTTGCAGCTTGCCAACACTGTCAATTCCCATTGATGGGTCAACTTATATTTTACTGTGTTACAGGTTGAGCATTCCTTATCTGGAATACCAAAATCTGAAATAATCTGAAATCCAGAATTGTTCGTATGAGTTGCTCAGATAGTGACATCTTCCTTTTCTGATGGTTCATTTACAACATTACTTAAAACATTGTGTCTAACATTACCTTTCAGCTGTGTCTATAAGTTGTATCTGAAACATAAAAGAATTTTGTGTTTAGACTTAGGCCCTATCTTCAAGATATCTCATTATGGTCATGTATGCAAAAAAGGTATTCCGTGGTCCCAAGCCTTTGATAGAAGGGATACTCAATCAATGCCAGAAAATACACTTTTTTTGCTCCCTTGGCCAGGTGGCAGGGGAACAGGGCAGACCTTCTAATGAAATACCCTGCATAATCCTAGCCTATGCCCTTAATTTGTCTCTCTTTTAAATCTAAACGTGTGGATAGGCTCCTTTTTTTGTTAGGCTTCAGTTTTGCAGCCTGTTTCTTAATCAACAGGAAAGATTTTGGGAAATAGACATGCTTAAGTATTACTTTGGGGTAGGAATCTCTACAATTCCTTTCAAGGGTTGCTTTACTTCATTCCTTCCTATCTAAATATACTAAAGAAATGCTGCAAAATTAACACCAGCCCCTTGCCATTCTATCACACCTTTAATTTAGGAACTAATTCTGTGTCAATGGGCTTTGCAATCAGCTATATTGCCAAGACAAGCCTCTGATAGTAGATCATTTCTTGTCTAAATTTTTATCATTCCAAAATAGCGCTTTATTAAATTTGCCCACATTCCGGTAATTTTGATTAGGTTTTGTTTATCTTTGGTGTGTATATATGTGTATTAGGCATGGTTTAGAACCCAAAAATAGGAAATCGGAAATCTAATGGGGGGGGGGGGGGGTTGATTAGTAAAAGAAAGACTTACAAAAAAATTTCCAAAAATTTCTAAAATGTAACTTAATTACTAACAAAATTCGTTAGTAGTTCGTATGCCAGCGCATGCGCATTCCAGATGGTTTTGGCCTACAACTCCCAGAAATCCTAACAGCTGGTAAATTGGCTGGGATTTCTGGGAGTTGTAGGCCAAAACTTGAATAAATCACACTGAATTCTAGATGGGACTCTCCAAATAGGAAGGAGGGAGGGAAGGAGGGAGGGAGGGGGGTATTCTATTCTTGGAAGCAGCAAAAAAAGGAGGAGGAGCCCCCCCTCACTCCTCGCTGCCTCTCTCTCACCCCGATCCTGAGGGAGCGAGGGCCCAAGTTTGCCCAGGCTGAGAAGAAAAGGAAGAGGCCTGAGGCTGTGAGGAATGGTGTGAGTTGAAGTACAAAACACCTGGAGGGCTGAAGTTGGCCCGTGCGATGGGGCAAGACAGAACAATGGGGAAGAGAAGGGAGGGGGGAGAAGCATCTGAGAGAGTGCAGAGAGAGAAAGGAGGAGAAGCGTGTGTGTGAAGTTGGCCCCTGCGGTGGGGCAAGACAGAGCAACGGGAAGAGAAGGGGGGGAGAAGCATCTGAGAGAGTGCAGAGAGAGAAAGGAGGAGAAGCGTGTGTGTGTGTGTGTGTGAAGTTGGCCCCTGCGGTGGGGCAAGACAGAGCAACGGGGAAGATAAGGGAGGGGGGAGAAGCATCTGAGAGAGTGCAGAGAGAGAAAGGAGGAGAAGCGTGTGTGTGTGTGTGTGAAGTTGGCCCCTGTGGTGGGGCAAGACAGAGCAACGGGGAAGAGAAGGGGGAGAAGCATCTGAGAGAGTGCAGAGAGAGAAAGGAGGAGAAGCGTGTGTGTGTGTGTGTGTGTGTGAAGTTGGCCCCTGCGGTGGGGCAAGACAGAGCAACGGGGAAGATAAGGGAGGGGGAGAAGCATCTGAGAGAGTGCAGAGAGAGAAAGGAGGAGAAGCGTGTGTGTGTGTGTGTGTGAAGTTGGCCCCTGCGGTGGGGCAAGACAGAGCAACAGGGAAGAGAAGGGAGGGGGGAGAGAAGCATCTGAGAGAGTGCAGAGAGAGAAAGGAGGAGAAGTGTGTGTGTGTGTGTTTGTGAAGTTGGCCCCTGCGGTGGGGCAAGACAGAGCAACGGGGAAGAGAAGGGAGGGGGGAGAAGCATCTGAGAGAGTGCAGAGAGAGAAAGGAGGAGAAGCATGTGTGTGTGTGTGTGAAGTTGGCCCCTGCGGTGGGGCAAGACAGAGCAACGGGGAAGAGAAGGGAGGGGGGAGAAGCGTGGAGGACTACACTTTCCAGAATGCCTAGCAGCAGCGTCACTTCCAGTTCCCCATAGAAATGCGGGAAAAAGAAGATGATGAATGAAGGCGGGAAGGAAATGAGGGGGAGAAGACAGGGAGAAGTGAGTAGTACAATAATTGAGAATTTATTACGATCATAACGCAAATTGTTGGCCTCAAGGACCGTAAAAGAAAGTCTACTTCCTGGTTAGCTGCCGTGATGTGTATAAACTAGAAAGTCCCATTACATACGAATCACTTACGATTTCTTTTAATTTTCATAACTTTTTTCTCATGCCTAATGTGTATGTTTCAGATGAATAACCCTTTTTTCAAAACTGGAGAGAAGCACAAGTGTTGGAAGAACTATAACTAACATTGAGACAGGGAAAAGCCAACACAGGCATTTACTCATCAACAGTTCTATTTTTGTGCTATAAACGTTTTGAAGAGTAACTTGGGTGGACTTTGGTGCACTTAAACCAAAACATTTTTGTTTCTTTAAGCTTATCGTGTTAGAGAAACTGAATGCATCATCAGACAAAAATACTGGGTGAAATAATTTTTGAGTCTGAAACTCAACCCATGAACAACATTCAGGGAGTGACAATGAATGTGATTAGTTCTCGAGACTACACACTAACTTTTTTTCTTTTCTGAAGTCGAAAACAGGAGGATTTTGACTGTTTGGCTGATTCAGACTATGTGTATGATAACTTTTGTTGTGAGAATCAGTTTACTCTTCATAGCCTCTTGATTTACTCTAGATCGGTGGTTCCCAGTCTGTGGACTGTGGACCACCAGTGGTCCCCAAGAATTAAAATATTTTTCACAGCCTCACCATTACTACACCGTTGGAACAAGAGCAACTGGTCTTGTGAAACCCTTTTATAGTGCCGAGGCAACTGGGATGTCGGGAGGGGAGAGGTTGACTACCCACGAAAGGTGTAACAACAAGCCTCCTGACTGCTGCTGCTTCTCCTCCTCCCTCGCACTGAGCAGAGCCATTCCATGTGGCACCTGGAAGTGGGGGCGCCTTGAGGTCTTTCTTTGTTGGCCTGTTCCTGAGGTTATTTGGGGAACTGATTCAGAAAATTGCATTGAATAGACCATATCAACTCTAGATTATTAAATATGGTTTTCTGTAGGCAAGCAGATGCAGAGTACTGGATGGCAGATGTTCTGTATCAAAAACTAGAACTGATGTGGTCTATCCAATGCAGTTTTCTGAATCAGCACCCCAAATAACCAAACCGATAAAGTTGACCAAAAACTGATTTGTGACATTTTGGTACTAACGTTGGGGAGTGGCCCCTGGTTAAATGTGGCGCAGCTGGCTGGGTGTCAGCTGCATAAGATTTCTACTGACCAGAAGGTCATGAGTTTGAGGCCTGCCCAGGTCAGGGTGAGTTCTCAACCAATTTGTGTAGCTCGTTGTTGACCTTTGCAACCCGAAAGACAGTTACATCTGTCAAGTAGGAAATTTAGGTACCACTTTGTGGGGAGGCTAATTTAACTGATTTCTGGAATGTTAAATTGCCTCTAAGTCTGTCTATATATGTTGTGTGTCAGCGGCATTGAATGTTTGCCTATATATGTGCATTGTGATCCGCCCCGAGTCCCCTGCGGGGTGAGAAAGGCGGAATATAAATGACATAAATAAATAAATAAATAAATAAATAAATATAGTGGTCACTGATCAAGTGGTCCCTGGTTTAAAAAAAAGTTGGGCACCACTGCTTTAGATATATGATGCATGTTTTCTTATACAGTAGAGTCTTGCTTATCTAACATAAACGGGCCGGCAGAACGTTGGATAAGTGAAAATGTTGGATAATAAGGAGAGATTAAGGAAAAGCCTATTAAATATCAAATTATGTTATGATTTTACAAATTAAGCACCAAAACATGTTTTACAACGAATGGACAGAAAAACAGTTCAGTAAGCAGTAACAATATGTAGTAATTACTATATTTATGAATTTACACCAAAACAGATAAGGATGCTTTCTTCCACCCTGGACATTATTCCAGGTCGGAGGCAAACTACATTGGATAATACAGAATGTTGGATGATTGAAGGTTGGATAAGCAAGACTCTACTGTACATTGCAACATAGGAAGAGGATGTGAATGTCTGTATCATGCTGGTTTTTCTTTGTTAAGACATATATTTGTGCAGATTAAAAAAAATCTTATTTTGGGGTGTTGTGAATGGTTCCTGAAAGGACCCGAGATGAAATAAAGCACAACGCTGGCAGCCAGTTTTCTTTAATGGGGAATCTAATTTCTTTGCTTAGCCTGCCTTGCCAGATGAAAACTACCATTTTGCATTATTAGAAAGAAATGTACTGCATGTAACTGTAATATAAAGAGACCAAGCTGCATGAAGCTGTTTCCTGAAATATTGTTTTGAAAATACACCGAGTCATTTCACACTTTAACTTACACCTTTTCATTACCTGCTAATAAAACTAGAATGAATAGATTTGCCTAAACTTGTTTTGCTAATAGTGTTAGCCTCCTGGGTTAAGGCAAACCTCCCGAGATGCACACACTAAATTATAATAAGCATGGTTCCCTGCCTACTTTTTAAAGAGAAGCTTGCCTAATGATAAGAAACTGAGCTTCCTCACCCAGCCACCAAAACCAATGCTCGCTCATGTACTGCCCCTTCTTTTTCTTCTTTTTCCTCCCTTCCCCCAACAATGCTATAAGCATCCTTGTACCATAGATAACAGAGTTAAGTATAGAAAATGCAATGTGGCTCAGCTCTCGGTCTCTCTCTACTGCCATGTGAATTATAAATCTCACAAACAGGGGCGATACATCATTTTTTATTAAACTTATAACATGACTGCTGCACAAATAGTGTTTATATAGAAGGATATATGTTTAATTTACTCCCAGAGAATAGTGCAAAAGCATATAAATTGCGTTTTGAAAGCTTCACCATATAAAAGTTCATCAAATATCTATATGGCATTTTAATTGCGATTCCCAAACTGCACGTCCTTCCTCAAAGTATCGAAAGAGCGAATATCTGCGGTGCAGTTGTAAAATCAGCTCTAATTTTCTGACTGGCGAAGTTGCAGATAATCAGCCTGTAAATTTTGCTCACATTACTCTCTGTGTACATGGAGCCATAAATTCAAAACCGTATGCAGGTTGGTGAAAATTGAGGTCTAGGCAGCAAAGCATGTCCATAAACTTTTCTCAGGTTATTGGAATAGAACAAATCAAAAGCTGTTCCTGGTTGTATGATATTCTCTTTTGATAGACCGGGCTGCTTGTTGTTAGCAATCCAAGTGCAGAGGTTAGTCAGAGCAGAATGTAATTTCTAGCAATCTGACAGACCTGAGGATTGAAGCGGCAGGTTTTCCCTTCCGATTTCAGGGAATTGCTTCTTACTGTGACAAATGATTAGCTGTTATCTCTGACTGAATTTGATTTCTACAAGCAGCTGAGTCAGGTAACTTTGCAGCATTTTGAGGGCTTCTTCTTCTTTCTTTTTTTTTTTTTACAGTAAATGAAATCGGGTCTCACACATCCCCCCCCCCCCCCTTCCCCAGTTACATGTCGCCCAAATACAATCTTTCCTTTTGGGAACAGTGGCGAACAACCTTCTACTATTTCTGCCTCTCTCCCCTCTGTGTCTAACCAGAGGAGGATTTGCTAGTTTATCTCAACTTGTGGCTGATTGGGCGGATTTAGGGAGGCAGGGGCAAAGGGACTTGATGGAGATGTTAACATCTGCATTCAGCTGGATCACGGGGGACTTCCTTTAGCGTGGAACTGTGGAGAAAAGTCAGAACTTTCAAAGCCACAGGCCAGCTATAAATAAAACTACCCAGGGTGAAGTGGCATAAACTGGGGTTACTAAATTTCATTTTGCATTGTTTCCGCAGAAGGGGATTGGATTGTAATGTTAATCTGATTAGGCTCATTAAGAATGCAGCTCACCCTTGTGCGGAGAGGTCCATCGGGAGGTTTTCTGCATCAGTTAACCTCACGTTGAGGATTTAAGTATAGCTTGACACTTTTAGTGTGATGGTGGTGGGAATTATGGTTATTTCAATGCTGAGGCTGAGGTCCCCAGCCAAACTTTAGTAACACACTGCGCTTGGGTTGCTTGGCTCTTTCGGAGCAGGATAGTGGAGGAGGAACCATAGACATGTTGAACACTTTGTAAGGAAAAGTGTCCTAACATTACAGCCATCTAGTTCTTCCCCATATTATTTAAAATCTCAAATAATTTAGAATTCATATAAGAACATGTTGTCGAAGGCTTTCATTGCTGGAATCACTGGGTTTCTGTGAGTTTCTCAGGCTGTATGGCCATGTTTCAGAAGCATTCTCTCCTGATGTTTTGCCTGCACTGATGGCAGGCATCCTCAGAGGTTGTGAGGTTTGTTGGAAACTAGGCAAGTGAGGCTTATATATCTGTGGAATGTCCATTATATGCTAATCAAGGTGGCCAATTGCAACATTCACACTTGCCTCAAGCAGACAAGAGTTCTTTCTCCCACCATGGACATCCCACAGATAGATAGATAGATGATAGATATAAACTTCACTTGCCTAGTTTCCAAAAGACCTCACAACTCTGAGGATACCTGACGTAGATGTGGGTGAAATGTCAGGAGAGAATGCTTCTGGAACATGGCCATACAGCCCGGAAAACTCACAGCAACCCTGATAAAAATGATTTAGATAAGCAAATTCTTATGGAATTTATGTGTGTGCCTGCATGGCAAGGGGTTGGACTAGATCGCCCCCATGGTTTCTTCCAACTCTATTATATTGATTATACAATTCTCAGTTTTGTGTTTTATGCGTCCAACTCATATTCTTAGAGCAGGTGAAGTTATGCCTTAGCTGGTGTTAGGAGTCTGCTAGATTACAAATTAGTATGAGATGGGTAACAATAGTCGCATTACCAGACTGCAAATCTATAATAATTAAAAATGAAGTAAAAGGTGGGTTAACAAAGGTGTCTTCAGAGAAATGGTGAGTCTGGGATCTAAAAAGACTAAATCCCAAATTGAACTGCATTTTTCAATAAAAGGATACATACGGAGTGGGTAATACAAACAACTGAAGTTGTGAAATGACACAAATCTCCAGTTTGGAAAGTACTTGTGTGCAGCTGTTAACATGAAACCCTCCTGTAGTGGTGGCATATATGATTTGTGAAAGTGTGCATTTTGCTGTATTCAAATACATAGAAACCATGGCCCGCACAAGCTTTCTAAGCCATCCACAGGTAGTCAAACACATCTATGTGCAATTATATCACATCTTAGCAGAAGTGTACACTATATACCTATTACACTGGGTGTTCTTTTTCTATTTAGGAATTATGTAGTGAATACACCACTTCCAGTTCAGCTTTGACAAAGCCTAGCTGTCTTACTGTTTGCTAACGTGGTTACATGTCTCATTTTTGAGCTGCTGTACTGGCCTTGGTAGAAGAAATGTAGTATCCTCGTACACAAAAGCCATAATAGAAGAATGTCCCTTGATCTAGTTGAATTCCTATTCATCGAGCATTTCATGCAACAAGGAAGATATTAATAAATGAATTCTATGAGAATTCTTTTCCTGTTTGACTTTCAGCACAGTAGTCCTTGGTGTCTTGTTTGAGCCTGGGGCTTATTTTCAATCAGACTTTTGTTTGCATAAGTACCAGTGTTGCCGTCATCATCATGGCTGATCATTCTTTTTATTGTATTTATGAATGTAAAGAATGGTCCTTCTTCCTCTCCTCTCCCACTCCTCCAGTATTTTTGGTTATATGCCCTTAAAATCGTAGCCTGCTCCGGCTAGGGTTGAAATCTTATCCCCCCCCCCCCCCACTGCTCTTGCCATTTATTGAGCAATGTAAAATGAGAATGTGTCTTCAGTTAGCGGCAGCTGTAAAATAGAAGGGCATCCCTTGTGCTCACCTCTGGTTAGTGTGAAACACATCTCAGCTGAGTAATCACCTAAGTGCACCCAGAAAGATATAATAGAGTGGCTCCTAGGCAATTTGGGCACAAGTCGAGTGGCAAATTGTCCTAAGCAAACTGTATTGAAATAAAAATACTACTGCTACATTGCATAACTCTCATTCCCTTCAACAAGTCACATACAGCAGAAAATCCTGATGGATTTGATCCTGTTGGGCATTTTTGCGGTCTCTTTTCAGCCTCACATTAAGCATCCCAGAAATGGCCTTTTACACATTATTCTAAAACACAATGTCACAGGGTTGTAGCATTGTCTAAAACACAATGTCACAGGGTTGTAGCATGTAAACCCTTGAGAAATTAGAGTGAAGCAAAGCACTGAAATAGAAGGTAGGGTAAGGAGGGTAGGAAACCTGATATGATCTGTTTGACCTGACTCAGGGTCTAACACTGGCCTAGTTCAATCCAGGGCTTGGCCAAATTGGAAAGAGTCCCTATATATGTGCGCTTAATCACTCGCTCAGATTGCCACAGCTAGTTCCCAAGGAGTACACTGAGCAGCACATCACAGCCCCCCAGCCAGGATACAGGTAAGACTGATGTGGTGCCATTAAAACTTCTTAGTTTGGGTGATTAATTTTGTTTTGCTTTGCAAAACTTTTGAGTTCCTTCGGAAAGGCAATGGAATAAGTATGCCAGATGTTAACGGGAAGGATGTGAATTAGTTTAAATCTATAACATACAAAGTAAATAAAGTGATAGGCTCACAAAGCTGTACATTTCCTGTTTTTTTCCTCCCCCAAATTCCCTTATCAGGGTGGACTTGAAAGGACTATGTCCTACGACAGGAGGAAAATGCCTTGAGGAATGCAGAAAATATTAAAAGGCTTTTGTCAAGCCTTGAGGTTCGGACCAAGTTTCCTGTGTAGTCAGCCCTCCTGTCCCCACGTAAATGTTTGGCTTTTCCACTTTGTCGTTGGTGTGCTCCTCCTCTCGCTCTCTTTCTCTTGAAGGGGAAGAGTAAACTCTCCTGGCTGCCTGGCCGTGTCAGATTAAATACCGAGATGGCGACAGGAAAAAGGCTGGGAGGAAAAACAAAAGACAGGGGGGCCAGAGTTATCAGGTTGGAGACGGAATTGCAGGCTTGTCGGACTCCAATTTAGAGAAATCCAAACAGATTTTAGTTGACACGATCTACAATCATTACTGTCGGAGCAGAGCTAATTAAGAAATTAGCTTTCCTGATTGCCTGTTCTCACAGTGATGAGTAGTTGAATAATGTTGTAAGGCTGCAATGTTCTAATAACCAAAGCGTTTGTCGTGTATTTGGGCTTTTGTAGTATGAGGCCATGATTACTCGCTCAACTCACCACTGTTATTGTGTTGTTTTGGACTGCTCTAACTCCTGCTTTACCTCTTTAGTTACTTTCTCCATACTCCAACACGTGCTTAGTTCAAGAGCTTCACTTTCTCTTAGGAGCACGTTGATAGACTTATTGTAGTAGAAAATATTTCCATAGGCCTTAACAAAATTTTCAGGGATGCAATGGGTTAGTTTATCATCATGATTCTAAATTTTGGCCCTTAGGTATTTTGCTAATAGTAGCCCTTATGGCAGTGGTTCTCAACCTGTGAGTCCCCAGATGTTTTGGCCTTCAACTCCCAGAAATCCTAACAGTCGGTAAGCAAGCTGGGATTTCTGGGAGTTTTAGGCCAAAATACCTGGGGACCCACAGGTTGAGAAGCACTGCTTTATGTCATTACAGTGGCACAGAAACAAGGGAGTCCTATCTGAAATGTTTCTCTGCTATTGCTGAAATCTTAGGGGCACTTTGTTAATGTCATGGAAGGACTTCTGCAAGTTCAAATCCCAGTCCAAAACAAGCTGCCACACATGTAATGAACAACATAGCCTGAATCAATTTGATTTGAGGACAAAACTCCATTTAAATCAGAATTGCAAAAAGGTCAAATCACAGCCAATCTTTGTAATGAAATACCAAGATTTGCGACATAAAGCAAGGTAAAAAAAACAACAACACAGAGAATGAATATATAAATTGATCTTCAATGGTTATGCTTTAAAAAATGCAAACCTGCTAAGTTTCGTAAATCCCTGTTTCAGACTTATGTGCATGAAATAACTTTTGGCAAAGTGCAGAAATATGGAAGCAAACTGCCAGAACATTTGTGATCCTAAAGTAGTGCTTGGTATAAATACATGACAAAGTTCTGCTGTTGTTCTTCATGCAAATTAACTGTTTAAACTAGATGAAGACAAATCCTAATATCATATCAGGACTAACTCTTCTCGTGGTGTTACTTCAGAGATTCCCTGTTATTTATTTATTTTTTTCAGGTTTTTATATCCTGTCCTATTTCAACCTCCGCAGAGGGACTCAGGACAGCTAACAAAACAACACACTATGGTGCCCATACCAGAAACATAAAAATACAAAAAATATTGGTGCAATGGTCCAATCCGTAAGAGCAACTCACCTGCCTCACATCACAGCTGTTGCTGTTTGGACTTATGCTGTACCTTTAGAAACCATAATTTCCAAAGATGTGCAATTATTTATTTAAAATGAAAAGGATATTGCTGGTGACTCGCAGACTGGCACTGGGTCTGAGTAGTACTATTCTAGACCACCATCTGTGCCAGGCAATTGTAATCTGGAATCAAGGAGTTTCCAGGAACAAAATCATTTTCAAAGGGATGTATGAAGAATATAAGCATTTGAAATCAGAGTAGAACAGTGGTTCCCAATCTTTTTTTGACAAGGGACCACTTGACCAGGGACCACTTTGACCAGGGACCACTTTGACCAGGGACCACTTTGACCAGGGACCACTTTGACCAGAGACCACTCTCCAACATTAGTACCAAAAGGGTTACAAATCAGATTTTGGTCAACTTTAGATTTGGTTTGCAGTGCTGATTCAGAAAATTGCATTGGATAGACCATATCAGCTCTAGTTTCTGATACAGAGCATAAGCCATGGTCAGGGACAGGGAAGGAGTGGCAGGCAGCATGAAAAGAGTGAAAATAAAATAAATAAAAAGGCAGGAGCCTCGCGGACCAGATTTTTTATTCTCGCGGCCCACTGGTAGTCTGTGGCCCATAGGTTAAGAACCACTGGATTAGAGGCTGAATGTGTTTGGTATGCTTACTGAAGAGAGAAAAAAGAAAGCATTCCTGATATATAAATGCCCAGATGATCAAAATGCTCAACATTAAAAGTGCCAAAAGATCCATAGCTTCCCTCCTAAAGGTGTTTCTTTAGATAGCTCAAACCAAGTGCAACAACAGCAACAACAATTCAGCACCCCAACATGGTAATCCATCAATCTGACCATGTAGGGCAGGGCCTCTTCTGAGCTCTTTTCTGACATCCGCTCTTAAAGTTGAAGTGAAACCCATTTACTAGGCATCCCAATATAAGTAATTGGTATTGGTTTTAAAAGAGTCCAACTTTTTATAAACATAAGTGCATTATTTCCTTATGTAAATTATCTGTTGGGGATATGGTCTGAATGATATGATCTAAACCTAATGTTCTATTCATTTCTTGTTTCTGGATGATCCTACACACTCGTTTTGTTTTGGCAAGTGGCGGCACAAGCCTAGGAGACCTCTGACACTACCAATATGAATACTCCATAATTCATCTAAAATCAGTTAGGGAGCAATTTAGGGAGGGAAAAATGTTTCTTGAAAGTAACTGGAACAATATGCTTTTGATACATCAAAGGACAATGAAGAGTTCAATTTATGACTTTGAGGAGGCTTTTAGTATGAAATCAAAGAGCAGCAATGCTGGCAGCAAGCTGGGAAGCAGTCTAGAGGGATGCATGGATTCCTATAGGACGTTATAGTCAGAGGCAGTATAACTGAAGCCCATCCACATATTTTTATGCACAGGCAGATATTTACACATCTATTCTGTTACACCTGAGTAGAAAACATGTGATTTGATAAAGTACAAAAAGTTCACCCATGTTTATTTTGTACTTTAATAGTCCAAAAGTATGACCTGAAAATGTCTGTGTAGTAGAGTGTGGAAGGGAGGTGGTTCAACAATAAGTGTACATAGCACAAGGCCCCGTCGACACTGTCATATAAAATCCAGATGATCTGATTTGATCATCTAGATCAGGGCTGTCCAACAGGCGGCCCTGGGGCCGTACACGGCCCCCGAGCCCCTTCCCTCCGGCCCCCTAACTTGTTTTAAAAAAATACAAATTAAAAAAACACCTACTTCCGTGTTTAGGCAAGCATCGCGAGACTACGCCAGCCACAGACAGGATTTTGAGGGAGGTCGAAATCCCGTCTGTGGCTGCGTAGTCTCACGATATCTGCCGAAATCTCGGGTCCCGTGGGATTTGCGGCCGGCCTGGGCGCGCGCCTCCTCCTCCCTTGCGGCTGCTTCCAGGCCAGCCCCCATTCCCTCAGAGAGAGGGAGGAGGAGAGTGAGGCAGGGAAAGCCCCTCTTGGCTCCGTCTTCTTCCTGTGGAGGGCCCTCGCTTCCCGCCCCACGGATGGGAGAGCCGCCGCGCCCGGCCTGACCTTGGCCTCGGCTCCAGCGGGGCTCTTCGGGGACGGCGGCGGCGTTGCCGCTTCGGCCCTGTGGCGGGGCTCCCGCAGTATGGGTAAGGAAGGGCCTGGCTTGAATCAATCAATCTAAAAACAGTGGGACGTTGGGTGTGTGGGGGGAGGAGTCCCTCAGCGGTGGTTTCCTTGGCGACGCTTTCTTCCCCTCCTCCGCACCCCTCCCCCTTGTTGTGCTGCCTTCCTTCACGTGCAGGGCACAACGTGGCTTCCTTTGCACCTGCCCCCGCGGCTTGTTTTCCCTTCAGGGAGGGAGGGAGCTCTTTGGGCCTCCTCCACCTGCTTCTGGGAAAGGAGGACCCATCAAGCCCTGCGACGGCATTGAGGTGTTTGGTTTTTTTTTGGTGTGTCCCAATTTGAGTGTGGACTCAAATAACTCAAAGGTATTAGGAAGCATTCCCCCAAATCCACCAGTGTTCCCATTTGGGTACATTGAGTATTCATGCCAAGTTTGGTCCAGATCCATCATTATTTGAGTCCACAGTGCTCTCTGGATGGAGGTGAAGTACAACTCCACAACTCAAGGTCAATTGTAAGTAAATTGGAGCTGGGGAGGGGGCGGAGGCGGAGGAGGGGTGGGGGCAGAGCCGGGGGAGGGGAGGGGGTGGAGCCGGGGGCAGAGGCAGACCCTTCGGCCCCCCAGGTGATCAGTGACTGGAATTCCGGCCCTTGGGCCCGTAGAAGTTGGATAGCCCTGATCTAGATTATATGGCAGTGTAAAAGGGGCCTTACTGGGTGGTTGGGGAGTAATATGCCACTCTATACTCCTTAAAGGTGACTCAGGATTGAAGTACAAAATAGGAATAAAAATCCAGTTACTATGTGAGAGAAGAGAGGAGGAGATACTATTTATTAACAGGCTGTTTCATGGTGTTCATTACCTTGCCACAAAAGTTGAGTGTTTCAGATTTATTGACAGTGTCCACAGAACAATAGGGCAATTATGCAAGTGTTGTCATAAGACTACATAGTTAGTATCCTAATAGACTGGTAAATTCTCCTTTAAATGCCATATTTTAAGAAAGGCAAGCACATTTCCACCTTCATGTTCAGGACTCTTTCTGTGTGGGTCTGTTGTCTACAGCCTCAGCATGTTCATTTCTCCATGTTGCACCATATTCTATCCCTGTAAAAACGATTTTGGGTAAGCTTTGCTTTGCAGATCCCAAGGCCAGTGTTAATATTGGGATGAGGGAAAGTTGCACAGCACATATTTAGAGGACTTACCAAGGGTCATGTTCTTTGGTTTCAGAGTGGCTCAAATGTTGATTGTACCAAACTGGAAGGCTTATATGAAGCCCAATATAGAAGTTGGGATCTACTGGAGCTTGCAGCTAAAGAAGGGAGTGGCATGCAACAGAATGGAATGCTTGGGAGTTTCTCAGTTTTCAAAGACACAGATTCCCAGTCTCAAATGATGTGTTGGCATCACAGTCATTCTGCATCGACTGTTACCAATTGTCTTTCACCCATGTGTTGGAACACATACATGCAGAAGTGTGTTGTACATATGGTATACCATGCTACATGGAGAGTGAATTCCCTGACAATGATTAATAAGAGCTTTATTGTTGCATGAATTTTACAGAGGGTGAAATGTCTGATTAGAATGCCATTATGGCATAATAGTTGGTGTGTTGAACTAGAACTCTGGAAAACCAATTTTTTTCTGAGCCATCAAAGTTCACTGAATGACCTTAGCCAAGCCATACCCTCTCAGCCTCAGAGGAAGGCAGGCCCACATCTGAGGCACCATCTATACTGCTATAAAATGCAGTTTCAGAATGCAGTTTCAACTGTGTTAAACTGCATTCTGAAACTGCATTCTAAGGCAGTGTAGATGAGGTTTGCGTTAATCATGCCAAAAAAAAGCCCATGACACAGTTCCTGTAAATAGGAAGCAACGTGACAACAAAAACAACCTGCTAGCACTGAGATAGCCAACTATTTCGTGTAAGCACAACAGTACCAGAAAAGATAGAGGCAGGGAATTATAGTTTGCCAGCAAAGGCTGTGTCTATACTGTAGAATTAATGTATTTTGACTTTGCTTTAACAGCCAAGGCTCAATGCTATAAAATCATGAAAGTTGTACTGCTGCCCACCCGAATGATGCCTTTTGTTCTATTATATATTTTTATTTTATTTACATCCAAGGATGGTTGGTTATAGAGGATATTAGGGAGACCACCTGCTGGCTAGTTTGTCATTAGAGACTGCAGAGCTTCTCATGGTAGCTTAACCAGGCTGGTGACCTAGTAGGAAAGCATTTGCGTTTATCCAGCATTCCCAGGCTGTGCCGCTTAATTAAATTAACGTGAAGTATGCACAGTCATAAATGTCAGCTACCACTAAGGCAAATACCTGGTATGCTAACATCAGGTCCCTTGTACTCATTTGTACAAGGCTCCTGTTCGTGAAGCATTTTAACAGAGCAGAAAGGAGCACATTAGACATGTTAGACAATGTGCTAAGGGAATGTCATTACAAATACAAAACCAAAGGATATGTGTACAAGGTTTAATGGCTGAACATCTCAGTAACAAGACTTGTAATAATGAAGTGTAATATGATTCCTCCCACCCCACTGTGCTTTCTTTCTTTCCTTCTCCATTTCCCCTATCTTCCAGGTTTCACAAAATACATAGCAGAAATACAGCATTTTATTTTTTGCACTTATGAGCAGAATACGAGGAGAGAGAAACACCTGTTAAGAAAATAAAAATAAATACTTAGGTCAGATGTACCTTTTTCCAAATAGCCAACGGGGCAGGGACTATGTAACTTATATGTTATTTATTTATTTATTTTATTTATTTCCAACATTTCTACCTCGCTCTTCTCAACCCCCGAGGGGGGACTCAGAGCGGCCTAACAAAAGGCAACAATTTGATGCCAAACACAGTATAAATACAATATAAAACCAAAAACATTCAGCATTAAAATACATTAAAATGCAATTAATATTAACACATCATACACATTCACTTAAGTTATAAACAGTGTTCCATCCATAACAGAAGAATTGAGCCATATCCATCAACTTGCCAATACAAATCCATTCCAAAGTGCTGCATTGTGCTAATGTGCAAACGTCTGCTCCCACAGCCAAGATTTCACTTTTTTTCTGAATGCCAGGAGGGATGGGGTTGATCGTATGTTGCTTGGAAGCACGTTTCACAGACGAGGAGCCACCACCGAGAAGGCCCTATCTCTTGTCCCCACCAACCGCGTTTGTTCTAGAATATATTGCACTTCTAGATCTTAAGAAATGAGATGTAGAATATATTGCAATGAAACAAGTAGATTTAGGATTGTAGCCTCAAATTATCATTTGAATTTTCAATGATAGAGGAATTTACGTTCAGCAATATCTGCTTGCTAATCCTACCCCTGTAATGCCAACATCACACATAAAATGTACTAGTCTTCTCCAATTTGATGTCCTCCAGATATCTTACACTGAAACTCCCACGCAACCATGGAAATGCACATTTTTCTGCTTTTGAACAATATATGAACAAGAAAGGAAGATAAATACAGGCAATCATCACTGCAACAAAAATTGCGCTGCTTCAAACCACGCTGAGTGTTGAACACCCAGTTGTTAGGAACTAAAAAGAGCGCTGTAGGGACATTCCCTTATTCTGCCTTCTCCTTTCATACACCTACTTTCACCTGTTTCCATCCTGCTCTAAGTATTGTATGCCCTGTTTCTGTGATAGGCAAACTATGGTTCCAGCTTTCCTCAAAATCAATGGTTCCCAACCTTTTTTTGACCAGGGACCACTTAACCAGGGACCACTCTCCAACATTAGTACCAAAAAGGTTACAAATTGGTTTTTGGTCAACTTTAGATTCTGTTAGCTTATTGAGGTGCTGATTCAGAAAATTGCATTGGATAGACCACATCAGCTCTAGTTTATGATAGAGAGCATATGCCATCTAGTAGTCACCGTCTGCTTGCCCACAGAAAACCATATGTAATAATGTAAAGCTGATGTGGTAGTAATAATCTTTCATGGGTAGTCAACCTCTCCCCTCCCAACATCCCTGTTGCCTCAGCACTATAAGAGGGACTCATAAGACCAGTTGCTCTCGTTGCTGTGTGGTTTTGAGACAACGATATAGTAATGGTGAGGCCACAGACCATATTTTCATTATTGGGGACCACTGATAGTCCACAGACCACAGGTTGGGAACCACTGTTCCAAACCATGATATTGAGAAGCAGAAATACATGCCATGATCTGGAGGTAAACAAAAAGTATGGTTATCAAGTTTGAATATTACGGCCAACTGTGGTTCATGTAATTTGGAAATGAACACGGGAGCTAGCAAGAGAGGAAGAACTAATGTGAACTCCGTGGTATGTTCCTTAGGTTTGAAGGATCACCTGAATTCATTCACTTCAATGAAATGGGCAAAATCACAGCAGTATAACATAAATTAGCTGAAGGGAAAATGGCAAACATTTCTATGTAGACAGATTTTAGCTCACAGTATTTGTTATAAAGGTTTTAGTGTGTGTCAACACAGTGCCAAAATGTAATAATTAACCTGTGATAAAGTACACCTAAATAACATGGTTATGCATTTGTTGAAAATACTCTTTTCATGGTACGCTGCGGTATTGTCCAACAGTGGCACTTATTCCATAAACACATTAATTTATATTGTTTCATAATGCATTTGAAATAATAGTCTTTGAGATTACTAAAATGTATTTATAGTATTATTTGTGCTCTAACTAAGCTAGACACTTCCCAAAGCAAGCATAGTGATCTGAAAAGTATAGGTTCAAGTGTGCATGTAATTTTTCTACTGGACTTCCTTTTGCCAATTTTACCTTATATAAATGGTTATGCCTGTGGGAAGCTTGTGTGGAATGCAGATTGATTATTACTTCCTGAACAGATTTAAATTTAACACCAATTTAGTCACTGTGGAAGTATTGGAAGTAACAGCTTCCATAGGGTTTCTACAAAGTGCCAGAAATATGATCTCATATGTGGAAACAAAATTAAATGTGTTTGCTTTTACATGTGTTTTAGTTTCATATAGTTTTCCCAACTATATTTTTCTTATATCCCAAAGTCATGCTAAGTGCCAGATCACTGAGAACTTTATAATTTTTAAAAAAATCTTGGGTAAGGTAAGTTTTAATAAAAATTGCCGAAAATGTTGATTTTTTAATTATTATTTTAGTAGCAAGATATTATTTGAAGTGGTTGAGCACAAGACCAGAAATCCATAAAATACGCTTCCAAAACATAAATCCAGAAATGATAGCTAGAAGTGTTAACCTTAGAAACATGTGTATTTTTTAAAATAAAATGTATTTAAGAATTAAAAGGTAAACAATGCACATAATAATATAGTAACAATGGGAAGAATTACTTCCAAGACCTATAGTCACACATTCACACATATGTACGAACATACATACATACATGCATATCACCACTACTACTAATATTAACAATATATTCATAATATTCCTTTCTGCTACTTTCCAGATACAGGCACTCCCTGAGTTACAAACATTCAACTTATTTAAGGACAGGAAGTGAGAGAAATCTGCCCCTTGGAACAGTTATCATGGGGAAAAGGTGTCTCCACTGAAGCTTTATCACCAGTCCTTGTTTCTACAACAAGCCACATTTTTCAAAATCAAATTATTACAGAGACAGAAAGTGAAGTGAAATCTTCTGAACTGGGGCACAGACAGCAATAGGAGTGCTAACCCTTCTCTGTGCTGTTCAAAGATATATATTTTATTTTATTTATTTATTTATTATTTCAATTTCTATACCACTCCTCCCCGCAGGCTCGGGGCGGTTTACATAATATAAAACAACATAAACAGTAAACAGATATATATATATATATATATATATATATATAGAGAGAGAGAGAGAGAGAGAGAGAGAGAGAGAGAGAGAGAGAGAGAGAGATTTAACTTAAGAAGAAACCTACAGTACCTATCTTGTTCATAATGTGGGGACTGCCTGTATTTACAATGTCAAGTAAGTGTCAACTCAATAAATGACCCCAAATGTCCTGGACAACCAAGGATATTCTTGTGTGTAGGCAAACTTGTATGCCTGCTAAGACTCATGTGTAACTAATGCAGATGCCTTACTGGATGTTTATTCAGATCCAATTTATAGTGATTGCCTGAAACGCAGTGAGGTGGTCGGATATGTCTTTTGACATTGCTGGGTCCACTAATTCCCATCCAGGTCTTTTTAAAAACATGTCAACAACAACATATGATAAATGTTCCATGAGTTTCATTAAGAATGTCACATAGACTTAATATAAGCTTTAAGAACTGAATCCAAATTGGCTAAAACCAGGTTTGGGTTTTTTTTTTGTATTTATGACCTTACATGGGAATTGATTTGTATACAGAAGTGCTCTTCTGGATACAAATAGCCCTCAGAAATTCTCCTCCTTAACAATCATCATGCTTTTTTGCTGGACTGGAATTAGACTGTTTTCTTTCTGAGTTGTGCATTCTTTGCTTTCCGTATTATACCTAAAATAAAGAGTTTCTAACACTGAACAGAAAGCTTCCATTCATAGAAGAAGACCTCTGTTCACGGAAAGAGCATTTTCTATTATATTTCCCCACATAATGACAATATTGGATTAAATCCACTGTATTGGTTGTGGTGGTGTGGAATGCAGGCAGCATAGTATAGAGTGATGAATTTAGACCAGGACGATGTGGATTCAGAGCATCCTTCAGCCTGGACCTCATTTGGTAACTTTAGGCAAACCAATGTTTCCCTATTGCCTTATAAGCACATATTAACACTAGTTGCTGTAAATTCTGAAGCGGGAGGGAAAGGAGAAGGAATTAAAATCACACATGCTACCTTAGAAGAGGGGTGAAATATAAATGAAAAAATAATAGCAATAAACCAATATTGATTTTGAAAAATATGGAATAGAATCCCAAGCAGGCTTCCCAAGCCATTGAACTTGAATTAAATGATACTTGAACGGTATTTATGCCAGCATTGCAAATAGATCATTTGAGCCAACTGGATTAGAGTATTTGTTCAAGAACATCAATTTATCAAATGAAAACAGTATCCTTTCCCCCCTCAATTGCTGTTCTTTTACTTGAACGACCAGTCCTGCTGCTGTCAGTGCAGAAACCAGGGTTATTACATGCTGAATTTTCATAGCGATTGAAATATTTAACACAAGTATTCCTGTAATTACAATATATTGGGTAAATTCCGCAGTGCTCAATGGCTCTCAAACTCACCTGCCAACTGTGTGGTAGCCTAAGGGCTGCAATATATACAAACAGAGAAGGAGATGATTACCTTGGTGCTGTTCTGCTTAGTTTGTTTCCCTCCTTCTGTTAACACAATACCCAGGCACATTTATTGTTTGTCATTTAATAGGAAAGGTAAACACTTCTTTTGAAAAGAACAAACTAAAATTTACTATGATAACTGCAGATTTAGCAACTTGCAGGTTGTTACACTGCTTCAGCAAGAGGAAAGCTTGAGAGATTTCTCTAAGCCCAAACCAAGCAGACCAAGAGAAACTAGATTAAAAACTAAATTGAGTTTGTCACTTGTAGTTGGGTAGATTATTTCAAAGTGTGGAAGGCTTGTGAATTTTTCAATTTGAGGGCTAATCTGAAATTGGTGTTTATTTATTTACTCATTCAATTTATGTAAGCCCACTGGGTGAATGCCCTCAGGGTGGTTTACCAACATGAAAACACAAAAACAGTCAGTAAACTTGAAGTAGATGCTGTCTTGCTCAGTCTAACTTATCGAACCATTAAAAAACATCTCAAGGTGCATCTGCACTATAGAATAATTGCACTTTGACACCACTCTAATTCCCCTGGCACACATTGTGTTGAAGCCATCACAAAATCTTCTTGCAATGCATCTGCTGATAATGCAGTATACAACCATTGTTTTGTGAGCCACTCTGAATCATTTGGAGCTTCACAATGATGTTGGTGCCAGGAATGATGTGTGCACTGATCTCAGTGATTAACCATTTCTATGAAGTGTACCCATCAGTGCAGGTACCTAATAGTAATTACGTTGTTGGGATCATCCATGACTCTTAAAATTCTCCAGAATACTGCTTTGGCACTACTTCCCTCGTGGTCCCTTTCTTTTAGGCCCCTTCTACACTGCTCTATATACCAGGATCTGATCCCAGATTATCTGATTATCCCAGATTATATGGTAGTGGGGACTCATATAATCCACTTCAAAGCAGATAACCTGGGACCAGATCCTGGGATATAAGGACAGTGTAGAAGTGGTCTTATACTGCTTCTGCTATCTTTTGGTAAGCAGGACTCCAAGCTTATACTAGAGCATGGCCGAGAAAAGGTTGGGCAGAGAGAACGGAGGGAAGGAACTGTGGGTATGGCATCTTCTCTTGGTGTCTTCCTGGAGTTTTAAAAGAGCAGGCACAATCTCTGAACAAAGGTACTTCTGTGCTACAGAAATTTGCCTGTTTACTATGCACTTCCTAGTGAACAGCTGTAAGATATGAAGGCTGACCTTTGTAAGCAACATGAAGTGGATACACATGCAGGAGCTGCTGCAATGACTTTGTGGCTCCACAGCCCATTTCTGATATTCACAAAGAAACATCTCCAATTAAGCTGCTGTGGTGTTTACTGGAAGACACTGGTGCACCTAAGCCTCAAGAATGTTCACCATCAGTTGGGTTTCTGAATGGAACCCTTGGAATACACAACTGCTGTCCTTTCCCTCTCAGGGCTTTCCATATATACTCATACCCATGCATAAATCGAGGGCTGGGTTTGAGGCCAAAATTATGGATTTTTGGTATGAGCTGTGGATAGGTGAAGGGTAATTCTACAGACAGGGAAAAGTACCACTGCCATGTCAGGGAATTCATAGCTTGTGGCCACCATTTCCTTGCCCAGACATTCAACAGGCCAGAAGTGGTGGAGAGAGAAGAGGAGGTCAGTGCTTCTTTTAAGTTCTCCCAGAATGGACTAAATTTTTGCTTTATGCCACTCTACTCAGCAAAAGGTCATGGTTTCCTTTTCTTATTATAACAGTTAAGGTCCAGTACTCAAACTGACCAATGGATAAGGCATAGAATCATAGAGTCATAGAATGGGAAGCGACTTTTATTTATTTATTTATTTATAAATTTGATTTGGTAGACCGCTCTCTCTGGAGCCCAGAGCGGTTTACAACATAAAAACAGTAAAACATCAATAAACAGATAAAAGACGTATACCCAAAAGCCCCACTCCCCAACAGATGATCCCGGCAAGCAACAATATGGAGAAGCAATACATGGCAGAACGGTATGTTGGCAGCTGGCGAACTATAGGAGGCATCAGTTACGACCAAATGCCTGCCTATATAACCAAGTCTTCACAGACTTGCGGAAGGCCAACAAGCCCCGTAGTGCTCGTATCTCCTCCGGCAAAGAATTCCAGAGGGTCGGAGCGGCCACTGTAAATGCTCTCTGCCGGGTGCTCGACAGCCTACAAATCTTAATACTAGGGACCTCTAGTAGGTTAAGCCCCTCTGAGCGCAGTGATCTTCTGGGTTTATATGGGGTAAGACGCTCCCTCAGGTACACTGGCCCCAAACCTTTGTGGGCCATCTAGCCCAACCCCTTGCCTAGAAGCAGGAAAATTGCATTCAAAGTCAAGCCAGATTTTTTGGACTGATTTTTTGACTAAACTTTATCAGGCAAATGCTGCTGCAATTGCCCTTTGTTTTGTTGTAGTCGGACTATTTGTGAGATCTTGAGTCTAGGATATCATCATCTACTCAAAAGATTTCAGATCTTTAAACATGAGTTGCTTGCATTCCTTGACTTCAGTGAGAACGGACAACCATTAAATGTATTATATGCAGCACTTTCCCAGCTGTGATGAGCCCACTCCATGACTGAATGGGTCAGTATGGAGATTGTATCTCTGCACTAAAAGAGGGCTTGGCTTAAAACGTTCTACTTGCCACATGACAACAACATGACCAGCTGTGAGGCCCATGGCATATGGCAGCCTAATGTATGTGGGTGGTGTGGAAGGAACCGGGCTACCCCCTCCTTTCCAGAAATGGCCATATTTGGAGTGAAAAGGTGGGGAGGGGGAGGGAAGGAAAGAAAAGAAATCCATTTGCCTTGTTTCTTGTGGCAGAGCTAAGGGGCAAGATTGATGTACAGGATGGGGTCTAAAAGCTGTTGTTAGAGGAGCAGACGCACACACAGAAACAGCGTAAGGCTGACACATAAATCACCTAAGCACTACTAAATCCCCAAAGGCATTCCCATTAAGTGGAATTCTATCCCTATTAGGCAGCAGTCATTGCTATTAAGTATCATTAGGTTTAAATCTGCCCCCAGAAAGAGGGCAGATTGGTGCAGGGCGTTTTTTGCCGGAGTAACGACATCAGGACTGGACGCCGAGCAGATATCCCAGTGGCACCCTCCCTTCCCCCTCCATGACTTCATGGCACTCAGTGCGGGAATGGAATTGAATGTGTCCACTCCCTGCACATCACATTAAGGTTAAAAATATATCTCTCAGTCTGCATTCTCTGAGTTCCAGGCAGGGTGAATAACATTCGGCCCTGCGCGTTAAAAAGTGTTTCCACACTCAACTTTTGTGCTGCTTTTTAAAATAGTTTGAACATCATAAGGGCCTGGGCATCGCGGAAAGTAAGAATCCAAGTGTAATACGTTTGCTGTTTTCACCTCTTCTGTTTGTTTGTTTTTTCAGCATGAAAACACATCCATAGGTTATGAGCAAATAAGTTTTAATGTCTCGAGCCTGTTTAACAGTATGTGAAAACCTATCTCATAATAACTAGTGAGAAGCTAAGCCTTTCTAGTAAGACAAAAGGCAAATTTCTACCACTTTCTCCTCATACGGCAAGTGCTTCTGTTAATTTATCTCAGTGGCTGCTGTAAAGATGGTCAAGGATGGGCCAGTCTTTGCATATACTAGAGTCTATGTGCACTGCTGAGATCAGGGTTTTTGGCACTGACTGGAATTTTAGGCAGGGACTGGAAAAGTTATATTTTGGGACTACAGCTCTCAAAATCCACAAGCTAACATGACTGGATGACTTGGAAATATTCAATCTGAAAAAAATAACTATTCTAAGCTTCTGCTGACCGTTTCTGTATACTGGGTTCCTTGCATAGCACAGATGACTAGAAGTCAAGACTAGTGCAACCTGCCTATTATGCCTGGGACAATTGTTATTAGGAATCTGGCAGCTTTGTTTAACGTGGATTCTAAAGGACATTCAAAATAGACTAAATATATGTTCATCTATGAATTGGTAATGGTGCTCCATGCAGTCATGCTGGCCACATGGCCTAGGAGGTGTCTACGGACAATGCCGGCTCCTTGATTTGGAAATGGAGATGAGCACCAAATCCCAGAGTCGGACACGACTAGACTTAAGGTCAGGAGAAAATCTTTACCTTTACCCATGAATTGCTATTTATGCCAGCAAATAGCAATCGATGAAATATATGTTCATCCATATGGGCCCCCTGGTGGCTTAGCGGGTTAAATCACTGAGCTGCTGAACTTGCTGAACAAAAGGTTGGCGGTTTGAATCCAGGGAGCAGGGTGAGCTCCCACTGTTAGGCCCAGCTTCTGCCAACTAAGCAGTTTTGAAAACATGCAAATGTGAGTAGATCAAAAGGTACCGCTTGTGTGGGAAGGTAACGGCGCTCCATGCAGTCATGCTGGCCACATGACCTTGGAGACGTCTATGGACAACACCGGCTCTTCAGCTTAGAAATGGAGATAAGCACCACCCCCAAAGTTGGACATGATTAGACTTAATGTCAGGGGAAACCTTTACCTTTACCTATGTTTATCTATGAATTGCTATTTATCCCAACAAGATTTTTTTAACCAAAATTGCAGGAAATATAAGCTAAACTTGAAGGGGGCACTCTTTCTTTAACATATGTACTAATTTCAGTGTTGAAGCCATCTTAAAATGATTTGTTCAAGTCAGGAGGATAGGTACCACATATGAAATTGCTGAGATGATAGATAAATAGGTAGATAGACAGACAGATGATCAAGAGAGACAGACACACTTTTGTTCATTATGATGCCGAATGTGGTATTTCTCTTCCCTTTTAAAAAATGTTATGGAAGATTTCCATAAGTGAACATTGGCCAGGAAACAGTAAGGCAATATAGTTTAATATGGGCAGAAGAGAGAGAAATAACTGATTTATATTTTATCAACTTAACTAAGCAGGTAGGGTGTTCATTAGCAAGGCTGGGTTAAAAAAGAGGGAGAGAGAAGAGAGAACGAATGTAGAAGAGTGAGAAGAACAAACAAGTCAAAGCATTTGTTCATGCTGCAATCTACACATCAATTATCCTGCTGTGCTAATTACCACCTTTCCATACCCCAGGTACCTAAGCATTCACACTTACTTACTCTTTCATGCCTCTGATCAAAAAAAGAGGGGGAGGGAGGAAGAGAAAAAGGGGAAAAAATAATAATAGAAGCGAAGAGAAGATGAACCCAGAGGTGAAATGATTCCTTAGATCTAAAAATCTCCTTATCATATGAAAGTATAAATAAAGACTGTTTGACAGAATGAAACATTTGCAAATATTTTAATTGTACCGTTTATTGGTGCCTCAAATATAAACCCGGAACGTTATGCCTGCAATCCGAATACGGCTATAGGTAAATTAAGGTAAAGAAACACAAGCTGGCATTTTGAGTCGTGTGGCCTGTTCCACCCTTAGAAGATAATGACAAATAATTATCAACTTCTCCTATTCAACTTTGAGAGTGGTCCTGCCGCATCGCTCTCAAGCCGCATTTGCCCAGAGCTGCTGATCACAATTAAGTCTTCTTTATTCTGATGAGAGAGGAAAAAATATCTAAGACTTGAATCCCTGTTTGGCTGGTGGGCCTCCTGGTCAGGGCGCTCATTTTCTCATTTCAGAGTGAAGTTGGACAAAAAAGGAAAACCTATTTCCTGTCGCTCATTTGATACCTGGTGGGGATGCTATTCAGGTGACAAGGATACAGGCACAGAGGGGGAACAGATGTGATTTACACACTCATTATCATTTGAATGAGAGTGCGGATAGGCCTGTTCAGGGGCTTGAGCATCACCTGGACAGCTTTCCTTCTGATCTTTATTCCATCTGAGAGACCAGGTCCCCCTGACATCTTTAAATCCCCGGCTCCCAGCTGGTGACACACAGAGTTTTATGACAGTAAGCAGTCTTCTGAAGCACTGAGCACAGATGCCATTCAGAATTGTGCCTTCACACTGTTTTTTCTGCTCTTAATTGTATCCAGGCTTAATCTGAAATGTGTGGGTGGGTGGATGAGTGCATATGCAAGTAGAGATGGAATGATTTTCTTTTCTTCGGTGGGCCTTTGGAACATGGCTTTCACCTTTAAAGTTTGTGGAGGGGATGTGAACAGTGCTCACGCTTAGTGTTCCTGAAGCCACACATTTCCCCATGCATACTTAATGTTTAGGGAGCAGCGGCCAATTAGAGAACATGGCATGATGATATGCTATAGTTATTATCACACCAAAAGCTGCCTAGGAGAATTAAGTAGATTGATATTGTTGCAGGTTTCAAATCATGGAGTTGAGAAATGAGAGAAAGTATAGACATTGGCTGCAGGATCATTTCCCATCCTCTAACCATTTTTAGAAAGGGGCCTCAGCTTGGTCGAAGTCTTAGGGCCCTTCCACACAGCCCTACATCCCAGAATATCAAGGCAGAAAATCCCACATTTTCTGAGTGTGGTCTCAGATAACCCAGTTCAAGTAGATATTGTGGGATTTTCTGCCCTGATATTCTGGGATATAGGGTTGTGTGTGGAAGGGTTCCAGAATATCAAAGCAGAAAATCCCATAATATCTGTTTTGGGCTGGGTTATCTGAGGGCCCTTCCACACAGCACTATCTCCCAGAATATCAAGGCAGAAAATCCCACATTATCTGAGTGTGGACTTAGTTCAAAGCAGATATTGTGGGATTTTCTGCCTTGCTATTCTGGGATATAGGGCTGTGTGGGAGAGTCATTGATCCACACTGCCATATATTCCAGTTCAAAGGAGGTATTATAGGATTTTCTGCCTTGATATTGAGGGATATAGAGCTGTGTGGAAGGGCACTTAGGACCCTTCCAAACAGTCCTAGATCCCAAAATATCAAGGCAAAAAATCCCATAATATCTGCTTTGCATTGGGTTATCTGAGTCCACACTGCCATATAACCCGGTTCAAAGCAGAAAATGAGGGATTTTATTAAGCTGCGTGGAAGGGGCCTAAGGGTACATCTACACTGTATAATCAATATGGTTTGCCCCACTTTAAAAGCCATAGCTCCATGCTATGGCGTAATGAGAGTTGTATTTTGGTAAGACACCAACACTCCCTGGCAGAGAAGATTAAAGAAGTTGTTAAACCGCAGCTCTCGTGATTTCATAGCATTTAAAGTGGCAATTAAAATAGTAGCAAACTGCACTAATTCTACAATGTAGATGCCCCTTATCCTTC
This sequence comes from Anolis apletophallus, assembly GCA_030556195.1. Taxonomy (NCBI): domain Eukaryota; kingdom Metazoa; phylum Chordata; class Lepidosauria; order Squamata; family Anolidae; genus Anolis; species Anolis apletophallus. The sequence continues at coordinate 138,147,958 of JARBWK010000002.1, read as the reverse complement.
AGTTAGACTTGGTAAATGTTATCCTCTCTTACAGAAGATGAAGGTGATAAGTTTGGGTTTCTTCAGAGTTCACTTTCTGGGAATTGTTGTATCTCTTAAAACATCTCCCGTGATAAGTTCCTCTTTGGTACATGCTGTATTTAATAATCAGGGGAGGAAGCTTGCCTTCAGTTCAGGACAAAAATGCAAAACAACCTTGAATAACTTAAAACTGTTGTTTTTAACCTTCCCTTATCTCAGGCGAGCTGACAGTTTTGGTGCGTAACAAAAAGTGAGAGGAGTTTTATGTGAGAACAATTGCGGCAAGGTTGCTGCAATTTTAATTAGGTATTGTATTAAATGGGAAAATATAATGAACGCAAGCGCATACACATTTTACTTCCCATCTAACAGTAACAGTTAAAGAAAACAATCACTATCAAATTACTTTGTTACAGTCCATAATTACAACTCAGGTTGTGCTTAACTGTTATTAACAGAATGTACAGTAATATGTTCTGGCATCGTAATATGTTATTGTAGCATTATAATTAATCTTACAGGAAGTATAATAAATTTACAGTATCAGATTGAAGCAATACTGCATATAGATTTATTAATGCTTTTAATCAGTTCTGGCAAAATTAATTTTGCTCTGATTGCTTACATTGGAATTTGCATATACTTAGTGAAAGTAATTTATTTTTTATGGATTTCTTTTTTTATTATTATTTAAAATAGGGCATATGGCCCTTCAGCGACAAAACTTTGCTGATTTGTTATCTGGAATACCTAAGCATTTAGGAAAGGCAGGTTTTTAAGAGCTTCCAGATCAGAGTCCTGTGATTTATTTCCAACGTCTATGATGAAACATTCATTGTTGTGATATCAACACTGTACATTCCACCCCACTCCGCTTATATATACCTTTGTGGACTGTGCAGTTGTTGACCCCCCCCCCCCATTTTATCTCACTTTTGATGCAAGAAGGAAATACATGATAAAAATATTACATTTGTGTTCCCCAAAAGTAGCACAGGCATTCAAGGGAGTCACAAAGTGTAGATATTGTAAATTTCCCTAGAGATGTAGATTCTGATACTGCTCTACAGAGAAGGAGGTTAGAGGGGGAAAAGAAAAATGAATTTGATATTTGTTATACTAAAACTTATGTTATACTTATAGTTTTTCACCTACAAGAAGGGAGCTAAAATGAAACTGGTCCCAATCACAAAAGTTTCCCTGAATAGCCATTGAATTGAATATGAATTGAGAGAGAGGGAGAGGTTGTGCTGAGTTATGTTAATGATATCAGCATTCAAGATCCACTTTCTAAAGAGAGGTGTAACCATATGCTATAAAGTACAGTTACATGCAATCTCTGTTTTTCAAAAATAATACAAAGGAATAATTGGAATGGATACCTGTTATGTGAAAATACTATAAATTGCCACTTTGTTGTAGTGCATTTCCCCGGGTTTTTTTTTACTATAGTAGTGATTTTACTACTATGTGGTACTATACTACTGTGGTGGTGCAATGGGTTAAACAGCTGAGCTATTGAACTTGCTGACCGGAAGGTTGACCGTTTGAGCTCCCATTGTTAGCCCCAGCTTCTGCCAACCTAGCAGTTCAAAACATGCAAGTGTGAGTAGATAAATAGGTACTGCCCTGGTGGGAAGTTAACGGTGCTCCATGCAGGCATGCTGGCCACATAACCTAGGAGGTGTCTATGGATAAGGCTGGCTTAGAAACAGAGATGAGTACTGCCCCCCAGAGTTGAACACGACTAGACTTCATGTCAAGGGGAAACCTTTACCTTTATAGTGATTCTACAGATTTTCTTGGCAACTTCAGACTCATAACAACAGTGTGTCTTATTTACAGAGATCTTCCTGCAATAATTGTCATGCTTCAATTGTTGGAATGCTTTGTCTCAATTTTGTACAATTTTGCCAAAACACAAACATTAATGTCAGGAGCTGTTGTGATGGTTTATGCCTACACACAAAAGGTTTCAGTGGGCAAATAGGCGTTATTGCACATGTTATCTACCCAAGGGAGGTAGTTGTGCAACTTTACTTCTCATCAAGGATGAATCCAGCCATTTGAAAACAAACATGAATGCCCTTATCACCTACAAATCCCTTTACATTCCACTGTATCTTAATTGCAATGTAGTTCCTGTACTCTGTGCTCAGAGCTGTTTGATAAGTATTCACAGGCTGTGTAAACTACTGAATAACAACTGTAACTGAGCAAAAGGGTTTCCTTAAAATATCTTTCAGTATCACATTGTGCAGCATTATGCTGTCCTGAGAGATAATGTGTTATCAATTTTTCATAAGATAATTTCAACCAGGGAAAGGACAAAACTCCTAGTTGCCTTCAAAGTATTCTTGTGCTCGTTGTTGTTGTTTAAGGTCTAGGCCATAGATCATGGGGCTGTCAGCAAACAGATAATCTTGATGACTAAACCATAGCAGAAGAAGGGGAAAAAGTGCCCAACAGTCTATAACAAGAAATATTTAAGGAGTCCTTGGTTAGTGAATAAAAACTGTCAAGATTAGTGATAGTCTTTGAAACTTGTGATCATTTCAGAATTGCAAACTGATGACATTTTAGCATAATTAACAGAACTTCTTGATGGTTGTGTGGTTGTCATAATATTTTCCATTTCCTTTCATGAATGTAATTGTTGTTTAAATTCTTAACAAATGAGTATCGCCATGGTTGTTTTATTATGGCCGCACACACAGGACAAACAATTGAGATGTTCCAACTATGCATACCTTTGGGCTACCAGTGATGATTGGAATTGTCTAGAGTTTGTGGCACGATTTAATTGAGTAATATTGATATAAATAGTGTGGTGTGGCTTACTGTTTGGGCTTGAGCACAGCTACCATTCAGTTTGAAAACAGGCCAACAAGGATGCAGCTATGGGAGTGGGAGCTGGGGACAGTAATGGAGGCAGTGATCCCACAAAAATTCTTTTTTCATTCAATGAAATTGTACTTCATTCCCTAAAAGTCTAACATTGCAGAGAGTGTGACACTGAATATCGTTCACGCCCAGAATTTGTGTGTCTGCTCTGTTTGTGTTCCCTTGGGAACTTTGCCTGCCCTTTTTCTTTGGATGCCTTAACGATATTTCTGAATATGCATAAGTTTTCAATTGCTGCAATGCCTAAATACCCTAAAGCAGTGGTTTTCAACCTTCCTAATGCCGCGACCCCTTAATACAGTTCCTCATGTTGTGGTGACCCCCAATCATAAAATTATTTGTGTTGCTACTTCAGAACTGTACTTTTGCTACTGTTCTGAAACATAATGTAAATATCTGAAACGTAGGATGTATTTTCATTCATTGGATCAAATTTGGCACAAATACTCGATATGTCCCAATTTGAATACTGGTGGGGTTGGGGGGGGATTGATTTTGTCATTTGGGAGTTGTAGTTGCTGGGATTTATAGTTCACCTACAATCAAAGAGCATTCAGAATTCCACCAACAATAGAATTGAACAAAACTTCTCACACAGAATACCCATGACCAACAGAAAATACTGTGTTTTCTGATGGATTTGGTGACCCCTCTGACACCCCCTAGTGGTCCCCCTCCAGGGGTCCTGACCTCAGGTTGAGACATACTGCCCTAAAAGCAATGGATCCTGTTTGATCTGGGAAGCTATACAGCCCTGGTTAGTACTTGGATAGGAGGCCACCAATGGATACCAAATGCTAAAGGCTATATTGCATAAGAAGGAACTGGCAAAACCACCTCTAAGGACTGCATGTCTGGAAAATCCTATGAGATACATGGGAGCACCATAGGTTCAGAGGCAACTTGAAGGCACACAGTACAGCAAAGGCTCCATATCCTGTCTGATCTTGGAAGCTACGCAAGGCCAGTTCTGAAGGGAGACCACTAGTAAATACTATGAGCCCTAGTTTATAAACCAGAGGAAGAACATAGAAAAACCATTTGCCAATATTCCTAAGGAAACCATATGAAAATCATGGATTGCTTTATGTCAACAAGGAACTTGAAGGCACTCAAAGGGCCCTTCCACACAGCTCTATATCCCAGAATATTAAGGCAGAAAAATCTCACAATATCTGCTTTGAATTGGGTTATCTGAGTCCACACTGCCATACATTCCATTTCAAAGCAGAAAATGTGGGATTTTATTCAGGTGTGTTGAAGTGGCCACAGACACAATGCTATAAATTTGGGGACCAAATGAAATTTAATAGGAGGAAATTTTTATTTGGAGGGTGGGCAATATCCTGAGTTTGCTCTCACTGTAGCCACAACTTTGTTCCCCAACAAATTATCCTCATTGGGAGGCATGGAAAAGATGGCCCACAGTTTGAGACTTGTTCAGGTATATTGGATCACTTTCAATCATTTTAATAAGTCAAGGCCAGCGGAAGCCAAAGAAGCCATTTTTACCTTTCTCTCTTCCCTGGCTTTCTCAACCAAACTCAAAACACAGACTGGCTTTTGAACAGGCCTGTCTGATAAGGGGTTTTTGGTGCTCAGACAGAGACCTATCAGTGTCAATGGGATTGTTACAGTTATGTACATACATAACTTAGCTTGAATAGACTGGCAGTTGGAATGTGCTGCTCAAACACCACTCCAGCGGTGAAAAAGGGAAAGTTTTTAAATTATCTGCTACTGTTGGAATGTGCTGAGACTCTATAATGTGTCTTCTCCCTCAAGCACACGTGCAGTTTATAATTATTGCAAGAAGGCTAAATTTAGGAAGGCCACAAAGCATTATGGACTACCTGGAACTTTCAGGCTGGTTTTAAAAAAATAGGAAATAGGGAAGAAAAGAGTTTGTAAAAAAGGGATAAAATTGGAATAAAGTTAAGAAGTGCGGAAAGGAGATTCCACCTGAACTTCCTAACTGTGAGAGCTGTTCAGCAGCGGAACTTTCTGCTCCAGAGTGTGGTGAAGGCTCCTTCTTTGGAGGCTTTTGAGCAGAGGCTGGATGGCCATCTGTCAGGAGTGCTTTGAATGTGATTTTCCTGCTTCTTGGCATGGGATTGGACTGGACGGCCCACAAGGTCTCCTCCAACTCTACAATTCTATGCTTCTATTTTTTTTAAAAAAAAATTAGGACATACACATGCAGTGTTTACAATTCCCACCACCATCATGAGGATTATTTTCTTTTACATATTGATCCTTTTTGAGACAATCCTTCTAGATTTACATACTTTATAACGATTGTATCCTGATTCTTTTCGTTTAATAAAATGTTTCTAGCCGTTTGCAAATTAAAAGGTAGAACAGTCTGATCCAGTAGTAATCTTTACTAGGAATGTTCATGTTCCTCAAGGTTACTTGCCTAATATTCCTGCAACTTTAATTCTCCTCCTTTGTATATATTGCACATAAAATTGTTATCCATCTATCAATTCATACTAATTTTACTTCATTTCATTCTAGCATATTACACTCATAGCAAATATATATATTGTTTACCACACATCTTTCCAAAGAGGATACAAACCATTTGGGATGATAGCACTCATAAAGTAGTTTTGCTGGCAGATTACCTCCATAACGGAACATATTTTTCAAAGTGAAAGTGTTTTCAAAACTTGAAAATCCTTCACTGCACCCTTTCTTATATAAAGAAGAGCAATGCTTTTTACACATTTTTTAAAAAGCACACCAGTATCTTTTACGACTCAAAAAATGTGCAAATGTTGAAAATAAAGTTGCAGTTTTCCTTTAATTTTATGGGTGTTATTTTTTTTATTTAAAAAAAGGAAAAAAGTATTGGCAGTGTTGGCAGGAGAGACATATAGCCTTTCAAAGTTCTTCTGGGGAAGAAGAAGAAGAAAGATTCTGAATACAACAATTTTGTGTGATTTTGCAGGTGGTTTGAGCTATCATTTGATACGTACGTTTGTACCACCGCCTCATTGGAATGTTCATATAATACTGACCTAATTATGCGTAGAAAAAGATAAGCCATTTACTTGATTCATTTCTTCTTTTTTTAAAAACGAAGAAAAGGAACAAAAAGGCTTCTATTTTCTGAAAGAAATTGTTCGCTTTTATGGCAGAAAAGTAGCAGCTTGTGCAGAACTAGAACTGTAACAATTTTATATTCCAAAGGTTTTGTGTGTATTCGGTTAGTTACAGTAATTATACCCAATAACTGACAGCCAAAATCACGTAGGAGAAAGCAAAGGCTGTTTTCTCACACAGGCCCTGCTGCAGAACATCTGCTGAGAGATTTGCATATTAATTAACCCATATTAACTCTAATTATTCTGGGAAATTATCAAATAAATTGAATTTTCTAATTTTAACCTTTCTTTTACTTGACGCGTGTCGAGGCTGAGAGGACACACCAGGCTATCTCACCTGGGCAATGAGCAAAGGATCTTTTTTCCCCTCCCTTGCTCCCCACTTTTCTCTTTTTGCTCCTTTAGACCTGGGGTGGCCTGGGGAGCTTTTGTGCCTTTTCTCCCTTTCTTTTTTTGGCTTCGGTGCATTTGTTGCGAGATGAAACATGTGTGCGTGTGAGCACAGATGGTGGATTTATACAGGGGTGAGGAGGAGAGGTGGTACCTCCAAACAGTTGAGCAAATCTTAAGGTTGCCTCCGCCTTCGCCTCCCCTCCACCTCGCTTTCTTTTTTCCCAGCCTGTAGTTCAGGCCTGAGCAAATAAATGGGAGTTTAATTCAATTAGAGCTCGGCTTTAGTCAGTGCCTCATGACAGAAATTATTCAATATTTTTTTCCCCTCACATTGTTTGGTTTACACATCAGTGACTCCCTTGCTTTTGTCCTCTGTTTAGAGTGGCCATAATGTGTTGAGCTTTTGTGTCTGCCATGTCACTGTCCCTTTCACTGTTGTCTGGTTTTGTCAATGGCGAGGTGGAATGATGCTATTTTTGAAAACAAGCAGACAGGGGTTCAGTGGGTTGGGATTAGGCGCTGTGCTTTCCTAGGGAGCAAAAGATATATATATATATATATATATATATATATATAGAGAGAGAGAGAGAGAGAGAGAGAGAGAGAGAGAGAGAGAGAGAGACCTTTCGAAAGGGGTTGCATTTTAAGTTGAACTTTAAACAAAGGATTGTTAAAATTGGATGATAAAACTTTCTAGGGCAGTATCAGTGTATGTTTACTGAAATATATAAAATCAGCTGCCCTGAGTCCTTCCGGAGAGATGGAGGTGGGGTACAAAAATGAAGCTATTATTATTATTTCATTTTATCAAAATGCATGTGGCTGCAACAGAAATTCATATTTGGCACACTTTGTGGAGCTTTCCCCCCAAAAGATACCAAATTCTGCCTTTGGTACCTTTTGGTACCTTTTAGCCACCCTGAGTCCCTTTGGAGAGAGAGGGCGGGTTAAAAATAAATTATTATTATTTGAAACACAACAAGATTAGTACACAGCAAACAAGATCACTATGCTGGTTGTTGTATTAGATCACACGTCAGACACTTCCCAAGTCTTTAGGACTATGTGATATATTGGCGAATAATGCGTGCAGATCCCATAGGGTGGGTGGCCTTTTGCAGCTGACAAATAGTAATTTTGTCAGTGCCAATTGTGTTTAAGTGCAGGCCAAGGTCTTTAGGCACTGCACCCAGTGTGCCAATCACCACTGGGACCACCTTGACTGGTTTGTGCCAGAGTCTTTGCAATCATCATCATTATTATTATTATCCTTAACAAATTGAACAGAAATTGAAAAATGTGCTGAAGATATGCCTATAAATTGCAATTTTCCAAGCCCTATCTCAAAGTGACTTGATATATCTTGATAGTTTTGCTCTGTGTATAATATTCTTGTCTCATCACACTAGAGATAAAATCCACAAAAAAATTGATTTCTGCCTTCTGCAGAATTCTGGGGTTTGTAGTTTAAGGAGGAGCCTTTAACAGCCTCACTAAACTACAAATCCCAGAATCCTGCAGGAGGCAGAAAACAGATTAAAAGTGGATTCATTCTCTAGTGTGATGAAGTCCCTATATAGACAACAATGTGCTGCCACCCATCACTCATTTGCCATTTTAAAAAATGGTATCTTTTGGAAACAAACTCTACATCTGAAAAAAATGAGAGTTCCCAAGTTGCTTAACCGGAATGCTTTCCCAACAGACACAGCATCCCAACTTTTCAGAGGATCAGCCCCTCTTTCAAAGGGCTTATAACCCCTCATTTCCACCTTAATGCCTTTGCTTTCCTCAAGGCTTTGAAGAAGTGCAGGTGATCCCCTGCTATGCTCAAGAAGAGCTGATTTTCCCCATTATTTCTGTTGGTTTTCGAGGAAGAAAGGTAATACCTGAATTTCACATTTCTTCAGGAGAAGATCACCTGTGGACCAGAGGGTTTAGAAAGCAAAGGGGAAAAATTACTAGTTAGACAAAGAGCCTTTCTAAAGATGACTTTCAGTTCTGGGAAGAATGGAGCTCCAGCATCCTTTCTCAAGGAAGCATGGCAGTTTCTTTGCATGGGAACATTCCCAGGCAAAGAAACAAGGGATGACAACTTCTCAAGAAGGTAGGGTTAAAATTAAGGCATTTTAAAAAATAGAGTCCAAGGAGCGTAGCTTATCCTGCTGCCCTGAAATTTAAAATGGGTAAAAAAGTAAGTTGGGAGTGGATTCCATTTCTGAAAAATGACTCCGAAATAGAACTGTTAATCTTTGAGATGGACTGGGGTAAAATGTAAGCAACTGCACAACTGCTAAACAAATCTTGGAGCATAGTTATGACTTTCGGAAACTTATGAAAAAATCTAAAACTGTTTCCCTTCACTTCAGAGCCTTCAGAAAACAGATTTCTTAAAGGTACACCTTGTTTTGTTTGTTTAAAGTTGAGCAACTCTTTTGAGGAAGGTGATAGACACAATGTCTGTTTGTGCAAGGACATATTTCCCTTTTTTTCGTGCTCGGTTTATTCAAGGTTTTGTTTCCAAGGTCTTATCTTGCTATAAAACTTCAAACCTAGACAAGGCCTGCCCTCTTGTCATCTAATAGCAGCATAACCATTCATAACTATTAAGGAGCTTATTGTTTCATACTTCCAGATCCTAGTTGATCTACGCTGATTGTACACAAATTGCAGTATTCCTTAGTGCATGATAACAAGTACACTTTTGTTTATGTACTTTTAAAGTTTGATCATGATTTTTAAAATGCATGACAATTGTAATACATTCTGATAATTAGAGGATTTTTCTGAATTATTTTCTCTTTCATGTCCATGTCAGCATTTTTAACAGTATTGTTAGATTTTATACAATTTTTTCCATTGGATTATTTGGGGACAGGATTGTTCCAGCATTGTTTTTCAGACTTTGTGCAGCCTGATTTTATGAAACCCTCTCTCCATCATACCCCCCACTCTCTTCTAATGATCATCGACATGCGACATTTATTGACTTACAGCCTGAAGTCAAGTTAGCACAACATCATTTTCAAGAGTACTAGAGATGTTAGCAAGTACAGAGAGCTGCTTAACCCCTGAAGTGTTAAGTTAGAAAACTCAAATGGCCCACATAATGTTGATCTTTTATTGTTCTTTAAAGGATCTTCCACCTCCCTTTAAAACAATCTTGATAAAGAAAATTAATACATGCTATTAATGTTGTACTTCAATAGAAATAAACTTTGCCTACTCTGCCCAAGCACTTTTAGGTATCCCTGGGTTGGTAAACATAGGCTACTTTCATATCTCCTCTTTCATTGATTGCAAAACTATGATAAATCACTCAATTGTATTATGTCATCCATGAAAACAATGTCTCTTCAGATGGTTTTTAAGCAGCTGGTTGTATTGTTATGGCTTTCTACTGAATTTCACTTACAAGCCCAGAAATGTTAAGAGTGTCAAATACAATGATTAAAATTTCTTTCATACTTTGTCCTAAAAGTTGTGAGTAGATTTCAAAATGTGATGTGTGTATGTACTTTTCAGCCAAGTGCTGACTTACAGCAACCCCATGAATGTCATAAGGTTTTCTTAGGCAAAGAACACTCAAGAGATGGTTTCAGAGATGGTTTTGCCAGCTTCTTCTTTGGAAATATAGCCTACAGCATCTGGTATTTGTTGGCAAGCATGCATCTAAATATTAAGTAGGGCTGACCCTACTTACGCTTTCAAGATCAGATTAGATATGGTGTCTTTAGGATAGTCCCCTCTTATTTTATCTTCTCCAAGCTTTCCTGTCTTCTCATTATGTGGCCAAAGTACTTCACCTTTTTTTCCTCCTATATCCTTCCCTCCAGTGAACAGTCAGACTTTATTTCCTGGAGTATGGATTGGTTGGATCTTCTTGTGGTCCAAGGCATTTTCAGAATTTTCCTCCAACACCACAGTTCAAAAGCGTCTATCTTCCTTTGCTCAGCCTTCCTTATGGCCCAGCTCTCACATCCATAGGTTACTACAGGGAATACCATTGCTTTGACTATGCAGATCTTCGTTGCCAGTGTGATGTCTCTAATCTTCACTATTTTATTGAGATTGGTCATTGCTCTCCTCCCAACAAGTAAACGTCTTCTGATTTCCTGGCCACAGACTGCGTCTGCAGTAATCTTTACACCTAGAAATACATCCTAGACATCAGATATTTCAGTCATGATTTCCTTGCTGTATAGTATACTGGCCAACTTTAAACTTTAGTGTTCTAATATCAGTCTAGTAAATCTTTCAGGATTGTATAGTACAAGCTAAATAGACCATGGTGGAAGAGATTGTAATGCTCCATAGCCCTGAAATAGTTATGACTGGTATTACTGATAAATGTTTTACCTGAAAGCAACAGAGTGGCAGCCTTGTCAGTCTCATAATGTAAGAATCTGTCCTTTTATACTGAATGACATTTTCAGTTCGCAGGTAGACCACAGCTTGGTAATCATCTATGAGGCATGCAAGGTTGGTCTGACTTTTGCACTGGTTTATGTTGTGGTGATAAAAATAAAGGCCGAAATATGTCTTTTCAGATGAACAATAAGGGCTTATATGGTGTATGCGCTTGCCAGAACCTGGTTGTGAAAGCTGTTGTGTGACATCTTTTCATTCTGCTCCTCCAGTGATTCCAGAACAAAGACCTCAAGAGTCAAAGAGTCACATTAGAAGTGCCCTGACATCATTTCCAGGCAGTTTTCACAATATACGTGAGCAGAATTACAGCCCACCTTACAATGATGCTCACACCCCGTTATGTAACAGAGGATACAAGATTCAGGTAGCATACTAGAATATGTATATTTAATAGAATACAGTATATAATTGTATAGAAATGTGTCCCTGTAAGATAATAGTTTAATTGAATTAACATTTCTTGTCTTGGAAACAAGATATCACATTCTCACACATGTCTATTAGTCTTGAAACAGCAAGCAAGCTATACTAGGTTCATTCATACCACCCTTTGCTTGTGCACATCCAAGATTATTCTCTGTTACAGAACGGTTTTTATAATAGTTCTACTTCTAATGACTGTCCAGTTAGATGATAAAAACCTCCATGATGTTAGCACCAATCACTCCCAATTAGCATAGATCAAAATGGCTCAGAAGGTTTATTTTGAAAGTTCCTTTTCACAGTAAAAAAGACCCTAACTATACATTAGTATATTTAAAGAAAGCAAAAACCGGAAATGGATTGATAAGGATGATTTATACGATGAGCCGTCATGAGTCCGCCTTTTGGGGTAGAGAAGAGACGGAGTGTAAGTTCCAAAAAAATTAAAAATAGACTCAATAGTCTATAGTTTAAACACTCTCAGTAAATATAGATTTATGTAATTCTGTGAATCCCAAACTCTAGTCCTTGAGGTGTTTTGGACTTCAACTCAGTTGCCTTGGCCAATGATGCGGGGTTGTGGAAGTTGAAATCCCAAGCACCTGGAAGATGAGAATTTGGGAAACACTGATATAATAGTGTTTACTCTGCTGGACCAAGTGGTTCTGTCTATAAAGTTCACATGTTGTCAATTCTTTTAAATTATTATCTTATTTGGCTTACTTTCAGAAAAAACAGATTGTGATTTCAGACATCCTCAACCTGAAAGTTTTATTGAATGTATAGGTAGTTAACATCTAAATGGACAGCATAATCAATTGTGTTGTTAAATGACTATATTTAAGCTCTCATCAGATATTACTTACCTAGTTTCAACCAATATGCCTCTCTCCTCTCCACTGAACATAGAGATGCTATAGTGACTCTGTCATTATACTACATCACATGTGGCATCCATTCTTTAATCCTCAGGATACATAGAAGATGGGGGGAAATTGTCTGCATATACTTCACTTCTTTTTAAATGTGAAAAAAACCCCAAGCTTCACCCCCTCTTCATCATTTCTTGGAAGGTTCCTTTGTAAACCTTTCTTGCTGCTCTTGGGCTAGCAACACTGTGCCGAAAAGCACTGAACCACATCATAGTCAGCAGCTAAGAGAGAATTATTTTGCTCTCATTCCATAAATCCACACCTTGTCAAGGAAAAGGGCTCCATGTCTGACTGATGAGAGGCAGCGAAGTTCACCTGCAGCAATGTTAGGCCTTAGCTCCAGCAAGGAGTAAGGCTGTTCATTTTAAGGCCGATGATAAGAGTCCCTCAGGATAGACCAAGGAAGTTTCTATCAGACTCACCTGGCTGCCTATAGTAAGGGTCCACCTTTTCCCAGAGGCTGTTCTACCCATATAATTACATGGGAATCATCCTTGCTTTACAAAGAATGATGTGTCCATTTTTCTTCACCCTAAGCAATATAACAAGGCAAGCAGTTTCTTTGTAATGTTGTTCTTTGTTCACTCCCCAAGGATGTTGGATGGGGTGTTTATTTGCACTTGAAGATTTTATAGAAAAGCATTGAATCTTAAGAATAAAATCTTCTAAATCACTTTCACCTCATTTTCTTTATATCTGGGGAAGGCATGCATGAATGCTTGCAAACACATCGGTTTAAGGAAAGTCACTGAATCTGGATCAGATCAGTCAATGTAAAGGTTGTAGCTTCCTTGTAGGCTGCAATGCTTAAGATAATAAGAATATGTTTTCATTTTAATCTTCTTCTTCATGAGATGGATGCTTAAGTTTGGTAGGTGGTCAAGAGACACCTTCCTCCCAACTCATTTGGTGACCATGAGATGATGAAATAGGGTTCATGGGACTGTAGCTTACTTTTGACAAACAACTGGTAAAAGGGCCTCAGGTGAAATAGGTAAGGAACCTCTGGTGGGTTAAATCTGGGGAGTGGTGTGAGCTCCCGCTGTTAGCCCCAGCTTCTGCCAACCTAGCAGTTCAAAAACATGCAAATGTGAGTAGATCATTAGGTACCGCTCCGGCGGGAAGGTAACAGCGCTCCATGAAATCATGCTGGCCACATGACCTTGGAGGTGTCTACGGACAATGCTGGCTCTTCGGCTTAGAAATAGAGATGAGCACCAATCCCCAAAGCCAGACACGATTGCACTTTATGTCAGTGTCACGATCCTGTGCTACAGTCAGGGGAAAACCTTTACCTTTATCTAAAATAGATGCTTGCCAAAACCATATCCACTTATAGTTTGTGGATAATTTCTGATAGGGTTTCATTATTTCTGAATCATCAGCTTTTTAACAAAATAATACAGTAAGAAAAAAGTTAACCCAAAATCGAATCCAATCCAGATATTTCTGTCTAAAGCTTTCTTTTCCACAGCTGTATTTCAGTAGAGAAATCCTGAAACACAACACAACTGAGAATGAGTTCTTTGAAAGTATTGTGCTTGTGACATGGCTACCTTAGAAACATACAGCATTGTGCAATTTGAGAATACAGTGGACAACAAGGATGCATTTATGAATCAGGATTTTGGTATTCAGCTTTGCAGCCAAACTTTCTTCTGCCTAACGCCCGTTCTTACAAATTCTCCAGAGTCTTGTATTTCACGTAGGCTAGAGAAAACTCACTATTTTGTGCCAATGCAAATATCAGTACTTCTTCTACTTAAAACTATGGATTCATGTAGATATTTACTTTGTATATGTCCATATATTAATCACTTAATTTGCCATAAATGTATAGAAAGTGAAATAAAATCTCATAGTCTTTGTCTTTCCTTTATGTCCCCCTCCTCCTACCAAATAAGTGATATTTCCCCTAGGTCTTTTTGGCAGAATTTAATTTTTTGCAGAGTATATTAGCAAGATAGAAGACAGCAGACGCCTTATGATTTGTGGGAACCTGAAGAAAAGAGATTTCTAGCAGATTTTTGTACAGAATGATAAAGAATTTGTGGGATCTGGCTTGGCCTGAGACTATAGAATTAGGTGTGGTGGATCTCTGGGACCCCAATATATTTTACTGTCTTATAGAAGACCAGGGAGAACTTCAGGCTGTTCACATAGACATACAAACTTGGAATAATTACCTAGAGATTATAGCAGGGGGTAGAAAGAGGACAGTGACATGGAAGCCGTTTTAATGATGGACCATTTTTTATTATGTCAGAAGCGACTTGAGAAACTGCAAGTTGCTTCTGGTGTGAGAGAATTGGCCATCTGCCCAGGGGGATGCCCGGATGTGTTACCATCCTGAGGGAGGCTTCTCTCATGTCCCCGCATGGGAAGCTAGAGCTATCAGATGGTAGCTCATCCCGTTTTGTGGATTCAAACTGTCAACTTTCAAGGTCAGCAGTTTCTCAAGTTGTTCCTGACATGAAAAAAAATGCAGAAAGTGTAACCCAAAGTTTTGTGAGATATTTTTGAAGTTGTTAATGTGCCATTAATCAGCAAATTCCCCCTATATTCAATTGGTGAAAGTTGGATCATAGTTGCAGCAATATCATGTTTTAATCTCATCATTTTACATAATAGGTGACTCAGTTGCAGATCCTTCCAAAAGCAATATCTTCAAATTTTTAGGTTTTTTTAAAAATAAAAAAATAACCCCAATTTAAACAAGGTTTCCACACCCTGCCCAAAGGAGAGGTTTCTTAGGGGTGGAAATTTTTAGCTTTTATTGAAACACACACCCAGCTTGAGGAGCATTTAAGAACATGATCTAACAGATTGCAAAAACATATACCATGACAAACCAAGAATGATTCTTGCAACCTGTAGGAGGGTCTCTTTTTCTCAATCTGATCACTGATCACAGATTTCTCCAGTGGAAAAAGGAAAAACTAAGCATAAAAGGCACCCCACATTCTATGTAGTCTATGACTGAAGTGGGAGTTGTGTGGCCCTCCAAATCTTATTGAACTGAAGCCCTGGCCAACTTAGCAAGTGGTAAAGAATTATGGGAGTTGTAGTTTAGCAATGTCTTAAGGGCTACACAATTCCAATTCCTGCTCTGAGAAATTGCTTTCGTCACTTGGCATCTTTACGGGTGTTGCCCCTACTCCATTGGCCTGCCTTTTGAAAGTGTAATCTGGCAACAAGCCTAGAGGCCTGAAAACAATTAATTCAAAGAAATTGAGGCATTTGTTTTCAGCCAAGAAAAATATTATTGTGTGATATTCACATTTTTATCCTGCTTTCCTCCAAGGAATTTCATTATAACACAGACTCTGTTAGGTAGATTAGGCTCGGAGAGGGTATGGTTTATGATTCAGGTATTCATTTGCAATTTGAACAGGGCAATGCAATTCTCAAAAATATTAGATAAGACAACCATGATTGTCAAGGTAGAGGGCAGTAGGCAAAAAGGAAGATCACATTCCAGATGGAAATAGTAGAGCAAGAAATCCACAAAAGTGAGCTCAAGAACGGAACAGGGCTGTTGAGGACAAGGTGATTTGGAGGTCTCTCATCCATGGGGTCGCCATAAGTCAAAACTAACTTGATGGCAGTCAGCAGCAACAATGGATAAGATTTCATGGAATAAGAATGTTGATCAGAGAGGGAAACAATTGTTTATAAATATTGCATTTGGTTTCTATTCAGATTTGTGTCAAGGCTGTGCTCCAGTAAGAAATGCATCATTTACTTTCCAGTTAGGATTGCCAGGTAACTATCATCCAAGGACTGGAGATTACAGGGCCAAAACCTGAATCCTAGAATGGCTCTTGGTGATTGCCTTAAAAGAGGAAGGGGAATAAGAAATGAAGACAATTGGGAGATGTGGGAAGGGAAAGGAGGAAGAGAGAAATAAGGGAAGAAGAAGAAGTTTAGCCAGGAGTTCTTGTCATGGGAGAAAGGGGATAAAAGAGAGGGAAAAGTGAAATAAGGAATGAAAAAGAAAGCAATTAAGTGACAAAACAGAGCTGGAGAAGAAGAAAAGTCTTTGTGATTTCCCTAACTACAATACCACTGGCAATTGTCTCCAGCAGAAAATGTATATTGTACTATGGCTTCACTCTGGTCAGCAATATCCCAGTATAGCAAAGAGAGTAACATGGCTCCTTTAGCTTCTGACAGCATTGAATGCGACTTAGAAATGTTTGAAATGTAAGTTTCACTTGTGTTGTATAGTGAACATAGAACACCTTCAAGGAAGGGGCAAAGACATAGGAAGCCTCGTCACCTTCCTGTGAAGAAGTATGGCCTTAGAGAGAATGGTGGGATGTAGCTAAAAGAGTTGGCCAAATGAATCACCAGTATTGACAAGATGGGTGGAATCATAGGATCACCTGCATTGGTTAAACATGAGTAGAAATTGTGCACCTCCTTGGATTTTATTGAAATGCTACATCCAATATTGCTCATCACTGGCAATGATGGCTAGACCTACTGGATGGAGGAAGAGGCAGTATGATTCCCACTCCTGGTGTAAGAGATGCTCTGTATTCACACCACTCCAGCTGATTTCTTTCCTTGCTCAGCATCCTAAAATTAAAAAGTCAGTAGGTGGTCTCAGTGCTCCATTGTGTCTAGGAGCTTTTAACATAACATTCATATAAACCTCAGATAACATGACGTTACAAAGTGTAAAAAAATAATTCTGAAGAATGCATAAGCAAGAAGTGCCCAGCATTCCTCCAGTTTTGAATCCTTACTGCTAATCATATATTTTCATTTCAAATAACCTCATTTCCAGATAGGCCCTTCTTGCATTTATGCCAAATAGACAACGAATCTGGGATTTTCAGGACTGTCACACACATGATTTGACAGTCCAAACTCAGCGACTCCAGATTTGTGAGATGTTTTGAACATCTGGGTGCCTTCCTGACTTCCCCTAGGCCATCCTGGCAGTGTGGGTCAGAACACAAGTCAGAACTGAAAGGATTCAAGCACGCTTGTTCATACCACAAGGACGCGCTCTATGTGTCATCTTTTAAACTCAATGGAGCCTTTTATTCAGATTCCCTGCAGTAAAGAAGTAAATAATTCCTCCACTGCCCCTTCCAGCTTCTTGATGTTCACTGTTTTTGCCATGACCTTAACAGCAATATCTGAGAAGTGAAAAGTTAAAGAATGATCTTCACCGTAGTTTTTGCATGCAAATGAGTCAGCAACAGATGTTAAATGCAAAATAAAACTAATAATATACGGAAAGTATGTGAATATGAAAAGGGGTAGTTAACAAATGTTGAGCAAAGCAACTTCTTGGTGTAATAACATGTCAGCCCAATTATTGCCATATTTCAGTGTTAGCATTAGACTTGCCTCTAATGACGGTGAGAAGACTGAAGAATGAGCGGAATGAAGAGCCATGTTTGTCAGCTGCTACTGATCTGTGCTGTACAGACTATGGGGAAAACCATCCACAAAGATATTTCTCTCGCTAGTAAAAGACCTAGATTCCTGGCTTAAATTTAACTGTAAAATTAATCCGCATGCTGATAGTATTGTATTGTTTGCTTGCCGAGAAGAATGGGAAAGGTTTGCTATAACAGAGCCTTGTGAAGTGGAAATACGCTTTAGAGATAAAGCACCACCACTTTTAAATATAGGGTGTCTTTTTAGGAATTCATATTCCCATATCTCTTACTACTCTCACTGCTTAGGAAGCAAATTTAAGTACCAGCTTTATATGCATTGGTAACCCCATATTACACATACAGTTTTACAGAAAATGAAACTTTAATATGATTCAGCACAAAATGGCACACAATGGCAATAAGTCAGATAATCTTCATATGCACATAGCTTGATCTCACTGACTTATCGTTGTAAGCACAGTGCCGTGTGGCAAATTTTCCTGCAATACAGTACAGTACCTGGGTGTAATTATGGACACATTTTGCCAATACGACTGTTACACAGAATTGTAATTAATTCCTCAGAAGATTACTGGGAGATTTTTGGATAGTGGTGCCAGTTTTGGACATTTATTACTGCTCTTTAGTTGGTTTTTTTGCTGTGCCTTAGAGACAGATGTAAAATTAGTGTCTATTTGAAGCCAGCAAACAGTATGTCTTACCCTCCTGTTTATTGAATTGCAGAGTGGAATTCTTTGGGCTCCCACTTCTTTGCGGTTTTGAAGTAATCGTCTGTTTATTGTGCCAACTGGGGCACTCCACTACATGTGCAAAAATGTTCAAAGGCTCAGGCAAGAAGTTGCTAATTTGAACTAATGCACGGAGAATTAAGAGGAGGTTGGGATTTGGGTGGAGGAGGTAAAGGAGGACCTTTATTGGTTGCTCCCAAAGGGGAATTCTAGCAGATGCAGCTTGCAATCAGCGTACCTGCCAACATTCCTTCTCCTCTAAAACTGTTAAAAGATATTGTCAAAGTACTGTATCCCCCAGTGCATCTAGTCATCTGAAAGTCTGACAAATGGTGTGGGAGGAGTTTAATTTTCTCAATTTCAGGCCAGCCTTTGTGAATCGTATTGGAACACGGTCCAAATTCAGATGGAGAGGTTCTGCAGCAAAGCGCCACTTGGTTTCGTGGGAACCATAGAGCAAAGAAGGTCCCTTGTTGGAATGGGATTAAAATGCTACATTATTGAGATTTGCTTGTGTTAAATGTCAGGATGACTAACTAAATGCCCTTTCTTTTCCAAAAAGAGAAGAGGAATAAGAGACATTTGCCTTCTTTTTTTAGTTTTAGATATTTTGTGCATGCAAACTTTTCCCCCAAGGTTGTAATTGCATGAATGTATTTGTTGCCTTTGTATGCCACTTTTTTCCCCAGAGTGGGACCCTCCCCTCCAAAATACAGATTTCTTTAAAGGGTAGAAAAGGAATGGAAACCTGTTTTGAATGGCTGCAAACCAACAGAGCTTGCACATTAAAAATGAGCATGAGCAAAGCTGCATCAGAAGGGACAAGCTCAGCAGCTATTACTGCTTCTGCTCTTCTTCCTCCTACACAGCTTCTATTCATTTCAGTAGTGTATATGTGTTGGGTTGTGTTGTTTTATGAGCGTCCTTAAAAGGATGCAAGGAGCAATGACCAGTGGGTTGAGCCCACATCATAATGTACAGCTCCACCCTGATGCACCACAGTTCATATGCAGGTTATATTTCTCTTCCCTATTTGTGTTTGGTGTTTGGTGTGTGTTGTCTAAATGGCAGGGTCACAAGGTGGGAAGGAAGGCAGCGTTATATGAAATTTGCACTTCCAGCTTGTATTTCTGGTAGAAAGATGGCATAGGTCTTCGGTAAGTGAAGTTGACAAGCGGCTGTTTATTCAGTTCAGAAAGTATTTACTACTTTCTAGCAAGAGAGAGATAGAGAGTGAGAAGACCCTAAAGGTTGGGAAGCATTGTTGGTCTGCTGCGATGGTGATGGATGGTTTGTTTCTGACCCCATATCGTGAGACATGACTTCATTGCATGTTTAGATTGTTCTGATATTTGGGACTCCTCAAGGGCTGTTCATAAATCATTTATCTTTCCTCCTTTCCCTTTCCCTTGAAGAAAATATTTCAATTGCATGGCTGCAGGAGCACTAATGTGTCACTGGGGAGAGCATGGCCCATGCCAAAAGAGACCTTAAAATGCATCTGTGTGTGTGTGTTGTGTGTGTGTTTGGGGGGGGGGTGATATCCCTCCTCCCCTCCCTGGATAAAGGCCTTTTAATGCCTGTCCAGCCTTAGATAATTTTATTCACTCCTCTCGGACCTTTCTTTATCCCTCCTGTGCCCAGAGATCACTTTTTAGGAGGTGGGTTGAAAGCTTCCCAGGCCTTAGGAGCCTTTGTTGGAGACTTTCCCCCCACCCAACGCAGCGTTCAGGGGGGGGGGGGGAAATTGTAAAGAAATCTTCTCCTTGTTGCTAAGAAATAGTTAAATCTCAGTCACCGGGGGTAAAGTGGGGGAGGAGATGAGGATAAAACAAAACAGCAGCGCATTATTGATTGTAGGAAGGTATATCTGGACCACACAGCTAGAGTAGAGATGTTAGAATATTTCTCCCTCTCCCTTTTTTGTTGTTTCGGAGGGGCATTACCCAGCCTGAACTTGCCTAAACCCTTGTGGTCACACCTCTTGAAAAAGGTTTTGTTTCTCCCGTCAATTGGTATTCAAACCAGGTCAGCAGATTCTGTTTGCCCAGCTCCGCTGCCGTTTTCATTTTAATTTGCACCTGTTGTGCAGTTGTTCGGGAAGGCAAGTGCAGACCCGTGGATTATACAAAGATCATATTATGAGCAGACAGATATGTGCGGTGTAATCTTTTTTGTCCCCAGACTCGTATGACCAATAATAATGATAATAATAAATAATAATAATATATTTTTAAATCCCTCCCCCCTTTTTTTGGTTTCACTCCCTGGGAACTTGTCAAAGCAAACAGATAGGACAGGCAAAAAAAATACATAAATGTTGACGACTAGGCCACGTTTGGAGAATTCTCCTCGCAAAGAGGCACACGATGGACCCGGCAGCACACAATCCTTTTCATTTATTTTCTCCCACTTTTGTATAATCCGATCGCCGGCAAGAGCCACTTGAGATAGCTCAGTTGATAACTTAGCAGGGATTGCTTTATTAGGCACGGAGAAATCAAAATGAACCTGAAAATTGTGCTCCCCCCCCTTCCCTTCCTACAGGCTTCCCTCACAGACCCCTCCCCAACTCTCTCTGGATATACATGTATACATTTCCCCTCTTGTTCCCATGATGTCATGCTTTTAATTTGGTGTGTGTGTGTGTGTGTGTGTCTTTGGCAATCGTGTGTGTATGTGTGAGTGTGTAAAACGGGCCGGTGTGTTTCTCTAGCTGAGCTAATGCCCCGTGTTTATTACTCTAATCTTTCTTGTCTGGTGGTAAAGTGGACAATTTATGTACTAGCATGTAGGCCGAGAGCCTTGTGAGGGCTGACTAATTCAGAAACAGCCACCTTCAATTGAGTTCACAGACCTTATTTACAGGCTGTCTATTTTAAGAAAAGCTACTGAGCATTTCTGGGACTCAGGGCTATAAACACAGCTCGCCCGTTCCCTTTGAGTTGTCGTTTTGTGTTGTTGCTTTTTTTTTTTTAAAAAAAGAGAAAAATCTGTTGTCTTAGTCGCAGAGTCACTTTGAAATCTTCTCAAATCATTGCCATGTATACATATATCAATAGCTGTCCCAATATTCGCTGATCAGAAGATTGTGGCTTTTCTTAATTGACTGCCTAGAAAACGTTGACTTCAAACGTTCAGTGATAACTTTTTGTGGACGAGAGAGCATTTGAACAAGAAAATGTGTATGCAGCAGCAATGGAGATTCGTAGGTGCTGTATAACTTTCTTGAGAGTTACTATGAAAAATAGGCCTAAATTAGACTATACCTTACGATAAGCTCTGTATTGGCTTGATATTAATATGGAAATACCTCATTAAAAGCAAATAAAGACAAACTTACATTTCCACTATTTTTATTTTTATTTAAAGTATTATTTTTAAATTTTTAGTCAGTTGTTTGAGAGTTCCAGTTGCTTGGATACTGATTAACTGAGAGTCTACTGTATATGTAGACATGTTAAAAGTAATGTCTCTAATGTACTAGTATTTGCAGAATAAGGGGAAGATGATGGTAACTACGTGTAGTTGTCAATTCACATACATTGTATTGTTAAAGGCTTTCATGGCTGGAATCACTGGGTTGTTGTAGGTTTTTTGGGGCTATATGGCCATGTTCTAGAGGCATTCTCTCCTGACATTTCACCTGCATCTATGGCAACCATCCTCAGTGGTTGTGAGACCTCACAACCTCTGAGGATGTTTGCCATAGATGCAGGAGAAACATCAGGAGAGAATGCCTCTAGATTGAACATTGCCATATAGCCCAAAAAAACCTACAACAACCCAATTCACATACATATTTGTTATGTAACAGCAGTAAAACATGCGAGTGCTGTCGCCTGGTTTCCTGTTTCAAAATGGTGCTTTTTACTGTCACAAAGTTCCGGCCCAGTTTTCCTGTCTGAATGTATCTCCCCATATGATCCACCTCAGAGGTTAAGATCTTCTGGAGAGGCCCTGTTCTTGGTCCTGCCTTCTTTGCAGTCACGCCTTCTCAGTGGCGGCCCCTCAGCTATGGAACTCCCTCCCCAGCGAAATTAGAGCAGCCCTCTCCCTCCTGACTTTCAGGAAGAATGTAAAAATCTGGTTATGGGACCAAGGTTTTGGCTAGCAAGTTACTGCAATATGAGTATACAGAATTGTGAAATGAGTAATGGAATGGCCTTTGATTTGACTCTGAATAATGTGATTTGAATAATTGTTTTAATATTGTTGTTATTTTAATTCATATGTTATTTTATTGTTTTTATGTATGTGTATGGCATCAAATTGGTGCCGTTCTCTGAGGCCTTTCTGAGTCCCCCTGATGGAGTAAGAAGGGCGGGATATAAATGTAATAATTAAGCTAAATAAATAAATGGAATAGGCACATATACAGTAGAGTCTCACTTATCCATCCTTTGCTCACCCAATGTTCTGTATTATTCAACGCAGTCTGCCTCTGGCCTGGATCCACAGCTGTTTCAATACATTGCCATGGTTTGGTGCTAAATTCGTAAATACAGTAATTACTACATAAAGTTGCTATGTATTGAATTGCT